>JAYRBT010000082.1:90663846-90710929 GCA_036023395.1 Myiotriccus ornatus | reverse complement strand
GGTTGGATCAAGGGTTGGACTTGATGATCTCAGAGGTCTCTTCCAACCCAGTTAATTCTATGATTCTATGATTTTATAATTATTAATATGCATAAAGAAGATAGGAGGAAAAAAAGGTTGTAATATTTGAAATTGAAAAAATCTGGAATCTTTTATGTTTTAAGTTCTTTTGGACAATATCTGTCCTCAGTTTTTGCTCGACATAGCACAAGGGTGGCAAGCCTGAATTTCAACTATTAACATTAAAGCCCAAAGTATTTGCTTTAAGGAACAGGAATAATAATGATCTGTTTTCCCCTTTCTTAAAGAGTCCTTTAATAATAAACCCCAGAATTAGAAAGTTTCTCTCATGCTCCTTTCTAGAAATCACTTCTCCGTTTGCTTAATAAAAACCAAAGCTGTTTCTACTTAAGGGAAACTACAGCATATGCAAAGAAAACGAGAGGATCAGCATGAGACAGGGAAGTACAACTTCCCTCTCAGATGCTCATTTGCTGGGAGATTATGGGTCTTAACGGCCATGCCAGTTAGTCATTTCTACATCCCTGTTTTAATCTTGTAGCTCTGGAAAATGCCTAAGTCAAACGGGCAGGTTTTTCTCTGGTCATTTTTTGGTAGGTAATTTTTTCACTGAGGGGCAGCAGCTTGCTATTGGCTTGATCTCTGCCTTCTGACTATAAAGATATTTGAGGCAGGGATGGATGGTTCCTTTCAAGCTGTGTACTATGTATCTGGCTATCTTGAGCCTACTTTTCCCTCGGCATCTGCCAGCACAGTCTTTGGGTTGTGCCAGTCCGTGTGCTTCCCAGAGAAAGTAGCAGGCAAGAGGAAAGAAACGAAGAAACCATCTCACTGGAGAGAACAGAGTATGAAAAAATAATGGTTCCAGCCTCAGTGAGGTGCAGAGGAAATAGCTGTTTGCACTATACACTGCCTGTCTTGGCGAACAGAAGGTAACATAGAACTTCTACTTTGAGTGAACAAGAGAGAAGAAAAATCAACCAGCTTCAAATGTCTCATTTTTACTGTTGATAGAATATCCCCCCACCATGCCTCTGAAGTGGCATGAAGATTATGAAATTCCTAGTTTTAATCCCTGATTCAAAACTCGTTTTGGTGTTAAATAACATGGTCCATAGGTTGTATTAGCATTTTAAGTGTTTCTACACTTATTGCTTAACTTTACTTTTTTCTTTTTTTTTTTTCTTTTTTTTTTTTTTTCTGCATACCAGACAATGCAGTTCCAAGGCAAACTAAAGTTTCTCTTTGGACAAAGAAAGAAGTCCTCATCAGGAACAGTATTGCCACCTCAGCTGTCCTTATTCTGCATAGTGGTACCACTTCTGCTCCCTTCTGTGACAGAGATGAAGATGAAAAGCCTGCTTGTGAAAGCAAAACACAAAGCTGATGATTCAACGGCAGCAAACACAAAGTATTTACTAATTAATCTTTTGGGGTTTATGGGCTTCATGTTTATTAAGCATGTAAAAAGCACAAATTGAGTTAAATAACTTGCAAACTCTTTTGTAGAAAAGTGAATAATTTATCTGGATTTAACTATTTAATATAAAATAAAGAGAATACAGTTACTATAATATGATATAATATGATACAATATAATGCAAGAAAACACAATATATTGTACTTTATATATAATATATGTTAAGTATTTTATTAATATATATGAAGTTTTATATTAAAAATGAAACATTAGGATATCTTCCTAACCTTCAGAAGTTGCTAATGCAGCAAAGTCATTCTACTAGCTGTAAAAATGGAAAAGAAAAAGTATTTCTACTAGGAGTTTTCAAATTTAAGTACCTTCTGGTAACACAATTATTTGGACTTGAGTATTTTATTAACAAACAAAGGAAAAGGAAAACTTCAGGAAGTTGAATGTGTACGTGTAGGAGTGTTCACACAAAGTGTAATGAGTTGTACATGGTGTAAACATTTATCTTTCAATAGAAGTTTTATGAACACGTTTACAATTGCACTAAATGGCTTGGGGGTGATAATTTGGTAGCCATCACGAAAGATTGGTACAGACTGTGTGCAGACTCATTTCCGTCCTAGCATTCAGTTTTGTTACTCTTCTATGATTGAATTTTAGTTGATGTTTGGAGCTAGGATTATGTTTTCCCTTATTTGGTTAAATATAACCTTATTGTAATGAGGTTGATTACTGTGAAACAAAACGCTTGTCAGTATGGCCGACAGTATCATAATTTGGCTTTTACTTAGATTATGCTTGTGCATGTGTGGATTCACTATCCAGATGTATAATGTGATTCCAGAACACACATGCTTTTGACAAGAACTAAATTGCTGGAAGGCTGGTATAATGGAATATGCAGGCTTTTAGAGTAGAGCTGCAAAATCATTTCCACTTGCTACTGTTTTCAGAGGCCCAGGTGAAATTAAGTGAGTTAATTAACAGAATTCAGCTCCTAGAAGAGAGGTGCTTTACTTAAATTTTGCTGTCTGACTGGACAGTGGCCAAGGATTTGACCAGAATTAAGCAGTCATTTATCTTCAGTGTTTCCTTTGTTTCAGGCCTGAAGCATGGTAGCCATGGATGTGGGCAAATTTTTGTAGGGTTTGGTTTGGGTTTTTTTCTTATAGTCTTAACAGAGGGAAACATTTTTAAAGCAGTGTTACAGACATTGCACCCTTTTCAAACCCTGATAAGCATTTTCAGTTAAAGACTGGAAGAAATCCATTCAAATCATTATGGTGATTACTGCAAATTGAAGTCTTACTCTCAGATGCATCGCTGGTCACTGTGATGTATGTACCTCAAATGTACTTTGAATAGGCAGAGGAGAATATACACAGCATTTGTCTCAATTCAAGCTGAAATTTATTGTTCCAGATATAGTAAGTCATGAGTAGAATATTCCTAAACATAGCTATTCCTCTTAATTGAATACAGAAATCCAGTCACACACTAGTTTGAGCAACTGAATGATGCAGGAAACAGATAATTACTTAGTGTTAGTTACTACATAAGTCTTTGCTAATGGTCAACAGCTTGAAGATCGTATCTTTTAGAGTCTGTGATTCTACTGTGCTGTCATTCACTGACAAGGAATTTTCCAAATTTTCTGTTCTCCTCTACAGCTCCAGTTCAAAAGGCAGTTCAGGGCTGTGTGAAGCAACAGAATTATATGGAAGAAACAGTCACCATGAAGGTGCCGCTTCCACTAATACATTACAGATTGCTGAAAACCAAATCAAAGGTGTGTCTGCTAAGTACTTCTGGATTACATACAGTTTATGAAAAAAGAGCCTTGTCTTATTTCCTCTTGCTAGGATTTCCAGGTTTTGGTCCCAGTGCTCCCTTTTTGCTTCTCTCTAATACCTCTTCTTTGAAAAAAAAAAAGGGGCAAAAAAAATTGTTCACCTCAAATGGTAATGCTTGAATCAGGCTGTGATTTCAGAGTGGGCAGAAAGTTTACAGAGAAATAAACAATCATAGTTAAAAAGAATACACAATGTATGCTTTCCTGAGACTGGCAGCACTGAATTTAACAAGATTATGTGAAAACCATAATACTTAATAACAATATCTATCCCTCTGAGGAAAACTGGATGATATGTTACAAATGCTAGTTTTTCCCAAAGATTAGAAAACAAAGGAAAATTCAAATGCATTGTCTTTAAAACTCATGATTTGCTTGCAGCTTTGACTTATGCTTTTCCAGTGCCTGGCTGTGGAAAAATTATGAGTCTATGTTGTATTTCAGATTTTACAACAGATAAAATTTTGATAGTGATTCGACCTCACTGGGCAGCTTCTTCTTGAGCAGAATTGTACTCATCTTTCTATCATATCTGCTGGAAATCTTTAATGTCTTTAAAACCAATTCTCTCTAATAGCCCCATTTTTCATGAATTTTCCTGTTGGTATAGTACTACTACTACTGAGAGGGAAAAATTATAAGGAATGAGTAATACTAAGAAAAATCCTTGGTTACAGTTTAAGTGCCTCATTAGGCTTTTCACATTTTAGTTTTAAAATGTAATTTGCCTCAGTTTGTAACTCTCCTATGCTGATGATTCCAGGGCAGCAAACAAACCTGTGAACATTCACCTATAGTTTAGGTAAGAAAAAATACTAAATACTGCTTGCATTAAAATAGATTTTCTTTTAAATTGTATAGCAAAGAATAACGGAGAAAATGGCATTTCTCTAGTCAAAGTACAAACAAATGAAGATCACTGGGTCTGGGTTCAAGCTAACACTCAACTTCTGTATCGAAGCGGTTGTTCAGAATATGTCCTTGCCCAACAGCAAATGTTAAAGTAAGTATACTTTGCAGTACTGAAAAATAAAATTCAGAAAAATGAGTGTATTCTTTACGTATGAAATTTTTATAAGGACTGTAGAGACTTAAGAGAAGAGGTGAATGAGAAGAATTTACTTACGATAAGGAAATACGTTTCTGTCTTGGAACATATGAAATGGCTGTTATAATACTAAACGATACATATTTTCTGTCTTCAGTGGTTTTTTTTCTGAAGTTAAGTTTGCATACATACTAAGACAGAAACAAAACTCTTGATTATTAATATGTTCTAACTTTCTTGCACTAAAATGTATTTTGTGGCTTTGTTTTGCACCTGAAAATCTAGAGTCCTAGTTTTTATACATATCAACATTTGATTATGTTAAGTTTTCTTTTTTTTCTTTATGGATGGCAGCTGAGCTCATGTTTTTAGCTATGTATATGCAACATAATCTGAAGAAGTGTATTCATATTCATTTTATGTTTGTAGATGGATACATCTAGTTGTCTGTAGGCTCAGTCATGGACTGTAAATTAATCTCACAGATTTGCATTCAAAGAGGACCTCTCAGATGAGTTTACCCTTTCCTCCTAAATAGGTTTTCCATCCTTCCCCCATGGGATTCTCTGTTCCAGTTCCTGTGGGCCTTGTTGAGGTATCTCTTCCAGCTGGTCTGAGGGAGTAGATAAGAGAGTGGACTGAATGAGGGACTGAGAGTTGTACATCTGGCCCAGTGTTTAAAATGTGGCTATTCACAGATTTTTTTCCTTTAGAATGCATTGCAGATGGAAAAGAAAAAAAAACAAAAAAAAGAAAAATAGATACTTCTTGCAGGCAGTGTATCTCCCAGGATCCACATGAATAACAGAGGAGCTCCCACCTGAGGATGGTGAAACATTTCATCAAAGGTTGGACTTGATGATCTCAGAGGTCCTTTCCAGCCCAGCTGATTCTATGATTCTATGATACATGTTTATTGGGATGGCATAAACATTACCTTGCCATGTGAGAGAAAGAACTTCTATTAAGAAGCAGATTAAAAGGGGCTGTTTCTTCTATTCGTATCTCTACTTCTAAACTGGTTTATGTGGTTACATTTTTGCCCTCTGAGTGGTTAAAATCCTTCCTTTGTGCAATAGACCTTGTACTCGCTACTTTTTTTTGTTTTGTTTTGTTTTTTTTGTTAAAATGTATGCTGTCTTCTTGGAAACATATATTCCTTTGGCGAATTTTCACTAGATAATATTTCACCATAAAACTCTCCATTTGGGGTTTTAACTTTTCTTGACTACTTCATTTTGTTCAGTCCTTTGCTTCCCAATCTGATCATTTTCTGAGAAGCTAGATCTGCAGCAAACTTGTAGCAGATTGATTGCATCTCATTACTGTCAATAATAAAAATAACAATATTTAGAAGGGGACTGAAAATATTTAATACCTCATTAAAAAAAAAAAAACAAAAAGGAGAGAGAGAAAATGTTCTCCTTTCGTGTTGCACATTTATTAGATCGGGATGTTCTCTCTTTGTAACAACAGGGACTCCCTCTACTGGAAAATCCTACACTTGCAGATTGATTCGATACCCAAGGAAAAAGTTCTTTTGCGAGCTACGAGAAAGCCTTCTAAGCACCTTACTAGCTTACCAGGTTTTCACGCTTGGTTTCTTACTGATATGTCCACTTCCTGTTTGGAGAGGGAGAGGGTGGTTTTGTAGCACTGGTTGGGAATAAAGCACCCTAGTGAATTCAAGACCTCAATCTCTAGATTTGGACCCCATATTCTGAAAACTGCTGCATCAGGCATGGAAATGCTCAGGCAACATCCTCTGCCAGACCTCTTCACTAATGTTGAGTACTTCAGCTAGAGATCATGGCCATCTTAGAAAACAAAAGACAACATAAATTAAGACATGTAGAACAAACCTCCAATATGAATATGTGTTACTACTCAGACATTTAATTCATGCATTTTATTTCCTTTCAGCTAACTCTGCATTCTCAAAATATAAGACCCCCATGGTTCTCCCTCAAATCACTTGGATCAGAAAGTTCTTATGTGTCCAAATAGTCCCTTGTTACCCAAATACATCTCATTTAAGATACTATTTCTATTTTATCTCTAGAATTTTCTACACACAAATATTCTTTAGATCCATTTTAAAGGAAGAACAGAAGTGTAAGGTAATTACCGTACATCACTACAATATTTAAGGTCTTTGTGAGCTGTGTGTCCGAAATGGAAGGAAGAATGTGTGAATTAAAGAATTTAAGTGAAACAGTGCCACAGAAAGGCAACTGTGCACACACACTGATGTCCAGATTCAGGGACATTCTTTTTTACCCTGGAGCAAATGCAAAGGTTATGTGGACAAGAGTGTACGAGTCCCATATGAAGGACAAAATATTGCTTGTCACATACATTAAGCCACTCTGTTTGTATCCCAGAACACAATAATTTAGAAACCTCTGACTGGATTTTTTTTTCTACTGTTATTGAAAGGGAAGAAGATGAACAACTGAAGATACTAAGTGGTTTTGCCAGTTTGAAAGGAAACCTGGAGGGTCTTTCCCGTAACAGTGCCATTGAAACTCTGGGCCAGTGGAAGCATCTTAACTGGACAGCAGTAAAAAATGAACAAGACAATGTGAAAGTGAAGTTTGAGCCTCATACTAACGGTGAGTGTTTCATGCAAGAGGAACCTCTCAGTTCTAACACTTCAGTTTTAGGCATTCAAAACAACTGCACCACAAACAGCAGCTGGAATTTAAGAAACTCAGGCTCTTGTTCTATGAGCCAGCGAATGAACACATGTTCAAACAGGAGAGCTGCATCATTCTACAACAGAGACCAGAATTTCTTAAATTTAACATCAACTTGTCCTTCCCACTGGGGAAGTGTAGAAAACAGCCAGTCTTACTCAGGCATCCAGCAGCGTTGTGCAGAGAACTATGCAACAGACCATCTGAAACTGCAGAGACCATTAATATCCTCAGAGTCTCTCTACGACACTGCCGTTCCCTTGGAGATGCCTATCAAAATGGAATATGATTCTGATTCTGAAAACATTGCTGACAACTACCTGATGTCTCAAAACCGAGCATGGCTGGATGAGAATGGCTCAGTGAGAAAGCAGGTGTGTAGCTACCCCGGTAGAGTGCACCTCAAAATGGAACCGGACCTCTGTGAGCCAGCCTTGCCTTGTCAGAAGCCAAGGCACTGCCTTTACACGCCACACAACTGGCAGTGCATCATAGCAAATCATCCAAACAACCTAAACTTGAACAGATCCTGCAAGGGTTCACATAACAGGGAGGCGGCCCCATTTTGCCCTCAGAACTCCTCCATGTGTCTCGAAAGCATGCCTGACTTGCCGCACACAGCTTGCTACGGCCATTTCTACAGCCCCAGCCCAGGGGAGGAGAAAGAGCAGAATAATGAGGTGTTCAAAATGCCGTGTGAATTTAAAAACCCTTGCTTGGTTCAAGCAATCAAGCGTGAGCCCCTGGATTCTCCACCATTGTCCAACAGCGGACAGAAGAGAGTACATGCGAGCTTCCCTGAAAATACATTAGCAGGTCCTGTGCCTCATAAAACCACTGAATGTACATTTTTGCAATAGATTTTATAACATTTGAAATATTTATAATGTTAAAAGCAAGAAGTTGTAGATTCTCTTCCAGTTGCATTAAATGAGTTGCTAAAATTAAAAGCCAATGTAAAGATTTTGAAAGACACAGACACACACATCCTACCCTCCTATTGCCCTTCTCTTAGTGATCTTTGGAAAGAGAAAAGAAAGACAAAACCTCAGGCATAGAAAAATAATCATTACTCACTGCACAGGTATACCTGATACTTTGTCTTCATCATCTTTCCTCTCTTGTCTACAGTGCATTACCAAGTTCTAGCAATATCTGTTTCCTGCTTTTGTCCTGATTGTTTTTCTCAAGCCGATGTGATGCCTCTGTACAAATCAAAGATGTTTATGGTCTTCAGCATGGCCAGTTTAGCTTAAGAGTTTTTGCTTTTTAATTTTTTTTCCTACTCTAATAAGAAAGATCAGCTACTTCTTCATCTCAACACTGAATTGATGCCAAGGGCTTCCCAACACAATTTCTTAAATTAAAAGGACCGCATTAAAGAAACTGACTTACATAAAATGCATTAGAAATTATTTCTCTTCAATCTGAAATTATTACTGAGCTTCCTTGATAATATTAATGTTTTAGAATCCATATTTTTCCATTTTAGAGTAATCAACCTTTTATGTCGCTATCTGAAAAACTGAACAATGGGATGTAATCCACTTCTTTAAATGAGTTACAAAATGTCGTTAAATGTACTTGAGAAGAAAGTATTTCTCCAACTGTTTTCCTTGGTTTTACTTGTAACATTAACAAAGGAAATGCACTTTTTTATTTGATAGTATCTATTTGACTGGTAGCAGTTTGTTAGACATCATCATCTGACACCAAAACTGAATCCCATACTAAAATTATTTTCAAAAGCATCCTAATATCAATCCCAAAAGAAAATCTTAGTCTCGCCGAGAGCTGTCTGGTGGACGTATACCTTTCAAAAGCACTTTGGTGCACTCTAGTGCTTTTGAAAACAGAGCGTATACTTTCCTTTGAACCCATGTAGTAATGTATTTCCACAGCAAAAAAAAAATCTACAACTTATATTTTGGGTTTTGTTGTTGTTGTAGTTTGACTCCTGCACTAACTTTTGTTTTAAAATTGCACTATTTCAACTTTATATCAACTTGACCTGTATAAAAACTACGTCATTTAAAAAATGCTTAGATGTATATGTGCTTTTTGAAAGAAGCCCTATAATGAATGTTTTCTTTGTCAAAGTGTTATAAATAATTATAATGTCTTCATTTCTATATCTATTAGTCACTAAGGGTGTGGCCAGGAGAGTGGCATAAAATTCTCCCAAATGCTATAAATATGTGGGATAAATATAGTCTTCAGGTAGTGTAATGGTTCTGCACCTAGGAGGCTGCTCTTCTCCAAGACTATCTGTCTTTTCTGATAGAAGTTACTGCCTGCACATTAGAGTTGGCAGATGTAAAGATATGTATTCTCTGCATGTAAGCTAAGTGCTTATGAACAGTTTGATCAGAAATGCTGCACTTTGCATTTAAGTGGAAGTTCCTGATGACTGTCCCGCACAAGGCAGTATTCCTAGCAGAAAGCAAGACTGGACAGTAAAGAGGGGCAACAACACCTTACTGTAGCTCAAGTTAAATCTGCCGTAGTCCAGCTGACCATATCCAAACCATGAGAATATTAGCTTTTTTGTGTCTGAGGTAAATCTGTTCCTGGTTAGCTATGTGCTGCCTCTGATTTGAGACAGTCTTGATATCCTCGCCTTAGTACTCCCACCGGTGGGTGCAATGCAACATCGGAAGCCATTCCGAAGCTGGACAGCAGTGGTGGAATTTACACCACTCTCCAGTACCTCACTGTTCACATCACAGAAATCCAAGCCAAACTGCAGAAGTACTTGTGGGGGAGAAAACTGGTTACTAATGAAGAGTGTGACTGCCATAAATCATCATTGCTGCACAACGTCTGCTTCATTGATTCACTATCTATGTAATTATGAGCAGCTGTTCTTCTAGACTCTCACAGAGTTGCTCTCATAATCCTTTGCTTGGCATGTAGCAGTGGCACTGCTTATGTCCTGGTGCCAGACACTCTGCTGTGGCCTCATAGCTGCTGGTAGGGTTGTGCAGTGAACCATGTAATATTCCCCAGTCCAGCTCCTTATGCAGCTGCCTGGCAGAAATGAGATAATGGGGAGACAAGATAGTGTGGGAATAGATGACTGGGGGCAAGTCTGTGTGGCTGCTGAAAAGCTGCTCATTTAATCCCACACTTGGAATCACTGTCACACCCCCCTAATGAGACTACCTGGGCTTGGTTTCGCACTACCTTGCACCTTCTCTCATCATTTGCATTGATGAAACATGACTGTAGAACACTGTTACCTTCATCTGGACATGCTGACACCATTTTGCATGATGGGAGTGGTTACACCAGGTACAACTCTGTAGAGGACTGTGCCACTGAATTACTTGTGTGTGCTTAGAAATATTCCCTGGCGTGATGACAGTGGGAGAAATATACCGGCCAGATTTCTCTCTTCAGTGCAGAAGCAATTTCTACTAACAACAGACATTCTCTAAAAGTGTCCCCTGTTACAGAATAAACGCTTTTTTGTTGACATAACTCTTTCTACTCCAGGGTATTCCTGGCTTATTTCAGTTAGAGTTATTTTTCTTGTATTTCCAACAAACCTAGTATATTTTACACATCTTGATTGATATTATAGAGATAGATGAAGCTTCTGCATGTAAGGCAATCAAATCTGACACAAGAGATGTAATGGCCCGTTAGGAGGAAGGATGAATGTGTGACTCAAAAGTGAGATGCCACATTCAGACTCCCTGCTGTGTAAATGCAGTCAGGTTTGTTTCCTTATAATTCTATAAAGTCTGAACCCAAGAAAAACTCACTTTTCCTGCAAATTGTATTTGTATTTAGCCCACTTAATTTGTGGCAGAGTTGTTATTTCAGGTCTCACATTAAAAAAAAGTGGTATCAGTGGAATTCTTCCTGGTCTAAGTTATCACACGTGCAGTGCCGCAATCTCCCAAGAACAGGGCTTATCAAGAGATCAGCAGTTTATCCACCTTTTGGACACTTGCTAACCACTGTCAGTGATAAACAAAGATCAGTTCTTACTAAGTTCTTGGGAAGAACAGAGAAAATTACCACATAAAAAGAATCTCTTGCCATTTGTGTTTAAGGCACAGATGTTATTCCTTCATCGTCTTGCCATGACCTCTGTCCTGGATTGAGTCTGGACTGAAATCTCACATAAAACCGTTTTGTATGCAGACATTAATGACCCCCTGACAGTGACCAGTAAATAGCATGAATGACAGAGCAGTTCTCTAAAATGGTTACATTTTCTTAGTGGTTCTTATTGCTTTGGTATTAGTTTAAAAACTAGCACTGAGAAGTAGTGTTTCAGATGTTTTCAATCACTTGTATTTAGATTATATCCTTAATGAACTGGTGTTTGTATCGCTCAAGTGCAGCCCTAAAGTCTTCTTCAGGAGCCTCTCAATGCATTTATTGTAGCAACAATAAAAAAAAAAAAGTTCTTGTAGAAGAAATGTCTAGTCAAATGGTTGCCTAATAGGAACTTGGAGCACTGAGGCTGAAAGAAATGCCTGACAGATAATAGAATTCAAACTTCTTCAGCCATAAGTTCTCTGGAGGTTGAGACAGAATGATTTCTCTGATCTTTGGGGAGGGTATTTTTTGACATGGAAGGTAAGCAGTTCAAAAAGCTGTGAGGTGTTTCCCCCTGAGATGTTACTTGGTCCACAGATAGCAGAGACTATTGTCAATGTTACAGCTGCTGATCAAGGTCTTGACTTTAATGAGAATGTGGCCTGATTTCAGCTGTCAGCTGCTGAGCATCATAAAAATACTAGTCCAACACCATTGAAAGCCACTATTTTTACTGAAAAACAACATGATTTGACATACGGGTAAATATGTACAGAAAAAAGAGTAGACTTTCCTGCAGTTACACCAGTGACTGAAACTGTGGCAGACCTCCACTGCAGATAACACAATGAGTAATTTATATTCACTTTAGAGTCTTTGGACGCCTAAGTAAAGCTTTGTTTTCAAAAATCTGAGTGAGAGCAGCGCTGTGCAAGCAGTAAACTTGTTTCAGTTGTCCTCAGTTCAGAGATTTAACTTGGGAAATGAAAGATTAAGGGACTGTACCTAAATTCTCTGTAGGAAAGACTTAACTTCCTACTCCTTGATTGTAACATGCAAAGTACATCTCTGTGATTTAACCACACTTTATTAGAACACATTCTTAACATCTTAGAACTGAGTCTGCTCTGGATGGTATAGGGAAGTCTGAGATTTGAGCATTAGCAAGTTCAGTTAGACTTTAGGTGCTCATCCTTTGATATGGTATTGACAGGGCATGTGCAATTCTTCCAGAAATTCCTAGTGCTTAAAATACTTGAGAGGCAACAAGCCTGAGGCAAGGAATATTCTGTGGGATAAGATCAGCTTCTGCTGCTCTTTATGTTGAAGCCATATTGGAATTTAAATAGGACAGCCTCATCCACTGCAGTTTTTTCAGAGAAGCCATTATTTTGTCTTAACAAGTTGTGATGTTTTAATTGAAATAGTTAAAAGATACCATTTTCCCTACCTGTGAATACATAGATTGCCTTAGGTAGTGGTAAAATATGTTAACATACTCATTTTCTTTCCTTAGAGTGTCATGTAACTAAAAAACCAAACTCAGAATGACAGGAGTATAGAGCCATTGTTCTATTTTTCTTTCCTTTGTTTCTGCTCTTTTCCTCTCTTTCTCCCTCTTCTCTTAGTGTAAACATTAAAAATGGAAATACCTTTCTGATCATACTGAGACAAAAATCCCTACATCTAAACTAGATTTTAGAAAATTTCTCAATAGAACAGCAGTTTCTCTCCCTGGAGTTTCTTTTCCTCTTTTAAATCTTGCAAAGTCCTGTGTGAAATCACATGCCACAATTGAAATAGGCGTTTGTAACATGTAGTGAGCAAGAGATAGTGCTTGTGGCCACGTTCAGGATTTAGTCACAACGTTTTTGTCAGTTTGAAGGAGATTCATACAGGAGGGCTGCACCCAGTAGCTTATGTCCACAGACACTACCACCCTGACAAATACATCTTTGTTATGTTTCAATGACATGTGGCATATGTTTTTGTCATTAAGAATACATTTCCCTATAATGCTATCAGAAACACCTCTGAACAAAGTCATCAGCAACAGGCTGGAAAATATACTAAATCCACGAAGTACTTTTAAAAAAAAAAAAAAACAAAAATATGGAGATCCAAGTGCTTGCTTGTGCTTAGGCAAAAACTTTCTATGAGCGGACATTTGGAGGGAAAGTCAAAAAATAATTGTTAAGAGAAATTTTGGGGAGAGAAAAGATCACCATGATTGATACACCTTGCCATCAAGGTGTAATTATTCTGTGACTACAGCATTAATTCTTCACACATGGTTGAAAACTCTGTGGTCTGAAATCATGTCCTTATTTTTTTTCTGTAGAACCGATTTTGTAACTGTTATAACTTTTCAGGCTAAAAATAATTTTTTGAAAACAAGGACTGAGGCAATTCAGTGCTTAGTTGCATTTCTCAATCAGACTGAAGACATCATTCTAGTAAGCATGAAGTGCTTCTGTTCTTTTCCTGGGGTTAGTCTTCCAAACTCTGGCAAATTCAGTGTGTGCATTAACTCTCTTGCTGCGGGTAATTGTGAAGCTGAATGCTCCAACTGTACAGTCTGAAGGTTTTCAGGATTTCCTTCTTGCAACAGAGCTCCAGAGACAGCTCCAATTTCACATTTGTAGTTGTAGAATTATGGTATTCCAGTGACTAATATAAAGATGTGACAGAAGGCAATCGAAAGAATATCAGCTGCTTACACAGTTTTAGTAATTGTAATTAAAAGGCTATGTTAAAAAACATCAGGTGAAGTTCTCACGTAGAGCTCCTCATTTTGCACCACAGGATGTCAGCTCTCTCTTCTGAATCTCTTTTTCTTTTTTCTTTCTTTTTTTTTTTTTCCTTAGCTTTTTTGGACCATATGTATTCTTCCTTTGTTCATTTAAAATGTGAAATAAGGAAAGACAAGCATCAACTGCTGTGTGTAAACAAATTTTTTTTTTTTTTTTTTTTTAAATTTTGCCTTTCTAAGAAAGAACTTCAAAAAGACAAAAGTTATCTCAATTCTCAGTAACAGTATTCAGTTTTGTTTCTACTCTTACCTTACAGAAGATTCTTCCTCTGTATGGTCAACAAACTTCCCTCTTCTGAAAGGGTCCATCCTTAACCCCTTTCTCCTGAACTCCTTAACAAAACCAAAGAACACTTTCTTGCTTAAAGGCAGTTCCTTTAACTTCCTCTACCTTTTCCACCTTTCTGATTGTATAGGATGGTACATTTTGGTCTCCACCCTTTCGGTTTTCTGTGTCTATAGCTTTATTTCCACTTCAGGCATACTTCAAAAGTTTTGCCAAAAGAACAGTGTTAAGCAGAAGTGCAATCCCCTATTTCTCCCTGCCCTCCTTATTAAGACAGAGGTACTCACTAATTACAGCTGTACTCCTAAAGCAGAAAAAAGGTCACTTTGCTGGTGGAACTCTCTTCAGGAGGCTGTACTTTCAAGATCTGAGCTACCACTAACAGTTTAGTTCTGCAAGTATATATATGCTGCTAAATCCTTTTTTCTTTAGACATAGTATCTCTTCCGAAAGATCAAGGAACCTATTTTCTCCTTTTTGCTTACCTAATTTTTTTTTCTACACATGTATTCTTTCACTGTGCAATTGCACTTTTAATTTGTACTTTTTTTTTAATAAAGAAAGGCATGGCAGCATTACATGACATGTACAATGCAATGTTTTCAATTTAGATTTTGAGATTAGAACCACAAATAATGATCAAGCATTTTTAATGTGACTCCATGTAAAAGACACTGACTGCTACAGAAATGCCCATGGAAAATATGAGTACCAATAATATCATCACTAAGGGGTATAATCTGCCATCAAACTTCACTAATAATACTGTATTAGAAGTGTCATTCCCGCTTCTCCTGAAGGAACACAGTGGAGGACAAGACTAATTCTGAGCAACCTGGTTTAGTGGAAGGTGTCCCTGCCCAGAGCAAGGGTGTTGGAACTGGATGATCTTTAAAATCCCTTCCAACCCAAACCATTCCATGGTTCTGTGATTAACAAACAGGTGTATGGAGTTCTACCAACAGTTTTGGCTTATATGGCATTCCATGATCCCCACAAATCTGGGATCACCTTTGTGAGCACCACCAGCTGTGCTGCTCCGTGTGTACAAGTATCATGGGTGTCATGGTGTATCACTAACATACCTATAAAATGTATTTGCGGCTAAATAAAACCAGGCAGTGAGCTGTGGATCTGATGTTTTGGCATGTTGTTTGAACCTGGAGCACTTTTCCGTTGTGTTTTGTACTGTCTCCTCAGCCTGCTTTTAGAAGGAACTTTCAAGCGTACTTCTTAAATTATATTTTACATTTATTACCAGCCAGAAGTGTAAAGCTGAGACATTTTAAAATAAAATATTTGCATTTAAATTAAAGCCGCTGCCGCGTGTGTTTCCTGCCTCTTCCCCACACCGGGCCTGGAAACCTCCCCCCACCGGGCCCAGCACTCGCCCACCCTGGGACTGGTGCCAGCCCCCCGTCTCAGCGGGTTTGCTCTGGACTGGTTCCAGCACCTGCCCACGCTGGGACCCTCCCAGTATCTGCTCTTGACTGGCCCCAGTACCTGCCCCCCGCCTGACCCGGACTGGTGCCAGCATTCACCCAGGCCTGACCTGGTTCCGCTATGCACCCTCAGCTGGTCCCAGTATCCAGCCTAGACCGGTCCTGGCACCCACTCTGGGCTGAACTGGTCCCAGTATTCCCCCCAGCATTCTCCCCTTGAGCCCCTCCCAGCTCCCCTCCTGAAATGGTCCCGGTATCCACCCTAAGCTGTTCCCAGCACTCGCTCTGTCCTAAGCTGGTCCCAATATCCATCCCAAACTGGTCCCGGCACCCGCCCTGGCCTGGCCGCAGCCTCCCCCGAAGCCTGAGCCGGCCCCAGCGCCGTCCCTCACGCCGTCGTGGCGCTGCCGCCCCCCGGCCCGCCCGGGGGCTGCGGGACGGACGGACGGACGGACGGACCGACGGACACGACACGTGCCCAAGCCGCCGCGCGCGCGCCGCAGCGCTGCCTCCCCATTGGCTGAGGCTCGCGCGGCCGCCCGCCAATGGCCGCTCGCCACTGGCCCGGGGCGTGGCTGCGGCGGTGGCGGAAGTGACGCGAGCGGGCGTGAGCCCCCCCCAGAAGGCGGTGCGGGCGGCGAGGGAGGAGGTTGAGTGCCGGAGTGCAGCGGTGGCGCCTCCATGGCCGAGTAATAACGCGGCCCATCCGCCCGGAGCGCGTCCCCCGCCCCCAGCTGGACGCCGGCAAGCGCCCTGCCAACGAGAGTTGCATTTATTGTAGGCTTGTTAGTTCCGCCCCGGCTGTGCAGGATGAGCGCCGTGGCTGAGGAGGTTAAGGCAGAAGACGGCAAAGCGAAATTTGAAAGAAAAGTGTTTTATTGCGAAGTGAGTGCGTTTCTTCGGTGGCTTTTGGTGGGCGGGGTGCTCGAGTGCGGGCGCTGCGGGGTGTGCGGGTGGCGGAGACCGCGCTCTCCGCGCTGAGCCGGGTGTGGAGTGGGAGACCCGAGCGTGAGGGGAGCTGTAACGGGAGAGGAGAATAACGCGGTCGGACCCTGGGAGAGCTGCTTGCCTCAGGGTTCGGTGAACTCAGGCTGTTCTGGAGCCGTCACGGGGGAGGTGTGATGGTTCTTAATTGTAGCCTTCCCAGTCTCTGGTCAGTGTCTCTCATAGGCGGCTGCAGGGGCCCGTCTATCCTTTAAAGTCTGCAACGTGCTAAATCTGTCGATATCCTATTATTGTTCTAGCACTGAATGTTTTTCTGGCGCGTTCACGTTCTGCAACAGTATGTCAAGAGAACAGGCAATATTAGCATGCATTAGTCTTTCCTTTAAAAAAAAAACAAACCTAAAGACAGTATGAAGTATTTGTACATCCGTAATGTTTTCCGTTAATTATTGCAATGGTGTATGTGTGTCTGTGCATCTTAGTGAAATGCAGATGTCTTCCTCCATTGTTCCTCTGATCGCTTTGATGTAACAGTGAACGGAGTTGCAGTTATTTTAGGGCATAATTTTGCCTCTGTTCCTGTCTAGTCACTATATGATCATGCTTTTTTGCTGGCTTTCTAGCTTGAAGATGTTTAGAAAACTAAGAGTCTAGAAAGTAGTGGTTCGAGAGAAGGGGAAAGCTCTTAAAAACTTCTTACCACCTGATTTATTTAAGCTTGTATTTAAGCATCATTTGAACAGATTTGGATACTACTTCTGGTCATTTTAATGGTATGCTGCTGTCTTAAATGTCATGCAAGGTGTACTGTTAAGCCAAAGAAGACCTTGAGAATTACACGGTAGGAATGGGTATATTTCGAGTTCTTATTTAGCACCAGCTACAGAATATCTGTGGCATAACTGACGATGTGCTTTCAATTTATCTATTTCAGGTTTGTAAAGTTTCTTGTGTGAGTTCTATAAGTCTTCAGTCACACTATCGCGGTACGAAGCACAGAAAGGTAAACTTTTTCCATATTAGGTGTATATGCAAAGTTAATCATAAATCTTGGACTCAGTTCTTGATTTCACATGGCTTCAAGTGCTTATCTAACTTATTGATAGATCTGTAATTTACTATTGATAGATAGTTGTTTGCTTGAAATATCCCAAGAAAAAGATAAGGAGGTGGGAGTCTCACAACTGCACTTTGTGCAGCATATAACCTAAAACGTCAGCCATACCGGAAGGCAAATGTGTGCTAATTGTGAAATTAACATTTGAATTACACGGGGAGCCGGAAATGGTGAAAGAATGTAACCTTCTGGTTTTGGATACTTTTGATTCTTATTTGAGTCTGTAGCTCCACTTTTTCCAAACACTCTTTTCTCCCAGGAGTGAGGCTTCTTGTTCCCTTGTAATATTTTCGTGTCCTGCCAAATGTCCTTGCTGATGCAAGGAATTCCTTTGGTTTTGTGGTTGTTTCTTTTTTTCCCTTAGCTAACTTTCATAGCAATCCAATTATTACTGTTTTTCCCTTTTAAAGTAGAAAAACTAGTGGTTATTTTCTCAGAAAATCTGCATGTAGTTTTCCTTCTGGTTCACTTTTGGAAATCTGTGTGTGCTAGGCAACATCTGTCAAACTTTCTTGTGTCAAGGAAGGCCTGCAAACTGATAGGGAACAAGAATTGGGCAGGTTGAAAAACTGGGTGAGTGTTAGATGATAAACGTTAGTCCTGGTGTGTGGAGTCCTGTAAGTCATGTGGCTGCTCCAAGACTGCCTCACCATTCTTTCCAGTTATCTCTAATTTCTTACTTTAAATTATTAAATCTATTGTACGTTTTGGTGGGAAAAGATCAGAAATCATAGAGTTATTTCAAGTTTTTGTGTCAATAGGTTTGAAGTAACCATAAAAGCCCTGAGCTTACGTTCCTTTTTGATACAGTTTAGGTGTTAATAGTGAAGAGCTCTTAGTTTGTTCCTGGCTACAGGAGTTCCTCTTCAAACTACTACCAAAGGATGTCCTGACAACAATATGACAAAATTGAGAGAAGATAGTAGTTCTTTACCTAAATCACAATACTGTCCTGGCCAACCCCTCAGCCATTTTTTATAATTTTAGTCAGATTACTTTTTTCCTGTCAGTTACCCATTTGTTTTTAAAATAGCATTCTTAGAGGTGCTTGGCCTCCACCAAAAAGTGTTACAAAAATACAAGAAAAAGCACTCCATCAGAAGGACAGTCACTGGGAACATGTCAAGAAACAAATGTAAATGCATGTTACATGTGTGAAATTATTCTGATTTCATTTGCCTTCATTTCCATAGCTGTTCAAAGTAAAATGTGTTATTTTGAGTAGCTGTGATGGTAAAGTTCGGCTATCTGACACATAATACTTCTGTTGACTCTGTGTACACGGCTATTCTCTTTTTTTTTTCTTTTTTGTTTTGGTCACCTGGGTAGTTTGATTATGCTGGACTTTGGATAGGTACCTAAGTTATTTCTGCATACCTTTGTTTCATCTCTATATGTTGATTGGTTTGTTCTCCTGAGTATCAGTACCATTGACTCCTAAGCATTAAAATGGATTGCATAATTTCTTTAGAGGAGGTCACTTTGCAAACATCTAAGAATACTTCTTAGGTAAATTGTATCGAATGCATCACTCCCATAAAACTCGGGAGAATTGTAATAAGGACGTACGTATAAGGAAATAATTAAGTCAAATTCTTTATTCTATTGAGAAAATCTGATTCCAGTGTGCTGTACTCCTTGGACTCCAGAAAGATTGCTTTTGATGGTTAGGATGTTTTTCCTGTACTGACTCGGTCTGGCTGTTTGAACTGACAGTGCCTAAATAATTTGCTACTGGAGGGCAAAATGTAAATATACCTGCCTCTTCCTGGTTGCTTAGGCAGCCTGCTGAGATTTGTTATAATTTGGATGGAAGTTTTACCCAGAATATTTAGTTACTTCCACAACTAAAAGAGAATAAACCTATACCTAAGGCCTCATGAAATTCCTCTGTGCTGGTGGCGAATAATTTTGTGCATTAATCTGAGCCTACATTCTTACAAGAAAGTGAGTCCTGAGTCGTTTAATTTGTATTTGCATTTGTATATTTGCAGGCTCAATGCTCTGTAACCCTCTGGGTTGATGTGTGATTCATTTCAAGGGGTAGAAATAGGCTGGGTGACATACTGCAAATAGAAGTAACTTAAAAATATATCAGGCAAATCATTAGGGAGTGCAATGACTTTCTTCCTAGTTTGGTTACCTGGTAAGGTATTGTTGATTTGAAGCCTTTTCCATTTACACTTTGAAGTTCATGTGGATATTTTTTTCCAAACAAGTCACAATGTTTTAATTAGTCAAGTAGTAGATGATCAGTTACCTAATTTGATAAAAATTGTTAGCACTCGCATTTTATTGTATATGGAACTGAAACATAGAAGTTCACAAATCTTTGAATGCTTAATTTACAAAATACTAGCTAATATTTTTATTCTACATAGTGTACCTTTTCAGAGTTCATTTAGTTTCTATCCCTGAGAGTTGATTCTTTGTTGTGCCAAGAGTTTGTGTTCCTCACTGACTTCAGTGTTCATGACTGTGATGCTTACCATGTCCTTCAACTGGAGCATGAGTAATAAGAATGCACATGTGATTTTTTTCTACTGCTGGTAGTTCATGAGGCCAAACCCGTGTAAAAAGTGCTGCTGGACAAAAGATTGAGGGGCTGGGTGATCCCGGTACAAGGCTGTGTGGTTTTTTTGCACTGAATGCCGTGTGACCTCTGTATAGTTGCACAATGGTGTGGTTTGCGGTTTTGTTGCTGAACAGGTATTGATGGCATGGGGAGCTGCAGAAAGTGACTGAGCCAAAATATCATTCATACATGTGTGTGTAATTCTTGGCCCTGGAAACTGGAATTGTCTTTTGTGATATACTTTGAAAAATGGTTGAATGTTACTTCTATCCCTTATGATAAAATATTTGGAAAACAACTAAGCTTACTAATGCTTTTCGTTGAACCGAGCCTGTGAGAGTAATGGGGGATACACTGCATGAAAGGTGAGTTTGTTTGGCTGTTTTGTTTTGGGTCTTTTTTGACAGCTGAGTAAAAGTCTAGGTCTTTTGAGGGAACAGTTCCCAAATAAAATATACTTGCTGCGCATATACCTGAGGTATGGTGGTATGTGATATATTTTATTCTGATTTTGTAAATATGCATTTGCTTTATTGCTCAGCTTGCTAGAAAGGAATGTCTTTTTTTCCATGTCTTTTGAATGGCCCTTTGCAGGTATGGCACCAGCAGAAGTGTTGCCTCTTCTCTGACCTGTATTTGGAGCACAGATGAAGATTGTTTCTGGTTCTGTCAAAGGTTCAAGGTTCCTTCATATCTGGAGTTAGATAGATAGAAATGCCTCCCATGTCCCAAATGAGAAAAATCTGCATTCAAGACTCTGCAAACTCATTAGAAACAAGGACTGTTCAGATCTGTGAAGAGGGCTGTTAGTCTTTGTCTTCACCGTTTCAGTGTTCTAATTTCTTCTACCTCTTATCCTTGGTTGTTGTGCATCAGAACCTGTGGTTGAAAATACCTGATGTACAGGCAACTTTTGTGCCCTTTCTTATGGCATTAAAATCAACCCTGCTGGAAAAGCATTTCAGTTGGACATTTTTGTGTTGATACTTGGAATGCTAACATAGCTATGTTTCAGGTAGAGGAAAATTACCTGGCCATTGCATTATTTATATTTGGTCTCAAAAAGCATGCTGTTGTGTTCTGAAGCCTATCTTTATGATCCAGAGAGACTTGAATTGTGGAGCTTTTCTTTTGAGAAAAACAAACAAACCATACAGAAAACAAACCAACCAACCAAAAACTTGATTTGCTTGAAGAATTAAATAGAATTTCCGTGTATAGGCTGCTGACATTTAACAGACGTATTTCAAGAGTGTATATGTTTAAGAACAACTACATTATATTTATGTAATACTTAACTATGCTCATGAAACTCTTCTGTTAGATGACCCGTGAACTTGAATTGTGTGGAAAATTACTCTGCAGTACCTCTTACAGATTACAGTGTGTGTGGGAGGTTTGAACCCTTAAACCCAGTAGTTTTTGAGTTTTGGCTTCTTAAAGTTAGATGCTTTGTTAAAAGTTACTCAAACTTTTCATAATCTCAGCTCAAAAACAGCTGTTGCAACACCTGACCCAGGACAGAGAATAAGTTGCTTACCTAATGTGTGAGAATCTTAATTTCTGATATACTAGAAGGGATCACAAGTAGAATTTACCCCTTAGCTTCAGCGTTGAAACTCCATTTGTGATATTAGCAGTAACCGAAGTGCAATTAAAGCTGATTGTCTGAAAATGGTCAGAAGGAAATTCTTTTGAGCAGCAGCTCACAGTTGCTAATGTTTTCTGCGCTTGTCTGAAAAACTTGGTATTAGCAGCTGTTTGTGGCAAATCTGCAGAATTGCAAGTAACAAAAACTTGGAGCAGCATAACTGCAGGGGAAGTTGTGTCTATGTTCTAAGTTTACAAAATCCTTCTGAGCTTATACAAAACCATCCATTATCTGTGGCGATATTAGGGCTTAGGTAACTCCCTAACTGCCATGGAAGGACAGCTGTTTGGCTTCTCAAACAATTAACTGTTGTGTCAGTCTTGCTTGCTATTGGATTGTCACACCCATGTGCATTATCTCTTCCATGCCACTGAATTCTGAAAATATAGCACTTAACTCCATGGACTGCTCTGGACAGACAGATGCTTTATGGGTGGAATGACCATGCTTATTGTTTCTTTCATGTAAATAGCAAGTTTGTGTTTATTTGCCAAAAAGTTCTCAAAATGAGTCAGGATTGTTTTAGCCATGTTCTGAAATGGAAACTTAAGTCCTCTTTTCCTTAGGTTCTGGCAGAAAGTGATCTGTTCTGGATTCAGCTGATAAAAGCCGCTTTTCCCGTTCTTCATTATATGAATGATCTTCCATGAGATTTGGCTAGCCTTAAGGTTTAGCCAAATCTACTCAAAATGGTGGGAGTTGTGGAGAGGTTTTCTTTCTCTTTTTTTTTTTTTTTTTGGTTGGAACTACAACTTCTGCAAGCTTAGGAACTGCAGTCATGCAGAACTCAAGGTTTTCCTAGCATCTTTAAGATGCTGTGTTTCAATCCATAATCATCTCTTGAAACTTAAATAATAAGGCTTTCTTGAAATTAAACTTGTGTTAACTGTAAGGACACTTTTGTCAGTACTTCCAGCTTTTGCAGAAAATCATAAAGGCTCTAGTTTTTCCTATATGACAATGGAAACTTTGACCTGTAATGTGATTGGTCTGCAAAGGCTTCTCAGGAAGTACTGGGTTTTTCCTTCAAATGGTGTACCACATTAATTTCTTTTTCTTATTTTATTTTGGGATGACTTGCATCTTCATAATTAAAGAAAGAGAAAGCCCTGAGACCCAAGACTGTCTATTGTAAGTATAACACTTTTTTCTTTCCAGCCTTCTAGGACAGATATTGCTTGGGGATTTTAATGTTTGATGCTGTTTTAGTAATTCAGGTACTTGCATTTGACAGCTTTATGTGTCTATAACTGTGGTTCTGTTTATATGCTGAACATTCTTCTGAAATTTCTATCTAGTAAACTGTGGAGCAAAGAATTATTTTAGAGCTCAAAACCTTAATTATGCCTTTCCGCATGTAAATGTTTGTATATCTGTGTAGTAGAGGGATGTGTAGTCAGTATTTTAGTTTCTCATCTTCCCAAGCTAAACCATCTCCTGCTTTTCTGTCAGCTTTACGCACTCACTGCTGAGCTTCAGGCAGTATGCTAAGAAGCTAAATCAGCAGTCTAACACAGCACCATTGTAGATGCAGCTCTACCAGTGCTGAAATTGCTTGGCTGCATCACAGGAATGTTCTTCCTCTCGTTATTGTAGTGGACTTGGAGTAGCAAAGATGTATTCAAGGTGAATTCAGTTGTTGGGGTGTCTTTTCCCCCAGAAACTGAGAATGTGAGTCCAGACTGTTGTATGTCAATGAAAATAAAAGTTGTGGTGAAAAGTTGAAAGTGTGGGATGTAAATGGCTCACAATGGAAATGAAAATCCTGTTGTACAGGTACTTATGATGATGTAGAGGAAGCAGAGTACATAGGCAGATATGGGAATACTGATAAAAACCAATGAGATGATTAAAACACAAAACGGTTATACAGTCAGTCATCACCAGAAATAAGTCTTTCACTTCTACTTTATCTTCTTAGCCTGTTCTCCCAAGAAACAAGGCTTACGTTCCGGCTTTGTCATCTGTTCCCCAGTATCTTTTGAACCTCGCAGTCTTTTTGAACCAAGTTGATCAAGGGTGCCTGAAAATACACATCTGCACAGAGGAGAGTGATGGTGTCGGTCCTGTACTGAGGGAGGTGCTGCAGGCTGAGCTGGACCCTGAAGAATCAACACACAAGAAAGATATATGAAAGCACTGGTCAGAGGCAACCCTATAAGAAACTGGACTTCATTATCTGCTCTAATGGTTTTGTGTCGATAAGAGAAT
The DNA here is from genome assembly GCA_036023395.1 of Myiotriccus ornatus. Lineage (NCBI taxonomy): Eukaryota > Metazoa > Chordata > Aves > Passeriformes > Tyrannidae > Myiotriccus > Myiotriccus ornatus. The sequence goes on along the minus strand of JAYRBT010000082.1, from coordinate 90,686,782 downwards.
TAGTGCAAGACATGTCATTTAAGTGTGTGAACAGTTATGAGATTTTGCCTTCAGCAGACATGACTATCACATGCAGATCTTCTCTTTTTAGAAATATTGGTAATGGGGCTCCTTGAAAGAATTTGAATAAGTTGTGAAAACTTACGGGTCTCCTCAAAATCCAATGGATTTAAGCACTCCAAAATTATATTTGTACCTCAGCAACAAGAACAGATCCGTGTGGCTGTGGTCAAGGGTTTTTAGTGAAAGACACTTGCTACAGATTTCATTGAATTTCTTGTAAAAAATGATCATTAAAAGTAATACTCAGAAGCTGAAGAGGTTCTTTCTTCAAGATCATAAAATCCTGTTTTGGAGGAGTAATGTAAAGGATGCATGGGACAGAAAGTGAGACTTGACTAAGGTAACAGAAGGTGTGGCAGCAAAACTATGAAAAGAATGGTGGAATGCAGGAGCCTGTTGCAAATACCTACGTCTTAAGAAAACAGTCCTTGTGTGCACTGCAAGCTCAGTGTCCCGTGGAGAATTTGGGTTAAGAATGTGTGCACACTACAAACACTGTATCTTTGGAAATGTCATGACTTGGAATCTTTTAACTGTGATGTATCTTACAGAACGAGGAGAGAGAAATTAAAATATCTGATTATTAAAATGAAGAATCTAGATGTGAACCTTTGGTAAACAAGTCAGCTCTAACTTCTGGAGGAGTCCCGGCATCACAGGGTACCACGTCAGAAACACTGCAAGGTGTGCTTTTTCTCTGCCTCAGCAATGATTTTGAAGCAATCGGACACTTTTACTTCTAATACAAACTGATTATTCATACTATCGATGTCTAGTTTATCCTACTCTGCCAGTACTGCATTTTGCTTCACTGAAGATCAAGTTGTGGGAGACCGATTTGCAAGCCACTGGTAGGGTTTATTTGTCCAAAAGAGACTGCAATTTGGCCTAACAAAATTTATTTGTATGTTTTAGTTGTGATGGTTTGGGTGTTTTTACAAAGTTGAAAAGCTTTTCACCTGAGTGAGTTTTTCAGAGATGGCAATTCAGATTTAATTTTGGGAACTGCAATGCAGAATTATACAGTCAGTTATACAGAACTTCTTGAAACTTTCCCATGGACATATTACCAATTATAGAAATAATTCTTCCTCAAGATCCAGTAAATTCATTGTGCTCTGTCACTGAGATAAAAGAATAAATTCTGATTTTGTTTGGCCTTTATTTTTTCATTTTAAATAACTGATTTCTCTTGCTGCAGTTTGCAGATTTATGTAGTAGAGCATGAACAAAAATTTTACTGCATTTGTGGAATTAAGTAGTAAAGTTTTGTGAATGAACATAGAAAGTATGGATATTCTTAAATTAGGTGCAATGTGTAAAGTATAAATCTAGTATTATTTCAGGATAGAAGTTAATGAGATACTCCTGTTATTGCAGCTGGATCTGCAATCTTGTTCTAATGTTCATTTTATCAAATATTCCAGTGAGAGTGAAATGTGAAAGCGTGTTCAAAGAGCCAGGAACAAAAATGTATGGATTTTGTGAAAGTGAAGAATGAGTTTTCTTGGAAATCACTTGAGACAAAACCTAACAAGTATCTGAAAGGTACACTAAATGTCTGAAGAAGAACAGGTGCTTCAGAGGATGAGGTTTGACATATTTAGAATGTTTTACACCAACATTTGCATTTTCTTCCTTGCTGCAGAATTAAAAAAAGTTCCTTTGTCAGTAGGGAGAACACCTCCAATGCTGTTATCGTTTGTAAACCAAAATTTAAAAAGACAAATGATTTGGATTCTGAGTATTTCCCAATGGGACATGCCATGTACAGTATCCTTTCTGAGCTCCTCAAAAGTTGATAATCAAGAGGTGGTGAGTGCATGTAACCTGTTTTACTGTACAGTCATGTTGTCTTTGAAGTTACTTAAGTGAGGAAATACCTCTGATGCCAGATGTTTGTTTTTGGAGGAGTACTGCTTTCTGTAAGAAAGGCATCTGCATACCTTGTGAGTTTCCATATAGTAAAACTGTCAGCAAGGTATTTTTGTTATAATGACAGAATTGGATGTCTGGGGCAGTTTTTGGTGGTTCTGGTTTGGTTTTGGTTTTTTTTGCCTGCTCTTCAGCAGTTCAGAGGAGAGCACCTTAATGGAAGACGGGAATGAAAGATGCTGAAGTTTTAAGATTTCAGTAAGAGAGCTCAACTGAGTATATGATTTTTAGTCGTGTCATTTCTCCGTACAGTGATATAATTGGACAGATGAAATACAACTTGCAGCTCTTTTTGAGGCAGTTGCACGTGTATTCAGGGATAAGGAGGGCAGGAGACCAAACACTGCTATTTTTCCTGGGACCTGCTGGCCAAAATAGAGAAGTTTGGAAAACTTTTTGCTTTAAGCAAGAGGAATTAAATGATGGGGAAATGCCAACATACATGTTAGGCAAATGTTTGCTGGGCAACAGCAAAATCCAGTGGTTTACTACTATGAGTCAGCTCAGGCAGAAGGCGTAATGTAGGGTATGAGCCCTGTTAAAGCTATTTCTGGGCTGCCTAGCTTTATTGGTGAAATTAATTTGGCACGCAGAAGAAGTAGATTAATGAAATTTTTTTTTACACAGCCTGTGGAATTTTTCTTGCATTACAATAAGCTGCAGAGTTAGCTTGCAGTACTGCTCTTACAACATTACAAAAGAAAAGTGTATTAAGAAATGTTGTAGGTGCTTAGTTATTAGATCTGCTAATCTGCATCTTTTAAGTTGAAACCTCTATGTAGCACCATGAGTAAAGAAAGCTTCACTGTGGTGGTTGACATGCAGTCAAAGGGAGGAATCCAGTCTGAAGATAAGCTGCAGTTAGTTAACAGCACTTATGGCAAGTTCTTCCTCCAGTGAAAGTACAGACTTTCTGTGTTCTGCCCTGTGTTCAACAATTACAACCTTATCAGCATTCTGATCACCATTTCAGCTTTGTTATCAGAAATTTATTTATTTTAACATGTCCCTCCATGCCCAGTGTTTGTTAAGCATTGATAACCATGCATGAGGTTTTGGGATGTGTAACTACTGCAATGTTTTAAAAAAAAAACCAACCTGGAAGTTCTTTTCTGACTTGAGGACTAGAAGAGGAAATGTTTCAGGAGCCATAATAATAGAAGTATAAGATTGAATACTGCTTCAACACCCTTACCCACCTCTCTCTTGGGGAGTTCCCCTATACAATGGAATCTGGCGTCTTTGTGCACTTCCCCTCTTGTATTCAAAAGGGAATCTGCAGTGCTGAGCCCAGCACTTCCTTGCTACTGAGTAGCTGAATTGACAGTGTCTGATACTGCCCCTAAGTTTTGAAACGTGGCTGTTATATTTCTGGCATTTGGAATGTGTGCGTATTGCAAATACACATACGGATGTTTCTTTGTTCTCCACCTTTTATATGTTCCGCTCTCTGTGACTAAATATTGAAAGAAGAGGGATTTTTTTGTTCATTCACGTAGGTAATTAGAAACTGGAAAATAGCCCTTACTAAATAAAAGCTGAAAGGGATTTCCTGACACTGATAAGATTTCCTAACTTCCTGATTGAAACAGTACTACTGCCAGTGCTGGATCATCCCCCTTGCTTGCTGAATCCTCGAACATCTCCTCGGGCAGAGGGTCTGTAAACTGTGTTTAGTCAGTCCATAGTTACTCCTCTCTTAAAGAGGAATTTTATCCTAACACCTGATCTTTGCCTCTGAAGCAACTATTTCTGGCTGCTACTTATTAATACTTCTGTCACATCCTCACAGGGTTGGAAATCTTTGTAGCTGCTGTTCACGTATCCATGCTGTTATTTCTCCTCTTACTCTCCACTTTACCAGACTAAGTAAGTCCAGCTCCCAAATCTGTTCTCATAAATTATTTGCCCTGGGTTGTTTGCCTTGGTGGCCATTTTGCTGGACCCTCCTTCTTTCTCTGCTTCCCACTTGAACTGAACAAGGATGGTACTAGCCAGCCCCACAAGTCCCAAATAATGGAGGATAAGGTATTCTGAAGTAAGCACTCTGTGCTGTATCGTAGTATGGGGTTTGCCTTAATGTTCCCAAGGTCCTGCTTTATTGAAGTTCTGATATCGGTTGTTGCCCGTAAGTTACTGTTGTCTGTGAATTTGCTGGGAGTGTTCTGTGCATCCTCAACCGGGTTACTGATGTTGGTATTAATTGTTGTGGGCCTTGTAATCAGTCTTTAAGTCACACTGCTGCTTACTGAGCACCAGGAGGCTGCGCTGTTCATTGTTTCCCTTTGAGCGTGGCAGTCCAGCTGATTTTCAGCTCATTGATCAGTCTGATATGCTTTAGGGAAAACTTTGTCCTTTGGTTTTGGGGTGCTTAAGAAATATAATTTCCCTTATTAGTAATATTACAAAGCCACGTGGCTAGGAAGCATGAGTTAAATGTTAGCCTGGAAACCTGCTGTTGCTGAGTGGGAGAGTCTTTAAGATCGTAATTGCTTTGTTAAATTTTTGCCAGGAACAACAATATTTTCTAAATGCTTTTTTTTTAATAAGAAAAAAAATCTCACCCCCCTCCCCCCACAATTGCTACCTTTGGTGATAGTAGCAGCTGTAACTTGATTTTTAGCTTGACCATATTTGTAAACAGTAACCATGTTAAGGCAGACTGCCCTGTGAACTGCTTCTGGTGCAATTCTCTGTAAATGCATTTTGTTCCTAGAAGTAAAACCAAAATAAAGCACTAAAAATCTTATTTCGCAGGGCTTGTCTGTGTCATTTAGTGTTTGGCCATGTTGTCAGTCTGCAGATGCTGGACCTGGAATCTGACTTGAGCTTCAGACAGTAGCTGAACAACTCTGAATTGCTGTACTTGCAGAGTACCTGGAGATCTTCTTTTGTTCTTGCTACCAGAAATTTTGAAGCGTTTAACTGAAAAAATGCATACTTTATATAATGCGGGCATCTCGCTGGACACCTGCTCCTGCTCCAACAAGGAATCACGGGAGATATGCTTTCCCAGACCCCTCCCTTATGTTAATGTTGCAGAATTTTTTGCAAAATGTTTACAACCGTGACTTGATTCGATTTACAGCTTTGTTACGTATCTCTTAAGTGCCTGTGTTGTGCAGAAAGAGGGAAAAACTTTATGTATACAACATAAATTTGCCATGAGTATAGAAAACTTCATTTCAATAGGAATCACATGTGCAATTATGTAATTTAACTCAAACTTCCACTTGTTCCAGTAAATGAGTATTAGTGTGTTACCTTGTTTTAATCTTGAATGCCGTGACTTACAGAATACTGACAACATCATTAAAGCGTGGTGGTTTGTCTGTGTCTATGGATTTGAGGGAGTGTGGGGCAAGGGAAACATTCCAAAGGGAGGAGAAGTACCTTTATAAAAATATATCTGAAAATTCAGATTCTAAAACTCTGAGTGATTAAGAATATATTCAGAGCCCTATGTAAAAGAAGATGCAATTTGATGACTATATTAATTGTGTCTGGGACTGTATACAGGCTCTAAATGTTTAGACCTGAAGTTTTTTGTTGAGTACCTGTAACATAGGTTGATTGTCATGCATGATACTGAAGAGGTAAAATAATTAAAATAAGTAGCCAGTATGAAAAGCATTTAAAAATCAAATAAGAATTTAATATTCTGGGCTTCTGTGAAATTCATGTGTTTGGTATATTGTGTTGATGGGGGAGGGGAGTGGAATGAGAGACTTTTTCTGAGAGCAGTGAAGTTACAAAAGAAAACTGTATCAAGATGGAATACTGAGCCCATATTAAACCTTAAAATGAAGATAACTGTTCTATTCTGTAACGTTTGGATGACCTACTAGGTACTTAATAAAAGGAAATGAGAAATAGTCTGACTGTCAAACTGTTATCCTAGGTCCTGCAGCTCCAGTCCAAACTCCGATGAAGTATGAAGCGCAGAGACCAGGTAGCTGAATATAAATGACCTAATGTCCTTTTCAGATGCAACTTTGAAATCAGTTGTTTTGTTTTAATGATGACTAAAGCAGGTGGTTGATTTTGGTCTAGAAAGAAGCAGTGCAAGCTGCCAAACGTTTGAATGATTGCTTTTCCTTTGTGCACTGGTTAATTTTCTTTCCTAAGGAAAGGTCTTAGGAGTTATGAAGTTACAAGTATTTTCACAGAAAGACTTTTGAACTTGACATACTTTCTGCCTTCATGATTATCTGATATCTTACTGCATTTAGCTAATTTTTGTTGGTTGTTGAAGTTTTCAATAAAAAATTTTGCATCATGCTCTCTGTACACAGATGATACTATGGAAGTTTGACAAACCAGCAGCTTATAAACCAAGGACAGTATCAGTTGTTTGCTATTAAGATGACACTAAGGCAGGAATATTTAGTTGTATGTAAGGAAATAATAAGAAAATGGCCTTGAAGAGACCTTTAACTTTTTTCTGTGTGGATCTTCCTTTATTATCCTTCCTTTATTCTCTGTCAGCTTGGCAATAGCCAGTTCACACGGAGCTGCTGCACAGCCACACAAATGCATGAGAACTGCATAATAATTTATGTTTGTAAGAATCTTGTTTATGGAGATGAATTATGTAGCACCAACTTGCTACATGTCAACTCTGTCACAATATGCTACTGCTGCATGTCACCTCAGGCAAAATAACCGCAAAACAACATAGAAAGATTTTAACAAGACTGAAATTTTGGTAGGAATGGGCCACACTGTTCCTGTGGCATGAGGTGTCCCCATGAGGTTTCTTCTAATTGCAAGAGGTTTTCCATCTGAATTAATGCTGGAACTTTGTGAAATTTTTCTTTGTTTGCAGCCTGGGAGTTTGACTTGATGGCAGCACAGGCGTATTCCTAATGGAATGAATATTTAAGAATTAATATGGAATTCCCTATCCCTGTGAGGTTTTGGTGGTTCTGTGTTTTTTAAACTGTAACCTGGCACCCTAGCTGGAAAGAATACAGTAACAGTTCAGTGCTTGTGGTACTTCTACTCACTTGCTCCGATTTGATGAAACAAGCAGTCTTTATGACTCTTCTGTAATTCATTGGTCAGTTATATCTAATTAGGAAGATGAGTTCCATTTCTGCACGTTTTTTTTCTCAGATTAGGAATACGTATTTTAACACTTCGTCATGTTCCTTTATAATGTCCCACATTTGAATACACTTACTGCCTTTCAGAGACTGTTTAGCAGATGCATTTAGCTGAACTCTACTGGTATTCTGAGTTGACCAGGAAGTGCAAAAACCAAGCTATTAAAACTCAGTGAGGAGCAAGGTACAGCCCTGATCAAAACACTGCTAGTTCAGACTCAGGAATATACTGCCAGTGTTTTTGCTGCTTTTGGGCTGCCCAGAGCACAGGAGCCATTTGTTATATTAGTGAAGCTTGTGTTCTTTGTTAGACTTAAGGCAATATGATTCTCGGACTTCAGACTCCAAACAAGCAGTCCCAGAATGTTATGTGCATATTAGGATTTTCAGGAGAGGAGGAGGCTGGTGGCTTGGCTTGCCAAAGCTTTTTATTGCTTTTTTTCAGACTTTTTATTTTTTCATGAGAACTGATGCAGTCTGGGACATGCTATGAATGTGAACTTGGTATCTTTCCTCAGTAAATTGGACAGTGTTAGAAGTTCTGTTTTGCTTGTTTGGTTCTTTTCTTGAAGACATTAAATCTTGTGTGTAAAATTGTTATGGAAGACAGGGTGTTGGAGTCTTTCTATGAGGGACTGAGGCCCTACTGTTTTCCATGTGTATTTCAGAGTGCGAATTTTGTCCCCATTAAAGTCTCCATTAGAAACTCCTTTAAGATCATGGACATGATGTGCAAACTGTATAATGTGTAATGTCTTTTTATGTGTGTATTTTTTACCTTAGTGAAGAGAGGACTTACAAAGTACATAACCTGTCTGAAGGATTTTATGAATGATCCCAAAAGAGAAGAACCTCTTGTTGGTATGTTTTTTTTGTTTTATAAATTGTGTGCCTTTGAATTTGTTACCAAATGGCTTTTTGAAATAAAAGGTGGCATTTTAGATACTGTTTCATTTTCTGGAAATATATTCAATAACTTATAGGATAATATCTATCTCACACCTTTTAAATGTTAGCTTGTTGCACTGCATATGGCCACTTCTTTTATACACCTTAAATGTTAATACAACTTGTTCCTGAAGGAGCCATCTAAGGAAACAAGCTGTTCCCAGACCACAGAATTGGTCTTAACCCTGATGCTCAAGTCCCAGAGGAGTCTGCCTGAGACCACGTCTAGATGGCTTTTGAATATCTCCAAGGTGAAAAACTCTGCAGTCTCTCAGGGAAGCCTGTGCTAGTGCTCCGTCATCCCTCGCAGTCAAGGCGTGTTTCCCGATATTCGGACAGTATCTCCTGTTCCAGTTGTGCCATTGCCTCTTGTCCTGTCACTGGGCACCACTGTAAAGAGCCTGGCTCCCACTTCTTTGCACTTTCCCTTCAAGTATTTATGCACACTGATGAGATCCCCTCTGAGCCTTCTCTTCTTTAGGCTGAACAGTTCCAGCTCTCTCAGCTGTTTCTCATAGGAGAAATGTTCTAGTACCTTCATCATTTCCATGGTCCTTCACATGTCCACGTCTCTTGTACTGGGAAGTCCAGAACTTGACACAGGCACTTCAGGATTGGCCCTACTGGTGCTGAGTGGAGCCTGCTGTCAACACTGCTCCTTTTCCTTCTCAGGGATACCCTCAGCCTTCCCTGTCTCATCTTCAACTTGGTGTCCACCAGGTCTTTTCCTAACAATCTGCTTTCCAGCTAGCCAGCCCTCAACTGGCATGTGCTGGTGCCTGGGCTTGTTCCTCCCTGGATGCAGGACTTGGTACTTGCCCTGTTGACCAGCCTGAGCTTCCTGTCAGCCCAGCTCCAGCCACTCAGGGTCTCTCTGGATGGCAGCACAACCCCCTGGTGTATCAGCCGTCTCCCAGTTGTATGTCATCAGCAGCCTTGCTGAGAGTGTGCGAGGGTAACAGAACTACACCCAATATTGACCCCAGGGTATACCACTACCTACTGGCCTCCAACTGGACTTAGTGCCACTGGTGACATGTCATCAGTCATGGTTCTTTATGGCTTTCTATTTGGTGGGATATACCAGTGTTCCTGTTCAGTGAGATATTTTTCCTGTTTGTCCTTAGGAATACTAAAACTAAAGAGATTAATTTTAAGGCTTTCTTTCTTTGTAAGTGCTAGATTAGGCAACGCTTAGGAGAGGACAATCAATGCTGCTTCTCAGTGGCTTTAGTGTTCCAAGTATGTACTTGTGGCCTAAAGAAATATGTTCCCTCATGAAGACCTAAGTAGCAAACTTCCTAGTATTAGCTGAAAATTTCCCTGTTTAGTGCATTGCCTTTTTGTTACTCCACAAAAAGTGTTAATACTAAAAATCATAGTAATTTATTACTATAAGCATTTTTAATAGAAAGCTCTTCAGTTACAAGAAGGCCTTCAGTTCATTTGGTGATAGTTTATTTGCAGAGCTAAGATTTAGAAGTATAATACTGTAGCAGATCAGATATGGAGTTGAATTTCTTCATAGCAGCCTGTATGTTTTGCATTTGTGACTGAAGTGGTTTTGGTGACATGCCAGTGTATTTTTTCTGTTGCTGAGCAGTGCCCTGTGTCAAGACTCGTTACTCTGGGTCCCCACCCCTCACCACTTGGGTAGGCTGGGGGTGGGCAGTAGTCTGGGAGGTGTCACATACAGGACTCTTGGCCCAAACTTGAACACAGGATGTTCTGTGCTCCGTAACATCAGCTATCTCAATTGAGACAAAGAAGGAAGACGGGGGGATGGAAAGGGTAGGGTGGAGCAAGGTTTAACTTCCAAGGTGGCTATTCAGAGACTGTGACCGGGTATTGGTCTGCTGGTAGGGAAGAGTGCAACGAGGTTTTGCATGGGTTCTTCTTTTTTCACCCCTCTTTCCTTCACTTTTTAATCTGTCTTTAATCTCAACCCCTGGGTTTTGTTGCTTTTGTTCTTCCTGTTGTCTCCCCACCCTGCTGAAGGGTGTGTATGTGAGCGAGCAAGCAGCTATGTGGTTCTTGGCTGCTGGCTGGGGTCAAGCCATCACAAATACAGAGTGTTGGAAATTATGACATAAGGGAACAGCTGCTGTTTTAAAGTGCTTTTAAATTTGTTATGTTTAAGCTGTTCAGAGTAAAACTTTTCATGCTAGGTAATGAGCCTCAGTCTTGGAGATTATGAATACTTCCAAGGAATAGTCTCAGTAATTTATAGGAAAAATGAAGAAAAAGCCCATTTTAAGTCTTGTGAAATGTGGAAGTGTTTAGATTAAATAACCCCCACACTTTAAAGACTTTAAAAAAAAGAGTTTAGATTTTTAAATTTTGAAGAACTCAATTTTTTGAAGTGATTAATGTCTTTCCTACATCTGCATTGTGCTACTTGGAAACTGTCCAAATTACGCTCGACTAAGTAGTTTAAATGCAGTTTTTAAATCTAGACATTTGTGTAGCATTTCTATTCTCATTCTGTTTTTTAGTTTCTTGAAAAAAGTATCCCAAGCAGGAAGAAAGGTGCATGAAATATTTTCTTTCGGTGGGCTTCCAAATCTGCCCCAGATAGTGTATTTCCTTTCAGAATAAGACATTGGAAAGAGATAAATTTAACTGATGTGATCCTGAAGGAGTATCGAAATTCTGAAAATGGAGCCTTTTTCTATGTTCATTTTGACTTTTAATGAGCAACACTGAAGAGAATACATTTGTTTATAGTAGTATATAGTAAAATACAGATATTTATAGCTCCTGCTTTTACAGGTTTAGAACATGTGGTTGAAATCAGATTTGAAGGAAGAAAAGAGCCGCGTTATGAGTGCAAGCTGTGTGAGCTTAATACAGAGATGGCGCCCATGATAGAACATCTTAGTGGATATAAACACAGAAGAGCATATATTGTGAGTTATTTTTGATGCATTTTGATAAAAATTTCTTTATGATACTCACCCCCTTCTTTTTTTCCTCTAAATAATTAGTTTAAACCCCCATGTGATAAATTGCTAGTACTTGTACAGTTGATGCTTCATGGGTCAGATCAACATGAAAAGCTATAATGCTGTGAGCTGTTGAGTTCAATCCAGAGGTGCCTGTATCAGCTCAAAAGTGTTTGGATTGTTTTCAGGATCAGGTTTCTAGAATGTTGTGGTTCTTTCTTATTCCTCAGAACATCCATAGCATTGTTGGATTTGGTACAGAGGATGTTTCCTTTTGGTAGCAAGCTTTGCATGGTATCCATTTTTTGTTTTGAAGCCTACTTAAACAACTCTAAAATTTAATTAGTTGTGTTACAGGAAAAAAAACTAGCTTATAATGCTCAGATCAATGTTTACCAGCCTTTTGGAAACTTGTCCAAAAGGTGAAATGTGTCAGTTTTTTAATGTTGTGATGAATTTTGATATTGACCTTTTCAAGCTGACTTTTTCAACAGTCTAAAGAATTTCCAGATAAAATGAAGAGAAAGACAACAGATGTAAAAGAATGCAAAATTTCATTTCTCAAACGGATAGCGGGAGAGCTAGAGAAGACTGAAGGATTAAAAATGTATCAGGTAATTGGAAGTGAATGCAAAGTATCTGTTAATGTCTTTTATCAATGCGTTTATTTTTGATGTAGTAAATTTTAAAAGTACTGCAGACAAAGCTTGTTAAATTTCTTTGTGTTTCTAGGAAGTGTAGTATTCAGTTGAACTAAGACTTTTCTTAAAGTTGCCCTAAAAAGTCTGTGGGAAAGAACAGTAGTATTGAAATTCATCTGAAAACAAAAGTTGTTTATTTTGAAGGTTTTAGATTTTTTAAATGGAAAATGTCCAGTCTGAATTCCATGGTTTGGAAATTTCACTGCTTGACTTCAGTGATTTTTAATTTTTCCAGCTTAGATTTTCTCAAACGTAAGCAAATTTTCTCTCAAGTTTCATTCATATTTACAGGATTCTATATCTGTGAAATTGTGGGCTCTACACTATGCTGGCATAAATAAAAGTGTTCTGTTCCTAAAGGCAGTTGCAGTAGATACTTGTTTGACATTTTAATCAGAAAGTCTAATATGAAGCTTTTTCTGTTTCTAGATTGAAGGTTACGTAAGACCAAGTACCTCACGTAAGTCCATGAATTTCTTGAATATAATAGATTTGACTTATATTGATATTTGGCCTAGTTTGACTTAGTAGTTGAAGGAAATTGCCAGACTTAAAATGTTTCTTAGCCAACCTGAAGAAACACTTCCTTGCTACCTTTTTAACCCTAGTACTAATATTAGAAGGAAGATAGGTTTGATTGAAATGGGTGAAGGTTGCACAGATGAACAGAATTTTTCAGTGTGAATCGATTTTGGTTTGATCATTAGTGGCTTCTGTGGATTGTACTTTTTAATGTTGGTCTGCAAAACAAGATGGCAGAGAATCTTTTTGTGCTCTGTTTGTATCTCTTGTGAAGAAGAGGGAATGTGACACAGTAATCTAGCTCAGGAATTCTCAATTCAGGGTAAATTGACATCAGTCAAGTCAGTAGACTTCTGTAGAAGTAGAAAACATGGTCAGATATCAATCTGGAACATCAGAAAGGGTGATCCCACCCAGACCTGCAGGATATGAAGAACTGAAGAAATGGACAAGAGTGAAGTTAGCTGGAAAAGCATTGTGTCATTCAGTATTAAGGTTTGCTCTAGTTAGGTGGTAAGGTCAACATCAAATGAATTTCCAAATAAAAATACCCTGGTTATTTAGAAAAGAATCGTGCTTACTGGTTTAGCAGCTGTGTATCTTTAAACTACATCATATTGGCAAATTTCAAAACTGCATTCTGACAGCAAGAGTGAGTTTGAGGATGTAATTAAGAAAGGCCTTTTGGTGACATGTACTAGTCTGCAAGCAACAAAATGGGCATCAACACCAAATTTTGGCTGCTGCACAGATCATATGCAAAACTAAGATAAGACTATATATTCTTATATATATATGTGCACATGTATGTATGTATGAGAGACCTTGAAGTGATTGATTTGTTGCTTTTCTTAAAGGAAAAATTACAGCATTTCTTTATTCTCTAAAGAGGAGAGGTTATCTGTATTTTGTCTTGGGCTTTGGATTAAAAATACTGATTTATTAAGGTAATTCCTGTAGCCAGTTACTCAAAGTGTGAAGTTGAGCTTGAAGCCTTGTGACACTGTGTATAAATAAGCACAGTTTGGTAGTAGAACATATCAAGTTCTGGTCTGATTTAGTCTCTGAATGCTGCCTGCATTTTTTTTCCTGTCTAAAATCTACTCTTAATGCTGCTGTGGGATACAGCAGCAAACTGCAAATAAGTCCAGAGACTGGCTTGGCTATTTTGCATCAGGCTTTTCAAGTTGAAATTATAGCAGATACCTTGAGAAGCCTGTCTGTATCTTCAGTGGAGAAGTGATAACTCCGTGAGTCAATACAGGATGGGAAGTGATAAACTGATCAGTCTTGCTAAAAGAAAGAGGGTTGCAGTGAATGCCAAGCTGTATATGAGCCAAGAGAACACTTTCACTTCACACAAGGCAAATCTCATATTGTGATACTGCAGGATGAGCACAGGCAGAAGACTGGAGAACAGTCTTATCCCCTATTATTTGGTGCTGGTAAGACCCAACTTGGAATACTGTGTCCAGTTTTGTTCCTTCTAGTTCAAGGGGAAGCTGGAAAAATCGGAGAGGATTATGCAGTTTCTCAGGGGTCAAGAGCATGTGCCTAGGGGGAGGGTTAGAGGGAGCTGTGGTTGTTTAGAACGGGAAAGAGAAAGGGTAAGGAATAATAACTGCTTGTAGACTGCTACAAAGATGACAAAGCCAAAGTTATTGGTAATTGCAGGCAATGTAACAAGACGACCACAGATGGCAGCTTGAGAGGCTGAACTCTGGAAAAGCTTGAGTTCAGGGAGGGTAGTACAGCACTGAAACAGGTTATCCATAGGTAGTGAACTCTTCGTCCTTGCAGGTTTTCAAAACTTGGTGGTACAAAACTAGAATCTTATGTTGGCAGTAGTCCTTCAAGTGGAAGATTGAATTAGGCAATGGAATTGGAAGTTACTACACAGTGAAACTGCCTGATCAAAGAGGTTAAAAACCACCATTCCTGAAGACTTATAAAACTCAGCTGGACTCAAGCCTAAGCATTCAGATCTAATCTTGAGGCTAGTCCTTGTCAAAGTGAGCAGAACTTCCGTCATTAGCTGGAGTAGAGTGAAGTTTCCAGCAACTGAGCAGTACTCCTTGTCTCCACTCATCTTCTTTTCAAACAAGGTGGATTTTGAAGGCTTACTGGAAGGACAGCATAAATTGAATAATTCAAGGAAAATTATTCTAATTGTCAGTGTCCTTACCTTACAGTTAATTGCTTTCTCTTCTTACCACCTCTGTGGTACTTTCACCTCTCAGACTGGACTAGATGACCTCCAAAGGTCCCTTCCAACCTAAACTTTTTTATGATTCTGTGAGATTCCTGCAGAGATCCTCCCCATCCTACATTGCCATGATTCTTAATTCATTGGATATTTTCTTTGAAATGGTGGCAGTTCTTTTCTTTCCTGGCATTTAGAAAACTTTGGGGCAGTGCAGCTTCATGTTGCAACTCATCAGCATGCTAACCATGTTAACATGAGGTGGTTAAAATGGTAACGTAAGTCTTTTAGCCTCATATTATAGGATCAAAGATGTCACTTGTCCTGATAATTATTACTTGTCCTGTTGCTTATCAGCACAGGAACACCTGTGCTGATAAATACTTAAGAAGTGATAAGTTATGTACCATGCAGTAGCTGATTCTCTGAAGCATAGTTACTGGCTTAGACTGCCTTGTTTTACCGAGGTTCCCCTCCCTCCTCATGTTATACTCTGATAGGGATGAGATGATTACACATTCTAATGCCTATAACTTCTTGTTGGAGAGTGTATGTATATGCAGCTTAGAGGTTCACTGGTATATACACAGAAAAAAAACATTCACAAACCTTTTCACTGTGTTGTTCACTGTTGATTGAACCTTGGTTCAATCCATACAGACTTCTTGTGTGGGATTCAGCTGCCTGAACATGGACAGGTTTGTAGGGCACCCTGCAAGTTAGGGCACAAATCTCCCATAGATTTTTTTCATCAAGGATGCCTGGTAGTTCCTAAAAGGGCAATATGTCTCTAGGTTTAGGCTTCTGAATTCTGCTCTTTAAAGAAACTGCAGCCACTTCAGGGCCAGTAACTGTTCTCTGTGTGTAATGCATCTGTTGCAGTAGTATGGTGGAAACCCTGTGATGTTGCTAATAATACTTTTTCATTTTCTAGCCCCATCAAAGAAGAAAGCAAGGTGAGAATACTACCCCTACAGGGGAATCAAAAGAGATTTTTTTATCTACTTTTCTATAACAAACATCATGACATATGGGGAAAATATTTTATATTGTCTTTCCACTGTACTTATTCCTCTTTTGTAGATTGTTCCTTTTTGTCTGTGAGGAAATAGTAGCTATGGCTTTTGAAATATTGTACTCAAAAAGAAATTGCAATTGAAATTTCTAGATGTTTCCAGTCTATTTGGGATGCCATAGGCTGAGTAAATTGTATGAAATCCACTTCTGTTCATGGAGGAAGACAAGAAAACCCTACCATTACTTTAGTCATCTCCTTTGATCTGTAAAGAAGTTTATGAGTACTACTGATCTCTTTGAGAGTCATTCAGAATAAGGACCTTTATGGCATATTTAAAACAGTTATTTCCTAGAGAAGGATATTGGTAAGTGATATAAATGATACCTAGAGAAGGTATTGGTAAGTGATATAAATTTGGAAACCGAAATATTTTGGTTCTGGATGCTGTAAGTAAAAATAACTTTCTAGTAGTTTTTAGAATGCATCTTAATATTTCAATTTCTTTCTTTTAAGGTGGGAAGATGATTATAAGCATGAGGTATGTAGAGGTAGTAATTCTGCAAGTATCTTACGTTGTAGCATTTTCCTTATGCTGATCTGCAATCTCCCCTTCTCTGTTTTGCCCCTCTTGAGATCAAAGTTATTCTGTTCTGAAGGTTTGGTTTAAATTTTAAGGTATGTCTAAAGGTTTACAATCATTTGTTCTAACTCAAAGGTGAAACTCAAAGTGATCGAAGTATCTGCCCTAACCAGCACTGGGCACAAACACTGAGAACTGCCTCGTTTTTATCGTAATGGCAGAGGTTGGTTGTGTAGGCCTCAGGCTGGTCAGGTACTGTGCTAAATACAGCTGAGCACTTGACTTTTTTAAACGTGTTTTGATCCTGAGTGAGGAAAGCCTGGGAAAGATAGCTCCTGTAGGGATGTGGCTTAGATATGAAATGTGTTCTTCCTGGTATTGAAAGTAATGCAGTTGTATTTTCAGTAGCTGCTACCTAACTGATAGTGAGGCTCTAAGGTTACCTGTTTATGGCTGTGACCTAAAATTACCGTCTTTTCTTTGTATTGACTTGTTGTTGGATAAAAGATCAAAAGTCTTGTTTTGTACAAGATGATGCAAGAAATATTGTAGTATTCAGTCTTTTAATTTTTCTCCCCTATTCTACAATTCCACAGAATGATCCTGTTCGGAAACAAAAAGCTCTAGAGTTCTTGGTATGTATATAAAATAATTGTGACAAGAGTTGTGCAGTTTCACCAAATGATGCAATGAATATCGTGAAGGAGCCTCTGATTCCTGCCCAGACTCATTTGACCACAACATTAATTTCTAAATTCTATTTTAATAGACTCTGCTCTTTGAAAAGCTGGTGCAGTTGTAGCATGATGTCAACTCAGAACAACTTGGTGGATTAAATGTGGGCTCTTGGCCTGTTCTCTGGATGACTCTTCCCTTTGCTGAGGAGTGTCAGTTTGCAGCACTGATGTTGCTCAAGTGCTGTTGACTGCCTATATTTAATGGGGTTGGTGATAATGCTGAACAAGAGGAGCCGGTCTGGTGTTGCTGCCTGGGATGCCGTGGCTCATGCTGCTGCTGTAGAACCAGCCAGCCAAGTGAAACTGAGGGATGTGAGAGCACAGCTGCTGGTGTTGGAGTCAGTGGGGAAGTTTTATCAGTTGCTGTTGGCAGTAGTATAGTAAGCCTTGGTTTATCTTCTAGGTTCATGATATGAAAATATCTGACCATTTGTATTCACCATTTTACTCTGTGAAAGTCATGTCCGATACCTACGGCAACTGGAAAATTTCCTTTGAGTTTGAATTGTGTTTATACATGGAAATCACAAGTAGAATGTTTTGAGATGTGTGCTTCATTTCTTTTAAGTTTTGGCTACTTGTGACTTTGGAAAGAGAGAGTCAAAAAGCAAGTCTAAGGGATAATCAGTAAACCACTAAAAATACTTGATAGATAGCTAATTGACTTTTATCTACAGGAATCACGGCTATTCCTTGTGGCAGACTGCCTGTATTCTTTTAACTTACTGTAATCACTTACAACTTTATATAGTTACAAATCAGTCTGAGGCATACTTTTTATTCAATTTTCTACACAGAAAACATAAAGTTAGGACTTATGCCCTTCTCCATCTGCAGCAAAATGTTCATGATTGACAGTAAGGGAGTGGCAGAGAAATCCAGATTTATGCTTTACCTTTTATCAGGCCATAATTATAGTCACAATTTTATATTTTGATATATGTGTGTATACATTTGTTGTGTCTTATATATCAACTAATAGTATAAATTTGGTTATACAAAAATCAAAGTTTAGCTTTGATCTCTTTGTGTATATGATCCTTTGGCATCCTAATGACCAATTTTAATCATGTTTTTCAACAGGAGACTTTTCACATCACCTCAGACTCAGAAGCAACACTTGTTGTTCGCATTACACAGGAACTCACAGAGGCTTTGAAGGCCTTTTGTGAAAAGAAAGCAGCGGTAAGTAACTTAATCTTTACCAGAGTTTTTTGCCACTGGGAGGAAAGGAGTTAACACCCTGCCAAACTGTAGTTACGAACTGTTAACGGTTCAGGCATGGTCAAAAACCCCAGTTAAATGTACTTGTCATCCTTTTTTTGGAGTTGGTCCCTTGCTTGATAGCTCTTCTTCTAAGATTAATATCAGGCTTTAAGTGCCACCCAAATGTACCACTTCTTTCTTTCATGGGCATGTGGGTAAGTCTGTCTTGTGACCTGTAGCTCTGCTCTCAATTGAGAGCTTTAATCTATTAAGACTAAGGTAGGCAAGATGTTCAATGAGTCATCATCTCTGGTAGCTACTGGTTCACAAAATTCAGCATATGTTTTTAATGGAGGATGTTTCAGACTGTTTTCTCAATATATTCCATGTCAGCTGAGCTACAGTAACTGTCTCTGTGCAAATGCCACCACCACCACCACTTAAATATTGTTGCTGTAGCTTAATCTCTCAGCTGAGCCTTCCATTTTGCACTTCCCAGCTAAAGACAGGATGTGCATATGTACCAGGTTTATATTTTAGGCAGGTGATGATGAGAGAGATGAGGCAATAAAGAAATTTGAAACGGGAGGCATTGTCTTCCTCAGATACCTCATTCCATTCTCCAGATGCGTACCTGTTCCAAATAATACTTCTGAAAATTGCCGTGTAGCGTGGTCATTGTGAACAACAGAACAACACATCCTTCATGTGGATTTTGCTTTCACCTAAAATTGTAGTCTACTAACTTCCTTTGAAAAATTTACTATTTATTTTTTTTTAGAATGTTTAAGATTTGAGTTTAAAACCAGACATTCTGACCTTTTTCTTTACCTAGGTTAATTATGCTAATAGTCTGAGGCCACTGATGTCAATGTCTCAAGATGAATTTCCAGAAAGGAAAAGCATCCCAAAACACTATAAGCCATATGGAAAATACAAAGGTAATTTAGATATTTTGTTCCTTGTTTAAGTCTACTCTTGAGACTGCACAGATTGGCTGGCCATTAAAGTAAATTTTTTCAGAGTGCTTCGTTGCTAGCGTGCTCTGTGTCTGTGCCCTCTGAGTCAGTTCAGAATACTGTTTTCTGAAGCCTTAATGACTTCAGCCTCAACTGTCTAAGAACATTTCTGTCTCACTGAGTAGTGTTATAGCAGTACAGGTTATAGGAAATCCAAGCAGTAACCCTTCCTGACCTATTTAATGTTAGAATTTTTGGGTGAAAAGATGCCAGGCTCAGGTAAGACATGAAGGCAGGAAATGGGAAAAGAACAGAAGGACACTTCATAGAATCACTTCATAAAATCTCATGTTTGCAGTTGATATTTTAATATTTTGCTAACTTTTAGTGCCTTTATTTATTCAGGAAGTTCTAACTGGAATCAAGGTTTTTTGTCTCAGTATGAAGAGTACTCTGCAGATGCTTCTTTTGCTCCTGCTCACTTATACAGTTACCAAACAGATGATGGATCATCTTCCTGTCATCTGACATCTGATGACTTTGCAATGATGTCTGCACTCAGGGACTCTTCTGCTCTTCAGACTGGAAGTCCTGCCAGTGGTGTCAGTGAATGGCTGGGACAGATCAGCCGATCTGCATCTGGCAGTAATGCAGCTGGTGGGGCCTCTTCCTATGAGACAAGCCCAGTGAGGGAGTACTCAGCAGAATATATGTCCAGAGATGTGCAAGGAAGTAAACTCCGTGATAACAGGCTCTCATATGGCAGGGAAAATACAAAATGGAGGAATCAACAAGCGTGTACAAAAGCATGGACTGTAAGTGATCAAGGATTATCCTATCCAAGTTCTACAGCTTCATATCCTTCATCGGGAAGATACTCCACAAATGATCCATTACAAAGCTATTCCTCTTACAATAATGATGAGTCTGTGAATACTTGTACATCTTCTGCAAGTTCTGCTGTTTCAGGAAGAGGTGTCTCCAGGTGGCACCAGGACACCAGGTGGAATGAATGGAATGAGGACTCTGGGTGGAACCAGAGCTCTAGCTGGAACCAGGAGTCTAGCTGGAACCGGGAATCTAGTTGTCAAGGATTCAGGCATCAGAAAGCAGGCTACAAGAGTGACTGGACTTCATATCAGGACTCATTTTCTGGCAGTGGTTCATACAGAGATTACCAGCAGTTCAGAAGCTCAGATAAGATGTTTGACGAAGATGATGTTGGTCTTGCTTCCAACACTCTGAACAGACTACAAGGAAATAATATACCTACAATGACCAGGATGCTCAAACAGTTGGCTCCATATTATCCAGTACTTCAAAGTAAGATGGTGATTAGTTTGCATATAAAATGAGTTACATCAACGTAGTTGCTTTAACATAGGCAGGAGGTTGTATGCTGTGTGTGTTGCAGACAGGACGTGCTGTTCAGGGGAGTCGTTTTCTTTTTGCTCAGTGTCTGTATCAGCTGAAGAAAGGTGATATTGTCTTTCTGAGGACACTGTGCCTCTTGGCAACTAAACAGAGCAGATAGCGGGAGAAAATTCTGATAGAACAAAAATCTCCTGAATTGAATGGTTTGTCCTAGGTCATCATTCTAACTAGCATTTTATATCATGACTTTGTACTGTTAGGGTCACAGTGTTGCATTGCAATATGCTTATGTTAGCATATTTTTAGAAATTGATACACTATGTTTCTGTTTAGACAAAGAAAGGAGAATGTCACAGCAGATGTATTCTCTGTCTTAATGTGGTGCTGTATGAGGAAGATGTAATCTATTCTAGAGAATGTATTGGCATAAACCAAAACATACTGTGACACATGCAGAACCAAACCTGGATGGCATTATAATAAATAATCCAAATGGATCAAACCCATTGGGATAACATAAATGTTATCGAAGAGCTGGTTCATTTTATGACAATTAATTTTTTTCTAATTAATGTAGGAATAGTCCTTAATGCTAAGAATAGTGATACAGTATTCAAAATAAAAGATTCTCCTTTGGAAATAGATTATGAGAGGGGTTTAAAGGGAGGTGGGCATAATGTACTGTATTCCTGTCATTTGGACAAATGCAAACTGTGCTTCTGGTACTAGAATTAATTAACTAGGAAGCTAGTTAAGAGTAAAACTTTCATTTTAACATTTTCTATGCTGTGTTATGTGAAATATCATGAAAGAGAAGTAACTTTAAATATCTTTATTTCCTCTTTCTAGAACTAAATATTCAGACATTAGTCAATGTGCTAGTAGAAACTAGAGGAAAAGATTGAAGAGCAACAACAGCTGAACTGGAAACAGATGAAGAGATTCAAGAGTCTCCATCTCTTGCCTTTCAGGAAAGAGACTGCATTTAATTCTGCGTTTAACTGGTTTTGGAAGGGTAAAGGGAGGTAGGGTTTAATTTTTTAACATGTAAAATATAGCTGGAACACAAACTTGCACATAACAGATGAACATACTATTTTGTTTAGGCTTTTTGTAATGTATTTGTTACATCTTAGTATATTACAGAAAAAATCTTTTGTTATGTTTTGAAAATATGTTAAAGTAATTCCATCAGCAAAAAAACCTTTTAAACCTTTTAACACCCTTCCCAATTCAGAAAAAAAGAAAAAAGAAGTTTTACTTTTACGTTACCTACTTGAGAAGAATAGTAAGAAACACAGGTTTACTTTTCTTCACACAAATGTAAGGCCAATTCTATTAATTTTAGGCTTTATAATTAGCATATTTTTAGAAAGTGATACACTGCATTTCTTTTTAGACAAAGAAAGAATGTCACAGCAAAGCAATTCTGTCTTAATGTGATGCCATATGAGAAAAATGTAATCTATTCTAGGACTGGTATGTAATATGGCCTATTACTTTCATTTTTGCATACTATAAAGAGGTTTGAAATATATGCAGATTTTATTATATTGTTCAGAATGAAATTGTTATAAATTTACTTAAAAACTCATTTGGTGGATTGACCCATCCTAAAATAAAAAATCTTGATTCTTTCTACTGGCAAAAGCTTGTCAAGAAATAGTAGAATCCATAAGGCACTCAGATAAAATAACAGGAAAAAATAAATAATCAAAATGTCATACTAACTGAGGAATACTTACCAGTTCAGGATGTTTATCAGTGGTCTGTGTTTTTTTTTTTTTTTTCTTTTCCCCACACTTCTGGACCACATGCTGATGAATTCCTGGCTTTGGATGTCTGCTTTATGTAATTAAAACCACCTTACATGGAGCTGACATAAAAATGTAAAGTGAGACAGTTTACTCCCCAGTGTCCATTTTCCTTCTCTGGAACACTGCTGTGTTGTGGACTATCATTTTTCTTCTCACCCATACCTGAACTGTGTCTCTGAGCATTAAATACTTGTGCTGAAGCAGGATTAGTCTTCATGAGCCTGACAAAATACATTTTAAATCCTCTCACGTAAATTTTAACAAAAACTCATAGCAATTTATTATTGAGCATATAAACTCAATTCCCTAAAATAGTCCTTTTGTAATTATTTTGCTTCTGCATCTCAGAAGATACACTTTCCTTTTGCATTCCTGTTCACTGTTTCCTTTACTTCCTCTCATACTTACTGGTATGCTTGAGTGGTTTATAATGGCATACACTTCGTAGTTGTGCCATACACTTTTATCCACTGAGTTACATAGTCAACCTTCATGCTTAAAGGGGAAAAGTATGATTTTCTACCACAGGTGTCTGCCAGAGTTTTGATTTAAAACGCTGCGGGATTGATCAGTTATTATCTACATTTAAAAATTATCAGAAATCATTTACACAAATGTTACTACCACGGAAAGTGTAGTGCAACTAAAATTCTGAAACTGTAGAAAAAAACGTTGCTAGCAAATATTGCTGTTGCAACTCTCAATTCCAGTTAAGACCTTTTCATCTGAGCTTGTTGTACAGAGCTCTTTCTTCCCCGTTTCTCACACTCTTTGGGCTTTTACTGCCTTTACTGTACACCCCACTGGCACACAGCAGCCG
>JAYRBT010000082.1:90579673-90657618 GCA_036023395.1 Myiotriccus ornatus | reverse complement strand
CAAAACCGAAGTACCTCTTTTTCTACTGATGGGAGCAGAAGAGTTTTAAGTTTACAACTCAGTCAAGGTCTCATATCTGTTCCTCAGTGAAAACCCATCTGCTCATTTCCTATTTTACAGCACTACTCCAGGGCACTTAGTTTCTCACAGAAGTAAAAAGAAGAGGTTTCTAAAATGGCATAACCACACAGTGCAATTTAGAGTTATCCCACCTCCACTGCTAGATCAATTAGGCATTAGTTTTAATTAGTATTTTCAGAACAAGAAGTGTTGTTGCTTGAAAGGGCCTGAGCATAATCATTTGAAGAGGAGCTTTGTACTTTAGGTATTTAGAGGCCAGTTGCTGTGGAATAGTTTCCACTTGGTTGAGAGCATTCCTGAATGCTAGGAAGCAATAAGCTTTAAATTAAGAGAAATACTGTGCCTCATCTAGAATTTCACCATCATTTCTCTAGAGCCTGTGAGGGAACCAGGAGGACGAAGCAGCAGATATTAATTGCAGTTGTGTGCAGGGATCACAAAGGATCAGGGAGACAAGGAGTAAAGGAATCAGTGAGAGGAGGGGCACTGCAGAGGTGCTGGCAGTGATGCAGTAGCTGACCACAGGTACCCTAAGAGGAGGGCTGCGTTGGTACTGAGCTTTGCTGGACCAAGCTACAGTGGTGTAAGTCTACAGGTGCAGCAATGGGGGAAAACCCTGTACTGTAGGCAGGACACATGACTATTTGCACGTAAAGAGAAACGTAAGCAGAGAAAGAGAAAAGATGGCTCTGAAAATGCTTAAGCAGTATTTTAGACAGAGAACATCAGTACCTTAGAGTTGTATGTCTCCTGACAAAAATAAAAAATAATGGAATTATTAATAGGGTGCCAGCATTTAACTCTGAAGAGTAAAAAGTGAAAATACAGTGAAAAAAAGTGAAATAACTTATTTCAAGTTGAAATATTCAAGAGACTCATACAGATGCCACAGAGTGAAATCTGAGCAACTCCAGAGCTGAAGAACTGTACTGATTTCAGCCTATTCCAACAAACAGTGAAAGACTGTTCCTGCCTCCTCTCCTGACTCTACTGTCAATGCACACAGCAGCACAGAAGAAAAGAAGGAAGCATAGGATTTTATTGTGCAAACAGCTATACAATGTGATGATCATTCCCTCCCACAGAAGCACACTGTTATTTGCATAAACTTGACATGTTGAAAATGTCAAAACTACACTGAGCTTCAAATTTTAACGAGCACTATGCAGACTTTTAAAATGTTTTAGAAATAAACACGTAACATTCTTTTAGCCCATCTTAGATTGCAGGACAGCTATGCACAACCATCCACTAGAGGATATGTTTTGAAAAGAATATAGTGAATTGTTAGTGACTTTGATGTACAAGATCTAGAATGTCTTGGAATGAAGAAAGCTTACAGCTCTGTAAATATTTTGTCTAACACTCGGTAGGCATTCTTCATAACTGCAAAGCACTGCAACTGCTCATCTACACTGTAAATAAGGAAAGAAAAGGGTTCAGGTAATCATCACTACCTATTACCCTTATATTTAATTCAGATGAGAAGAGGTTTAAATTATATGAAGTTTAAAATGGCAGGTAAAGCCAGGTTCCCACAGTTCTAAACAGCACTGTGATCTAAGTGAAAATGGTGACTTAATCAATTTAACTTGGCTTTTGCTAAAGCTTTTATTCAAAATAGTATTTTAGTTATGAATCAGGTCTGGCAGGCACAATACATTTCTTTTTATTTTTCAGATACATTATTAAATGAATATTCTAGTAAATCCAGTTCAGTTACTGGAGTGCAATTTTATGAAATAGAGCCAACCAAATTATTTTAAGTCAGGCAGTTGCGGACAACAAGGGGCCTTTCAGCCTGTGTGCACTTCAGCTCACATCAGTTTAAATCTTTCTGAGTCACAAAGCACAGGAAGGATAAAGGAATTAAACCTTGGGAGAAGAGGAACTTGATATGAACTCAAAGGTGCATAAACAACCTCAATATGCCATTTTTCAGATTCCTAAGTGGAAACAAACCCACAGTACAACCCAAATCACACTGAGTCATGAGAGGAAAGTAAAAATAGGCTACTGGAAAAAAAAAAGTTCATTTTAAATTTTGCTTCTATGAGTTATTTGACCATACCCTAGTAATTCTTTGAGCATTAATACAGGGAACTGACAAGACTACCAGAAAGTTTTAGTACTACATCTAGAGTGCACCTTTCTACTCTGTTAGGAAAAACCTCAAATATGCCTCATTTGGGGAAAGAAAAAAAAAGAATTACTATCTTCAATTCCTGCACCATACTGTATGAAAAGATTTTATGTTCAGTAAAAAACCTGGTTGTAAACAGCTGATCTTTGTCCAGGTTATACACACTGATCCTCGTTAAAAAGCAAAGGTTCAATAGTGATGAGTGAGGAATATATAAATAATTGGTTATGATTTCCAAGAAGCATAGATGGGGAAAAAAAAAAAGGGATGTGGATGCCTTCATTCCCCAAAATACAAATCAGTAACATCTACAATAGATACTCGGTTTTAAAAAAAAAAAAAATCAGGAGGATTGTCCTTTTTTTTTCTTCCCTTACCCAGCCTTTTGCTGTAGATTAAATAATATTAATCAGTGGTAAGGACATCCCTGAATTCAAACAATGATGGCACCAAGTGACCAGTCTCACAAGAAATTTAACATTAAGTTTACAACAAACTATCTCATGGCTCATTTACAGACTTACCATTGGATAATGCCTGCTGAAGTTCATTATCAGATATAATTCCACTCCTGTCTTTATCAACTCTGGGGGAAAAAAGAAAGGCAGTAAGCTTTACATGGCTGAATTTAACAGGTTCCACTCACAGAAGACTTGAACATTCTGGTTCTTACTCACCAGATAAGATTAACCTTTTCCTGAAAAGTCACTAATTGCACTTAACTTGGTCAACCATTCACAGTTACTGCAAATTTAACCCTTCATTCAGACTGAGGAGACATTCTGGAACAAAATAAAAGCTACAAAGAAAACTGCAAGATTTACTTATGAGTGAAGAGACACACAGGGAAACACACACTGACAATAAAACAGTTTGGACATACTCTGCACAAGAAAGTATTTTAATTTATTTGTTTATTTTTAAGAGAACTGCAGAGCACACCATGCTAATTAAATCCACAAAATGCCTAATGTCACAGCAGTAAGCTGTTCGTTTCCCAAACTGGAGCGACAGGTTTGGCACCCAGATTCCCTCAGTAAGATCTTGGCAATGGAGAGAGTCACTAATGTGACCAAGGTACTGAAAGACCCAATCGGCTGCAGGGCCTTGAGCCCTCTCAAAGGGGTTCAAAAAGGAAAACGCACAGGCAGGTTCCAGCTTCCACTGAGTCTTCACAGTCTTAGAGAATCTAGTTCTATGCCAAAATTAATGAATTAAGTAATTTCTGCCCAAATAAAGCAGGATTGTGCCTTCTTTAGAAGGGTATCTGAAAGTGGTGGGGACTTCATCCCATACAAAGACCTTCCCCTTGGACTGAGAGTTTTTATTTTCTCTCATTCCTACCATTCCAAAGCAGTGTCCTGCTCAGTTGATCCCTCTTCACAGAAGCTGATTTTTTTCCCTTTAGTCCTTTTTGTCTTTTCTAAACATTTTCAGTTCGTTCTATTGCTTCCTTCCCCATCTCAAAAATTATGTAAGCCACATGCAACACGGAAATGGCAAGCATAAACTGCAAAGATTACAATAACAAAAATATATTCCCCTTTTTTATTCTCTATTTCTTTTCTCAGTATTCTGAACATTTTTTACCTTTTATGAGCTCCTACTAAGTGCTAAGCTGATATTTTAATGAAAATGTGTTATGACCTACTTATCCCGCTCCTGAGCATCATCAGTCAGCACATTCATTTTATAAATAAAATTATGTAAAGTTAAAATGGGTTTTTCCTTATGGACATCAAGTACCTACTCTGGATTTCACCTGTCATACAGCAATCACGATCTGGCCGTGACAGGCTGATAGGACCCAATTCTTCAGGACTGTAAGGTGCTCCTGCAAGGCTTCACTTACTGCAGGAATCAGAAAACCTCATCTGACCATTCACCCTCTTTTCATAGAACCATAGAGCAGTTTGAGTTGGAAGGGACCTTTAAGATCACCTAGATCCACCCCTCCTGTCACGGGCAGGGACACCTTCCACTATCCCAGGTTGCTCAGAGCTCCATCCAGCCTGGCCTTGGAACACTTCCAGGGATGGGGCATCCACAGCTTCTCTGGGTAACCTGTTTCAGTGCCTCGCCACTCTCACAGTGAAGAATTTCTTCCTAATATCTAATCTAGACCTACTCTGTTTTTCCCCAGTTACTCCTGAATAAAGTGAATGAAGATCCCAGAACAGTTCCATCTGTCAGTGTGGCAGATGACCACACATTCTTCAGGCAGTCCATCCATCAAAGGACCTTCCCATTCATTCTACATTTACTGGATTCCTCGAGAGGCCTTTGATACTGTTGAGAGTCTTTTTGGAAACTATACAAATTATATGAATTGCATCAGCTCTAGTCATCATATCTATATCCAATTCTTATCAAACATATTCCAGGATTTTTACAGTAGTCTTCCAGACAGGAATACTTTCAACAAAAGCCATGCAATTCCTTCATGAAGTCTGACTAACAACAACATTTAAGATGGTTTCTATTCATTTTCCTGGTGCAGAAGTCAGACTGCTGACCTGTTTCTTTCTGGACCCCTTAAAAAAAGAAGTGGCCTCATGCCTGCTCCCTCCGAGTGTTCAGATGAAGTTTTACAGCAGGCTGGGTAGGTAAGCTGCCGCATTCCTGAGTCACTCAGTAAATACTAGCCAGTTTTAGCAACTTCTGTTTGTCTACTGCTTAACCTCTTCTTGCTGTCACTAGTGTCACAGGATCTGTCTTGACTCATCTCCCATAAAAACGGACCCAACGTAGGCACCTCCCCGGTTTCCTCGACATGACACAAGAGTGAAATCTCCTTTGGCTTCTTTACTGCTACAATCTCAACAGTGTGCTTGTTTAACACAGGCTTGCTGACTCCCTTGCGGGTCCCTCTGCTCCAGGTGAATTCAAGAGAATATTTCACAGAATCACAATTAGGCTGGAAAGGATCTCCGAGATCATCGAGTCCAACCTTTGACCGAACACTACCATGCAAACCAAACCACGGCACTACGTGCCACGTCCAGTCTTTCCTTGAACACCTCCAGGGACGGTGACTCCGCCCAACACATCCGACAGTACTGACATCCCAGTATCTGATCACCCTTTCTGTGAAGAAATTCCTTCTAATGTCCCACCTAAACCTCCCCTGGCGCAGCTTAAGACAACGTCCTCTCGCCCTAAAACTATCGGTTTCCTGGTAGCTTTAAAGTCTTCCACTAAAATCAGATTCCTTTTTACAAGTCTTCCTGTACTGCCGCACTGATCCTCCAGACTTAATCCTTTCTGGATCCTCAGGCCAACGATTACTTCAGTGTTTTCAAGGTTACCTTCGCGCTCCCATCAATCCCCTTCCCCCCCGCGCTAAGACGCGGCCGCGCTCACTCCTCCTCACCCCTCTCTTCCAGCTCCCCCCGAGGTTCCCCCCTCAGGGACACCACCGCTGGACGCCCGGGGCCGGATTCCCGCAGCGGCTTCCGGGCACCTGGCAGCGCCCGCTCCTTTCCCCCCGGCAGCCCCCCTTCCCGGCCCGGGGGGACGCTGTGGCGGCGGCCTCACCTCTGGAAGACGTTCCACAGGAAGGCGGGGTCGGGCAGGGGGGCGCCGCCGCCGCCGTTGGGCCGCTGCTGGTACCCCGCCGCCATGGCCCTCGCGCTTCCGCCACGGGCCGCCCGTGACGCGGCGCGGCGCTGACGGCACGAGCCCCGCCCCGCCCCGCCCCGCGCGGGGGAACCCCGAGCTGTTCCCGCCGGGATCGATCCCGCGGCGCCGCACGGGGGGAACTCTGCCGCCTCCGGCCCCGCCCGCTGCCGCTTGAGCCGAGCGCGTCCGCGCCCGGGGAGGGGCGGCTCTGCCCCCGCCCTCTCCGCTGAGGCATCGGCCGCTGCGAAGGTTCCCGCAAAATCAGGAGCCTTCCCTGCGACCGGTCCCTGCGGAGTCCCCGCTCAGGGGAGCTGGCTTGTCCTGGAGGGGAAAGAGCATAAATTTGATATCCAAGCCTCTGCAGGGATTACTGGTGCAGGGGAAGAAGGGGCTATAGGGAGAAGCAAAGCCCGATGGACCGATTCCCTTAGGGGAAGTGAAGATCAAAAGCACGCGGGATTAGAATTTCAAGTACAGGACTGAACTTGACCAGAAGCCAAACTAGTATCACCTCAGTAAGTTTTAGCTGAATTCTTTACTGAGGGCTGAACACAATCATCCAAAAATCAGCCTAATTCCCCTCCCCCTCCCAGCAATATCTAGGAACAGTGTTTGGTCCCCTGGGACCTGGAGTGCCTCCAGGGCTCGCTAAAACCCAAGCACAGATACAAAGACGATGCTCTACTGAACCGTCCTTATCCTTTGGGACATGCTCCCCGTTGTCAGTGAAGAAAGCCACCCGCTTTGTTCTATCCTTTGTCCAAACTGCTGACCTTGCATGTATCTCTTCTGAGGTACTGAAGAGTCGGTGAGAGGGTTGGAATGGCAGAAGGCCTGGGTGTTCACAGGCCCAAGGAGTTACATACACAAACACCAGAATGTTAATTAAAACATGTAGGCTCATGTCTTCCTTGGACTTACCTCTGACAGCTCTGTTCAGGTATAACAGATAATGCCTTCGTTGCATCCTTCATGAAGTATTTTTGAATCCACAATTGTCTAGTACTATTTTATAATTAAAACTTTATAATCTGAAAATACTGTGGAAATAAAACCCAGTATCTTGTGTGTTCAGAAAACTATTAAATCCAATATTTATTCACACTTACAACAAGAAAAAAGACATCTTCTGTAAATCTATAAGGATGCAAAGAATCATAGCTGAACACAGAAATCATTTAACATTTTATTGAACTGGTGGTGCTTTATGTGCTGTTTTTAGTGAATCAATGAAAAAAATTGTACCTTATGTCTTTATTTATTTATTCAACCTATAATCAAATTGCACTGTTGCAATTTCTTTCAGTCCCTTAATTCAGGAAACTGATTTCATAATTAATTTTTCTGCAATAAACTATTTTACACCAAATTAAGTACATACATAAAATATAATGTGAAAGTGAGTTGAGGACATTAACACTCAGTGCAGTGCTATATAAAGATAGTTCTAAAGGAGTCTGTTTAGGTACTGTAAGCAATGTATGTTAGTATATCCAGCACTAATACACCTCTGCAGGTTTTGGTGTAAGTATCTTTATATAGCATTGCAGTGCACTGTGCAAACATACTCCACAACAAAAAAGTGTCTGCTGACAGCAAAAACAGCTGTAACAATGGGTCAGTAAAATCCCCCCATGCCATTAAAAGTTTCGTTCTTCAAGCATGACCCTTAATCCATCTTCCTTCAGAAATCTTACTACATTTCCTCACATCCAAGTCTTTAGAAACATGCCTAGCAAGTATCAATATATATTGAACTTCACTCGAGATAGCACTGCCAAATTTGCCCTCAAATATTTCAAATCTGTTGATCCCAGAGCAGCAATGACACAAAACCACAGAGTTGTCAATTACTTAAGAAGTTTTGGCACAGTTAGGGTAGGAACTGTAATTTCTTTAAAAATTGGCACATAGTTTGGATTCGGTTGGCTTGGACCTTGATCCAAAGTCTCAATGATAGTCTGCTTCATATCCCTGCTGGCATCACCTCTCACTGTCAGCAAAGCTGCAATATGGTCATCCCTGCCAAAGGAAAATGGTAAAACTGGCATTAGGAAACTTTGCAAAGTAAGAGTTTGTCAGAAACAGCACTTAGATGGTAATCCCTTCACTCAGTTTCAGCACGTACTTTAATCAGATATCTAGTCACTCAGAACTGGCTTTTCCAGCTCAATATAAAGCACTATTTTGTCTGCTTTTAGAACTCTAAAACCTATTTTATCCTCCCAAAACACAGAATTGAAGTATTTTAATTATTCCTCTGCTGTACCACTGAGTACTTAAACACATGTAACTCCTAGGCCAGCTCGCATGCATTTTACATTACCATTATTTTTCACAAGGAAGTGGTTACATTCTAAAATATGAAAAATATGAACACATTTTCACATTGTTTTAAAATTTGCCCAAGACCCAAAGAAACTACAATTGTTATCTATCTGTCTGTCTATCTTTTAAATTTGAGGGCAAAGAAAATTACCTGATATCTGGGTATTTACTGACTAAAGTTGAAACTTCCAGATAGAGCAGTGAAGGATCAGTCAGCTTGATAACCTCTGCAATGGCTTCAATGATGTCACAGAGTCCTTCAGTGTCCTCTCCAGAGCCCTGCAAAAGTATAAAAAAAAAAAAAAAAAACCAAAACTAAAAAAGCCCCAAAACAATAGCAATGCTCCCCAAATCTACAAACAATCCTTAAATTAATATTTTGTCCGACAGAGCTCTTGAATTTCCTGAAGAGCTGAATTTTCAGACATTAAAAACCCCAAAATATTTGTGAATTGTCACCATAATTCCCTTCTCTCTCTCCCTGTTCTTTATTCAGAGATCTACCCTAGAATATCAGTGAAGAAAGTCATGTCCTACAAACAATGTGTTGTATTTATCCACGTGGTGATACATTCTAGTCTTCAACTTTGGGTAATCTACCAGCATAAATATTAGGAATAATTGATGTGAAAGCCAGATCTCTTCTGAAACATTACTTAAAAACTGGCCCTGCATTAGATTCTTTCTAATCATCGGGCCACCAAAGCAGCTTTCAACGACTGATCAACCAAACTTTAGCTATTTAATCTCTAGACTATTTTTAGTGCTCTTAGCTCCAGGTCATCTGGTTCTGCCAGTCTAGTATTGTTTGTTTCATTTATTCCACAACATCTTCTACCAATACCCTAATCTGAACAGATCTTATACAGAATCCCACATCCTGAAGGGCTCTGATGCAGGAGTGATCCAACATCTTCCACAGTGAGCAGAGATGAACTCTGCCAGTTTTTCAGGCTTTATCTTTCTGTGCATTGTTTTTGCATTTTGTCGTCTGTTGGCCCTAGGACCTTTCCTGAAGATTCCTGTTCCTTATGCACTTAAAAATCTTAGGCCTACCTTATACATTGGTTCTCAAATATTTGGCCTGTCTTTTCTATTTCTACTGCACTTTAAATGAGATCAACATGCTTGTCTTGTTGATCCAAATGAATACACTGCATGCTCCTTAGGTAATAAGTAACTGCACTTGTTCAATGCCAGGTCACCTTTTCTTCTGGCCAGGAAAAGCAAAGCCCGATTTTTAAAATATTTTTTCCTAAACAATGAACTGCTTTTTTTCTTTCACTTATTATGAATTCAGGGTACCTACCTCTGTGAGGCCATTCAAACATTCAGCTGCAGAGAGCTGTATAAGCACAAAGCAGTAGAAACTGGTGCTCAGGAATTTTAGCAGCAGGCCTGTGTGTTCAGAAACTCTGTCTGTGCCCTCAGCTGGCGTCCTTGATATTTATAAGTCACTCAACATTTTGGAGACACTGAGGTCTAACCCTAGCAGTTTCCCCCAAGCAGTAAACATGTGTGGTTTATTCTAAATTACGAGATTAACAGCATTACCCAGAGCAAATACGTACAGCTGCAAGCTTCTTAAACAAAAATCTGAACTGTTCTGCTTCTTTGATCATTCTTTCTGCACCCTCTTTTCTCTCTTCTGCATTCTTGAAAGATATACGTTTCAACATGATTGCTCTGATGTATTCCACAACCACTCTCCGATGGGCCTCAAGAGTCATTGTCTGAAAGAAAAGAAAAAGGTGGTGGATTATGCCAGTGATACCTGCAAATGTAGCCATTACTTTTAGGCTTTGGACAATTATCTGGCTTTGAACTGTGTATTTGCACTTACTCACCAGTACACAGTTTTTGCTAGTGCTGTTTTATGTGGGTTTAGATATTCACAGTGCTAACAGAAATGAAAATCTGTCCCTCCCTAATGATGTGTCGATTATGAGAAATAACAAATCCAAGATATCTCTAATGACATGTCTGAATTATTTTTGAGGAGCACCAAAGACAGAAGAACAAACATGAAGTGATCATCCAAACATGGATAATCTTTAGAACGGACTTGTGCCTGGCCTTGCAGCCTCACTCTTTGGATCTCTGGTCAAGGAACGACCAGCCACCACAGAGGCTTCTGCTGATGAACTCTGGTATATCGCATAAAGCACTGCAAATCTTGCCCATGTTACCTGTGCTCTGGGTCAAGTCTGGTAAGAAACTTGGTGAGCTAGGAGCAATCACTTTCTCAGATCTTCCTTGACTTATCTGACGTTCTACACTTGTCTTTTTATAGGAGATAGCTACTGGTATTGGTGCAAGAGTAATGCGGAGGTTTGGAAATAAAGAACAAAACCAAAACCACAAAACCTTCACATGCTTACTTTTTAACAGTAATGTAAGGAGAGTCCTTAAATCCCACAAGTCCTCAGGTGTGTTTCCTTCCCCTAAGCATGGTGACAGAGTTACTTACAATTAAGAAAAAGATGGCATAATAGGTAGTCACAAACTTTTTATTGTGTTTTACTAGTAGTATGTATTAAGATTCAGTTTCAATCAACATATTCTTCAGTAAAAATCTGGAGAAAGGTTTCAGGAAAGAGAGAAAAGGGCAGAAAAAAGGAAAAAAAGGGAGAAAACAGCAGATCACAAAGTACTGGAAGTGACAGCCCTCATGCAGGACACATAAAATACAATTTCAAGTTCTGCTTTCAAGACTGTGCAGAAATACCAGAGTATCCCTGGTTGTTCAGGGATGGCTTCTCTGGCGTTGGTGGAACTGATGCCAATTACATGGAGGAAAATGAACTGCACGGAACAGACTGTGGGAGACTGACACATATGCCCCATCCTGCTGAAAAGTAAGTGAAGAACAGCTCTACTACAGCTGAGAACACTCCAGAAAAGCCAATGGTGTGATGGCGGGGCATTCACTTTACACATGAGGAAAATGGCAAAGCAGAATGACTGTTAGATCCAGATCCCCTCTGTTCCAGAACAGTGTCCTTCCCACTGGGCTACAGTCTTCTAGCAGGTACTTTGTTCGCAAGAAACAAAAGCGTGTCTCATCCAGTGCTAGAACATACAGTGTCATGTATGGGAGATTTTTTTGTGCTGGGAGACAGTGGAATAGCAGATATGATGAATGTCAAAAAAACCTGTTTGTAATCTTCTTCCCCACAAGGTGGCAATAAATGCTACATGATTAAACGTTAGTGTTTTCAGAGGTTGGTATTAACACTTAGAAACTCATGCTAAGCACAGAAAAGAAAGCTGTTCCCTGGATAAAGACTAATTCTAGGATCAACCGAACTTATTTTGTGCCCTTTTTCTGGACTGAAAATATGTATTTCACTTACATAATAACCTCTAGGTTGTGCAAATACTGAAGGTTAAGACATCACCAGAGAAATTCTGAGCAGTTCCCTTTTATCACTTTAAGAACTAAGGTAAGAAAGAGTAAGTGTATGATTTGGAAACTGTCTTTTAAGCCCTTCTACTCAGTACTACCCAAGTACTCATCTTGCTAGATTCAAGTAGTTTCTTAAGTCTTAGGGAATCGTTTAAGACATGCTGTCTTAACTACTCAAACCTGACTCTAATCTTTCATATTACTGTAATTGTTTCTATAAATAGAGAAATCCAGATATCCTTTGACAGATCAACAAAAAAACCCAAAAAGACAACATAACCTAGCACATTATACTGCTATAAGAGCACTTTAAACATAGCTATGCATTTGTTAAGGCACCAAATTCACTGAGCTTCCTTGTATACATTAAAACTAGGAATTATTTGATGTGCATTTATTAAAAAAAGTAATCACAGACCAGCAAAACTAGTTTCAGAAATGCTAATTTAATCTGACTACAAACTTCTGAGGAGAGGTAGAAAAGTACAAGCTGATAAGAATATCTAGTAACATGCCAATAAATTTTCTGGACTAAATCCTGCAACTTAGATCTGTCTTTGACTATATTTTATGGCTGTGAACAAAAAGGATGAGAAAGAAACAGCAGATTCAGACTTTTGCAATATGATGATGATGAATGCTTTTGCATTTCTAGTGATGAATCAACTCCAATTTTTGTATCCCGATTCTAAATTTCATCCACAGAATCACACAATATGCCAAGTTGGAAGGGACCCACAAGGATCACTGAGTTCAACTCCTGGCCCTGCACAGGACAATCCCCAGGAGTCACACCATGTGTCTGAGAGTATCATCCAAATGCTTCTTCTTGAACTCTGTCAGGCTTGGTGCTTGATCACTTCCCTGCGGAGCCTGTTCCAGCACCCAGCTACGCTCTGGATGAAGAACGTTTTTCTAATATCCAACCTAAACCTCCCCTGACACAACTTCAGACCATTCCCTCGGGTCCTGTCACGGTCACCACAGAGAAGAGATCACTACCCCTCCTCTTCCCCTCGCAAGGAAGTTGTAGACTGCAATGAGATCTCCCTTCACATTTAGTATTCAGAAATTCCAAATCAACATGATGTTCAGAGTACATTAGCAAAGTATCATAGAATATTTTGCACCTACCTTTTTATATGGCTTTTTGATTTTTGCAAAGTCATTGAAATAATCCTCTACAGTGACACAGATAGTCCCCACTGCATTAGACCCCATCAACCACTTCTTTGTCATCAGCTCATTGAGGTGCGGCTGAGAAGGTAAAGAACAATAGATCAGACTGAATTTTTGAGTTTCATTGTATCAGTGCAGTCACTAAAAAATGGGAGACAATTTTAACTATCATACATTTCTAAACTACACTGCTCCCACATCTTTCCTCATGTGAGTCATTCACAGTGTTTTACATTAATTCAGAATTTTATTACAAATCTACTGAGTCCCAGTGCATCTTTCTTCACCCCTACCATTTCTGTAATTTAACTGCCTCTCTCCCCTTACTCCCAATTTCATTTTAGTAGTAATTTTTTTCCCTGAGGAATTCTATACAAGAAGCTAGAATTCCTAAATGTGGAAATCTATCAATCAGAAAGGGCTGACCTCTAGAATCAATTAAGTATCTTAATTACAGGTGAACTGTACCTCTGATGACAGCTTCGTAACAGTAGTGGTTTCCCAAATAATTCTTAAAACTCAATAACATAAGACCAAGTACAATCTGCTAGAAAATATGAACTATATAAAAAGCACCTGCCTGAAGTCATCCTATGAAACATAATTAAGCAACTATACAAGGGAAGAACAATATTAACATTTACTGGCGTTTTGCTAGCACACCATATATATGTTTAGTAATCTAAAGGCTCCACAACTACTTCCTTCCTAAATTATCTTTGCTTTAAAAATAATACTTCTGGGTTTTTTGAGGAAAAAGGTTTTAACCTCCAAATCCATGAAGACTTCATCTAGCAGGCTAGAGCATCCCTCTTTGGCAATGATGTCTAAAGTTGCATCCATGTTTGCATGACTGATTGACAACGTGTCTTCCATTTCCATTTTCAAGTATTTTCTTTTCAGACTGATTATAGATTCTCTGTGATGCAAAGAAAAAAAGCTTTTCATCATCCTCTGATGCACAATTCTTGGAGTGCATACACAGAAAAAGACATAGCAGACAGTTATTTTTGCAAGTGGAAATAATGAGTGCCACTTGCTCTGGAAGCCTTAATTTACTCTCCAGTGTGATTTTATGGTGATCAGCCTAGACTACTTGTGTGTTATGATTTGTAGACATGACAGTGGCAGCAGATATGGATGAATAAGGTGTTGGACTGCTGAACACCAAAACATGAGGCTTGTTCTGATACTCTTAACAGAAGGTCTACTTTTACTTTTCTCCAGCTCCAGTTCACCTTGAGCACACTGCTTGAAGGTGATCTGTGAAAGATCCCCTCGGAGAAAAGATGGCAGGCTCCAGTCAAATTAAATGAAATTACTTTTCCAGATTCTGGAAGCTGAAGACAAGTTTTTCTTTGGCAATGCAATTCTTGGAATAACAAGTGGTTTTCACCAGTGAGGGAAAATCACAATACCTGCCTTTTAAAACTCAGCTAAACTATCTCTACTGAAACCCTCTTTGTATACAGAAGAAGAGAAGGTCCTTGAAACAAGCAGTATTACAAATGAAATATCTATAGCTAATTTTCTCACAATACTGCAAGAACATGCTGACTTACTTAAAGGTTTGACAGTTGTTGATGACTGCAATCATGTACTGAACATAGCACTGAGGATACTGACGATTTTTCAGATGATCTTCTTTATACAACTGTGCTTCATCTTTGTACCTGTAACATATACAAGGAATGGCATTAAACAAGACACAAATATGTAATTACTTAAGAACACCCATAGGTGCAAATGCTCCATAAGGGCTTGGGTAATTAGAAGTATTTTATAAAGGGCTTGTTGCTCATGTGATGTTTAGTCTCTGTTCTGGTCAGAATCCAGCCAAGGAGGTGTCTTCTGTCTTCCTTATGAGAAAGAGATATAAATTTGAGATATATAAGAAAGCAAAAGCAACTCAAAAAATTAGAGCCATATACAGAGTGGAACTGAAAGTGTAAATCACCACTACAGAAGAACTTCTGCAGTGAAACTGTGGAAAGGAAGAAGCAAGCAAGAAAAGGAAAGGGAAGAAAAGCTTAGTTGGCATGAAGAAAGACAAAGCAATAAAGAAACACAGAAACAAAGAAAAACAAGAACTGGAATTGTAGGGAAAAAGAGAGAACAAGGCAGGATAAAGCAGCTGTATTTTAAACATTATGTTACCTGGTTAGAAATGAATTCATTTGCTGAAGACATAGAAGGAGTACCTTTGTTTTCAAATCTTCATTTATCTGAGCAGCCACCTGAAGATTCTGCTCAAACATCTAAGATGAAAATAGATTAATTATAAAGAGAGGCCTTCATTGGTGGTAAACCAAAGACAGAAGTCCTACCTTGTTAGAGATGCTCTCTAACACCAGTTCCACATAAGCTTTTTGTTGCTTTTTTTGGTGGGTTTTTTTTGTTGTTGTTGGTTTGGGGTTTGTTTGTTTTTTTTAACAAATCCAACAACTGCTGCTGACTAAACCAAAAGTCACTATTTCCATAAGAATAATTAATATATTACTGACAACCATTAATGCATGCTGCAGTTTTCTCCTGATACTGAAAATGGCTGCATGCTTTCTTCATCAAACAGTACTTAATATCTTTAATTCAGTAGTGATTTGGCTTTACAGCCAAATATCTAAGTAGTGATTTGGCTTTACAGCCAAATATCTAAGTAGTGATTTGGCTTTACAGCCAGTATCTAAGTTTTTGGGTCAGCTCCTGTACTTAGTAATGAATAACCTTATAACTCAAATTCTTCTGGTTTTCCCATATATGAAAGTAGTCATCTCACATTATCAAAGTAAAGGGGCTCCTAAACTTCAGAAACACAAGCAAGCAGAAGATCTAGGTGACCTATGGGCAATTGTGTTTGAGAGAAGGGGAACTGGAAAGGAAGGGTACAAAACCAGGTGGGGAAACATGAGCTGCTTTTACGCTGAGATGGTTCTGAAAGTTTCATTGCTACATGAATCTCAACACTTCAGTCTTTGACAGCATAACACTAGAGCCAATCAGCCACCAGTTTCTTTGACGTCACACAGTTTCTGAAAACGATTAGATGAAGTCAACCTTGGCCCTAGTACAAATGTGAAAGAATGTACCAAAAATCCTGGTATAAGCCAGGAAAATAATTAAGTGGGAAACAAATGCAGGAAGAAGAGACTTTCATTAAAGTTAGCTAACAAAATATTTGTAAAGAAAAATTAGAAAATGAGCATAATAAGCTGGCATTTTTCTGCTTGATAAAGATCACTTTCAAAACTTTCCACTACTGACAACAGGGTGGTGCAAGTTCGGGTATTTTTATGACCTTTAGCTTTATCTTTTCTGTTTTAAGGATATTTAATAATTTGGATGGGCATTAATGTTAACTGAAGTAGCGTTTAAAACAGCAACAGTTTTGACTTTTAATGGAACTTTTTATTCTAGAATTAAGGTGTTTGTGTAATGAATAACTTCTAGAAACATACATGCCTAACTACCTCAGCACCATGTCAACAAACAGCCTAACTAACTCAGCACTCTATTAACAAACATTTTTCTAATATCTTACAAACATCTCATCTGGTAGGCTTATACTACAAATTTACATCAAGAGACCTACATAAAAGCAGTTAACTAAACACAAATATGCTGAACAGGCTGGGAAAAATGTGTTTTTAATCTATACATAAAAAGAACAAAGTCTTTAGGCTTTAATGTAAAAAAGGCACATAAAACCCCCTCCAACTAACAACTCTACAGGAAAAAAACCCTATTATACTTCAAAAGACATAGAAACAATGACATTCCAAAATGTTGGATTTCCCCCTCACATCCCTTCACTCCCCCAAATCCATGTACTGCTTCTGTAGGTTTTCTAAAATAACCAAGTTGTCTTATACCTGAAAAACAATAGCTGGGAGCGTAGTCTGATAGTACCCATCTTGATCTGCTTCTGGTTCAGTTTCTTTTATCCAGTCTTTTTTATCCGTCTCCAGTGCTTTTCGTAGCCAGCCAATGATGTTAGACTTCATGATATAGAGCAACCAAGAAAAAGAAAAGATTTTTTAATTTAATAAAACAAAACACCATACTACAATATCTGGAATAACAGCCATTTCTATAATGAAGAGTAGCACAGTAACAGATAATGTTGACAACTTTCATCATTCCTACAGGATATAGGTAACAGGCACAACTTAAAATTTGCACTGACAAAGGTCAGTACTGGTACACTAGTGATGCAGTTTAAAGCTTATGCACATTTTGGAAGGGGAGTGTTCCTAACACAAAGGGCAAGTTAGTTTGTCAGAATAAACATGTTCACTAACTTTGGAAGCATTTATTAAGGCTCAGGCTTTAGGTTTCAAACTCAATTTTTCAACAACTGAAAAAATTAGGGTAAAACTTATTGTACAAAAAATAGCACATTCCTGCTTGTAGTTCCTTTTACACCTACGTTTTAGGAAACTGATGTTTGTTATCACTGGGGACAAAATCCCAGGATTAGATTGAATGGGTTGTGTTTCTTGGAACTTGAGTGCTGCAGAACACAGTGATGGATACAATAGCTGGCTCTCCTCCCATCCGACAAGCTCATTATACAGCGAACAGACATTAAGAACGACTGTTTTTAGAACCAGATCAAGCCAGTTTTCTGCATGACACATAACAGACCTATTCACAAGAGCAGATGGTAAAGACCAGCATGTTTGCTAAATATGTAATTGGATTCTTTGATTTCTTTCTTGGTTGGGTTGATATTTTCTGCCTTTATTCTACTTTGTTCACATTTGCTTAAAACCCGTAGTAATATAAATGTTCTTACTTCTTTCCAATATGTAACAGGCATGTACAGTAAAGGCAAAGAAGTCCACATAGTACCATCTTCAATTATGTGAAATTATGTAGTATCTTTTTTTCCTCATGAGCATGGGAACTGCTTTGATGAAACATGATTTGCAAAGAAGAACTAATCTTATAAAAGCCAGCAGCCCAAGGGACTTTTTTCACCTCAGTATCAGCATTTGCAAGAACTTTTTCAAGCTGAGGTGATTGGGAAAAAAAATCTGCTAGAAATCTGTTAAAATCTATTACCATTTTATTTCTTATGAAAATGAGATATTTTCATTGATGTAAAGATCAGGGTTTAAGTTGATAGTCAAAATTAGGACATACTTCCATTTACCCAAACAGAACTAGTTATATTTTGTTTATAAACACTTTAAGACAACATCAAAAGAAATAAAGTAGAAGTGAAACAAATAGGTAGTTTCAGTATTTTCTGCATTAAAAAAAAGATACATCCAAACATCAAAACCAGCAAAAAGAAAACCACTCTGTTTAACAGAGTAGCAGCTTTATGTTGTATAAATAAATATTCTATACATAATATTTTTCAGTAAGTAGGGAAAAAACAATTCTGAAAAACCAATATAGGTATATTTTTTCATCCTAAGTGAGGTCAAAATGAATTCAAAGGCATTTCCTGGATCAAGACAAAAGTAGCTTGAGAAAACAAACCAATGTTTTTTTGGTCCTAAAGGTAAGCACAGAAAAAATAAACTTGCATAAAAGTCCTAATAAAGCTAATGTGAAGCAGAGCCTCTACTGGCAACTTCCTTGAGACATACAAGATTGGTTCATATTATTGTGATGAGTATCAAGTCCGAGTAGTTGCTGTTGCCTGACATATATTAGTAGCTGACACATCCAAAGAAGCATAAAAATTTCCCTCCTCTGCTTGGCAGAGCTCCTAAACTTAGGAGGAATTGGAATTCATTGAACAATATAAGAACAGCAAGTCCAGAGTTACAACCATCCAAACATCCAGTCAGAGGCAATCAGTGGATCTTTAAAGAAAAATACACTAACAAACCCGACAACCACATAATGATTGCTTTACCAGGTAGTTGACCAATTTCTAGTAACTCTAAGGATAACCAAGAAGCACTGCCTTTATGTTTAAGATGCACATGAAAGGGAATCCACAAAAGGAAATTATGCTCATGCAGTTGACAGGCATGAAAAGAGAAAGGCTGTTAAAAGAATCGAACTGGCAAACATGAACCTCCTGATTACCTTCAAAAGATCACATCTGTAACAAATGTTGATGTAGTTACTATAGGAACCAAGCTGCATTCAGTGTCTTCTAAGTATAGTAATACCTAACAGACTAGCACTGTGGATTTAGGCATAAGAAAACTGGAATTCCTTCCTTTCTAAGAAATCATTAGCAACAGTCTGTAAAACAGAACTCCTTGAAATGTCATGGCTTACATCTATGAAATCATCTGATCATAACTTCATAAAGAAACCTACACACAGGATATGAAAATATATAAAAGTAATGGTGTTGGATTCACATCTGTCACATTAGTTTTCTCAGATGGAGGAACAGCACTGAGGTACTAATGCAATTATAAACTCATCTGAAGGTGTCCTTGCACTGTCATTACTCACAGTAAGTGTTGACATATACTTGCTGAGAAGCTGGTCTACCACATTTTGCGAAAGCAGGGGATCCAGAGAATTTACATCCACTTCTGGAGACAGTTCTGAATTTCCCATCATCTCTGCACTGAATTATAAAAGAAAAAAAAAAAGCCTTGCAGATTAGTAAAGACAAATTACATAAAAAGTTAGATTATGCAGCTTTTTCTGTATGTCCACTGTAAAGGGCAATTTTCCAATATCTACATGTGTCCAAAAGTTCTTAATAATAACTGCAACAATAACAGTGTGTACAAGGAATGTAAATAAAACTATATAAAAGAAAGAGCAGAATGCAAAAGCTATAGCCCAGCATATAACAAAAAAAAGTTACATTTAAATATTCAACCCTCCCATACATACCTGACATCTATTAGTGATTATTTAAAACTAAATTAGTGATTATTTAAAATGAAAAAAAGGCCAACAGGCTGAACCTGTGGGCTCTTAATAGCGGACTTTTTAATATGTCTTTGAAATTTCAGAGGTGATGACAGACAATTCACACATTCTGAATTTTAGAATGGGAAAGATCGGTGATAGGTTTTTTTGTTCTGCTCAGTTCCTCAAAAGAGCTTCTGTTTTGCTACTTGTATCATATCCATATAAAAATTAAAATATATTAAGAGAAAATCTACCTGTGCTTCCTGTCTTAGTAGAGAATATAGCTAATACAAGGGAGAGGCATCTTTCATGACAAATCAAAAGTGCACTGCATGTGTACTGTATAACAGCACTTGCTTGCAAAGGACAGTTCTTGACTTTATAGAATTTGAAAGAAACTAGAGCAACCTTCAAAAATATTTTGACAAGGATTATATAAAATTAATACTTTACAGTGATATTTGGCATCTATATATAATAAAATTATATAATGAGTGGCTTGTGTAATTAAAAAAACACCCAAAGCTACGCCAAAGCACAAGACCTCTCATATTTCATGCTCAAAAAAAATCAATAGCTCAAAACCACACTCTTCAGAGAGTGGTTTATTACAGTTGATGGAAACATATTCAATCATAATAACATGAATTGTTTCACATTCCATTTATAATGTGCTTTTCAGAAGGAAACCACAAATTCTATATTTGCAGCAGCTACTATAAAAATAAATAGCAACTTAAAAATAAATTCCTAAACAATTGTCCAGTTTCTACGGTTCTGCAAGTTGAAGTTTTGCAGTGAGTCAACACAGTGGTGCTTCCATGTCATGAAAAAAATTAATCTCAAAGCACTGAAAAAGCCACTACAGCTAACCATTTAAATACCAAAATTCTTGTCTTTGAAACTATAAAAGCTACTGTGACTGAACACTCTACACTTATTAACACCTTCCTGAGCCTGTAGGAAAAGAGACTGAAGTTAATTTTAAGTGGCTCAATCTATTCTGTTCAGAAAACAGAATTCCATTCTGTTGCTGTTTACTGAAAGAACACACATAATAGCAGAACCTGCTCTAGGTTGATTTAGGGGAAAGGTGAGAAGCTGTTTATGACACTGTGACATGTTAGAAAAATATTTCTAGCCTCATTATACATCATTATCCTTGTTCACAAGGCTACAGAGACATTAACTAGATACATAGTAACATTCCTTCTGTTCCTTAGAGTGAAGATTGTTGACACTATCTGTAGCAATGCTGGGGAACTCCTAGCAGTTTTGTCACCACCTGATCAGTATCTGATAAAATAATGTTTTATTATGGGCATCAAGATCTTACAAGACTTATATTTTTCCCTAAAACACAAATCAGAGTTCTGGTCTCAATCCAGTACAGTTTGAACAACAGTATGTTTCCAAAAGTCTCATTGACTTCAGTATGAAAGAAAAATCCACCTAGCACACTAAAACTGCATCCCAAATATTAAAGGCTATTATTCCACACGTAGCATCACTTTATTTCTCAGCTACGAGTTGAGCACATTTCTAAAAAGACCTTCCAAGACATGCTCTGATTAAAAAAGTGCCACAATCCTTTTATAAATCCTGTCTTGCAAATACTGTAAACAGAAGTTATGCTTTTTTTTATTAATTCATTACATGGAAAAAACCCTTGATGCTTCTCTTAACTGGTCAGTATTCTCTGAGTCGGTTTTGAAGTGCATCTGTAATATGCAAATACAATACAAGTATATACTTTCCCTCTAATGTTCAATTACATTTAATAAAAGTAGAGAAAAACTAGAAAGGACAAAACTATCTCCTACCATACAATGTTCCATAGAAGTAAATGAGGAATGTAACAGCAGTCTAGAACCTATATTTGATACAGGGCAAAAGAGGATGAAATATCACAGAAACACAGCTCTCATGATGTCATATAGTCCATCCTCCTTCCCAGTTTATTAGAAATATATCCCTATAGAGAATTGTTTATTGCTTATCCCTACAGAGAATGTCCAGCAACTGAGATTTGAAAAGCTCCGCAAGTGTCCCTGTTGAGAACTTTACTTTTCCAGCCACAAACCCGAGCCAATTTCTTCCACTGTGCACTACAAATATACACAACAATTAATGACCATAGAATGGTTTTGGCTGGACCCTAAAGATTATT
Organism: Myiotriccus ornatus; assembly: GCA_036023395.1. NCBI lineage: Eukaryota > Metazoa > Chordata > Aves > Passeriformes > Tyrannidae > Myiotriccus > Myiotriccus ornatus. The sequence continues at coordinate 90,635,844 of JAYRBT010000082.1, read as the reverse complement.
TAGAGTTCCAACTCCCTGCCATGGGCAGGAATGCCAGCCCCTTAGACCAGGTTGCTCAGAGCTCCATCCAACCTAGCCTTGAACACTTCCAGACATGGGGCATCCACAGCTTCTCTGGGCAACCTTTTCCAGTTATTAACATCCTCTTTATAACAGTTTATTGTAATACACAAAAATAAAATCACTGTACTGCCCTCTTGGTTTGGTTTTTTTTTTTAGAGGAAAGAGAAAGTCAAACTCTAATTTTTTCCTGAAAGATAATTTCCATCCCACTTGCTACAGAGATATACAGGGTAGAAGTGCATTCTCAGATATCCTGTACTGTGTCTACTTCCCTCACTGTTTCATTTGCTTCACAAGACTCAGCTACCAGGTGCTACAAGCCATGTAATTTGCTTTAGCAGGAGTTACCTTTTTCGATTTGTTTGCTTTGTAAACAGATGAAACTCTGGCTTTGCTCCCTCACTTTGCCCTGCCACTGATGGAACACATGGATTGAGAGAGTTTTAGCTCTGAACTAACTCAGTAACAATACACTTTGCTTTCTGGGGAAGGGCAGAAGGACAATTTTAAGATCAAGATTTGCCTTACTGGAACATAAGCCCCGGGGACATAAATGAAGAATCTAGGAGCAGGATTTCTGCCAAGGTCATACCACTGTGGGTAGAAGGACTCACATATTTCTGATTTTCATTCACTGTAGAGTTATTCCTCTGGCCTTCAAAAGAAGAAAAGGCCAAATTAACTCAGCTTTTTAAGGCCAATAACTTGGCTACATCTCTTATATACCCTGCATGAGTATCTAAGTATGCAATTAGGATGGTCCTCACTGTTCCTTGCAGGGAAGAAAAAGTAGGAGAACTTCGCCTTGTAGACTAAAGCCCAGAGTTCTGAACACAGAATGAATCTTAAAGCTGGTTATAAAAATTCACCAGAACAGTACTATCTCCTACCTATTTACTTTACACCAAACATTCAACTTGCTTCATTAGCACAACTGAACAATTGAGGATGGCAAAAGTACACACAACACAGAATCTGGATCAGTGCCAGCTATTCAGAACAGGATTACAGTCATACACCACAGAAAGGCTAGCAGTACTTTTCCTAAACAAATGAGTTGCTCTAGTAACTACACGCCAGCAAAAACTAAACAGTTGTCATTTGAGCTGTTTCTACCTAGAGGATGAAAAAAAAAAAAGGAGGCAAAAAAATCTCCCCAAAGCTAAAGTTATCCCAACAAATCACACAACTCAAAAGAAATGTGTCTAAGACTATCAGAGGAAATAACCTGCTAGCAGAAATCCTTCTAAATTAACAAATCACCACAGAGTTTTGAGAGAAATCCTGAAGGAAGTTACTACATTCTTTCCCTTTAACAGTAATGTAGCAACTGAAACAGTCACAAGCCCTGTAAAAAAGAACAATAGAAAGTTAATAACCATACAAATCTTCCTGGGCTGTAGCTACAACAAACATTTTGGTTCACACACATGAGCTCTCAGCCTCTTCTGCTCTTCCCAGTTCTTCACCGATCTGATACACAAATAGAAGGGTACTGTAGCTTCAAGCAGGTCTTTAACTGCATTAAAACTTTAAGCAACTCAAAATTACATATTAGAAAATGTAAACAAGTTTTAAGGAGCAATTGCCAGAAAGCAAAATGTGTAACAAATAGTAAAGAACTTGTTGTTTTGATATTATCGTTTCTCATATTCTCACACGCAAATATTAACACACTGTGTTTTGCACGCTTACTCTCAGCTATTGCTAACAGAAAATATAAAGGGGCCTTACCTGTTGTATGTGTTTAAAACCCAAGTTAGAAGGCTAACAATCTCATTTGCTTCCAGATCCTCTGCAGCAAGTTCTTCCATTCGGGTGGCCAAAGCTTGATGGTACATGTTTAGTAATCTGTTGAAAATGTCATAATGTGGAGGAAAACATTGATCCAGCAGGGTCTTGGCCACGAGCAGGTCATCAAGGACGTATTTACGGATAATCTCCAGGTGCCGCACGAGCCACATTTTGTCAGACTCTCTAGTGTCTGCCTGAGTGCCTTCAATTCGCGTGCTCACAGTTCTTTCCAAAATGTTGAACATTTTTTCTTTCCACTTCTTTGGTCTGCCAGGAGGTATGAACCCAGTCTGTTTTTTCCGGTCTAACATGCGTCTATCAATTTTCTCCTCCCGATCAATTATCCTCACAACAGAAACAAGCAAGGTTGGATCTCTACGGACTGTGACAAGAGATCTTTGAACCACCATCCAAAGTTGCTTCGCCAGCTCCTCAGACAGTTTCTGCATATCCCCAAAGTATGTATGGATGAGGTTCATGTCATGTGTGTTTTTGCTGTCCATGCGATACTGCTCATACATCAGGTTATCACGAGAGCACTCCAAATCCATCAGCTTTCGATGAGCTTGCAGAAGTTCCCCTCGCTCAATCAGGTCATGGGTCTCCCTGACTATCTCTGGAACTGAAAGAAAGGCAAAGAAGAAGAAAAATCACAAAGGGTACACCACCACATAATCAAAATACAAAGATAAATACAAGATTGTAAAAGCACTAGGAAAAAAGCCAGAGGACAGCTGTAGGAATTATTTTTAAATAATTTAAATGAAACTATTTTGTAATATTCAAAAACTGTTAGTAAATGCTATACTCTATACATTATTTTATATATAAATGTAACTTTATACATTATTAACTACAGAGGTCCATTTTGATCAGTGGGTAAACAAAGACCACAGTGCCAACAGAGCATAATTTCCTCTTTCCCTCACACCCCTAATAAATAAATTAATGAATCCAGGAAAGTCTACTATGAAACAAATTGCAGAACGAGCCTTCTTATACCGTACACAAAAAACTCTTAACTTACCTGACTAAAAGTCACTTACTCTGCTGAACCTGAAGCTGCATAAACCCAAAAAATGCCAAATTTTACCTCCTCCTTGAAAGAACAGTTTTTGTCTACTTAATGAACACAGGAAAAACAGGGATAATTACCTATGCTGCTAAAATATTTAGAAGCTTTTATTTCTTTATTATTTTTCAGTATTTGAGGAATACTACAGAAGAGGATTAGGATTCTGTGGGGAAAGAACTGAAAAATCTCAGCAGAAAAACTGTAACTGCAAAAAAGACAGTGATAAAACTGGCAGCCACCAAAAAGGTTTAATGATTGTGTGTAACTTTCTTTTGTATCATGACAAAAACCACTTGGTTTATAAAACATTTGATGATCTCTGGGCAAAACAAGTACACTGTTTAGCAATTCCAGTGGGAGATGCTTCATAATAAAATCTCCTCAGTACCTGAGAAGAAAAGGCTTATTGTCTCAACTGGATTCATCTGAGCAAAAGGAAACAACACAAACAAAACAACTCAGCACTGGAACATCCATAATTTTGTTGTTCTTTGTTTTTAACTGCTAGACATTGCATGTAAACAATACCCTTTTTCTCTAAGTTGCACACTGTATCCCAGTTTGGTACTGCAACAGTTGGATACAGGCTTAGAGAGAGTAAACTAATCAAACTGGTATGACTGGGAAACAATTTTTCTTTATAGGTACACTTTGTGTATGAGTATCAGGAGATAAGAGGAGAAAAAGTATAAGTTTACCCCCAGCTATAGGGGTAAAATACTTAAAAGTATTTATAAGCAGAAAAGTCCTGGCAAGGAATTCACCATGATACAAGATGGAATGTAATGCACACTAAAAAAGCTGCACCAAATGACAGAGGTAATCCCATTTTCTTTATCTTCACATTATCCCTTATATCCCTTATATCACACGTTATTTTGCAAACCCTCACAGTTGTGCAGCGGTACAAAAACTAAGTGTCTTCCATGTATAATTTCTTTATGCACAAGTTTGTTGCTTGCATATTTCAGCCTTTTATATTAAACACGTTATCCCTCCTACTGATTGCTAGCAAGAAACTTCTTTGTAAGTTGTGTGTGGTGATGAGATAGGACAGACTAGAAGTTCCTACAGCACAATTTAGTCTTCATCTATATTAAATGGTTACCAGCTACTTCTCTGAATGTGATTCTCTGAAGGCAATTCTTCCTTAATTCTTCATTCCCAGTGAGGCTAAAAGTTCTTGACATTACTTGAGAACCTTACAGCTGTTAGCATCACTTAAAAAGCTTCCAGCATGTGATGGATCATGTAAAGAACATTAAAGAACATACCTGAAAATATGTTCTTGAGATTTTCTACAGCAGCTGCCAGTTGGCTGTGTTGCACTACAGCATCCTTAACATCCTTGAGGTTTTCTATAGTGTTGATGCTCTGTCTCCAGTCCTTATTGACATCTATCAAAGACTGCTGAATGTCCTTCACATCATTCAGTGCATTGTGCAGTTGGCTTAAGCCTGTTCGTACTCCATCTAACTGTGACTGTATTGCTGCCTTAAATACAAACAAAAAGAAAGAATTCTTATTAATCATTTTAAGTTCCACATTTTCAACATTTTTCAAGAACTAATTTTCATTTCAGTAGCTATCATTTTCAGAGGAAAAAAATGAAAAGGAAAGATTATAATTTACTAGAAATGTGCAACTTTGCGCATGCACAACTTTGTGCGTGTGCAAATATTCTTTTCTCAAATTTTGAAGTTGTATACAGTTTTAAAGGACCTAGATAGAACTGCTTCACCAACAAAGTTAACGTAGCATCTTAGGCAGATAGATCATCAGCTTTATAAATCTGTATTAAACCAGGATCATGGGAAGGCAGAATAAGATTTCTTTGCATTTCCTTCATAAATTAATGTCAAAGGAGGATATCAAAAGAAAGCTGATCCAGATGTTTCAATAGAGTGCTTGGTATGTACAAATTCTCAAAGCATTTTACTAAAGCAATTACAAAGTTTGACTTGCAACTGGAAGTGTTTTGAAAAAAAAAATTAATTCTGAAATGTTAAAAAAAAGGGTAAACAAACCCAAATCAAAACACCCTCCAGACTGTCATGCCTGAAGGAAAAAAAGTTATCAAAAGTGATTCAGTCAAAACAAACAACCCCCAAACTGAATAAAATTTTGATGCTGTGAAACATCAGCAACCAGACCAACAATCCAACTACTAGATTATTTTGGTTTAAAGACAGGTTATTGATATAGATCTCTTGGGACAGGTGACACTTGAAATGATGACTCTTCAAAAAAGCTTTGAAGTCTGAATATCATTTGGCAGACCAAACACCTTACAGAAAATGCATTATAGTGCATATCGGAGTGAAAGAAATCAGATCACTTCCACAGCATGTTTTTTACATAAGTGTTTTTAAAAAGATGTGATGAAGGTGAAATCAGGTGAGTGGAAAATACAACTAGAAATAACAAACTTCAAAAGAAAAGCCAAAGACAAGTGATCAGTGAAAACTCAGTTGCATGTCTCGAGGACTCGAAGTAACAAGTAAAGAAATGAGGCACTAATGGTTTTGCTAAGCTCAAAACACACTTTTTGCCAGACTTTTAAGGCCCAGAAACTTGGACAGTCATGGAACTTTTTGTTGCGTACTAGAAGCCAAAGAGGAAATCCTGGTAACTGCGAACAACGTTTATTGTGTTTTAAATGTACTGGGAAAGTCCCGGAAAAATGCAGTGGTTTTTAAACTAGTGTTATTTATGTACTTTCAAATTATGACATGCTGATTTTCTTGATAAAAATGTATTTTCCTGCCAGACTTAGTACAATTAAGCAGTGGTAAGGCATTTTTATACTGTATCTATCTATAGTACCGTTGCATTAATATGTTTTTCCCTTACAGGGATAACTAGGATACTCAAACAGTCAATACAATATTCATACACAACCTTCTGCAGCTGACCACAAAGTATTTTAAAAATCACATGATCATTAAATGTTCAGCACTTCTGTTTCGATATTTCAGTTTCTTCTGAGGCAGATCTTCTAAGTGTTACTTATTCAAATTTTTGCCTGTTTAACTTTGGCAGAAACTTGATTATGTTAAACAGAAACAACTACTGATCTCGATTTATGACACAAATGGGTAAGAAAAACTCTAAAAACAGACAGCCATCCATGTTCAGTTTGTCCTCCAATAGTCAGCTGGGGCCAGGGGTTTGGGGGGGTGGCAGATAGTGAAGCATCCGTGCATTGTGGGCTTTGCTTCCTACAATGCACATTAATCTTAAGTTGGACTGACCATCACTGTCTTAAAGAAATGAAAACAAAACCAAGCCATCCAGAGAACAGGGCTCAAAACTTCATTTCTGTGTCTTTTGAAGTGACAGCCCTCAACATGAAGCCATGGAAACAGGATCCTGGCTGCCTGGTCTCCCTAGAGCCCTACGGTTCAAATTCATGATTGCACAGCGGCTAAGAATCAAAACCGAGAGGATTCATGCATGCTTATACTCAGGAAGACCCATGACCTAGAAACTCTCCTAGGATATATATACAGTATTTCTTCAGAAAGAAGAAGTTTTTCCATTGACAGCATAAGTGCACAAAGATGGCTGCCAATATTTGTAATTTTACAAGCTCTGGAACAGAGTACAAGCAGCTCTTCACCTATATTTTGGACAGCAGAGCCTAAAAGCACCAGCCCACTAGTGTTACCTGGTGCTCACCCACACAATGTATTTCAGAGTTCTGCTACCAAACCTCAAAAATACTGCTTACTAACCACCATCAGTCTCATGCATGAAACAGAGGAGTTTGACATATTTCAAAGCAGTTTTTCCCGTAAAAATGTTACACAGGAAGAAATACAGGATGAAAGAACTGGACATAATAAAATATCAGAGAGAGGATACCGAGAGGATATCTAGATTCACCTGAAGAAAATTATAAAGATGAAAGCATATCCAGTCAGAAAGAAGCACTAACATGTTCACGCTGAAAGATTTCCCACGTGTTCATTCACACAGATAAAGCAGTAATCCAGCCTGAGAAGTCAGCAAATCCTCTGGCTGATGATCCTGATGTCTATGTCTCTCCATCTTCCACACCATAATTATATACAGTTTAAAGGCAGAGCAAGAGTATTTCTTACATCCTTTCTGTGCTCCCATCCATTATAGTAATTCTTATGGGAAAAATGGCATCACTAACCATCATCTGCTTCAGGAATGCATCCTGAGTTGATTAAGGGGTACTGAACTGCTTCTTTTTGGAACAGCTTTTTCTGACCACCAACAGATGACTGAAGTAACTTAAGGCAAATAACAAGGAAACTAGCTATAAAGTGGATTTAGGCATTTACAAGACTTACAAAGTTTAGTCATGACTGTCTATAGAAGCAGCCAGGCAAATGATAAAGTACTCCAGGCAAATGACTGTGCTCATATATTATAAATAGCTCACAGTAACTAAAGAGCTGATCCATTATTAATAGACTCCACACTATATGCTTCTGACTTAAATCTGAAAAACCCAGTCCAAGTCACCAGAAAAATTTCTGTTTCTATGATACAGAGAAGAATTAACATGTAATTTGCTAACAGACTTCACTGTGAAAGAAAACTGGCTTTCTTTTACTTCACAAAGTAGTTCTTTCACAAAGAAGGAGCCATTAAATAGCTGTAAGATAAATTACCTTATACTGAAATATATGATTAGATACAGTGTATACCAGCCATTTTGACCTGAGAAAATGTTTCCCAAAGCACTTTCCTAAGGATCTACTCCATGTACTGAATATAGTGGTCTGCAATGACTGTTGGCTAGTGAGCACCAGTGAGGGAAGAAAACACAGATTTCAGTACAATATGGACAATAAACACAGGATGACCATGTCCTGTTTCAGGCTAAGTCTGTGTCTGTGAACGTGGATGCACTCACACGTGCACATGTGTAGGAGGGGGAAAATCACGGGGCACACTTCCACAAGAGACAAGAAGAGTGATGTATTTTTGCTGTCTTCCCTAAAGCCATGTAAAAGTCAGAGGGGAAACTGACTGATCCTTTTTCAGATGCAATTATCAATTTTTTGTATTCAATCATTAAGACAAATGTTTGTTGGCTGACAGGATACATAGGACGGGGTAGCTGTCCACAGGTAAACCATAGAAGGTACTGGACATAACAACACTTGAATGCTTGAATAAAATGTCAGTAAGACGTACAGAATTAGTTTGCATTACTTTCAGGATACAAACTTTCTGTTTTGGACACAGAGCAAAAACTGAAGTCATAGTTTAAAACTATCTGGCTGAAAATGTAGAATCAAAAAAAAAAAAAAAAAACAGAAGAAGAAGAAAAAAAATGAAAGTACATTCATGCCACACCAGAGACACTCAGGTTTATCAAACTTGGTACCTTGAGTCGAGCTTCTACTGAAGCCTTCTTACGAGCTTCCCTCCTGCGATACTGCTCCACTTTATCCAACTGATCAGGACGTTGCAGCATTCCCGCTACTCTCTGAACAGCTGTTGCAACAGCTTCCCTATCTGTTTCCTCCATTGTTGATTAGGTCCTCAAAATGCCTTCATAACTTAACAGTACTGAAAAGAAACAAAACGTTTTTAGAAAATACTTTTTTTTCATTGGATGGCTATGTGACATTTCAAAGTTAACCACTTTGGCAATAAAAACAGTGCAACTTGACAGAAGCATCATCAGACTGCGCTATAAAGAGGAGTAATTGGAATTCTACAAGAATTGCATTTAAAGTCAGCTGTTTCATTTGTTTCCCTGAAATGTTCTTTGGTTGCTGTTTTTGCATTTACCTTACTCTCTGTTAGTTTGTGTTAAAAAATCCCCCAAAAACAAACTGCAAAAAACCCACCACCACCAGCACCAAAAGAACCACAAATTTTCATTTAAAAAAACCAGATTCTATTTAATCCTAGTGCAGGTTTGTCTATCAAAAGGGGAATGAGACAAGCATAAAGGAATCTTGTAGATGGTCCAAGCAAAAATCGTAACTCCTCCTGAACCAGGGTCTGGTGAAGCTGACAGTATCACAGTCCCGCTGCAGCAATAGGTCACATTTGCTACCAAAACCAGAGAGAAACAGCTGTGGAAGCTCTAAACCCAGAGACTTAACTATAAAGCACTTCCATTTAAACTTCTGATGGATAATTTTATTTCCTACTCATTTTCAGTTTTTCCCACGATATTAGTCCAGTTCATCAGAGGTGTAGGTATGCCGAGAAACATTAGTCAAGTATTTCACCTAATTCTCCAGCAGAATTTCTAGTGAAGTCAAGACATGGATGCAAACTAGTCCGCAGAAAAGGCAAATATCTGCTGGCCATTAAACCAGACCTGTTCTCTCAAACTTCACTAGCTAATAACAGAAAGCAGGGAAGACCTCAGTCACTAAGGATGCAAGAATACGATGTCCACAGAGCTCCAACAAACATATCTGGAGCTCCTCATTGCTTCCAAATTATATCCATCACATTTTGTCTTCAGCCTTGTAATCAAAGAAACGTTTTCGGTTCTGCTGCCACAACTGGAGACTAAACTTTCTCATATCCATACTATTCCTTGAAAGTAGATACCTACTTTCAAAGCAGTCTGCATTCATATATCCAGCACATCACTTAATCTCAACAGAATAGTGATCTGATAAAGAACTGTGCCAAGGGCAGACGTGAAAGAGCAAAAAGCAAGAAAACTGGCCTGCTTAGCTCAAACCATGTTTGATTTCCTGCATTTGAAGGTGCAGGTTCTATTTCTACCATTCACACTTTGGAATAAATACTACAGTTTTGTTTGGCTCAATCCATTTCCACGCTATCTGAGCCCTATCTAAAATAAATAAATAAATAAATAAGTAAAAAGTAGTTACTTTCAGATATGAATTTACCACAGAAATGGTATGCTGGAGCAGAGAGCTTCATCCTGAATTACTGCCTTTACTAAAAATTCCGAATACATTCCACAGGGTTACAACGCCTTTAACCCACACAAGCCACTACCCAGGCACACCAAGCAGACAATATGAAGAGGATGAGTAGCCAAGCACACTGTAACCAATTTGCTGACACAGACCGGCTCTTGCACAACCAACAAGCACCCAAACGGAAGGGCAAAGTTTAGGAAACCCTGTCAACTTTACACGGAGATTTGCGAGTCAAAGCTACAAACATCTTCAGAGCAAAACACAGGCAGAAGTCAACAAAACTAAGTCCCGAGCAGTCCTCGAAAGGCTCCGGCTGCAAGCGCACCCCTTATCCTGGGCTCTCACGCTCCGGAGGCGACAGGCTCACGGGAGCAGGCCACTGCCGCTCCAGAAAGGAGCTCCTGGGATGGGGGCACGCAGCGACACCCGGGGTTGCGCCATGACCCCTCCAAACTCCAAAGCTCGGAGGAAGCAGCCCCGGCCCCGCCCGGCTCCTCCCTGACAGAGGTGGCTAAACTCGAATCATTCGCATCCGCGCAGGTGCCCGTCCCTGCCGGGCAAAGGCCGGAGACCCGCCCCCGGGCACGCCGAGCTCCCTCGCCCCGGCCCCGGCACGCCAGGAGCCCTGAGCACCCCCTTCGGCCCCGCCACCCCCCGGGGCTCCCCAGACCGCCCCGGCCCATCCCACCCCCTCCGCCTCCCTCTGCCACACCGGGGTCGCTACAGCCACTGGCAGCCCGGCAGGGCGGGCGCGGCGGCGCTCACCGGCCGGGGGCAGCGCCGGGGGCGGCAGCGGGAGGCGCGGCCGCCACTTACCGGGGCCGCGGCCGCCCCTGCCCGGCCAACGCGCTGACAGGGCCCGCTGCGCCGGCGCACGCCCGGCCGCGCAGGCGCAACGCGCGGCCGCCGGTGCCGGCGGCTCCTCCCGCTCCTCCGCCTTGCCGGGTGGTTTTGTTGTTGTTGTTGTTGTGGTGGTGGGGGGGGTTTGTTTGGGTTTTGTTTGTTTGTACAGTTGGGCTGTAAAAGGGGCACCGCGTGTGCTTCTGGGGCCAGGTTCAAGGTCACTGAGACGGGTTAAAAAAAAAAAACAAACCAACAAACAAACCCAAACAAAATGAACTGCACGGGTCCTGTGAGGTGCGGGTTGGAAAGGTCGCCCACTGCAGGGGGTATCGTCGTGGGGCGGGAAGGAAGCACGCGGAGTGATTTCTCCAAGGAAGAGGATTGTTAAACATTGGAACGGGGTTGCCCAGGGAGGCGGTGGAGTCGCCACCCCGGGAGGTATTTAAGGGAAGACTGGACGTGGCACTCAGTGCCGTGGTCTGGCTGACAGGGTGGCGTTCGGTCATAGCTTGAACTCGATGGTCCCAGAGGTCTTTTCCAGACCGATTGGTGCTGTGATTCTGTAAGGGCGCCGCAGGTGGATAAGCTGCAAATCACGCGGTACCTTCAGATCAGTGTGAAAGCGCCTTTGCCCGTCAGAGGAGAAGGGAAAGTCCCCACTTAGCCCGCGGTCGCTCTCCTCACGCGTTGCCTGGACCCCAGGGTGCTGCCGCGCCAGCGGGGGATGTGTCGAGGAGCGCGGTGTGGATGCAGCTTGCCACGGGCTCCCCTGGCTCAGGAGAGCTGCCTGCTTAGGATTTAATTTATATGTAAGAGAAAAATATGGTGCTTTTTAAAAGACAAGTGGTTATGAAATTAGCACTGGATTGCTGGATCCAGTGGGAAACGTGGACGACACGAGGTGCCTCCTGGGGACTGGGTTGTTAGCTGGGTTTGTGTAGGGGTTGCCATAGCAGCTGCCAGCAACGCCAAGTGCCCAGGCGGACCGCAGGCTTTAAAACCTGCTTGACGCTAATCTAGTGCCTTGGTCGACACTCTGTGCCCAGCACTTCTCAGCCGGACCTGCAGCTGCCGTCTAAGAAGGAGCTTAACCTGTCCCCCAACAGGTGAGTTCCCACCTGCAGCAGCTTGATTGCAGAGAAATTATAGTTATGCAATTAGAAATAAAGTTTTGATAACAGGCAACCTTAGAGGAGCTTTTATAATTTTGAAATCTGCTTAGATCTTCTCTTTTTTAATCAGTGAACAAAAGGAGAGGGTTGTTTTTTCCTTTCCCTGCTAGTCTGATACTGATGCCGTAACAGGGATAAAAATACTAAAGGTGTGGTTATTACGATGTTACATTGTCCAGTCATTTTTTGTTGATTTTAGGTTGAGTTTTGTGTGCTGGTGCAGATGGAGGAGACTGTGGGAGGTGAGACTCAGTTAGGGGGAAGAGTCGAGCCTAGTTCCTCTCCTGGTCACTCTGCACAGCAGGAATCAAAACAACTGAGAGGAACGCAGCTTTCTTCCAAACCTCATATTGATCTCTGTCCACCTCTCATTGCTATAAAAAAAGGTAAGGGAGAAAATAATAATTACTTCATGTTGGCTTTGTATGGAAAAGAAATCAAGGAACAAAATGAGAAACCAATTATTAAGTAGCGTATTTATATATGCTGGGTGGGTTTATAAAGCAGATTTCAGCTTTATAAATAAATAAATATGTACATATAAATAAACAAATGGATATATGCTTTTGACATTCTCCTGTTGGGAAATTTTTGTTGTGCCTCTTGAGGTGGATTAAACACATATTTGTGCTAAAATATATGTAAAAAAAAAAAATAAACAATGCATTGGACAGTCTTAACACCATAACCGGTTCTTTAAGAAGTCTGCAAAGATGCTTGATGAAGTAATTCCTTATACACACTTATATGCACTTGCATCAGTATGAAACAGCCTTGGGTCTATCCCCCAGCAACAGCTCTGCTGCCCAAAGGTAGACTCAGCCCAGCATTCCAGGATGGCTACAAGACAGTGCTGTGGCTGTTTCTTATCTCAACACCAGGGGTAACTGTACTCCCTTACAGGGAGTGGTTCTGCCTCTGGCATTCCCACTTCAAGCCAGTTTAACACCTCCTTCACTGCAGCCCTTTTGTTCTTCATGCCAGAGCATTCCTGGGCTACAAATTACTGCTGCTGAGAGGTTGAAATTTAAATTTCCCCTTCACTCCTGTAAGCTCCTCCAGTGGAAGCTGTTGAAGTGCAGGCTGGCTGAGCAGAAAGTGAGATAGATTGAAAACTGATTGAACAGACAAGCTCAGAGGGTGGTGATCAGCAGCACAAAGTCCAGCAGGAGCCCAGAAGGTAGTGGTGTACCCCAGCAGTCAATACTGGGTCCAGTCCTGTTCAACATCTTCATTTATGATCTGGATGATGGGCCAGAGGGTAACCTCAGCAACGGTTCTGATGACACATAAATGGGAGGGTGGCCAATACACCTGAGGGTTGTGCTGCCCTCCAGAGGAACCTCCAGAGGCTGAAGAGAAGGCTGACAGGAACCTCAGACAGTTCAACAAGAGGAAGGGAAAATTCCTGCAGCTGGGGATGAACAAGCCCATGCAACATCACAAGTTGAGGGCCGAACACCTGGAAAAGAAATTGACAGGAAAGAACCTGAAAGTCCCTGTGGACACCCAAGTTGAATGTGAGCTGGCAATGGGCCCTTATGGCAAAGAAGGCTGATGATGCCTTGGGCTGGATGAGGAGTATTGCCAACAGGTTAAGGGGGGTGATCCATCCTCTCCACTCAGCAATGGTAAGGCCTTACCTGGAGTACAGTGTCCAGTTTTAGGCTCCCCAGTACAAGAGAGACATGGGTATACTGGAGAAAGTCCAGTGAAGGCCATGAAGATGATGAAGGCACCTCTTCAGTGAGAAAAGGCTGATGGAGCTGGGTCTGAGGGGTGTCTTTTCTATGCATATAAATACCTGAAGGGAGAGTGTAAAGAAGAGGGAGTCAAGCTCTCTGCAGTGGTGTCCAATGACAGCATCAGAGGGAGTGGCATAAAGTGAAACACAGGAGGTTCTCTCAGAGCGTCAGGAAACGCGTTTGCATTGTGAGGGTGACTGAGTACTGGCACAGGTTGCCCAGGGAGGTTATGGGGTCTCCATCCTTGGAGATATTCAAAAGTCATATGGAAATGGTCCTGGGCAACTGGCAGCAAGTAACCCCACTTGAGCAGGGGAGACTTCCAGTGATTCCTTCCAATTTCAGCTATTTTATGATTCTGTGAATAATACATTTTAATTAAGGGAAAAGAGATACAATCTGTAAGAAAATTTATAAGGAAATCAGTGCTATTAGAATTTCAGTTTTATTGTATATTTAGAACAGATTAAACAGTAATTAATGAAAGTTTAGTGAACTGCTCATTAGCATTACTACATGCTCCACTGATGATCCTATTTGCTGCTAATGATGGGACATAAATATCATATTTGGAGAAATAAAATGGACTGAGAGCAAGATGTAGAAATTACAAATAGCATTGTTCAATGCTTTAAAATAATCATCTTTTTGAAGCGAATTAAAACAGTGTTTCTGTTAAGGAGAGATAAAGCAATATTTAGGAATGCTTTGTAATTAAAGTTTTAAAAAGAGAAATGGCAGCTGACTGGAGATAGGTAGTTGTACTTAGTATTAGGAAAACATAAATACTCTTATTTGTTCCTCAAATTACTTAAAATATTCAAATCCTAATTTATAGAGAAAAATACAAAAGCATCCAATACTTTTTAAAAATAAGTTAAAGGGCTTCCAAAGCTCTTAAGGAGACTTAAACAATCAGCAGAACATAATGACATGCACTAAGATAGTTTCATGCCCCAATGATATGTGTCCTGTTTTTGTTGCAAATATTATCAATCTTTATCCTTCAGATACACTATGAGCTCAAGTTGTCTTGCAAGTCTCTGCAAGTAGCAAGTTTGTCAGAAATACATGAGACTGACAATGAGAATTTATAGAAAGAAGTAACCGAAAAGGAGTAACTGGGTAACAATAATAAGTGTGAAAAGTGAGAGTATTTCAGAGTCTCTATTTTTTCCAGAACTGATTTCTTCAAGCTAGTACGTTATATTGTTTTTTCTTACCTCTTTTGCTGTCTGTAGGCATTGTTTGAAATTCAGCTTGAGATATAGGTCATTATATGACATCTTTTCCTCCTAATGGCTTCTAAGGCAAAGAAGCTGCTGTGGCACATGTTTTTTAATGTTCCTTTCATGTCTTGTTTCCCCAGCCTAGAAGAGGTTAGCCAGGAGATATGAAGACACAACACTGCAGGTCTTGTAAATGCATTTGTTGTGCATACACCTGAATAATTAGAACTTGTCATTTCTCTTAATTAGACACAGAAAGTAAATACCATAGACTTGGACGGAACCTGAAGACAAAGAGCACTGAACTAGGATCTGCTGTCACAGAATCCCCTTTGACTGCTGTTCTTCCGGCAAGTGTTTTAATTCTAAAATAGATGGTGACTCAGATACCTTTTGTCTGCTGAATTTTCTTCTATACAGGTTTTTCTTGCAGTCTTCACTGACAAAAGCTTGGTCTAATACTTAAGTGTGCTGGATTCCTTTGGTCTTTGTTAATTGCAAGAAAAAAAGAACAGTGAACCACTGAAAGGTGTCTACAGTGTTAGGCCACTGACTTTCTCTGCTACAATGTCTGTTGCTGGAATTTTGGTTTCTTTGATGCATTTTTTCCTATCATCCACTGATATAGCCATTTCTTTGCCAGGATGAAAATTAATATTTTTTAAGAATACCTGAATAAGGTCATACTGCATATGCAAAGAAGGCATATGCAAAATAAGAGAGCCAGCTGTTGACATGGAAGCCAGAGGTGATAAAAGACTGACATAGATGAGTTGGGACCAACATGGTGAATCAGAAAAGATGTAGCTTTTAAAGACACCAGAAGGGTACTGACCAACAACTACAGGTATTCAGGCATTCTTTGTATCTCCCAGTCTCAAAGAAATGCAGATAGATATGAGTGGTGTAAAACATTCATTCAGAGTGTGGGAGAAGACCAAATGGTAGGAGGCAAAGGTGGACATTGGGCACCTTTTTGTTTTTTTAATCCAAGAGTAGTACTGATCATTGCAATTCCTAGTTTAGAGTACAGGTGAGATGACATAATTTATCTTTGTTTTTCCTCCAGTAAAAATTGTGAGGTACAGACACACCTTAGACGTATCCAAACCCCAGATACTCATGTCAGTGGGAGCTGTGTGTAAAGGGAAATGATCAGTGTGGTGACTTTTTTTACCCAAATCTTTAGTTTTTCATATGGCCTCTGAAGATTTTCTGTTGACTTAAAAATGTTACTCACTGTATCTGTTTTCAGTATTGTTCGCACTGACGTGAAGGTTTTGAAAAATACTTTTTCTACATAAATTTCCTTCTTTATCATTGTGCTGCTGCCTTTATATGAGCTGCACATTCATCAACAATCATATATTTGTTTATGTGGTGACTGATTTTATAGTGATTTGTTTTGTTTATTTCCTTTAGGGCAATAACTTGATATTATATATTAAAATGCTGGCAGTATAGAGATAGATCTGGTACCAAATCTGGAATACAGACATAGAACAGTTTGGAAGCTGGATTCACGAAGCTAAGATTTGAATTAGACCCTTAACAGTGCTAGATTTGTATTGTGACTTTAGCCGGGATCCATATCTGGTTCTGAGGTCCTGATCTGAAGTTTCACATCTGTAGTTTCCATAGTAGCAGCTTTATACTGAGAAATGATTTTGGCCTAACAGGTTAATTATTATTCTTTTCCCTATGCTCTCCTTAGATGTAATTTTTTATGTTTGTGCATGAAGTAGTTTATGAAACTAGCTTAAAGATCAACAAAACACAATCCTTAACTGAGGACAAATAATCCCTTTATAACAAACTTTTATTTTCTAGACAACTGTTAAGAAAAGCATAGTACTTTCCAGTGAAAGTAGAAAAGAACTAGCTGAGCAAGCCAAAGTAACCAAAGAAGAGAGAAGAGCTCAGATAGATGGAAGACACAAGTATTTGATATCAAGATTAGCAGATGGGATAGGCTTGAGTGAGCAGCAAGTGGAGGAAGCCATTGTTTCTGATGACAAGGTAAATATGAATTAAATTATTATTGCAAAAAAAAATTCCGAAATTTTCTGTCTTTTGAAACCACTTCACAATTAACTACAATTTTTTTATTTTTTTTTTTTAGTTTCAACTTATGGAACAATTCTTTGTCCCCAGTGGACTTAAAAAGTTGCTCTTCTTTTACCAAGATATAATGCAGGTAGGTTTCCATTATTACTTCTGCAAAAGCAAAGTTGCATTAAAAAAAAATCACATAACTGTTACAAAATTCAGACAATCTTAACAGATTTTTTTTTTCTGTGCATGCCAGTGTGGCAAGAACTTGAATTTCATTGTTTAGATACTGTCGTCCTGGCTTACATGAAAATGGGAGGATGCACTGTGACATGATCTGATACTGTTCTTGTTTTCACAAAAGAAACTTAAAAATGGCCAAGTAGAGTAAAAATCCAGACTTCAAAAGGGATAAAGGTAATTGAGGCAAAGTGTTCACGGTATTCAGAGTTTAAAATACTAGATTAGGTAGCATAAGTATTATAGGAATGAGAGAGCTGTCTGTGTAAGAACTATTACATCTTCTTTTGGTTTGAAATGCACCAACTCTACAATGGACAAAGCAGTTGTTCAAGAGGGTGAAAAATGATGCAATTTCTTTCTAAATTAAAGCGGCTTCATATTCAGGTCTGTCCCATTCTGCAGCAAATAATCTTAAGCTTGGAAAACTAAGACTAGAAGTAAGGCAGTTGTGGTCCCCAAGCTGTATTTTTCTCCCTTTAAGTTTTGAGAAGGAGCAGCCTCTGCATAAAGAGCAAAATAATTTGTTCAGCTTCCACTGAGTGTGTGATATCAGAAGGTGCCAAGTGACCTTGACAATTGTCTAGCGCAACTGTTGTGGGCTTTCAGAACTTCAGAAGTCCTTCATTAGTCCTTTCAGATTATGCCATTGAGGAGCCATGATAGGGAGAGCTAACTCACCATGTGGTGGTATTTTAGGATAGTTGAGGAGAAAAACTGATTAATATGCTTGATCATCAGCTAAATGCAAGAATGAATTACAGAATCATTATAACCTAGATAAATTAAAAGAACTTTTGAGTGTTACTGGAATTGCTTAGAGACTTGGCAAAGCACAGAATGAGCTCAGCTGTCAAAACAGTTTAATCAGTTTTTCGTTTCACTGGGATTGTGCATGCACATTTCTAGAATGAATGTGTTATTCTCTGACTTTAATCAAGATGAAACTGAAAATCTCGACATTGTTTTCCTTAACTGACAAGTCAGAAATAAATGGCCAGCCTGGGTAAAACGAAACGTTTCATTGCTGCCTTTGCTGCATTTAATTTTGTTTTATTTTGACCTTTTTACTCATTAAAAAATTAATTGATGAGAATTCTGTTTCAGAAGCAGCATAGCATAAAAATAAATATTTCTCATGGAAAGTCTGAATGCAACCTCTAGCATCTTCCACCCCATTCTGATGAGGGAAGAGAGCTCATTAATTTGACTGTTCAGTCAACAGTTTGATTTCAAACATATTGGAGAATTGGAGATTACTCAAGGGCAGTGTTATACATGCTTACCCTGTTCTTATCCATTTCTGACCATTCTTGGAGATAAAATATGGGCCAGGGCAGACCATTGGCCTGACAAGTAGGCATGTTTGTACCACGATTTATCAAAGCTCCTTTCTTTGCTGCTTCTCATCTCTGTGTTTTTTTACCAGCTTAGGTGCTTGATGTTCACTTGAAACTGTTTATAAGGTTCAGCAGATGCTGATTTGGGGTGGAAGTGGGGAGCCACTACTGTGTATCATCCATCACACATTTAGTCTAGCAGGAGCTGAACACTTGACTTTTTTGGAATCAGGCTCTCTTCAGCTTTAAGGAGAAATATACCTGCAGACTTCATCCACATAATTTTCTATCACATTCTTCCAGGTTTCAATGGATTATTTTCCAAAATGCATGACACAAAGTTAGAAGGAAGCAGATCTTTATTAGGCTTAAACTTTTTTCTTGCTTCAAAGAGAGGAGGTTGTAGATACAGCTCAGAGGAGAGGGGCTGGTGGCGGCAAGGCTTCTCAGAGAGGAAGTTTCTCAGTGATGTATGGTTAAAGAAATGGGCAGAAAGCTAAACTTCTTTGCATTGTTGGCAGGATCTAGCTGACAGTACTGCTTGTGAATCCCACTCACAAGTACATTATGACGCTGCAGACCAGGCACGTGACTCTTTCTGCAAAACATCCAGTTGGTTTTCACAGAGGAAGTTGCTCTAGGAAACACTTCAGATTTAATGTCATGATATTTTCTGAGACTTTTCTCCCTTCTTATTTGATTTTTTTTTCCCCTGAAAGAATGGGGCTATGAAACTGATTACTGGGGACTGTGAAATTCATGCAAAGCTTATTCTTCAGAGAAAGCCAACTTTGTGATTTCTACCTGGGAGTTACTAGCTGAATCAGAATGAACTTTGTTATAATTCACATATTCAAATGGACAAAGTATTTGTATTACATAATTTTTATTTCATTAACCTCTTATTTATAATTTTGCTAGCAAAAGTCAAATGCACCATTGAGGTCAGATGCGTCAACGAATAGTTTGCCTCAGAAGAAGTTATTTATTACCATGGGTTCCACTGAGGTATGGCTGAAAAAATTGATTACATGACATTTAAAAAGAAAAATATTGAGAAAGCATAACAGTTGTGTGGTGTTATACAATGTTTTGTGGTTCTTGGATAGATATTTAAGGATATAGCCTCTGTTCTCATAATGCAGGATCTTCCAACATTTCTTGAGCTGAGGTTGGCACTCACCAGTAAAGAAGTAGTGATTTGACTACCTGAGAGGAGAGCAGATCAAAAATTGTTAAAATTGTTACAAAATTTTTAAAAAATCACATATCTTAACTTTTTTTTTTTTAATGATTACATGTTAAGTATTTTCCAGTGCTTATGCTCTTCTAGTTTAAAAGTGCAGTTCTTCAGTGGTTTCATATGTTTTTGCATATAATAATACTGGACATTATTCCAAAAATACCTTCAGTAAATCCTTTATTCTATTCAAATTGTTACAACAGCCTCCTCACTGTAATGTCTAAGCATTATTCAACAGCATATTCAGAGTAGCCATTAAGATTTCTGACTAATTTTCTTTCGTTCCATCTCTTTTGGGGGAAATTTGGTATTCCGTATACAATTTTCTTTGAATGAGGCCTGGTGATGTTTTGGAGTTTTGTTTCAATTTTTTGTTGTTGGCCGCGAAGAGGTTATGTTAGCATTGTAATGTTGGAAAAGACATAGCGGAAGAGTTCTCTCTTGCTTTCAGGAAAAAGTGACATTCATTCCTCTGCCAGTTTGGACCAACTGGAATGGCTTTTCAAATTCATTACAGTTGAATTGTTATTAGGTTTAATAGATTAAAAATAAGCATTGCTCAAGTACTGATTTGAAACTTTTATGTTACTTCAGTCCATCAAAACAATGATAATACATGTCAAAAGGTATTTGGATGGAACTTTTTAGCAAGTTTCCCTTTTTTTAAGTTCCCTTTAAAAAAAATTAAAAGTCTGTGATCTGAGTATTTAAGAAAAGAACTTTAAATGTTTGAAAGCTGAAGATATCTGTGGATTTTTTCAGTAAATTTATGTTGGCAGATTCAGAAAGAGAATAGACAGTCTCATGGATAGGTCCATAAATGCATTCTAAAATGACTAGGCAGGAATATGTCATGTAACAGCTCTCATACAACAATTGCAGGTGGTCAGGGAATACAAGAAGGATGGACCCCAGGAAACAGCCTAACTTACAAGCTCTCCCTGAACTGCATTTTCTTAGTACTGAAGCAATACTGAACTGATCTGTCCAGAAGGACACTTTTATGATCCTATGTCAGACAGAGAAAACCCAGTATTTTATTTGAGAGGGGCAGATTTTAAAACATCCTGCAAACAATTCACTACCTTTTTGAGTAATTAGTATTTACGGTTTTGTTTTCAGCACATCTTTAAGTTTCAAGTAAATTACTTTTACTGTATTCATGTATTCTTTTTAACGGTATTCATTTTGTCTTTTTTACAGAACTTTACAGGAACTTGTGCATTTTTCCTAAGGACATCAGATGAAGTTATAACTGCATCAAATGTCTCTCGGGTCAGTCCAAGATCATGCTGTGTTTGCTGTGTACTTAATATTTTCTAAGACCTTTTTTCTGTCAACTGGAGCCAGAAGTAGGGAATGCTTTCATGAAAATGTCTAGTTCTATGTTTAACAAAAGTTCTTTTTCATTTGAATAAGTATTTGTGATAAAGTAAAATTCTAATTATTTAAAAATTAGATACTTCAATATTACTAAAAACAAGATTTTAATAAAAATTCAACATTAATTAGTCATTAAAATATAAATTTTAATGGCGATAGGGAATAAAGATGTAAACCGTGAGATTTTATTTTAAGTAATGAGCCTAAATTGTGGAAATGCTGCACTTAAACTCTATCTTTTAGACTTTTAAAATAAAGATGATATTTGAAAGTAACTAATGGAAGGTATTCCAACCCTTTATAGCTTCTTTGTATAAGAGTATGCTGTAACAGCCTTTCTGACTTTCAGAAGTTGGGAAATATTTGCAGAAGATCATCCAGATACTAACATCTAAGAATAAACATTAAAGAAATAGTCTTCAGTTGCCTACCTTGGTGCCTTCTCTCTGCAGTTCTCTTGTGATCACCCGCTTTTGACAGGGGCTATCATGTATCTTCATCAAACTTCATTCATTATGTAGGGCAATATTTTTAGGTGCTATAGAATGTAAACCAAATTTTGTTTTGTCCCAAAGAGCTATGTAGGAACAGCTGGAAGGAGAGCCTGAGAACCCCCTAGAAATACATGCACTTACCCATATTTCTCAAGAAGAATAGTTGAATCTTCATCATTCATTGGAAAGAAATGGATTAGCTAGTATATCGCCCTTGTCACAGAGATTCAGAAGTCTTAATTTTCCCCATCTCCCCTTCCCTGCAACAAATGCAAACACTCTCATATGGCAGAAATTAGCACTGTCAAAAGCATCTGAAGGGGAAAAATAGAGGATAGTTAGTTGCCCTTCTGTTGCTTCCTTCTGCTATTTTCTTAGCCCACCCTCTTGCAGAAGGAATTAGTTTAGGAGTACTTTCTCATTAACAGTCTTGTGGGCGTTACCTCCCAGGGAATATGTTCAGACATGCAAAAAAACCTGGTCTTCCTCATAAGCACTTCTTCAAGCAGAATGATGCCTTGATTGTCATCTGTAATTCCTTTGCTTTATGAGAAAAATCTTTCTACTTTCGTTTACTCTAGTGGGATTATAATGCTGTAGTATTGTTAGGACATAGTATTTCACCCATGTATAGCAAATAAATGTCTTAAATGCAGTTCTTTTACATGCCAGTGGAGAACTTGGAAGAAAAATCTAGTGAAATTAAAGACCAAGATACCCGAGAGTGTAAAAGCCTCTACAAAAAATCATTTGTAGTCACCATTTGTAAAACACTCTGGAATCGCTGTCTTTGCACAGGTCAAATTTGGGAGTGGAAGCTTCCAGGGCAGAACTTAGTACATTTGTCCCCATATCAGTGAAGCCATTATGATGAAGGGAAAATCAGTGTGTGTTTGTGCAGTTCAGAAGTTCTGAATGAGACTCCCTTTCTGAAAAAGAGGCATACCCAGGACCAAAGTGGCTGGTCAGTAGGGGTAGTAGAAAGCACACAGCCCATGTTCAGAATGTATACACTGGTATGCAAAATGCTGGTAACAGAAAAGCCAACGAAGGCACAAGTTGATAGTGTTGGGAAAAAAACGCAATCCCTCACTTCTTCCAATTTATGCTTTGTGTTCTGCAGTAAAACGCCGCTCATCAGTACTGTCTTTCTCTTTCCGCAACTTCAGCAATGTATTATTTCTTGCTTTACATTAACTAGATTAGGATAGGATAGAATAAAATAGAATATTTCAGTTGGAAGGGACCTACAATGACCATCTAGTCCAACTGCCTGCCCACTTCAGGGCTGACCAAAAGTTAAAGCATATTGTTAATGGCATTGTCCAAATGTGTCTTAAACTCAGATAGGCTTGGGACATCGCCTGCCTCTCTAGCAAGCCTGTTCCAGTGTTTGCCCTCTCAGTAAAGGAGTGCTTCCTAAGCTCATTAACAAGGAACTTGTGAGAACCGTGCAACCAAGAGAGGCATTTCTTGCCTGATAGGTTTTTAGTCCTTTTTTAGGCATTTCTGATAGATGGAAGGTGTTCCTGTAAATGAGAAACATAGACATATAATTGTGTTAAGATTAATTAATGCATTGATGTTATATGTTTAGTTTTAACTGGTTGCTGGAGTGTTGCTACAGTTTGGGACTGACTTTGCTGGTGACTCAAACTTAAGAGCAAGTCTTGGAATTTTGGTTGAATTTTAGTTTCTGTCCAATCCAAATTTGGTAGCTGGGGAGCAATATCCTCATGGAACCTACATAGTTATGGACTATCATATGTCTGCCATGTATCTGAATTTCACTCCAATAGTGTAATGATGCAGAAGTTTATACACACACTGCTAATTTTTGTTTCTTCCTGAAGGAGGTGAATTTTGGTATGCTTGATTGTCCTAATGGAAATACCCTTCAGGGCCTGGAATTTTTCTTGACCCAGATCATGATACCAGCACTTAAATCCCAACAGGTAATCAAAAAATAATATTTTCTTTTTTTTTTTCTCAAGAATATGTGGAATTAAGGCATGTGGCTGCTGCAGTTCTGTTTGTGCATCAGTTGGACTAGAATAGAGGATACAAGAAGACGTAAGACTAATACAGGCCTTTTGGGGAGTTATGCAATTTGTATAAAAAAGTTTGAAATTCATGCAGTCATTGCTTATTTTCAAGCAATAGCACCAACTGTAATTATTATGATAAAGGAGAGCATAACATAGCAATCATACTAAGGTAAAACTCTGATGAGTTTATTGAAACTAGATTAATCCTGGATTGAAAGAAGTGTCAAGCCCTTCTGGCAGCATGAGGGGTCAGTCCATGACTTTGTTTTAGACCGTGGACAGCAAGCACTGTATCACAGCCAGAATATCCAGCTTCTTTGCATTGTCCTTATTCTGTGGAACTCACAAAGCATCACAGTTGGTTCAGTTTCCTCTGGAAGTACACTTTCAGAGGTGGGAAATATAAAGAAGCTCAGTGTCTGTCAAGAGTGATGATGTTGTGTGCTATTACCATATGCTGTCATTTTCTTTCATCCAGGAGCAGGAAGAGAGATTAGAATCTGTTTTCTCTGTTCAGAAAGAGAAAAATCAAGCTAAAAAAATACAATTCAGTGTGAAGTCAGTGAGAGCTAGGAGACGTTTTTATTTCTTAGACCCTTTTGCTAGTTTGTCTCTTCTTGTCTAATAGAATAATTAAATCAAGGCACACTATAAAGATGAGTGTATTTTAAACGGCATGATGATAAATCTTTATATAGTGCCATGAATAAGAAATACCTTTCTAATGAAAAATACTTTTTGTGATCCAAAACCAAAAGAAAGTGTGACCCTCATTTTATTTTTTTTTTATTCATAAATCGTAAAATAATCAGAACTGGGGAGCTGTGAAAGAAGGCTTGAAGAACAGCCAGATACAAGACTTTCTGTATGCAGTGGATAAATTTGTGAGTACTTTGTCATCATCAAGACAGAATATAGAAGATAAAATTCAGCTCACAAAAGTGGATATTGATATTTATGTCAGCAACTTACAGAACCCATCTGACTACATAACTGCAGGTGAGTAATTCATACACCAAAGCAAACACAGTGGTGCTGTTTATAAAATAAATGTTATGTCATTAGTAAAAATTTACTTTGAAGAATTAATTCATCTTCCCGAGCTGTATACATTTTTCTTCTTACTCTTGCTGGGTTTCTGACTGCATAATCGTAAAATCATCAATCATTTACCCATCCTTTAATTCATAGTTCTTAAAGAATTAGGATTTGCTGACCAAGTAGTTGCTGAGTGAAGCCATCTACTAGTTTGTGTACTATTCACTCCTTTGATATGGGGAATACCCTACCCAATATCAAGTCAGACTCTGTGAATAAAAACATAGTATACAAAATATAAAAAAATACAAAAAGATGTATGCGTAAAAAATTTTATATATAATATATGTTAATGTAAGAAATAGTTATGTCTCTTTCAACAATAGCTTTCCACCATGTCTTATCAGTATTTTTAGAGAGAAATAATGCCAAACCAGTCAATACTTTGCCATCCTTCTCAACGCTACATTTGCCTATGGCACGACAGCTTCCACAGAACTACTGACCTTAAGATTAGATAATAATGTTGTATAGCTGGACAAGTTCTTTAGATCCGTTTAGCAGCACAAGCTCCATGAGTTCTAAATATAATGCACCAAGTGACTTGGAGTCTTTCAGCTACTAGGGCAATCTAAAAGATATGCTGACTTTAAAATCTAGTGATTTTTTATGACTGTTTAGTAATGGTATCTGTTATGGGATGCTTTTAATGTGGAATAGACTGCAGTGGCAGAAAGAGAGAAATATGAAGTAAGCCTTTACTTATGAAATACAAGCAGAAAAATATACACATAGTTAATGCATTTCTTGGACCTATGAAACTTGATTCTCCCCAAATCCTATTGCTGTATTTTGTTTTTCTGTATGAACTCCCTATATTTTTAACTGTTTCCACTCTAAAGGATATGCAATAGTAACAGAGTAGATAGATACAAGTTTTATGTGTGTGCTTCTTGTTGTCACAGTCTTTATCTTTTCCTGTTGCTGGTCAGTGATTCAAATATACTCAGTTTACATGGTCTCAGAGTATGTTTTGCAAGCACATTTTATATCTGTAGTTTAAAATTCTGTGTTTATTTCCTGGTGCTTATAAGACTGTCCAATTCTATGATTTTGAAGGCAGTAACACAGAGGTCACTGAGAGACTTGAAGAAGTGGTCAGGATTTGGACCAAACAGATCAGACATGTTTTAGTGGAGAGTGAGCAAATAAGAAGAGAAGCTGATGACGTTGGCCCATCTGCAGAACTGGAACACTGGAAGACAAGAATGTCATCATTTTACAGGTCAAATCTCTGCATTATTTCTCACAGAGTCTTGGGGGGAAAAAAAAGTATTTTTAAAAATAAATTTAAACTTTCATTCCAAAGAGAGTATTAAATGTATTTCTTTCTTCAAAGCCTTTTAGATGAGATCAAGAGTTCAAGAGTAAAGAGAATAATAAGTATTCTTCAGGCAGCAAGATCAAAGACGTTAAAGCAGTGGAAAGAACTGGTAATTACTACTTTCTAAATAAAGTTTTAAATTATTACAGTACTGTATTTGTAATACACACAGAACTGAACACAATGCTAAAAATAGCTTTGAGTGCTTATGCTGGTTTAGTACTGTGGTAAATATCCATTTGTTGGAACATGTAACATCAGTGATTCTGAAGTTAAATAGGTAACTTGAAAAGAAGTCAGTGCTTTTGTAATGTGTCTTTCATTAACTTAGTATGTGGAATGGTTGTGCAGAAGTAAAGCAATGCAGCAACACAATATCTTTTTTTTCTCTCACCAGCTGAACCCTGAGCAGGCCAACTGTAGAGATGTCTGAAATATGTTCATCATATTGCTTTTAGAATTATTGACAGCTGGCTTTTTGTAGTATAACTGCTATTTCGGATAAGTGGGTGTCCATCAAAATTGTAGGCAAGCAAGAAAATAAGCTGTAGACCATGTACAGTCAGTTAGACACTCACCTACCCCCATCCCCAAAACATCAGAATGAAGATCTTCTAGCACTTAAGAAAGTATTCTACTGTTTCGAAAATAGACCAGGAAAACAGTGCTACCTTACTGAGTTTTTAGTTTTTTGCTTACCATATTTGCAGACTTATTTGATAAATTGTATTTGGATCAAAGTGTCTGTACAGAGCAGGTACAAGCCAAGGATGATTAACTGGATCTCTTCCTTCATACAAAACAGCACCCAAAGTACTGGATAGTTCCACCTGACATGAATAGAAAGATACATGCATTAGCCATGAACTCATTTGCTCTAACAAGTGTTTATTAAAAAATATTGGAAAACACCTTGGTACATTTCAGGGATCTTGTCTAAGTTCTGTAGAATGTATCATGTTCTGTAGACTGTACCATGCTGGAACAATTCTAAAATTTAAGTTGGATTATCTAAACCACACTAATGTAGTTCCATGAGAAAGGAAAAGCTTTGGGGGTCTGAGTGAGGACTTCCTTTGAACCTCATCCAAAATGTTGCTGATTGCCATGAAGATCTCACCAATTTTTGCATGTAAAAGCAATTATTTCTTATGTAAAAAAGAAATTACATAATTGAAAGCACTTCTGTACAAAAAGCTTCCAAGATGGAATCACAATCTTGTGATAGCATGCAAAGTAAAAGACAAGAACCTGTTCAGAAAATTTTCACAGTAATAATTGTATTTCTTTTTTTTTTCCCCCTCCCTTCAGGATGGTAGTATAACAAAAGCTGCCAATGAAGCTAAAGACAATGTGAGATATTTATATACCTTGGATAAATTTTTTGGTCCACTTGCCAATGCTTCACCTGTAAGTAGTACTCTAAAGGCATTTAATGTAAAATTAGGAAAAGAAGGGAAGGGCTTTTGCTTCTTAAAAAAGATATTTCTCCTTTCAATATTTGTCTCATTCTTAGTGATTATTGAACAACTTAACTCCTTAGGCATTAGTGAATTGAGCTTACAGATTTTGAACTAATCAGAGATAATAATATTTCTTTTTTTTTTTTTTTTTTTGCTGTAGGAAGTAGTTATCATTCCAGAAGATAATTGAAGGGCATGAAAAAACTAAGCATAAGAATGTGTTTTTTCAAGCCTGATAATGAGCAGAATTGCCTTTGTGAGCTTGGGCCTTACATATGGTACCTCTTCCTGTCTGCATGCTTCAGTTAGGAGCTATTTGAGATTATTTTATTGCAAATATCATAAAGTGATCTTGATCTGAAATTGGTTGGCTTCCACTTATTTTACAGGCTAAAGCTGTTTCTTTTGCATGTAGCACTATCATCCTGGTTGATAAAATTTATTCTCATAACCATGCAGGTCTCAGAGTTCATTTTTTTTAAGTGAGAACATGAATTTTGAAGATACAGTCACCAGGCAAAATTATCTAAGTTTACATGTTTCAGAACATTTACTCATAATACATCTGATTACAGTTTTTCTAAACAAAATTTTCAAAGCTTGAGCTCTTTTGAATCCACTGTATTATTTTACACTGCTCTTCTTCTGTAAATATTAATCTTTCTGCCCCATTGGACTTGAATTTTAGATACAGTACTTTTTTTATCCTTTTCCAGATCAGTCACTGTCTCTTGTTCTGGGTTCTCAGTGTATCTGGCTTGCATGCATTTCTGTGAAATCTTCCTCTGGGAGAGAAACTTGTATAGTTCAGTATCCTCACTAAGAGTGAGATTATTTTTGTCTTGCCTCCCCCTTCTATATTTCTCTTCTGTACAGATCTAGGCAAAATGAGCAAAGGCCAACTCTTTTCTTGTCCTTCCTGCAGCAGGCCAACTTTTTTGTAGCAGTGTATGACTTCTTTTCCTCAGGTAGCATGTTCCTCTGCAAAGCAGGCTACAGCACCTTCATATACTGGAGGCCATGGCCAAAAAAACTACAGCTGCTGTTTTTCCTTTGGAAAATCCCAATCTGGAAAAAGACCTATTCATTTGTTCATTACCCTTTTCCCACCTTTTTCTCTTGGTCATAATGTGGTAGGTCCCTACAAATGAAGTGGATGGTGCAGTTCATAATGAGGAATCTACAAGAGCAGTGTGTTACAATCAGAAAGATGTTTATCCTCTGACAAACATATTCACAGAGTGGTCATATTTTCCACTGTATTAATTTTCAGTAAATTCGAATTTCTGACTTTCCCATTTTTTCGTGTTGTAGGTAACAGTGATGGAACAGATACCGACTTTAATGAATACCATCTGTATGATCTACTGTACATCATCATACTACAATACGTCAGAGCGCATGACGTCTCTTTTTCTTAAAGTCACGAATCAAATGATTAACACATGCAAGATGTATCTCTGTGAAGGTGTTTCAAAAATCTGGGATCTGGACAGGTGATAGAATTTTAATTTCATCCTCTTTTGTTGACACTAGAAGTAAAATTACAGATTAGTCATCAAGATTATTAATAGGTAAATTTAAGTTGCCATTTGTCCTCCTATTTCTTCCCATGTTGACTTTAAGCTTGTAACTACTAATTTGGTGCAGAATTAAGTACTCTGCAAGAACAAATTTACTATGTGTTGTGAAAAAATGCCTGTTATTGAAAACCATGTGATGGTTACTCATATACAGCACTTGATATATTGTCCCCATGGATTTTTTTTAGACCAAAACACACTTAAGCAGTTAGAATAGTGAGCTAACGTTCTTCATAAAAAGCTCCAAGGACAGATAGGCAAACTTCCATCTAAGATTTATATTTTGCTGTTAGTGGACAGGAAATTTGGTTTGAGGAAGGGGACAATATGTACCAGGATCAGAATCACAATTCAGTTGTACTCTGGAGTGAGGTATGTGGGGGATAAGATGGGACTCAGACTTGTATTTTCTGACTGTATGTGGAGTATAAATGGTGCTAATGAAGCATCTTAAATTAAAAAACCTAGATTTACTGTAAGTTTGCTCGTTCGATATACCTAAGGCTAGTTTTGTTTTTTTTTTTCTATTATTCTCAGTACAGCTGTTAGTAAAGCAGTAGTCTATGGTTTTCAGTAAATGTTAGGCCCTATACAGAAAATGAACAAAAAGTTTGCTCCTAGGAGCCTGCAATCTAAAATATAAGCAGAGCTTGCAATCTGAAATGTAGGAATTGAATAGTGAGATGGTGGGAAGAAAGAGGGATGGCAAAAAAAGCAGCAATTGTGCAGTGATGGTCAGCTGGACTGACAGCGTTTTCCGCATAGTTGTTGATGGCCTTGAATTTTTTGTAGGCATCACTGCCAGGAGAAATAAAAGAGGCAGTTCAAGGAAGGGATGAGTTAGCTGCTCTGTGGCTACTTGTCCAGGCGTAGCATAAATTCAGCATAAATTGAAGCACTCAGGTGTTTGCATTGAAACTTATCCATTGGGTGGTCAATGCTGATGTCACTAGCAGAACAAGTGTATCTGAAGGATGGGTTTATAAGATGTAACTAACTCTGGCCTTAGGAACTAAGTTCTTCCTGATGTATCTTTTTAAAGAAACAAGGCTTTCCGTAAGCTTACTGTAGTCTGGAAAAATACTTTCACAGTCTTGTCTGCTTAGGAAAAAAACAGAAGAAACAAGCAATACTCAATAAAGAAGATGAGAAATGACCAAACTGCAGATATTCAGTAGCCATCATTAACCTGGTATAAATCCTTTCTGGACTATGCTGTGAAAGTTTTGGTTTGATGACAACATAACCTAAACTAAAAATATCTGATCTAGATAACAGATTTAAACAAAAAACTTTTCATGTAAAGATCATACTTTGAATGTTTTTCACATAATGTATAATTTTGTGTTTTTATTTTGGAAAGTTGCATATCTTACTGAAATGTTTTATTTTTATTTATATTCTTTTGAAGACACCCTTAGGATGATTCTCTGACTTCTGTGCTTTCTTCCTCAGGAAAGAATTGCTAAAGAGGATACAACAATGCATTTCCCTCAAAGAACAGTACCAAACATCCTTTCAGAAAATTAGGAAAGAGCTAAAGGAAAATCCAAATGACAGGCAATTTGATTTCAGGTAAATTCACTTTAATATTGAATAATATTGGTGTATACAATTTATAAATGAGATGACATATTATCTTCTGGCTAACAGATAATCTAAATTCTCAATTAAAATCAAATGTTTATTATAATCAGAACATAACCTTGCATAGGTTTTTTTTATTTTATACTGGAAAAAACTAGTGACCAGATTTTGCCAGTCCCTTGTTGATTCAAGTGCTGTCCAAGAGGACTTCAGGGGGATTTATGCATGTTTTAATTTAGTACAAATGGATATGTATGGTCTGAAATCCCAACAAATTTGAGTCATGAATATAAATAAAAACACTCTAAGGGAATTTAGTCAGCTTTGGGCTGGGTTGTCTATCACAATGCCAAGGGAAGTTCTACTTGTATTGGTACATAAAGCATGGGGCATTTCTTAGTATTCTATGTTCACATTTTGATCTCCTGCAAATGTCTTATTTGAAAGAGTAATTCCTGTGAAATGTAGTAAAGGCTTTTAATTAACATATATAAGGACTAAACATTTTCTAGTTTATGTCCGTTAGTTTAAAATGGTTTTTACTTGGTTTGTAATTAGTACAGCATGAGGGGTTTTTTGGTGTGTAACTTGATGGCAGTTCTGTTAGAATATATGTCAGTTGAGTAGAAAAAATCAGTTGCAAGAAGATTTCCATTACAATTCCTCTTTTGCTTTGTTATTGTTAGTGAAAACTATATATTTGGAAAATTTGATGCCTTCTGTAAACGTTTGGAGAAGATTTCACATATGAGCAATATTATGGACAGCCTTTTAGAACTCCATGGTATAAAAATAGAAGGTATTGAAGAGATCACTACTCATTATCAGAGCATTGCTAGAAGTACCAAATCCAAAGAGTATGATGTTCTGGATCACAGAAAAAAAGAGGTACATACATTCAGGACTTGTGTGACAATCACTCCCTTAATTTTGTTCTTCTCACTGGAGCTATGCAAAGAATATTAAATATTATAACAATGCATATATTATTTCGCTGTAACAATAATACTAATACTTTCATATCTTTTAATACAATTTAAAAGTGTTAGGGTAAATTTGCATTTTATTTCAAATTTTTCTGTGTGACAGGTAATGCTACAAAAAGGTTTTCCTAAACTTGACTGTTTTGAGATGCACAGTGAAACCTATTTCAGACATGTCAACACATTAAATACAATTTCTCTAATTGTAAGAGTTCCTTAGTGTTGTTAAAAATACTTAGTGGAATAGTAATGGCAGTATTATAGTAAAGTTAGTAAAGGCACATAGTTGCACATTTTAGATGGAGAAGAGAATTGTGTCACTCCCAGTCCTGAACAGAATGATAAAATCTAAAGTGGCTTTTCAAATGCTTCGGTCTCATGTTTTAATACATTTTTGGAGCTATAGCCTGCTTATTTTACAGGATTAATAGTCTCACAAAAGTGGTTCTAGAAATGTTGACTTCCTCTCCTGTCTTCCTGAACTGTAGCTTCTAACTGTCATTAACTTTCCTTTAAATGTTTAAATCTGAAGTACCTTTGACTTTTAACTGGTTGATGGCTTGTGTTTCTTTGGCTTGTGTTGGTTGATGTGTTGTGCTGGCCTGTGTTACTTGCTCTATGGCTCTTTTTTGAAAGAGTGTATTTGCTGTTAACTGGAATTTGGAGGTGTTAAAAAACAGCGTGGCTTTTCTACACATAAATAGACTGTTTTCCCAAGTGCTCTCCTTGAGAGGAAGTTTGCACTGAACTCTTTTTATAGGCCATCAGTACTTAAGACTTTTAAGAAAAAAATGTTAGAGATAAATATCCAAATTACTTCTAGTTAGGAGCTGCCAAATTTGGTAATAACCTCCCTTAGTCGTAAGGTGCTCACCTTTGGTGGGTTTCATAAGTGGACAGTGAGCTGGATGCTCTCCTGTGGCAATGCTGCAAGTAGCTGGTGAGTGTGCTCTGTTATCTCTGGTTAGACTATGAGATTTCCTCCTCCTGTCCATGTTCCTCTGTGCTCCTTTGTGTTCATGAAGATGAGAGTTCAATCATTTAACCTAACACTGCTTATATTTTGTTTGCTTTGCTTAGAATGTAAATGCCTTTGTTGCTGATGTTGTTCCTGTTCTTTTTAATTCAGTGCCAAACACATGCACTGAGCAGATAAAGCAAATTCCCCAAAACCTACAGGGAAAGGATTTTTGTATAAAATGAAGGCAGCACTATAGATGATTTTTTTTTCTTTTGCTCCTATTCTAGTTTGAAAAAGATTACCTTGAATTTAAGAACCAAATTGCAGCATTGTATGAATCCATACAAGAATTTGTGGATTCCTGGTTTGAGAAGAGTGTAACTGTAAGTAATGTTACAAACACAAACACCTTGTTCTGGTGCTCAGAAAGGCTGAGTACCCGTAGCTCCTACTGAACCTCTTTGTTACTGCCAGTGTTCTGTACTGTGCTGGTGGCTGAGATAATTTTGGAGGACATCATGCCTATTACAAATGTTCTAAAATTTGCTTGAAGGAGTGCTGGGAAATAATGTTCATTCTTACTTGGTGCCAGGCTTATGTTCCATCTTTCCTTACCAATTTTACAACCCTATTTTTTAAGTTTATTTTCTTTCTTCATCTTGGTGTTCCTCCTATTTCTGCGTTGCATTTCTAAGTTATTCCTGTTTGACTGGCAGAAGTAATGAAATAACTTCTGCCATCAGTTTCCTTAATGTCAGTACTGTTCATTGGTTCAGGCCCTGATCATGATATGAGATGTTAATGAAGTGTGAGTAAAGACGCAGGTGTTCTACCACAACTGTTTGCAGAGAAAAAGGAGTGAGGATTTCAGAGTCAGAAAAAAAAAATACTGTAGTGGTAGCAGTTCCTTGGTTCATACTATGGTAAGTATATCCTATATGGGACAAAATATAGAAGTAAAATCCACTAACTTCTCTTGATGGACTTTTGTGTGTTTCTTAGAAAACAACTTAAACATTTACATAGCATAGTCTAAATTAATAAAATAGTTTCTGAACAATGGCTTTCTGAACTGTTAATATCTTTGCAGTAAATTCTCCATCTTCTTTTTTAGACTGAACAGATGCTGGTACTTCTGATGAAGCTTGAACAAATAGGAGAAAATAATATTGATCTTAATGAGAAGTATACAATTGTCCTTCAGCAGTACAGCCAAGACTTGGAGTTTATTCAAGAACTTTACCAGAAGGAAAAGGAAAATCCACCTATACCACGTAATGTACCACCAGTAAGAATGAAAGAAATAAGAGAGAAAAATTACTTTACTTCTTGACTGTTTTAAGATAATAAAACTATAACCTCCTATCTTCTGTGTTTTAGGTTACAGGGAAGATTATGTGGGCTCAGCAGTTATTCAGAAAAATTGACCATCCAATGACATTCCTTAAAAAGAAAACCACACTTTTGAAGGTTGGAAATTAGCAGAGGAGGCTTTCAAGGATGTTATTAACAGACACATGATTTATGTTTATTCTCCTACACTCACTTTTCTAGAAGCTTGTATCCAAGCTCATCCAGCAGGAGGGATAGGTGTTAGCATTTCCTCCAGGTTTCAAATTCCTTTTTGCAGCGTTTTTATTCTATGGCTCAAGACAGTGGCTTCTCTCGAGGCATTAAGCTGATTACTCAGATCAGTGTTTCTGTCCCTTCTGGAACTTGACTCATGTTAATCATGGTAGAAGCACTGTTGGCTGTGTACCTAAGCTTAGAGTCTTCTGTCTGATGTGCTCTGTAATGAAGAGGACCTCAAACACTAGCCACACTTCATGAAAGTTATAATTTATATGGCTTCCTCAACGGGCCCTCAATACCCGGTATAGGCCATGGTAACAGAGTTTGTCTGATGCGCAAGACTGGGAGGAAAAATCAGGAAAAGAGTTATGTTGGTTAGAGCAACTGAATACTTTGTAATAACTGAATTCCTAAACATATTGCTGTGTTCCTGTCTTACCTTGTCTTTAAAATAGCGTAATTTAAAGTTTTTCTATTTCTGTTTCTTTTGTATTCCTAATGGTGGAGAGGGAAAGCCTAGTGGGGGGGGACTTTCTCCTATGTTATACTGTTAGACTCATTGAATTGTTTAAGTGGTGTTTGCTTTTTCCCCTCCCCCTAAATTGCAGACACTGGACATGAAAAAAGTTGTTAAGAACTACAATAAAATGGCTGCAGTTCTTTTGGAATTCGAACTTATTTATTATAGGGCTTGGTGCAGATTTGCTGACCAAGCTAGAAATGCTCTGTGTGCTTCCTTACTTGCCAGGCACCCAGAAACTAAGGTAAGTATGATTTATTCTTTGTATTACTGTTATGTGATTTAGTACTACAAATGCTACTTTAATCATATCATAGATAGGCAAGAAGGCATTAAAATAACCTTAATAGGGTTAAAAAATGAACAACTTGAATTGGAATATTGGAATATTTTTTCCTTTTTGTTTCATCATGTCTCTTCTTCATAAAGCTTCTGCTTTATTCAAGGTATAAAAGAGGCAGTAGCCAGGAAATACATACCTACTTTTGTCTTATCTATATCTTTTTAGATATTGTTTTATGGCTTATTTTCTATGCTAACCAACACTTTAGTGAAGGAAAGAATTTTTTATTAGGTCATGGTCGTTTCTGTAGTGATCAATATCACTCTGTTGGATATATTGCAATAATTCATTAACTTGCTTTCAAAACTGATTGCTGAGACAGAAAATCTTACCATTCTTACTTCACAGGTTATTTTTTCTGATGTAGTGCACAGAAATTATGATAAAAATGTGGCATTTTTTGTACTAATGATTTCATAATGGACAACTAGAACCTGGTTTTCGAATTTATGTAGCAACTTAATAGCATTTAGTGCCCCCAAAAGCATAGAGATTAAACTTCACAATATTTCTCCCTAGTTACCGTTGGAGAAACTGAGATGAAAAGGCAAATTAGCTTCCAGAGAATGTAGCTGCAGAACTAGAATTAGACTTGGGAATTCATGAGAGCCAAGTGATTAAGGCACAGTGAAAGAGTCACAAGAAATTGAAATCAGTGTAAGATATTGGTTGATTAATTCTTTGGGAAACCCATATATTTGTAGAGGAAGTTGAGGATCTGCATAGAAACATGGGTATCCATTTAAAAAATCTTCTTCAGTCATCTACGTCTTTTTTGTAATAACTGAATTCCTAAACATATTGCTGTGTTCCTGTCTTACCTTGTCTTTAAAATAGCGTAATTTAAAGTTTTTCTATTTCTGTTTCTTTTGTATTCCTAATGGTGGAGAGGGAAAGCCTAGTGGGGGGGGACTTTCTCCTATGTTATACTGTTAGACTCATTGAATTGTTTAAGTGGTGTTTGCTTTTTCCCCTCCCCCTAAATTGCAGACACTGGACATGAAAAAAGTTGTTAAGAACTACAATAAAATGGCTGCAGTTCTTTTGGAATTCGAACTTATTTATTATAGGGCTTGGTGCAGATTTGCTGACCAAGCTGCCATTTGCTGACCAATTATATTACACTACAAGTAACTACCAAACTAGTTTAATTTTCTGTTTCTTTTTTCCTGCTTGTACTACTACATGAAGGAATTATTTGTAAACTTAGATCCGATGTTCCTGGAAGTACTTTATGAGACAAAATATTTGAAAAAAATGCATTTTGAAGTTCCAGATGTTGTCCTTGTCTTGTGTGCAGATGAAGAACAGATTAAAAGACATCAAATGCAGTAAGTGAACACTTTGCAGATTTGTTTCTCATCTGCAAATCCCTACCTTTGAGTTGATTGCATATGTTGCTTTTGATTTATTGTGATTTTTCTCTTTGATGGAGTTTAATTGAATTTTAATTGCTTTTCCCTCCATCTCCATATTAATACTGTCAAAATGCAGTTGTTCCTATTTATACACATATCTCATTAGCAGGAAACGCCTACATGTTTTTGTTTTGATACTTCAGCAGCTGCTCTATAAGTGGAGCTCCTAGGTACTTCTAAGGCATCTATGCACTGTAACATAGGGATTACACTCCAAAATATTACAGTTAACATCAAAAGCTTTTTTTTTTTTTTTCTGTTGGAAACACAGGCTGGAATTTTCCAATTGATTACAGTACAACCCAAACATTTATATAGCTAATACATCACCTCAGTTATAACATGCTCTCTCCTGTTAAACATCTAAAATCACTTTTGTTGATATTAAATAATGTCTTTCTGTTTCTTGTTAAAGTCCAAATCTCTACTGCGAGAGTTTTTTTCATTTTCAGGGATCCTGATTATTAATTTGCTAACTCTCTAAACAAGAATGATCGGTCTTTAAAAAGCAATGCTTTGTGAGGAGCATTTCTAGATAGAATTGGACAAAAAGGAACAAGGTCCAGAGTTTCATAAACACTTCAATTCAACCCGTCCTCCCTTTTTCTATTGTTAAAGTTTTTAGTCTTTCACTCTTACAATGTGACATTTTTCGTTGATTTTCTGTGGAGTGTTTAAGGACAAACTAACCGTAAATTTTTAATGTGCCAGGCAAACTCTGTTACAGACCTCCAAAAAGTAACAGCCCCAACTTTTCCCATCCAACAGGAAAAAAAAGTACAGAAAATGTTTGCAGTAAAAAGCGAAACCCAGATTTACCTTTGACTTTAAAAAAGGCTTCAGACTTAATCCCCAAGCAAAGAAGAAATATTCAGAGGCTGTAGATTTTTAATTAACAACATCTGAAAAACACTACTGGGTATATTGTGAATGGACTATCTCAGTGTATGGTTTGTAACAATGTTATCTAAAGTCATGATTTTAATCTGCACAGAACACAACTGTTGCAGGTTTTTTTGCAGCAGTTCTTGTAAGCAACCCATTATATATTTGACCTTTGAGTTACATTTGCTTCTAATTCTTGTTTATGCAGCTTCTTTGTGTAGCTCCATTTTCATGGAACTATATTGGTAAGCCTTGATTCAGAATTTGGCCTCTTTTTCTTTGGAATTTGGTGTTCCTTGTGGTTTGGATCTAGCTTTTCTTATAAGCAGCATCATTTCATGCCATGTCTTGTGAGATAGGAAGAAGGAAACAAAAATGCCATGTTTTCAATTTTCTGTTTATTTTTCTTTTTTTTTTAGTTGTAATTGATATTTCTTGGAAGAGAAATTCTCTAAGTTGATCACAGTCATTTTACTGGAGGTACTTATTTCTCCAGTCTGGTTCTGCTGTTGGTAAGGAGAAAGAGGCTTAGTTCGAGCTAGGAAGAGCTGGGAAGAGTTCTTGTTTTTAAGATGGGATCAGAACTCGCAAATCTTATTAACAGAAAATGTGTCCAAACTTCTGGATGTTTCAAATATATAAGTAAAGCACGTTATAAAAGTGATCATGTCTTTCAGACTCCAGAATCTGTTGATCAGTTACAAAGAATGTCTGAATGGGATTCCTGTTATGCTGAAACCACTGATGAAGCCATTTATAGGACAAGTTGAGGATGCCCTGACTCCGGGCTTGACGCAGCTGTCATGGACTTCTTTGAACATCAATAAATGTATGTAGCAGGAGAAGAAGTGGTGAATTGTTGATAGTGATTGTTGATTCTGTTTTTATTTCTCTGGGAAAAATGTGTTTGTGGACTGACCACTTGAGGTAGATAATTTTAACCCAACTGATACAAGAGTCTGAGACTAGAGAATGGCCATGGGTGTTTTAATAACTTCTCTTATCTTTTCTATAAAATAAACTTCAAAGCTTATGCCAAACATCCCAGAAGTGACATGCCTGAAATCAAGGTTAGAGATTTCTGCCCAAATCCTGATTTTTTTCTAAGAAAACATTTTTTGTTAGGCATTGAGCTTTTTCCACACAGCCAGTAAGATGCAACCTCATTACTATCAAATACAGCATAAAATTGATTAACTGTTTTAAAAGTGTCATTGAAATGGGCATATATAAAACCATCAGCAAGACTTTTATATTGCAGTTTTGTGAGAAAACAGTAACTCATGCTTGTAAATCAGTTTTCAGTTGAAGTTGATTGATGTTAGGCTTTGAGTTTTCTTTTTCAAAATGAAAAGCAGCAAGATAAACAGGAACAGATATGGTCTACATCTGAAAGTGAAATGGGCACAGGTTTGTGCAGCTGTTGATTTGTGACTCTGCCTGGTGCACAGGGCTCTGACCAGTGCTTAAGGCAGGGTTGGTCAGCTTCAAGCTTTACTTGACCTTTGCCTGACCAGAGCGCAAAAACCCAGTGGCAAGTGGGTTTTTATATTTGTTTTGTAGCTCTAAAGGGAATTTTTGTCTTTGGTTTGCATAATAACACATCAAAAGGAGGTTTTTTACAATATTATTTTTTTTTTATTCATTTAGGTATTCTCTGCCGTATGTTAAGTATCTGAATAGCTATAATTCAGGTTGCAATGATTCTTTGTTTCACCATTTGTCCTGGTGGAAACTGTTCCTTTTTTTTTAACAAGTTAGAGGTTATGCAGCAAGAGTATCTGGGCTGTTTCCTGCTGCTACATCTGAAAGGAAATTCTTTTCTTGAGTGTATGACCATATATATTTCAAGATGTGCAATGTCTAACATGTCCAGATATATGTTGTACACTTAGACATTAGCCATTTGTTCAGTGTACACAGAATAACTCTCTACTGCCAGCAGTGTGCAGAACTCACTGTGCATGAGCCTGAAATTTCATCTAGAAGTATGGGGGCCCATAATTGCCTTCTAGACTAAAACTGAAGAGACAAGGTAGAGAAATGGATTTAGGATTACTTAATTTATATATATATAAAAAAATCTAGGGCATTCGTTGCATTATTTGTCCATTTTAGTCAATAAAAAGGACAAGTTCCATCATAGACTTCGTAATAGTAATAAATGAGGTTTTCCACATAAAGCATCAGTAGTTGGATGCCATTGTCAACGCTGCTGTGCCTTAGATGTCATAGTGATTTCTTTCTACATACAGTAGAAATATGTATTGTGCTATATGGTAATAAAAGAGACGAAGGTGAAACATTTCTTTCTATTTTGTAGTGAAAGTATGAAAGGGGGAGAATTTTTCCAGTCTGGTCAGAAACAGTCATTTCTACCTTTAGCTTAATAAACGCACCTATTAAAGCATTTAGTTTATCTCTTTCCAAAGTAAGTTAGGTTGTTCATATAAAAGAAGAAATCTAGTGGTTTAATAAGGTTGCATTCTTGGTTGGGGGAATTTTAGCAATTTAATTTATAAGTGAATTACAGTTTTAAAAGTACCACTTTTTTTTCTGTCTGTGTATGAATGTAGGAGGACCAAAAGAATTTTAGGCATTGGTATTCTTTCTGGTTAACATTAAATTTTGTTGATCCTTTTCATGACAATGTTAATACAAAAAAAAGTGATAGTTTGAAGGACATTATTCTATTTGTTATAAAATGGTATAATTTAAAATTCAAAAGTAGAGCAAGTCCATCATGTTTCTGTTTCAGGCCTTTATTGCATATTTCTTTGCCATTAAATCTTCATTTTATTGTAATACCTGGAGGGATGGGGGTGAAGGTGGGAAGGGGAGATGAGGTCTGTGTTTTGCATCATTTGTTTTCATTTTGTTTTCCTTGCTTAGTTATTCAGAATGTTTATGGTACCCTGAGGGAGCTGGACTATGTAGTCAAAGAAGCGGCTGATACCCTGGAATGCAGAATTGAAAGAATTCTGGAGGACATGTCGAACACTGCTCTGATAATTTTGCCAGAAGATAAACCTACAGATGCAATCTCTTTCCTGGAACAGATAGAAAAGCTTGCTATCTCTACTTCTTGCAAACTGTCTCAGTAGGTTTATTAATTGCACAGATTTGAATGCCATTTTTTGTGAGGGTTTATTTACGTATTACTTTTCTATGCGTACAAACTTTTCTTTTAAAATGTTTTTATAACAGAGTTTTAGTTTAAAGCAAAATTATATTCTTAGAATGCAAGGGAGAAACTCCAAAATATCTTGGACACAGCAGTTGTGAAATAGCATCTGTAGTGTTTAGCATTTCTTCTTATGGCATTCTAATCAGTAGCAAGAAAAATGAAGATGGATAAGACTTGAAATCTCATTCACGTGTTAATTGCTTTGACATTTCATCCACATATTAATTGCTCGTTTCTTGGTGCTTCTTTTTTTATTTTACTAATTCTGATTTCACAGATTATCTTACTGCATCATCATGATAAGCCTGTTTTATTATCTATTGCTGGAGAAAGCTTTTTTTTTAACTGTTGTGAAGTCCAGTTGAGTTAGATATAAGTGGGTCTGACAGAGTCTGACAAATGGGTTTTTTGTTAGTCTGCATATTTTAATATCTTAAAATCTCAGTATGCCCAAGCAATAGGAACAAACTGAAAAACATCGAAAGGGCATTTCCTTGCACCTAGTATTCTTCACAGTGAAATGAGACTGGAGATGTGTGCCTGGAATTTAACAAAGGGTATTCTTTACGTTTGATTTCCTGTGAGTGACTGTAAGGTTGTTTTTGTAGACAGAGTCAGCAAGTGGAGTGCTCTGTGTATGAACTTGTAGATAATCTTAAGCACAGGCTGAAAGCAGATGCTGGAAGAACTCTGGAGGTAAGACCTCTACAGTGTAAAAAGTAACCTTTTATAACCTAGTGAGATACTTGGTATTTCATTTATATACTGGGTAATATGATTGTTTTCCTAAGAATTTCCCTTTCACTCTTCAGGATTTGTATGCCTGTACACATTTTGACATGAAACAGAAAACACGCTGCCAAGAATGCCTGTCCTGTGCTTACTATAATCTGGTGGGAGAGCTTTGTCAGAAGAATACTGACTCTTTGGTCAGATGTGAGTCTGTCTTTTTCAGATATTTAATTTTTTTTAACTAAACTTTGAGATTTTTTTCTGCCAAAACTTATTGTGGTAAAAAAAACCAAAACCCTCACTTAAATATTATATTTTTTCAGGCATGAAGATTTCTTTAGAGTCTTTAAGACATCGATTGCATGTTATTGACTCTAGGTATCAGATGACTAAGGTTGTAGAGACACAGAGGGTTCCTTTGTTCAGAGCTGAAATTCAACTGGCTTTTCCAAACGTTGTTTTGAGACCAAGTCTTGAAGATATTCAGGTAACAAAATAGTTGCACGTCTCAGTCATTTGTGATAAAACATGTATAAATGCATTGTTTTAAAGCAATATGTACAAGTTTAATGTGGTATAAGAACTAAAAGGAAGGGGGTGAAAAAGATAAAAAATCACTTGAGTTCATGACAACACTAGACGCTAAGGACATGAAGCCAGGGATCATGTTTGTTATGCAGGTCATTAGAAGGAACTGTTTTTCTAAAAGCTCAGTAACTCAGTAATTTACAAACCTCTACTTAGAGGCAAACATTTCAAAATAAATGCAAAAATAAAATTGAATGCCATCAATGCAACTGGATTGATTTCTTGGTCTCCTCAAACTCTTTTGGAATATAAAATCAGTTTAAAGTGTGATTTGTAAGTCAGCATTCAGAAGCAGTAAAATGTAAACTAAAATATTACCTGCCTGAAGCCCTAAACTGTGAAAAAATTTGAATACTCTTTTAAACTTGTACTAATTCAGCAAAATTCTTACACATATACTTGCAGTGTCCAATGATGTCTGAAATTATTCACAGAGTATTAGTTGTTCATGGTGTTGATTTGTGGACTTTTCATTTAGCATGGTGACTGTCAAAATCAGTATGTGCATTATTTCTCAGATTTCATTTGCAGCCTTCATGATGCTGTCGGTAAGAAATCAACCACAAAGTGTGATTTTAAAATGTCAGAGATAGAAGAAGTTATACAATAATTTTTATAGCTGCCTGTAGAGATTATAGACTTTACCATCACAAATTCAGACAAATGTATCTGGGCATTCTGATGTGAATGTGAAAACTAGTATTAATAATAAATAACTATGTTTATAACCAGTTTAAGGGGCAATAGTACTATAAGTTATGATCCCCAGTGATTCATGATTACTGTTTGTACAGGTCTCTTATGTTCTTATTTGAGAACCACATAAACTTGGAAGGACTGTGATAAAACTTTATGGAGTACTCTTTCCCCTTACAAAATGTATTTTGAGTGATCCTACTTCATGCTTAATAAACTATTTCCTGTAAAGATAGAGGTATAGTTTTTCAATTTCGGTGTTATTTGGAGGATCCTCCACCACTCACCATTTGTCATACTATCTCCTAGTGCTCAAGGTGAATGTTTTGCCTTTTCAGAGTGCTGTAAACAAAGCAGTAAATATCATATTATCAATAGCCAAAGATATTCCCTTGTGGAAATTTGCTTACTTGCATCATAAACAGCAGCAGGTGAGTATTTTATTTTGATTATTAAAAAAAATTGGTATTTTGATTAACATTTTTGAAGATTATATTCTCTACCAATACTTGACTTGTTACCTGGCAGATCTTCCTGGTTTTAATCTCTATACCAAGTCATTAAACATAAGAGTCACAATTCATAGACATTATGTTTGATGGTTTCTAAAATTAATATAAAAAGTTGCTTAAAAAA
The DNA here is from genome assembly GCA_036023395.1 of Myiotriccus ornatus. Taxonomy (NCBI): domain Eukaryota; kingdom Metazoa; phylum Chordata; class Aves; order Passeriformes; family Tyrannidae; genus Myiotriccus; species Myiotriccus ornatus. The sequence continues at coordinate 90,592,642 of JAYRBT010000082.1, read as the reverse complement.
ATATTTAAATATACTGCTCAGGTATGATGATGATAGCATAGAACCGTTATCTATGGGTACTACCGGCTGAATATAAATTATCAGTCTTCCCAAACAAAAATTATATTTTAAGTTAAACTTTCAGCCTGCATATGGTGCCTGCAATGCTACAGTAATTATTTGTATATAAATATTTTAGCTGGTGTCAAAATTAGCACTAAAACCTTTGGAAGGTCTGAGGTCTAGCTAGAAACTGAAATTTGTTGAAGGACAAAAATGCACAGTGATAGTAATCATATGGCCTTAATTGTCTCATCTGGTAACACAGTATACATCTATGTAGATCTGTGCTAAGAAGTTTGTTTGTAAAAATATATTCATATTTGTCTGACATGAAAAATGGATCAACTCATTTCAATGGAAAAAAACATTGAAGTCCTCCAAATAAATAATAATTTAAAAAAAATAATAATAAAAAAAGAACTAGGAGAGAGTGGGCTGAACTCAGTTTTGCCAAGCAGAATTGTTTACTTATTTCCAAGCAGCCAACCCTCCACTGTCTCTAGGACTTTCTAAGAATGGGTATAGATTGTAATTATACACTAAAGAAAACAGGAAGACCTAAGAGTTGTGCAGGAGGAGAAAACTACACAACTGTACTTGTATAAGGCATATATTTGGCTGATGTAATTCAGAGATGATTGATGTAGAGCTCTGCATGACAATTTTTTATGAAATCAGCATTAGCACTAGAACTATAGTTCTGTAAAACTCCAAGCTAAGAAGAGGGAATCTTCCTGTGGATGGTATATCTGCATTTTCTGTCAGTTCCTAGAAGTACTTCATTATTGGTTCCTAGAAGTAGTTTATTATTGGGCATGCCATAATTAAAAAAAAACAAACCCCAAACAAACTAGTGGACATATGTTTTTTCTTGTTTAATTTATGCCAGGTTGAACAAGCTGCTGCAGTAGAGCTAGGTGATGAGAGCAAATTCACGAGGATGGTGGCACTGAAACCTTTAGACAAGCAGATCCTTGAACATAAAGATGTAAACAAAGTGGTGATCCAGCTAAGTACTATTATTTTATCTCTTAAAACTGAAGCACTGGATCTTCTGAACAGCTTTTCTGAATTTTCAAGCATCTGGAACAAGGTTAAATATATATTTAATATAATGTTGCTATGTTGTGAAATCTAGATAAATTAAAATATGTTATTGGTTGTATAAGGAGTTTGTGCTCAGTAGGATGCATTGGTTGCAGAGGAGAATCCTTATACCCATAATTCCTCTTCTGCTCTTGTGTTGACCAGAGCTTGCAAATCTTTACCAATTAAACCATCTACGCAAGAAAGCAGAAGAACGAAAAAGAATGTTGGAGCATAAACAAGCTTATGCTTTCATATGCTTATGCATCTTTCTCACAGCATCTTGTCTGCAGATGTTATAGAAAAGAACAATTTAGCAGAATCTCTGAGAAATTGCGGACTACAAAGCTATTCCTGAATATTAAACTGACTAGTTCTTGTCAAGTAACCACTGCTGAAAGATACTTTGCTATTTCTTCGCACACACACACACACACACAAAGATAAAGTAAATCAAGGAAATCTTTCGGTAATAAGGATTCCAAAGCCACAGTGAATTTGGGCTGGTGGAGTTATCTTCTTATTAGGAAATGGGTCCAGTCACTTAATGGTAAAGGTCCAAGGAGTGTTTTGGCAGGAGATACTTCATGAAGTAAAACCTTGTATACATTCTGACTAGTGAAATTCAACTCTGTGTGGATGGACAGCTACTGGTCTTACCTATCAAAGGTGTTTAGTCAGGTCAAGAAACAAGCAATTAAAACAGTAGTAATCTTATCTTTGTAATGGCTCACTATTTTTAACTTCCCCTTCCTAAATCATCTCATAAGTGATCATGTTCCCACAGCGGACTCTTTCTCCAGGCTGAGATAGGGCATTTTCACCTCTTCATGGCTTCATAGGTTCCAAATCTTAATGCTTAGCTACCTCTGTTTTTTGAGATATTGTTTGAGCTAGCCACATGCTGATAGCATGTCATTTCACCCAGACAAGACACAATCAGATTGGATGATACAGTAGCATGAGATTTCTTTTTTACTAAAATCTTCTAAAATAGTCAATTAATCTGCTCCTTGAAGTTAAAATTCCTCAGGAGTTGGCACTGTTCCCTGTGTCTTTATAATCTCTGTGGGACCATAGGGAACTGTCCCTGGTAACTCATTATTGGCCAGAGAAGTGCAAGCAGGTTCTCACAGACCTCACAGTGCAGACTGTAGAGGAAAGTCACTGAGTTGGGTAAAGATCATTTGTCTGTAACTGAACCAATAATCCAACACATTTCTTGAGCTGGTGACACTGATGTTCTCAGCTCTGCAGAAACTAGCCTACCTTACAAAAAGGAAGGATGCTCAGTGCTCTATTGTCTTTAAACAACCTTCAATAAGCTAAATGCTCTCTCTTCTCTTAGATCAATCCTTCCCTACCAAACTGTGATTTCTTCAAATGGCCAGGCCATCTGTAGCTAGAAACTGCAGTTAAATATGCTGGTTCAGGAAGACTGAAGATGGCTGAGTGGAATTGCTCCCATTTAAATACCTGTTAGAGGATGTGAACTGCTTTTGGGGGGTTTCAGACAGAAGTGAGACTGGGAAAGAAGTATTTCTAGGAAAGTTTTAGCAGCTATATTGTAAATTATGTAGTAATAGTTGTATGGATTAGGGATATTCTGATCCATGTCAAATTTTGAGTTAGATAGATTTCAAGTTCTTTAAAGCATACTGTAGAAAGAGTGAGAGTCAGGAAAAGCAGTTCAAGTAAAATAATTAGTGTTTATGATAATTAATGCTTATATCTTCAGTTCTTTTAGAGAGGGAACATTTGTGTTTGTACAGTACATCAGGCAGCTGAGCACCCTGTAGGTTGTTGTAATACCAATGCTAGATAGTAATTAAAGTAAACTTCTCTTATGTAGGATCCAGAGGAAAAAGTGAAGGAATTTATGGATACTAAACCAGCAATGGCTGAATTTCAAACTCAAATCAGATACTTTTCTGTAAGTATATTATCTTTAACAAAAATGAACTGTTCAGTTTAATTTTAGTGAAATTAAAAGCTGAACACTTGTGTTTGTCTTAGCAATTAGAAATGCAAATCAGAGAGCTGCCCGATCACTGTGCACTGCAGTCAGTGGATATTGCAACAGAGTCACTGAAAATAGCTTTAATTCAGGAATGCCGCTTAAGACAAAGAACATTTGGATTAGCTTTGAATAAAAAGTCTGCCAAAGACATGGATGAAATTTATTCATTCATTGAAAATGTTAGCAAGAGGTTAAACAGACCTGTCCATGACCTTGACGATGTACGGGGAGCAATGGAAGCACTAAAGGAAATCCGAGAGAATGAGATTAAAATTGACATGACAGTTGGACCTATAGAAGAATCTTATTCTGTGCTTCATAAACACAATCTGCTCTTTCAAGATGGAAATACAGAAAGAGTTGATGGGTTGGCCTATGCCTGGAAGAACCTAAACTCACAGGTATAGTAGCTGTATTATTTCTCAAATCATTATTGTCAGCCCTCTTAACGTTGAAATGCTAGAACAAACCTATTTTCCTAATTAAGTTTTTTGTGCTTTGTTTCCTGCATTTTTTTTTGCCTGATTTTTCTCTTTGTCTGTATATAGGCACAACAGGTTGAGGACTTGCTGCTGAAGGTACAACCAGACATGAAAACAGATTTACTGAGAGGTGTTGAAAAATTCCAGATTGATACTGCAGAATTTTATGAAGACTATAATGAAAAGTAGGTGACCTGTGGTGCAATACAATTATACTTCATTAGTGATTGTTTGAAAGTGGTGTATCTAAAGAGCTTCAGCAAATAAACACAGCACAGCCTCCCTGTGTATATAACAACTGAAAAAAAGGCCTAATTTCAGATTAATGAAAGATAGGCACACAGTCTTACTGCTGCAGATTCATTACCATTGTTTCAGTGTTGGAGTCAGTAAAATTCCGTATGAGTTAATAGGTTTGGAAAAAAATTAAATCAAATTCTCAATCCAGATCCAAATTGAAAGGTTTTTCAGGAGTCTAAACTCAACTAAGCACTTCAACAAATACTTACTATTAAAGTATTTAATTAGTGCCTTCAATGTGACTAGAGATTCCAGCTGTGGGTATTTCTTAATTTGCTGAGTCTTAGTCTTATTTTTAAACTTACTTTGGCTCTTTTGAAAATTTAAATTGTGGGATATTTGTGGTTCATTGGACACTCCTACAGTAGCAACAAAGAAGAAAAGACAGGATTCGTCTTGCTGTGGTTATAGGTTTGGTTCTAAGACAGTACATTCACAGTGTGTGGTTTTTGGCAATGAAGTTAATGTCAGCAGCTGACCCTGGCCACTCACTGCACACCAACAGCTTGTGAGCAGTGTCAGACAGGTTTATGTATGGCTTCTGCTGGCTGCCTTGATGTTATGATCAGAATTCAGTTCACACATAGAGCACACACTCCTGGATGGCCTTGGAGAGTATCTACTCTTCTCCTGGGGCAAGTGCTTTTGCATTAGTGGTCCAAAAGGTGACCAGGTGCTTGGATTCAACCTTCCCTTCACCAGGAGAGAAAGTTCTTGGCAGCACACCAGCAGTGCATTTGAGCAAAAGCTTAAAAACTCCAGCTATAGAAACAAGGTGAAATTTGCACCTCAGAGGAACGTGTTGGAGTGCTAAGTTGGTAATGTGGATACATGCATACATAATGCTGCCTGCAGGTCTGCTCTCACAGTTGTCCAGAGGAATTAGTGGAAATACCCTGTGGCTGAAACCAACTGTAGGGATCCTGAGAGCACCCTCTACTCCTTAAGGTTGGCCTGGGCTCAGGGCCAACTAAGAGCTAGTGCCTCAGAGAGCTTCCCTCTTCCTTTCGTGACAAAAGACTCCCATGCAGCTCTGCTGGGAGACCTCAGCAGGGCTGACTCCCCCTGGGATCTGCTTTCAAGTTGAGACTTCACTGCTTGGCCTCTGACCTACAGCACCAGCTCTGCTGTGTCTGTGCCTGCCCATGGACCCTACTGAACTGAACATGGATCCCACTGCACAGACCCACTTCTCAGGCTGTCCTCTAAACAGCCTGGAACCCACTGGACTGTGTCTCATCCTGACTACCTTCACTAGACCCGCTCCTGACCCTGGCTTACTGACTTATCTTCCCTGCTTGATCTTCATGCTGTGTAATTATTGTGGACTTGTTTAAAGATCTGGACTATCACTTGAACCTGACTACCATCCCCAGGCCTGCACTGCTGTTCCTGCTGAGGTACTATGAGATCAGGCTGCCTCTGCTGACTGTGTTGCTGCTTTCATCTGCTGGTTCCATTTTCCTTCCCAAGCAGCCAGCCTGCTCTGCTTCGTGATCCCCATCTGCCTGAATTTCTTTCTGGAAATAACCATGGCACAACAGAGGGTGGCATACTTAGAGTTCTCATCCCAAAGGATTATGATGTAGCCAAAAAGTGGTCTCAGGAGTGAAATCTGGGGATTGCACCCAGTCCTACAGCTGAGATGTGCTCATTAGGGAAAAAAATATGTTTTCTCTTATTTTTCTTATTACTTAGTCATGGTTATAGTAGGAGCTACCAGAGTTTTCACTCCTAAATTCTATATATGCTATCTTTCCCTCCTTACAATATAGATTAAAATAATTATTAAAATGTATTTTACAGAATAAACAGAAAACAAAAAAAATGAAATATCTGTAAACTATTTTAGCTGTTCGTAATATGTATGATAACCCAGATGAATTTTATTATTAGAAAATAAATTTGGCTTTCTTTCAGAGACTACTCAGTGTGTAATTTTGGTACACTGAATGTACATGGCATTTTCTCTTTGAGTGTCTTTTGTAAAAATTTCTGGGAAAAATGATAGAAAATATTAAATACTATTCAGTAAGTTTGTTCTGTGTTCTGTTGTGCTGCTTTCTGAAACTCATATGGTTGATACTTGCACTGAATTTGTTTTGGGTTTTACAGGGGCCCCAGCAAGGAGAATATTCCTCCCCATGAAGCAAGTGACAGATTACAAATCTTTCAAGCTAAATTCGATGAACTATGGAGGAAGTATATATCTCTCTCTGCTGGGGAAGAATTATTTGGTCTTCCCATTACAGGTAGTTTCTCAGGGAATAAGGATACCTGTTCCTAAGACATTAAATTTTTCTTGTGATTCTTGCTAAATGCATTCAGTGCTGGATTCATTGTAGAAAAACTCCTTGCAGTAAATTATTATTGTCTTTCCTATGAAAAGCAAGTGTGTGAAACTGGCTTTCAGTCTGCACAAATATAAACATCAGGTGGAAAAGTATTGCCATCTCAGGGTCCAGATGCTTAGCTCTCTTGCTTTTTCTGTTCAGAGCTAAGCACATCTCCTCTCAGTATTCTGCCCTGTACAAATTTGGGAAACATGTTGCCAAAGAACTCAAATTGTTCCTGCTCCAGTTACATAATGAATTCCCTTGGGCTGTGCAACTGATCTGTAACATCCTTATGTCTCATAGTCAGACACAGTTCCTTTGGAAGACTATGGTGTGAACTGAAGTTAGAGCAGAATGCATGATAAGCACTTTAATTTGTGCATACTAAATTAAGCATACTTTCCTGTCTGAGGACATATGAAATAATCACAATATATTTAACTAGGAATTCCATTAAAGATGTCCATTTTAAATGCTATTATTGTCTAATATAGTCTAGATTTTTATTTTGAAATAAATCACCATCCCCAGCTCTACCTCTTAAGTAAACATTGAGATAGGAGATGTTTTAGTTCTAATCTAAAACTACATTGCGTTTCTTTGCCATTTCATCTAATTTCTCAACATTGTCTCCCTCAAAGAGCTAGATGCAGCATCTCACTTATAAGATTCCATCTACTGTTATAGAAGAATAAAAATATTTATTAAAAAGCAGCAATCTAAACAATTACTGTGCATCAAAATCTGATGTTTTTACATAATGTAACTGGACAAATTTTTCTTGCTAGACACCACCTAAAAAACTGCAAGTCGGATTTCGTACATTTCTTAAGTACCATTTTTAGAAATACGTGGATTTTTATGCTCATGAATACATCTGTATCTAATTAACACTCACAAATTTCTGTTTTTGAAATTTGAAACAGAGTATCCTGAACTACACAGAATTAAACGTGAGCTTTCATTACTTCAGAAACTTTACAGTCTTTATAATGCAGTTACTGTTAGTATTGACGGATACAATGAAATGCTTTGGAGTGATTTAAATATTGAAAAAATTAACAATGAACTTCTGGAGTTTCAGAACAAGTAAGTTTTTTTTTGTTGAAGTGCATACAATTTTTATTTCTCAGCTCTGTGTGTTAATTAGCTTGTGAAAATTGCTCTGAGAAGCAAAAAACTGTTGGTTTGTTTCAAGCTCAGACTTGCTCATGTGTTGGGCACAACTGCACTGTGGTGCAATATGCAGCTAGAATGTGACCTTACTCAGCTAGTCTGTGAGTCACTTTAGGCTGGTTGGAGTATACTGACATGGTAGGTTGTAGCTTATTTAATAAATAAGGTGCATAAACCTGTGGTAAGGTGGTTGTAAGTATAAATAACTTTCATAGCTGATCTTTATATAATACTTTATCAGTGATTCAGTTTACAGCTTGTTAGTCCGTGATGTTAGACAGAGTTTTGAAGATGCTGTCTAGTTCTGCACATTTATCTGAATTGTAATTGTTCTTGCAAGAAAGGTAGGTAGTCACACTAAATTCTGAGGGTGTATTTATGAGGTTGGAGAACAATAATGTTTTCCACATTAAATGCAAAATAACTTCTAGTTTAAACCATGCTTTGCTGAGGTCAGAGAAATTTTTCTTCTCTGTTGTTAAAGATGCACCTCTTGCAGATCCAGACATGGATTCTCCAGTGTGTCCTCAGAGAGACTTTGCTCACATTTTGGTATTATTCAAGATGTTGAGATCAAATCTGTGTTTCTCATCTCATCTCAACATCTTTGAAAAACACAGGAAAGGTTACTTATGCTCAGGGGTTTAGTTCATATGGTTTTTTGATTATGCTATCATTTTAGCAGGGTACATTTGTGTATACACTGAAGGAGGAAGGTGGAGATTTTCTTCTTTTTTCTGGAAAAACTGACTGAACTGCCTTCTAGTCATTACTTCGAAAAAAGCTCCAAAACCTCTCTTTAAAAATAATACTAGAAATTAACGTATGTGAAACATTTATACTTCTGCATTTGGACAATGTAAACCTTGATCTCATTTCAGTAGAACTCTGAAATCTACTTAGTGATTTTTTCTATAGCAAACTGTATTTTACAGGTTGGTAGGACTCACTTTACGGTTCCTTTTCCAGAACTCAGAAGGAAGCCATTGCATGGCAATAGTTTTGAGTTACGTGTTTCTCTTTGTACTTCACATGAGACTTTTTTTTTCCTCTCAATTGTTGAGCTACTTTGAAGCAAAGTGACTACTAATAGACAGCAAATGCTTGTAATAAAAGTGTAACCCAGTACTGTGCTTCCTTTGGCAGCTTGATAGCATTATTGCATCAAGCTATTATCTTCAAAGCTGGAGAAATTAAACAGTGTGCAAGGAGTACACAGAAATAGCTAAGATGGTATGCTGTGTTATGAAAGAAGCAGGAATACTGGAAATCAATTAGTTTTTAGCCTAGTTGTAAAGATACATGTAGTGCTTTACTGTAGTTTTTGCTACTCCTTTTTTTGATAGAAAAGAAGAATAAAACAATAACTGTAGGTGAAAATAAATTCTGTTAGAAAGCAATAAAAAGGAGAAATATTTAGACAAAATGCTGTGATAGAGAGCATTATAGAAGTTTATAATAGCAAACAGCTAGAGGGAAGTTTCCCTTTATATTTTAGTGTAATACAGTGTAAAGAGAATGTCCAGTAAATTTAAGAAGGAAATTTAAGCCTGATCAATGGAATAGTTTTTTAACATAATATGCAGGTAATAGAATTTGCTATTAGAAAATATTACTGAGACTAAGACAAAGGAAAAAGTTATTTGTGTTTTAAAAATTGCCATTTTCATTAGCAAGCTAAGAGATCCCATTTCCAATAGCCATCCCAAGACAAAGTTTGTTAGAATGTTACTTGCAGTGCCTCAGGACAGAAGTGGCCAGGAACTGCCTCTTAAAGCCATATCAATACAAGGCAGAGTATAATTTCCCATTCTGCATTGCTTTTCTCTAGCCTGTTTAATACTATCTATTGTTGGATTCAGGATGAAAGACCATAGCAATTACTGTAGTACCGTGACAGTATGCATATATTCATCTACCTCTTACTAGCAAGCAGTGAAGAATTTGCATATGCTCCAGCATTGTGTGACAGATCTGCCTGATTTTGAACTGTGAAAAATGGGGAATTTCTTTGAAGGATTTTTTTCATTATGAGTTGGTTTTATGCAGCTTTTTAGTTTCTGCAATTGAGCTGTAAGGTCGCTGCTGTGAGTCTTTGGTCCATAGCTTTGGCAGATGAAAATTGGCATGACTTGTTAGAAGCAAGAGGAGCTGTGACAATTCACAAGAGGTTCTTAATTTTCAGTTTCTTCTTAAGCTGTGTGTAAAGATTTTCTTTAATTATCTTTCATACAAACTATGCATTTTCAATTTTTGAATAAAACAATGACACAAATAACTTAAGTTCAAACGTAGGTTGCATATCAAATTAACTCCCTATAGTTCAAACTGAAATAGAAACCAAACCATTCTAGTGTGATCTGTACTGTCTGTAGCAGTCAGCTATATATAATGCCAGCTTGCAACTGGATTTTTATTTACTGTCTACTGGTCCACTGGTTGAAAAATGACAATATATTGTACTATTAAATGGTAGATTTTACTTATTAAGAATAAAATATTTCTTCTTTCTTTTTGTGCTTTTTAAAGAATCCGAAAGTTACCAAAAGCATTGAAGGAATGGCAAGCTTTTCAAGACCTAAAAAATAAAATAGATGACTTCACAGAGAGCTGTCCTTTGCTTGAAATGATGACAAACAAAGTATGTTCAGCATGATAATTTGGAGATAAGATTTGTTTGAAAAACTCTATTGAAGGCTATCATATATGACCATAAGATGCTTTCCCTAATTCTTTTTTATAGATAAAGGCAGCTATATTTATGGCAAGAATCTAGTTAGGCTTAGTTACAGAAAAGTAAAACAAAAGTCTTAATAATGTGATTACAAGAACTATTAATACTTTCAGTGGAATGGAAATCTCTTGTATTTGCTGAACAGTTGCAGTGGGAAAGTATGTGATCATTCTAGTCCTAAAAATAATACAATTTTTAAAAAAATCGTCCCTATGGACTTTTCTAGGCAATGTTGTCACGACACTGGGAAAGAATTGCTCAAGTAACTGGGCATCACTTTGATGTTGACTCGGAAAGTTTCTCTTTGAAAAACATAATGGATGCCCCATTATTACAATATAAAGAAGATATTGAGGTACATGTACTCTTCTGGTGGTTTTATTTGTTTGCTTGTTTGTTTCTTAATTAATAACTTGTGATGTGGGAGTCTGTGCTTTTGAAATCCTGTTTCTACTCAGCTTTGTAACATTAAAAAAATTGTTTTAGTTGAAGAATTGAATTCCTTTGAAAAAGTGGAGCCTTATAGTTGGTAGTAGCACTGATGGTTAGTTTATTTCCTTTTTGTTGTGGAGAAGGATTAAGTGGATGGATGGTATTACACTAATCCTTCCACAGAAGGACTTCTATTGTTTTAAGGATAGTGTGATTCTGTCATGCTTCTGATTTAGGATCTGCCTACTTATATTTTATTTTTACCTTTAAATGTCTTATCAGGGAGAAAAAAATAGTTGATGTAAGACTGATCCTGTTAAGTGCTGAAAATCCTTGGAACATAGGAGAAGTGGAGGATATGGGATTAAAGGAGAATGAGGGGTTTTTGTGTTTCAAAAGTGAGTCTTCACAAGAGCACAGAGATGAGAAGGCTTATGTAGTGTGCACAAGCTACAAAGCTCTTGTCTCCTCCATTTTAAGGACAGTAGTTATCTGGCAAGTCCATTAGCATCATGCTTACCTTTTACCAGAACAAAGCATAGCTAAAAATAAAGAAGTGAAGCCCCAACAGTTTCTAACTTGAGTTCTGTTGTCACTTAGCTATACCTGTGGTCCCTCCTGAGTAGTGACCTGTTTTGTCTTGATCCACAAAGGAACATGCTTAAGACAAAAACATGAAATAAAACCTCAGCTGTACCAAATTTCCAGACAAGAGTTGTGAAAGGTTGAGAGTTCCAGTTTTACACTTCAAGAAACACTTTAAATCTGTGGTTGAATCCAATATACTCCTGAACCTGCATTTGGGGTCCAGTCTGAGTAGCTGGTCCTTTCCTCTTTGATGCAATAACCAGTTTTATGACAGTCCAGTCCTCAGTGACTTCAAGAAGTAGTAGACAGTCATGTTGTCCATCTACATTCTGTTCTTGGACTATATATTTGGTTTGATTGGTAATGTGTATTTTCCTTAAATCCCTCAGTTGGTTTATTTGATTTCAAATTTTAATACATACAGAGAGGCAAATTCTGCCTGCAGGTTCATTGACTCAGTGAATTTTGTGTGTGCAAGGTGCCAGTACTAAAGAAAATGGAATATAGCCCATAAAATGCACCTGTTCCAAGTAGTACTAGAATATAATCTTGTTTCTAGTTTAATAACTTTGAGGTGTTTCGACGTATATTTTCATTAACAAGGACTTACACTGAAATCTGGATCTAGCCAGTAAATTTTAATAGTCTTTATAGCTGTGCTTTGTATTAGTCTTACAGGAATGTATTTTACTATTTTAATTTTACACAGGATATCTGCATCAGTGCAGTTAAAGAAAAGGATATTGAAGCAAAATTGAAACATGTCATCAGTGAATGGAGTACCCATACTTTCACTTTTGGCCAATTCAAAACTCGAGGAGAACTGCTTCTGAAAGGGTCAGATATATCAGAGAAAATAGCTTTGGTGGAAGACAGCCTCATGGTACTGGGGTCGCTCATGAGCAATAGGTACAAAATTTAATAAATGGACATACTGTGTAAATCTAATCAACCCCCAAAGTAAATAATTATCATTTTATGTTATTTTTTCTCTTTGACTCATGTTCATATAGGTATAATGCACCATTTAAGTCCGCTATACAGCAGTGGGTTCAGAAGTTGACCAATACTGCAGAGATAATTGAAAACTGGCTTACTGTACAAAACCTCTGGATTTACCTTGAAGCTGTGTTTGTTGGTGGAGACATTGCAAAACAACTACCTCAGGTATGCTGATTTATGATAACAATATGTTGCACCAAGAGATTGCCACATCACAGAGTTTACTAGCCAGTACATATAATGCATATAAGCTTTGTGAGCTGTGCAAAGGCAGTTCAAAGGAAGCTTTGCCAAACTGGGATCTGTCTGGTTTAACTGCCTAGAACTTGGTCAAACCTACAGAAACAGGATTGGTTGTAATTCAAGCTCAAATGTTCCTGTCAGCTTGCAGTACAGGGTTCAGAACTACTTAAGGGCACAAAATGGCTGTATCACTTTTGCAATATGTCTCTGTGTGCACGTATTTATTGGCTGAAAGTTATGTAATAATAGAAGGCCAAATTTACTGTATGAATGCTGTACTCGCTAGGACTCAGTTAGTCCCACAGAGAGATGATACAGGGCTTGGGAGCTGCATGTGTGCTGATCTGTGTGAACTGTTTCAACCTCTTCAAGGGCAATTATGACCTTCTGTGATAGCAGCTGCAAGAGAGTTAAGGAATGATCTGACTTCTTGCAGGAGAGAAATAGCAGAAGTCATCCTTTTTGTTAAGCTTCCTAATTAGGGGTTTTCATATAATTTTAACACACCATAGTCCAATCAACTGGATC
>JAYRBT010000082.1:90505626-90579573 GCA_036023395.1 Myiotriccus ornatus | reverse complement strand
GGAGATATATTTATGTTGTTAATGCTTATCAGAGAATCAATGAGCAGTTTTTGCAGATGAACAAATGCTGCAGCGCAGCTGAACCATTTAATGACTGCTAAAGCTACTTCTTCCAAGGATGATAGATATATGAACAAATATTCTGGAAAAAAGCAATGTGGTGATTGTCTTTAAAGAAGTAGGAGAAGGAACAGCTTGGTGGAGGAGTAATGATAGATGAGTGGGCTTAATTCCAGTTTCTTGATGAATGTTGCAATAAGTAACTGTTAGTATCTGGAAGTTAGCAAGGAGATGAGTAACAGTGTGGATTTGTTAGGAACAAAACGTCAAACAAATCTAATTTATTTTTAGGGTGGGTGAGAAGCTTTGTGGATAGAGGAAAAACTGTAGTTGGCATATATCTTAATAGACTTTTGACATTGTCTCTGATAGTGCCACTAGAAAATGTGTTTTAGCTTGCTGGTATGTAAAATGAAGGCAGCAGAGTGGAATGCATAAACAGCAATAACTGATAACTAGAATATTGTACCTGGTTTTGGACAAAGAAAGACACAGACAAATTTGAGACAGCATAGAAGAGAGTGGTAAGAATGAGGAACTACCCAGGAAGGATGATGCACAAGAAGATTCAACAAACTAGGCTTGTTTGGTTTGAAGAAAAGGAAAAACTGAAGAGAAGATGTGATAAGTTTTTTTAAAATATAAGGGTTGTTCTCAATAGAAAACAAAAAATGTTTTCTCTATATGTGATTAAGGTTAGATATTAAAACAGTCACCAGTAGCAAAGATTGCTTGGAAAGGCTTCTAAATCCCCATCATTAAACATCATTAAACAACTGAAAGACAGATATTTTGGGTATGACCCTGCCTTATGACAGACAGATTTCTTTGGATGGTCTTTTGAACTCTATTCTGGCTCTCAGATAATTTATGACTCCATTTTATTTGTTGTAGTTGAATGAAGAGTTTTTAATGTCAGTATACCCAGTGTATAAAAATATTTATTCTTCAGCTCCCAGTTGTCTCCCTTCACCTGCTATACCTTACAAGTGCAGCAGCTTCAGACTGTTTTTACTGTTTTTGTTTGTCAAGTGTTACTACTAACAACTTAGGTGACATTGTCTATTGCTGTTAGGAAGACTAATTTCTGGGAAACGTGCTGTTTGAGTTTCCTGGTGTGTGTTGGAATCCTTTTATGTGGACAATTTTGATGCCCAACAGGAAGTAAAAGACATTTCAGAGCTGTGTCCCAGTGTAGTCTTTCTCATGCAATTCGACCTCTGATCATTATAAGAACTGATCATCATAACCATGCCTCTAAATATTCCTGCAAAGAATACTTGAACAAGGGAAATATTAAACTGTTACCTTGTCTCATGAAATTATTTAATTTTTAGAATGTGACAAATGTGAGGAGAAGCTAATGCATTTATCCTGTACTTCAGGAAGCCAGAAGATTCCAGAACATTGATAAATCATGGCAGAGAATTATGCAGAGAGCCCATGAAACATCAAACATTGTGCAGTGCTGTGTTGGAGATGAGACTCTGGCACAGCTATTACCCCATTTGCTGGAACAGCTGGAAGTCTGTCAGAAATCACTGACTGGCTATTTGGAAAAAAAACGGTTAATATTTCCAAGATTTTTTTTCATATCTGATCCTGCTCTTTTGGAAATCCTTGGTCAAGCATCTGATTCTCACACTATTCAGGTACAAGTAATAAAACAATATATTTTTATGCTTAATATTACTAAGTGAGGACCATGGAGGATTTTGTTACTTATTTGAGAGAATTTCTTTCACTTATGGAAAGATTTACAGAATCTTCTAAAGCAGCATTTAAAGACAAAGTAAGAATGCTATATCTGATCAGTTTATGGAGGTGTTTTTTTTTTTTCTGATTCTATTGTAGGCTCATTTATTAAGTTTGTTTGACAATGTTAACCGAGTGGGATTTCATGAAAAAAACTACGACCAGATTTTATTGTTTGAATCTCAAGAAGGAGAACAGGTCAATATTATTGAACCAGTTTTAGCTCAGGTAATGAAAATATATATTGAAGTTTTTCATGACTTGATTTAAAGTAGATTTATGTTTTAGAGACCAACAGTATCACATCATGCTATTATTTGACTAGCTGAATGAAAACCTTCCAATGTGAACATCAAGAGCAAAGACTAGAAAGGACAGGACATTTGTGTCATTTTGTAACGATTGCTTTACCTGTTTTCTCAGCAGTACTGCTGCGAAGTGTCAAATCCATCACATATGTCTAGAAGGGCAGTGGAGCAGAAAGAGGAAAGGAATCTTTTAAAGATTCAAGAATAACAAAGAGGGAAATGGGAGTATGAAGGACTGGGATAAAAGTCACTAGAGCTTTTGCTCCTTGTGAATTATTCATAAACTAATTCTCTAAAAGTACTTTCTTGTTTATTTCAGGGCAATGTGGAATTCTGGCTAGGTCAGCTGCTGAATGGGATTAGGAAAACAATCCACACCATCATTAGACAGGCATCAATGGCCATTAACGATTCAGAATTTAAGCTGTATGACTTTCAGGCAATGTTTCCTGCACAAATAGGACTTCTGGGAATTCAAATGATCTGGACCAGAGATGCAGAGAAGGCACTGAACAGTACCAAAACTGACAAAAAGGTAGTACTTAATGAATCTTTGGGGATTTGTTAAAAGCATTGTTTGTAACAGTGAATATTGTGAAAAGTGAAAGTTAACACCTAGGAAAAAGCACAAAGTACTAGTTAATTAACCAGAATAAAAAATAAACTAGCAGGAAAACAGAATGATATAGAATGTGTTAAGAAATCACACCTCCTCATTATCTCCCAGCATGTGCTTTAGAATTGTTCCTAATCCGGTGATTTTTCTCTGTTGTTCTATTACTGCAATCAGCTTGGAACAGGACAGTTTCTCAGTTTGGGAATATAGAGAGTCTTATCCTATTACTTTCCCAAAATCAAATTAGGAAAGAAATAAGAGCTCCCAAACTTTGCGGAAATAACTGTGCTTTGTGGGCATTGGCCTACTCTAGCTGAATGTATTAGATTCTTCAGTGGATGAGCTCTTTTTCTGGGGAGGGGGAATGAATAACAACAATTTGAGGAGGTGTTTGTTTAATCCCTAACACATGGAGAAGATGCTTTTAACACCAAAGTATTATTATTAACACTGAATCTATGAAAGAGGAAGGAGAAGGTGTGAATTAAAGAGTTGCATATTATCGTTAATCAAGAATATGCAGTGAGATTGAACAAAGAACTAGTAACACCATCCTACCATATAAGTAAACGCAGGGCAATGGTCCTGTGCTGTGCTTTGATACTGAAGGAAAGTAAGGACTCTAGACTATGGAGAAGATCGTGTAGTGCTACATTTTCTGCGTTGTACAAAGTTTTAAAAGGGTATAGACCTGGTTTTAAAAAGGGTATAGAGCACTTCAGTTCATAGACTAACTAGATGCCAAGATTCTTTTGCATTAACTAGGAAAACAGCTTTTGTTTTGGTTTTTTTCTGGGAGGGAGACTGAACTGTGTGTGTGTGTTTGGGGGGCAGGGAGGTAATTTAATTCTCTGTTAGTTTTAATAGTGTTTTTAGCATTTTTTTCTCAGCAAACAGTGTGAATTTTAGGCTGTGCATATATTTACAGAAAGCTAGTGTGATTGTTCTCTCACAGATTTGAAACACAAGTATAAATGAGCTGCTCTTTCTGAAACCTCAGTGCTTTATAATTTATTGTGTACCAGGAGCAGAAGGGCAGAGGCTGATGCTGTTTACATAAGTTAGTATTGTATTTTGTGGGTTTTCATGACCTATCTGGTACCACAAAATAAATTATTATTTTAGCATTGGCATGTAAAATTACACTACATTTCCACCCTCCTCTGCTTAGAGGGTGTGATAGACCTCCAAGTTCCCCCTAAAGAGTAGATACTGCTTCAGCTGATATATAATGCCCAAACCAGAGACTGATGTTTCTGAATATATACCAGGAAACAGTCAGCTGAAGTTGTAATGTATAGTAAAAGGAGCAATTGTCTTGGAATAAAATCTTATAATATGACCTGTGCACCTAGATATAACCTTATTGTACTCTGTTGGGTAAGAATGCATGCATGGAGGGCAAACTGCAAATCCAAGTTTAGGATTCCTAGCATAATAAATACAAAGCAGAATACAGAGGTCACGTATGTTTGCAAATGTTTATTTATTTTTTATTCTAAACATTGGCAGATCTAATAGTGTTTGTATTAATATTTACGTTCTTGCTATATGGAAAAGGTAATGCACACAACAAATCAGAAGTTTTTGGAACTTTTAAATTATTTGATTGACATGACAACACATAATCTAACAAGAATGGAGCGCACAAAATATGAAACTTTAATCACCATCCATGTGCACCAGAAGGATATCTTTGATGATTTGGTAAGTTTTGGCAAACCTTTAAGGCACTTTCTGTAGAAGGTTTTGCACATACCAAAAAATGTAACACAAATCTTACAATCTCTTCCATTCAAGTAGCTCTGACATTAGTTCTGTGATAGAGCATATCAGATTTAGTTTGATTTTCTACAAATGTCATGCAGAGATAAGGATGAATTATATATAGATATGTTAATAAGTTCAGACTTCAATTTTTAAAATGGTTGTTTATACCCATCATGCACAAAGTCACTGTGAGCAAAAGAATTTAACTTTTGTAATTGAACTGCTCCCTCACCTTGGAGATTTAATGCATAATATGATTGAAATGTCAGCGTAAAAAAAAGTCCATTTACTACTGCTATCAATCATGTAATTTCCAGGCCAACCTATGTATTGATTTAAGGTAATAGTTATTCAAAGGTAAAAGCAGGGAGGCTCCATGTGTTTGAAAAGGGTAGCAAAAATAAACAGAACAGATATTTTAGATTTTTTCAATGGCTGAGTAACATCAGACTTTCTTTAAATAAGTATATTGGATAAATGAAAGTATAATTATAAAAATAGAAGTAGAAAAAATTTCAAAAAGCTTGCATGATGCAAAGCCCAGTAATAAAATATGGGACTGCTTAATTTATGCATATGTTAGGAAGATAAAAATTAGGTGCATGTGTAAAGAAAGATAGAATATAATAAAGAAAAACACTAAAAGTGAGAAAGAAGACTGTCGGCTCCTAAGATAGGCATGGGGTTTTATCCTCTGCCTGTAGTTTTGAATTTGTTTTCATCATTATCTTCTTAATTGGACATTTCATTATAAATTAATTCAATGTCATATTATAACAAAATTAAATTACACAAAACTGGTTAAATTTATAAGGCTTGTATGTGAAATAAAAAGTCAGGAGCAATCCAAAACTGGGCGAAGGGTTCTTGATTGGTAAAGTAATATTACCCTTCTCTCTTAAAACATTCTATTCTCTGCTAAACATATCCTTCTGTGGTTGAGATAAAGTACAAGGAAGTGGCTGAAATTCCAGAACCTCCTCTTCACATTGCGTTGTGTTTGCAAGGCCAATAAATATGATTACACAGTCTGTAAAAGGCTGGTGATTTTGAGATCAAGTGTCAAAAATAGTGAATCAAGATTTATTAATATACCACAAATTTAAGTATGTGTGTGACAAGTACATACTAAAAAATAGACCCCAAATAAAGCACATAGACGTGTATACAATGAATGCATATGTATACAATGAATTCAAATGTTGTCCACAATTTAATATTTCTGTGAGTAATGGCACAGATACCATACAGTGTAACCAGTATTGTTACTTCAGTTTTTAAGAAGTTTTCCATCACTGTTCTTCAATGTCTCTGTAAGACACAATTCATAATCTCTGCGTACAATACAGAGTAAAATCAAAGTGGTCAAGAGGTTTAAAGCATGTCATGGACAGGTTTGAAAAGATAATTCTCACATCTTGACTCCCGACAGGTTGTGTGCTTGTTTTTTCAGGTCAGGAATTTGTATGCAGTAGGCTTCTTTTTTTTTTCTGGTATGGAATTTAGGATTAATTTTTTGTATGGTTTATTTCTGTATTAATGATTTTTCTTTTCCATTATAGGTCCGTATGAACATTAAATCTCCATCTGATTTTGAATGGCAAAAACAGTCTCGATTTTATTTTCTTGAGGACTTAGATAAATGCATTATCAAAATCACTGATGTAGAGTTCACCTACTGCAATGAATACCTGGGGTGCACAGACAGGCTTGTAATAACTCCCTTAACTGACAGGTAGTTATAAAAAAAATGCAGTGCACAGTATTGGAGCTAAGATTTAATTCCTTTTACTTAATTCCCTTAACTTTTGTGTGTGTCAGAATTAATTAGGTTGCACTACAGTGCTGCAATATAACTGGTGAACAGCAGAGGCCAGTGCTCATGTATTCAGCTATCGAGAGTCGACTTCTCTTTGAGTGTTTTCTGGAGCTATATGTGAGGTGTGATAGGCATTGAAAAACTTATTTGTGCTCAAAATAAATATACCTGAACTTCACACACTTCACCAGCCTAAACAGAGTGGATCTAAAAACCAATACATTGCTGCTTTCAATAAGGTAGTAATTGCATGAGAATTTGGTATTATGGCAAGTGATTAATTTGAAGTCATCCTGGAGGAAAAAGCAGTAACTCAGGACATAGCATTGAATAACTAGTGTCAGTATGGTTTTAAACAAGGCCTATAGAGAATTATAGGACTACAAGCACAGAAAAAGCTCTGAAGGCAAACATAAGGAGAATTTTTTATTGCTGAAATGTTAGTTATGCAGCAGAGTTCAAACTCCACTAGTGCCTATATTCCTAAAGTAGTTGGTTAGTGCTTCAGCTAGATTAGAGGCAGGGGTGTTAGCTATGCCAGAGCTTGTTCTTTTGGGTGTGGATAGGAATGTCTGAAAACTGTGCATATTCAGTAATTTATGGAGTCATAGAATGGTTTGGACTGGAAGGGACATTAAAGATCCTCTAGTTACAACCCCCTTGCCATGGCCTGGGACACTTTCCACTAGACTGGGTTGCTCAAAGCCTAATCTTGAAAAAACGTTGGAACTGCCTTTGCACTCTCTGTGCTGCTAGATTGCATCTACTAGTGAAAATTCAGATTTTTGATGATTTCTGAACAAAAATTATTCCCAGTGAGGTGTTAAGAAAGTCAAAACCCTGTATTTGGATACCTAGCTTTTAATATGTAACACACGTCTGCCAAACTGTATGTTATGCATCCTACTGTTCCTGTATTAGATTAGAAGTCAGTTTGCAGCAGTAAACATGCAATGGATTAGGGGATATGGCATTACCATGCTGACAATGTTTTTGCCTATCAGGACAGCCTGTATCAAGAAAATGTTGTCATTCAAAATTTATTCACAGAATTAAAATGCAACTAGGGAAGTGTCATGGCACGAAACCTGCCAGAATTCAAAAGGTGTTTGGACAGTGCTCCCAGGCACGTTGTGTGGTTTTTGGGTTTGTTCTTTGCAGAGCCAGGAAATGGACTCAAAGATCCTTGTGGGTCTCTTACAAATCAGGAATTCTACAAGGTGCTGTGTCACATGAGATTTAAAAATAGCACAGGGTGACATGATTGAAGAAAATGAGCCATTTGATAATAATAGCAACAAAAAAGAACAGGTATATCCGTCTTTGGACAAACCTGGAAGAGCCAAGCAAAGCTGCAGGGATTGGAGGCTATCCACTGTCACATGTTGAAAGGGTATTTGAAGCAGAGATGTTTTCTAATGTTAGCACGGGAAACTTACACAATGTTGCATAAGAACAGATTTTCTTCCCTTATGGGCTTTTTCCATTTTAGTATTTTTGGTATTGCTATATGGAGTTCTATAAGCTTCTGAAAATTTTCAGGTAATGGTATATTTGCTTTCCAAAACCTGGAGTCAAGTGCTCTTTGGCTATTATTTCCTGTACAGAGAGATTCCCAAAGCATTCCCGATTCACATTGCATTAAGATAGTGCCACTGAAATTAAATTCTCCTAAACATCATGTCAGCCACAGTCCATGTCATGGCAGATACCAAAAAATTTAATGGAAGTTCTGTATAGGGCTTATACTATGTGTACAGTTTGTCCTTACCTCATTTTCAGTAGCAGAATTGCTAGGACTGGTATTTTTTGTGAATTAACTGACTACCTGTTAACTGAACACCGAGTAATAAGATGACAAAGCATTCTTACTGCTATTATATTAGAATGAGTACTCTGTTTTTTCATATGAAGTGGTACTGGGTGGTATCATTTGGGTTTCTTTCAGTGCCTATTTTATCTCCCCACACGTATCATAAAGCTATTGAGTTTCAGAGTGTTAAAATGGGTTTACTGTAATTTTGGAGCATAGTAGGTTAGAACAACAGTCCTCCTACACCCGTCAGTAGCCTCCGCACCATCTGGGGAGGCTGAGACTTAAACCTGAGGATCTCAGCCCAGGATGGAGGCTGATACATAAGATCATCCTAGGGCTCCTGGATTCCCCCAGTCTTCCCTCTTGTGCATTACCCTCCTGGAACTCAAAGACCTCATGTGACTGGCAGCACTGCTGTGGTTTGGCATGCTGGTAGAGAAATATCAGGAGCAGTAGCTGCTTCCAACCTCTGTGCCTTCCTATTGTCAGATCAGAGAGCCCATCCTGTGTGCTCTGGGGAGAGAGTAGGAGGATGGGGAAGAAGGTAGAAATCTGGTGGGTCTGGGTGCTGCAGAGTGAGGCTGAGTCATGGAAGGATGTGTATGATACTGTGAATAAATCACAATAGTACAGTCTTTTAGTATTCAGCGTTGGAATTGGCCTGTGGATTTCCTTGGCTGTTGCAGTCATCACTGTGCTGGAAGGATACTTTTCTGCAGGTGGGCTGAAGTTAGTACCTGGTAACTCAGATTCACTGTGCCCAAAGGCAGCAACTGAGGACTTACCACATGGAACCACAGCCATTTCTGCCCCCTTCCCCATCTCTGTATAATACAACTTTTGTGATTGCATTAATGGACTTCAACTAATTAATAGTAGAAAAAGATTCATAGGTCCCTTTATTCTGTCTTTAGGTGTTACATCACTCTGGCACAGGCCCTGGGCATGAGTATGGGTGGGGCACCAGCAGGACCTGCAGGGACAGGGAAAACAGAGACAACTAAAGACATGGGCAAATGCCTGGGAAAGTATGTTGTTGTTTTCAATTGTTCAGACCAAATGGACTACAGAGGACTTGGTCGTATCTATAAAGGTAAGAAAATATCTGGTTTGTTCATTTTAGAGTTACAAGGTTTTGTCTTTTCAGTAGTGAATTAACAATGATAAGTAGGGTATTTTTATCTCTGTTTCCTCTTATTTCCAGGCACTCATCAGCTTTATCTGATATTTGATTATTTCTCCTTGGGTTTTTTCCCCTTTTTCTTCCTGCACGTTTTCCAGGTTTTTTTTGGTTGGTTTGTTTGTTTGCTTGCTTGCTTGTTTGTAAATATTATTGAAGGATGTTTCCTATCTATGCCTTCTTTTCCTTTTCCATTTAAATAATTTCTACTGTTTGGTGTCTTTTTTAATGCCTTCGTCACAGTCATTCCAAGAGGGGATGATATTTACCCCTTCTTTGCCATTTTTGTGTCAAACAAGACAATCATATATGAAGCTCAGTGATGTTGTGCAAGGCAGGGAAATAGGCAAAGTGGTGCACTGTCCTATTTCAAACTCTAGAACTTTTTTGAAGCCAGGAAAATGAGAGAGTGGTCAAACTGATAACTTTCTTGTACATATCTACTATTGTTTAAATGGACAGATAGATCACAGAACACCACCAGTTTCTGTGAGTGGTGGAACACAGGTTATTGTAATTTTCTCTGTTATGATATCTCCTGAAGGCTAAAATATATCTGGGAGACAATTTCTAGTTTTAATTAAGAAGTCAGCAAAGCTGACCAAAATTTTTTAAACAGAGGAATATTTCTAAGCTTTAAACTGAACTACCTATGCATGTGAATACCTTCAGTCAAGGTCACAAGTTTCTCAAAGCATCTCCTGTAACCCCCAGAGCTTTGGGTCAACTTCTAGTTGCACGTCTTTTGTCATGTGTGTGGACCTTTAGTGTCACAGGTTTATTTTACTCAATGGTAATAAACAGAAGAGGGTTGGAACTTGTTTGCTTACTGACTAAATATGAATATGCTCATAACATCAAATGAAGTCATTTACTAGGTCTCTGCTTTACCTGAAGTCAACAGTCCATAGTGGGGATATCAGACTTTGTGTCTCATAGGAGTGGGTTTGTCTTTGATCCCACCAAACTGTTGTCATCTTCCGCTCTGTTCCTTCTGTGAGAATGTCTGTATCTCTTTGTTACCACCTTTTCTCCTGACTCCTTGGTGATTCACTTTTTCTATTAAAAACTTCTATTAAACTGTTCGTGAGTTGTATCAGTTCAGATATCTAGGCTCTGTATCCTTGCTTTGTTTCTGCCTTCTTATCCTGACCACTTTGGTAACTTATCCTTTCCCATTTCAGATTGAGGTCTTGCCGAGAGTCAGGTTTCCTAACTCCATGCAGCAGGTGGCATTACAGAACAAGTGAATTTTTTTTTTTCCTTTCCCAAGGAAAAATTATTCAGTTAGAACTGAACCTTATCATTCTATAGAGAAATTGATTTCAAAACCCTTTAAGATACAGACAATAAGTGTAAGAGACAATATTATACAGAACTAAGTTTTCTAGTTAAAAAATATCCAGTTTTAGAACTTTTCCTTATTGCATCCCAAAGAATAGATATTTATGTTTAATAAACAAAGTAGAAAAAAACCCACTTTTTTTGGGTTTCTTTTTTAGAATGGGTCCTAGGAGTCATATAACACATGTAACAAAAGGAACTGCTGCTTTTGAAAAATATCTGCCATAATTTTTTTATCAGGGAGCAGCAAGAATGGGGCAGCTCCATGAGGGAAGACAAGCCAGGGTGACCACCATAAAGGCAGGGGCAGGGACTTCACTCAGCAGGGCACAGTCCCACAGTACCTAAACAGGGCAGGATGTTGACAGCTTATTCCATCAACTGTCCACTGACCATCAGACAAGGTGAAATAACCAGCTGGATCCAGGGTCCATCTAGGAAGATCAATCAGAAACAGCGGCAGGCAGGACTGGAGGTAAGACCTGTGGAGTTCTGTAGTCCTCCAGGAAGCTCAGTCAGAAGTTCAGCGTAGGAGAAAATAGGACTGTGCACAGCCCTACACACAACACAGTTCAGACATGCCTGAGCTGAAATGGAACTCCTGGACTGCAGAACAGAGTGTGGGTAGAAGCCCCAGGTAAGGCTGGTCAGGGCAATTAAGGCCTCCTGTTGCATCCAGGGCCCTCATATCCCATATACAAGAGGGAGAAAATCAGTTAAAGGACTTGCTGCCACAGCAGTGAAGTCAAGGAACATTCTGCATTTTCTTTTAAAGACAGTAGGATTGGGTATTCAATGTTTTAAATTTGGTAACTCTCTATAGAATTACTTTAATCTTTGTCTCATTATGGCATTGTGGTATTTGTATATATTCCATTTGCTTTTTCCTGCATTTAGCAATGCCTTCTAATGGCTTAAACCAAACTGAGCTCCACCAGTTCAGTGAAATGAATTAAGCCCCTCTGAACATTTGTAGGTACTGACCCAGACCCTTGCTGGCCCCAAGCAATAGGAAATACTAGTCCAGAGTGGGCTTTGGGAAGGGAGAAATGGCATACATGAAGCTCCTTCATAGACTTAGTAGCCTTTGACTCTTGTGAAATGGATGTGGAACAGCAGAGGATTGCATAGTTTTCCCACTATTGCTTTGGAAAGCTACCACTGTAGACTGTCCTATTTCAATACTACTAACTTGACACAGAAGGAATACTTGACTGTCCCAGAAGCCATTAATTTCATGATATTTATGTGTAATAGTGTCTGTCTAGAACTCCATGGCCAGTTCCAAATAACGGTTCTAAGTGTGACATGATTCTTCTCTCTCGAACAGCAGGATGTTAATCTCCAGCAATTTTTTTCCTATGAATTGCTATAAAATACTAAAATGCTTCTGTCAGAAATGTAGTGATCTCTATTTGGTTTTGTGCTTTTCATGTAGGTAAGTATCTCTCAAGCTCAACTTTGACAATTTCACCCCCTGCATAGATGACTTCCCATGCTATATGCATGTTTATGCTATTAAGTACTATATTACTGAACGCTTTCTGCCTTGTGGTTGCTATAGAAGTCGGGAATTCTTTGTAAAGAAGTTTGTGTATCTTTCTGTCAAGGAGTGATTCTTCTTCTGTGTGTCATTAATGCTCAGCCAAATTTATTTTGAGCTTTTACTTCTCATTTTACTCTGTGTTCATGTTCTTTGTTCTTCCCATGTTACATTAAGCTGTATAGAACATGCTCTGTTTTATATATAAATTTCTCTTGTTTGATCTGCTATTTTAACGAAATATTTTCCCTTTTGTTTTTTTTAGGTTTAGCTCAGTCAGGTGCATGGGGTTGCTTTGATGAATTTAACCGCATTGATCTTCCCGTTTTATCAGTAGCTGCTCAGCAGATATATATTGTACTTCAGTGTAAGAAAAAAAAGAAACCTCAGTTCACTTTCACTGATGGTGATGTTGTTGACATGGACAGAGAATTTGGTATATTTCTGACTATGGTATGTCTGTAAATATGTGTAAATGGCATCACTGTGAAAAATCTTTCCCATTTCATTTCCTATTGAGATTTTTCCCTGTTGAAATCATTGGGACTGTCTTTTAGAAAATAGTGAATGCAATTTAAACAATAATTGTGTAAAATAATAAAGATATTATTTTCTCTTGCCCCTATTTTTAAACTGGAACTTAGGACTTGACCTATGCAATTATCATTAACTACATATTTTAAGGACTTTTTTAGTTGCATATTTGACAGATTGAGATTAAACTCAACCTTCTCATATTTTTAGTCAAAGTAAACCAGAAGTAGTTGACCACTGCAAGGACTACTGTAGTTGGTCTGGTCAGTATTTTACCACCTGTGAAGAACTTTTGACAACAGTCCTACAAGACAGCATGAAGGAAGCCACCCTCCCACTGGTTCACTGGCCTTCTGAAGATTTGTCTTTGGTGCCTGTGGACTGCTTCTAGCAGTGCAGGAGGCAAAGCTGTGGGAAAGTATAAGAATACCCTAAAAGCCTCTTTATATCTCCCTTCCCTCAGCTACCTACATACCAGCAACTCAAAATAGATGCATTTGTCTTTATATTAGGGTGTACTACCTTTGAAAAGGACTCAATGTTATCACTGTAATTTGAAAAGAGGGCAAATTAGTGGTGTACAAAGACTGGTGTGAAGACAGTTTGTAAAGAGCTGGAAGGGTTTAAGAAGTTATCACTACACAGTTAGTAACTACTGTTGTCACAACTGAGCCATGCAGTAGTCACATGAATGACTTAGACATCTTCAGTGAGAGGTCAGATCCATTAGTTTAAATTATATTCAGCAATGGCTTGCACTGCCTGACTGACTTTACACTGAAATGGTCTGGGAACTCTCACTGGGGACAATAACTTCCAGCGCTGGAACACTATCAAGACCCTGAGGAAGTAACCACATAAAACAGCTCCAACAAGATTTGCAAGGGGTTGTCTGTCTATATCTGTGTGCCTTGGACATCTCCAAATAACGTGAGATTCCCCATACTTTATGAACTGTAGTATTGAGGCAACTGCGTAGTTATGTGTGATTGTGACATGCTCAAGTTACCATTTGTAATCTCACACATGCTTCTGTGTTTGCCAAATAATTATAGATAAACCTTCCTATTTTACTTCCATTATATAATGTTTTGGTTTATATACTGCATTTTTTTAGAACCCTGGCTATGCAGGACGACAGGAACTTCCCGAAAATCTGAAGATTCAGTTTCGCACGGTTGCTATGATGGTGCCTGACCGTAGCATTATTATGCGAGTCAAGCTGGCAAGTGCTGGTTTCCGAGACAACCAAGTCCTTAGTCAAAAATTCTATACACTCTACAAACTCTGTGAAGAGCAGTTATCTAAACAGGTAAAATAAATATTTTTTCCAACTGTAAGCCGTCACTGGAAGGATATGTAGACAACATACTTTCATGGAATATACAATTATTTTCACATTTGTGAGCCTATTCATTTTTTAGGGTTTTCAGTTTCAAGTTCCAGGAACAGAGTCTGAAATTATCATGTTCTTTTTATTTTTCAAAATAATTTGAGTACTAAAGGAAGTTAGATTTGTGATTCTTAAGCAGAGTGCAGTTACTGGAGAAGTTATGAGGAGTGGTGTACATTGCTCTGCTGAACTTTCCAGAGGACACATTTTTCAGTGTCTCCACTTTTGAAGGCTAGATCTATTGAAGAGGCAGTGTAAGGATTGTAAATAACTGAAGAACACCTACAAGGCACTGTCTTGCCCAGTGCTACTAGAAACAGAAATGTGCTGTTCTGTTTGGTATGATGTATTTAAGTAGAAACAAAAATAGTTCTTGCCTTTTGAATACCTGTGCTGGCTGTCCACTAGAGGGTCTCAATGAGAAATCACGTGAATGGTACATACATTATGGGTCAAACGCCTGAATTGGTTGGATCCTGAGGAACCCGGGCATATTGACTGCATTCTCCACATAATCCATCCATTATTTGATTTCAGTTCTATACCACATATTTATTAGTCATTATATCAATTTCCATGTAGAATCTTGGACAATAACAGAATAAGGTAATGGTGCATCATATTTGGTGCATCAGAGTTAAAACAAAACCAGTACAGATTTGGATTTTCTCTTCCTTTCTTCACACTTCAGTAAGTTCACTCTCAATATATATATAACCAAACTGAATTCCAGTTTTCCTTTCTCTCAGATTTATTTTTATGAGAGAGTTTTATTCACTAGCTTTGTGTTGTAGACTGGCTTTTGACAGGTCATATTTGCTACTGGCTTCCCTGTAATATTGCCCAGGGCATCTCCTTTAGCCTTCATATTAGTTTTTAGGCAATCTGAATCATCCTGTATTGATCAGGCATCTCTAGTGTTAGTCCATTTGTTACTGTCCAACCTACTCTCTCAGGCCTGTCATCTGCCTGTGTTTTATAGTTATTAGGATGCATTTGTCAGAGCTCTCTATTAAGTGGAATATCTGGACCTTTATTAGGAAAATTTGTGTATGCACAGTTTTAGCAGTCAGAAACACACCTTGTTTACAGAGTATTGAATATGCATCTCTTTTCTTTTCTCAGGCTAGGCCTCTATAGGACTAAGTTTTCTTATTGCCTCAATTTGTGTGGTGCTTTTTGTCCTGGACATGATTCTTTCCTTCAGTGTGAAAAAGGCACGTAGGCAGGCATCAGAAATTTGGCCTTCTACCTCTGGAAAAGTGCTTTGCTCATTTTCTGCTGTCACAGGTGTTAGAAGTGGTTCACTCCTGGACAGATTACTTAAAAATTTAGTGCTCACACCTAAACAAAACTTAACTGTGAACAAAACTTATTTTAAATATCTTAAGATTGTACAATGATTTATGCATAATCATTGGTGCATCTGCACAAGGAGTTTCGATGTGCACTTTGGTCATTTCTGCAGCAGAAACTGCCCTGGAGCCTCTGAGATAGCAAGACTCTCCACTCATCATGTTAATTAACATCCTGAGGCATATAAGTTAGGCTTATCAATTGGCCTAGGGGTCGTAGGAACTGGCTGGAAGACTCTATGAAACTGTCTGAAATTCTCATCTGGAAAACTCCTGTACCAATTAATCAAATGCGTTGTCGTGAAGACATGTAGCTCAATCACCTTGTCTCAGGTCAGTCCTTTGCCTCATATGGGCTGATGCTAGCAAGGGAGTTCCTTGACATTAATGAAAATCAATGACCAAGTGCTCTGGGTGTGCACATGGGTACAACCCTTACACCCAGCTACATCACAATTATATATTTACATCTTATGCTTATATCTCTGTGATAACTTAAATTCCACAGTTCTTGCTATGCAAGCCATGATGTCTGCAGGAAATAGTTTTCCATCTGTATTTATCACTTCTTCAGGACCATCTCACATTTGTACAGTATCCATAAGAGGATCCTGCTATGCTAATCTTTACTTCTAGCAGTTTACCTCATGCATGATATCCTGGATCATTCCATACTCGGTAATATGAGCCAGGAAGCACAACCTTCTGCAAACCTTTGGTAATATGCTCCTATGTCCTCCTGCCTGTGTCTATTAGCAGCCCTTTGGGCAGTCCTGCTCTTGTATAAATCCATTATATACAATTATAAAATCAGGGGAAAACTGTGTTTAGGAGGGACCTCTGAAGGTCAACAAGGCCTATACCTCTGCTCAAAGTGAAGTCAAAGAAAGCAGGTAGCTCAGCACCTTGTCTAGATGAGCTTTGAATGTCTCCAAGGATAGAGACTGCACAACCTCTTTGATCAAGCTGTTGAAGTGTTTGACCATCTTGTCTAGTCACCATTTTCTCTGTCAGGATGTTACTGGATACAGTGTTGAAACCTCCTAGAATGCCTCTGCCCTGCTGTGTTGCTTTTCCAGCAGATACTGGGGTGTGTCAAGCCCCTAGTGAGGATCAGGGCTTGCAAAGATGAGGCTAACTCCAGCTGTTGGAAGAAAGATTAA
Source organism: Myiotriccus ornatus (assembly GCA_036023395.1). Lineage (NCBI taxonomy): Eukaryota > Metazoa > Chordata > Aves > Passeriformes > Tyrannidae > Myiotriccus > Myiotriccus ornatus. The sequence continues at coordinate 90,562,917 of JAYRBT010000082.1, read as the reverse complement.
TCAGCTTTTTCCTCATCAGGACGTTTGCAGCAGACATCTGCCACAAGGTTGTTCAGCCCTCTAATTCTAACACAGATGCTTTCAACTGGCTCATTAGCCATCCTAAGGGAAAGCATTCCCACACTCTTTTGCTTTAAAAGGCAACTGTCCATCCAGTCCTCTTGGCTTGTCCTTCCTAAAGAGCCTGTATCCATCCATTGCAGCTATCCCACACATTTCCTTGTTAGACTGTAGCCCCATAACTGCGCACAAAGGTCTATTTTTTCCTGTTTTGTTGTCATGCTGCATGCCTTAGTGAACTGGCACTTCCAATTGTCATCTGCTTCTGCTGCCATGATGCTGTTCTCTTTGCCCTTCCTTATCTGCACAAATACACTTGTGCTTAGCCACTTCCCACGCTGTTTTGTAATTTTGATGTCTCCCTTGTCCACTACAGACTGGACTTTTTGCTTCTCAGTTGAGTCCACCACTTCCTCAACTGAATATGTGTTGTTATTTCCCTCCCCCATCATTCATAGTTGAAGTAGTAATGGAATAATTTGAATCACTTGTTAAAGTTCCTCTTGAAGTTTGTTGTAGGCTGGGGAGTACATTTGATGCAATATGTGATTATATAGAGAGTGAGATCTAATGAGTTCATCAGATTAGATATGGAAGTCTCATGAACTGGAAATGTTTCTAAGAGTACAGTGGGATAGCCAGAAAACTAAAATTATAGAGTACAGACAGTCTGTTTCAGAGGCTTATTCAATTGCATACTAGGAAGAAATTCTTTACTATAAGGGTAGTGTGGCACTGGAACAGGTTGGTCAGTGAGGTTCTGGATTTCCCATCCCTGGAAGTGTTCAAGGCCAGATTGGATGGGGCTCTGAGTAACCTGGTCTGGTGGAAAGTTCTCTATTCATACCAGAGGTGTTCAAACCAGATGATCTTTAAGGTCGTGTCCAACCCAAACCATTCTGTGATTCTATGATTCATATTAATCTGTCTTTCCTAGTGGAACTTATTTATTTAATTTCAATGATGAATTTGAAATTTGAAGTTAAGTAATGCTTGGTATCCAGGCAGTTGACTGGAAAGATCAGGATGACATAAAGAAGCAATGCAATAGGAAATGGTAGAATATTGCCTGTTTTCAGCAAGTGCAATATATCATCAGAAGAAAATAAAACAACCAGCCATTCACCAGCTGAACTTAGGTCCCAGAAAATCTAAAAAGAATTTGCCAGAAGCAATAAATTAAGTCCTCCAGACATTTTATGCACACAAATGCAGACTGTAGAAAGAGAAACTCTGACTCACAAGTAGCTAAAGGCACCCTGATTGACTCATCTCCTTCAGTAAAGAAAAAAAATAAACAGTAAAATAAGAGAATAGTCCTTAGCAAGTGTAGGAAGCCCAAGGTATCCACAAGCCTGTGAAAGAGTTATTCTGACAGAGCCCCAAAGCTGAATTATTGGTCTTTGTTACAGGACTTCTTCCCTACTGCCTTCTTCCACAAAGCCTCACCCAGCTTAGGGAAAACCATAGAAACTGAAAAGAAAAACCTAACAAAGCTTGAAAGCAAATGAGGCAGTAATCCCTTTTTGAGGATCATCTGTTTAAGGTGCTTTCATATGGAGAAAACCACTGATATCCCTTTTTTTTATCTTTTCCCCATGGAGCAAGTACTCTAAAAATCTCTAGTACTGAGATTTTTATCTTCCCATTTTTTAATTCTTCCTTACACGAGCATTGGCTATACCACTGCATTTTGCTCAAGTGCAATCTTTTCCCCGCTGTTAAAAGATGTAGCAAGGAAATAACTCATAATCCACATTTGCCAGTAAATTCTAGCTGTTCTGTGCCATTCCTGAAAGGCAAAGCAGTTGTAAACCTGACTAATTAAGGTAAATAAATTATAGTCTCTTTGAACCCATCATGTAGGTCAGTTGGAATGCACCAGAAAACCTGTCTTTAAAAGTAATTTCAGCTTATTTTAAAATTTTAATAGATATGAAAGTATTTCTTCAAATTTAACACAGTCATCACTTTTATAGACATAGACTCCAGTAAGTTGGAAGGGACCTCCAGAGGTCACGTTGTCCAAGTTCTAGCCCAGCATGTGTCAGTTTAGAGCAGGTTGCTAAGGCACTTGCTGAGTTTTGAATATCTCCAAGGATGGAGATATTCAGTCTCTCTGGGTACCTTTTCTGTGCAAAGAATCTTAATAATGCAAACTGTTGCAATTTCCCCCATTGAAAATTTTGACCATTGTCTCTTTTACACTCAGTCATTCTTTGCTGGACTCATTCCAGTATGTTAATGATGGTCATCTAGCAAAGGAAAAAAAGAAATATGTCAGCCCTTGTCATGATTCCGGACATTTTACTAGGACATACTGTTTGCCAAATGATACCTGACTTCGTTATCAACATACAATACGCTTTCCAAACATCACATGATGTTGTTATCTTTTTGTATTAATGTTTCTGTTCTGAAAATGAGATTTCCTGGTCGTAAGTGGCTGAACTCTTCTAAAAAGGATGCTTCTATTTTTATTGCCTACTATAATTGTAGATAAGTCACTGGGGAGTTTGTGGCTTCAGTCCAATGTCAGATATTTTTCTGCAAAGCTTTCTGCACCTGACTTGTTTCTCAACTCAATGAATAGAAGTTGTTACTCTTTATTTGTGCAGTTGGTTGTTTCCGTCTTTAATATTTTGCCTTTATTTCATTGCATCACACATAAATAATGTATTGAATTTCTCCTAGTAATTTTGAACTCTAGTTACGGTCCAGTTCACCAGATAGGTATCATCTACAAACTAAATCAATAAGTTATTCCTTGATGAAAATTCTGGGGTTTATTCAATTTATTGTTCCAATTTGTCAGCCTGGAAAATAGGGGTGGGGTCTGTGCAAAAGATGCTGTTTTAATTTGTCTTTGTTTCTCACCATCCAAATATATTTTAGTTGACCATAAATTAAATTATTTTTCCCCAAGCCAAGTCTGTTTTGTCTCTGATGTTAATTAGTAAGTGATGTCTCTGTCTTTATTGACCCATGAGCTTTCTTTTTATCTTTTCTTACTCTGTTCTGTTGAGCAGGGGAAGTGAAAGAGTAGCTGGGTGGGTGTCTGGAGGCTGGACAAGGGCAACACACATAGATAGTGTAAAGAAGAGTCTATACTCTTGGTCTCAAAAACATTTCTGATTAATCAGAGGGAGCAGATATTCTTCAAATACAATAATGTCTTGATTATCTCCTTCCATGTCTGTCTTTACCATTTAGTCTTCTGAGCAGCCAGCAGTTGTGGAGACTTTGTAATGTAAAACCTTTATCCTGACAGCTTTCCTTCTAGGATTAACATCAATGGTCAAAGAAGAAATATGTTACAGAACATTTGTATATGTTTTCAAATCTATGTTGAATAAGACTTGTAAGTTCTGGTACAAGTGCAAAAATTAGTTGAGTATGTTTGTATGACTCTACAAATGTTCAGCTGTGCCAGTAGAAAATGGAAAGATAGTTCAAACCTATTTAGATACACCTCTAGAGTGCACATGGCTGTGGAAGTAAATCCTTCTGTTCTGAACCAAGTTGTTAGGAATCCCTCCACAAAGCAGAAAACCATTGAGACCATTGAACATTAAGATAGACTTACATATAACAAACTGTATCTGAATAATTTAATCATATTTTTAATATCAGCAACAAGTTGGCCGTTTTAGTAATGAATCCCAGAACTGTACATCAAGATACCAACAGTCCTTGTGCAAGCAGAAAGCAGAGGGTAGTCTGGAGACATGTGCTTTGGTTTATGAATTTAGCAAAGTGCTAGAAGATGGAGCTCTGTTACAGATGACTTGTAAAAATGGTAGTCTACCACCAAAAAGGACACTTGGTAGATACAGACATACAACACTAGAAAATATCTGCAGGATTTGATAACAACAGTACTGGAGATCTAGTTGAAAAGATGAAGAGCTGTGAATTTCATCGTATTTGAAAGTTCAATAACATTTATTTATTTAATGAATTTAGTTTTCAGCCCTCTCTTGATTTTAAAGTGTTTGATCTTTATAGTACCAACTGTGTTTATGCATTATTTCAAGGTTCACTATGACTTTGGGCTTAGAAATATCCTGTCTGTTTTAAGAACACTTGGAGCAGTGAAAAGATCTAATCCCCAAGAGCCAGAGGAAACTGTTGTGATGAGAGTTCTGCGGGACATGAACCTCTCCAAACTGGTACTGTAACACTGGTGACTTTCCCCAAAAAGAGTATTTTGTTTGCATTTTAAGGGCATTTATTATGCACTTTGAAAAGCTGTTTTTCTTCAGCAGTTGGATACATTATTTTGCAGTTTTTAATATGATCAGTGATACATGAGTGAGTGGAGAATCAGAATACAGCTACTATGTGAGCATTATTTGTCTTTTAAAGAGAGGAAAACACATCAGAAGCTTTAGCTGAAAAAATCATTGGAAATACCATCAGATCCTAGGGGACCTACCTGATCCTGTAATTGGCTCTTGTTTTTGATTCTTTGTGCTCTAAGGAGAGAAAGGAAGAATACACTGTATTAACTTTTAATAATGTCACCAAAGACCCTTCTTAATCCAGAATTTCAATTTATCTATTTCTTGGGAGTCTGTTGCCTTTTCAGAACATCGTAAAAATTGCAGTAAGTGAGGTAATTGGAAGCAGCTAACGCCTACTTGTATAGTCTAATGTCTTTCAAGAATACTATTTAAAGTATTCATCTTTCTTTTTATTGCTGTAATTAAAAGGTTATAGCATGTCTAGACTCTGTGTATTTACCTTGGGAGCCAGTTTTGTGATGGAGTCAATTACTCTTTTTCTGATGTTCATCTATTCAGTGCAGTGGTACATGTGTTCAAACCACCCTATAGCAGTGCTTTGGTGATTTACAGAAGAAAAAAATTATAAAAATTCTCAGGCAAAATATGATTGGAATAAATCTTGCAAACTTATGTAATAAATGAAGAAATGTGTGTGTGTATATATTGAAGAAAACTATATTGTTAGCATTTTTATAAGCTATAAGTATTTAATATAGAAATTATTACTTGTGATTGCATTGTATGAAATATATATTTGCTTTGGAAAAGATTATATTTTCTACTGCCCTCTTTCAAATGGCATATTCTTGAAGATTGTTTTCAGCTAAAATAATAATTTCAATAAATAAATAATGTATTTCCTCCTACTTTATCTTTCACAGGTGGATGAAGATGAACCTTTATTTATGAGTCTCATTAATGACCTGTTCCCTGGAATTACTTTGGATAAAGCTGGGTATCCTGAACTACAGTCAGCCATCCAAAAACAGACAGAGAAAGCAGGGCTTATTCATCATCCACCTTGGATACTTAAACTTATTCAGCTGTATGAAACTCAGCAAGTCCGACATGGTTAGCATGCTAGATGAGGTTTTGAGACTGCATAAAAGCAATATTTTTTTTTTATATTATCTCCTACAGAATAGAGATTATTTTCAGGAAAAAATTATTTTTAAGTTGAACAGTTGTAATTTTTAAAGCCTGTGTGGATAATTTGCTACAAAGCAGTTATGACCTTTTTTTTAGTGTGCAATGCACACATAGTGAGATTTTAGCTTTGTTGTGTTACTTTTTTATGGGAAATATGAGTGTGGCCTTCAGTGACTGAAATTTCTGTAGAACAGGTTAAAATGTATATTAGAATCCAGAGACAGCGATTTTGTTTAGTGTTCTGAAAACAATTGTTGCCCTCAGAGCTCAGTCATGAAGCTCAAGTTTAGTGTTACTGTGAGATTATAATGCTGAGAGGATTATCAAAAATAACCTCTCAAACCTTTATTTTCGTAGATTCTACCATGCATGCGATACAATGAACACCAGGGTTGTGGGCTTGATCCCTGTATGGGCCATTAACTTAAGAGCTGGACTCAGTGATCCTTGTGGGTCCCTTCAAAGTCAGAATATTCTGTGATTAGGATGTGAGAGCTGTGTAAGTTCAAGTGTTTTCTTTGTGATTGATTCTTGCCATTTATACTGAGGAGAAATAAGCCTGCCTCCTGCTGGACCAGGGGAGTTGGACAAGACAATGCTCCAGAAGTTCCTTTCAGCCTCAACCATTCTGAGATTCTATGAAAGTGCATTTTTACAGTGCACAAAATGATACCCTGTCCTAGGAAGGGTATCAAAGACAGTAGTAAATCCAGGTTTACAATTCATAGCTGAGTGGAAAAAAATGTATCCCAGCTTTGAAATGGCCCCCATGCCCCTAACCTCTAACAACTAATGACTTTTTATTATAATAAGGGGAAAATATAAAGGAAACGTAACTAAAGGAGAAAATATTTATGAAGATGTCACCCTTTCTTATTCTCCCCTATCATGTAATAATGAAAGAATAGTAAGCTCAAACTGATAAAACAAATAAAAGGAAATACTCATTCACATAGCACAGTATGAGCCCTTAATGCCTCAAACTTTTAATTCAGATTATTGGTTAGACGAAAGAACTCATTCATGGTGTGCAGAATTACTAATTTACATCCAGATAGCTGGATTCAGTGTTCCATATCAAACCATAACAACTATTTCTATATAAGAACCAGAGAAATTTTAATGATTTCAGTCATGATTAAATGTACCTCTTGTTAGAAGAAGCTGTTTGATCTCTGAGACACCACAGATTCACTGTTCCTCAAAAATCTTCAGGATCCACTGTGACATTCTGCTTAGATGCCTCTTCTCTCTACACATCCCTACTATTTCCAGGTCATGTAGTTCCAACTGGCCAAACAGCTGGATACTCCGGCCTTTCTATGACAGAAGTTATTGAATGGAGAGAAGAGGATTACTTTCCTGACTTCAGTTTGTCCTGCTTGCTGATGCTTGGATTTATGGAGAGGTTGCCATGGTATTTCAAAAAATCAAGAAAAAAATCTCTGAAGTGTATGACTTCTCTTAGTTGAAATAGAGGCAGTATGTGCACATGAAGTGCTTGTGCACACACACACACACACACACACATGCATGGAGATTCAGTGCATGGATCCTGAAATCTGTTTGGCATAACAATTTTGAAACCAGGAGAAAGGCCATTCTGTTAACACTGAATTATTATTAGATTTCCCCATATGTCACGTATGGCACAAGGAAGTGATTTTCTGGGTCCTCAGATTGTTTTGGAGAACATCCCACTCCCTTTAGTTTTAGAGGAAACATCAAGCAATCTGGATTGTGTTGGATTAGGTTTGTAACTAGGTTTTGGGATTGTTCTGTTGATACCTTTGTTGAAGACATTTTCAAAGCCAACTAAGAATTTTGTTGTCCAGTTGCCTTTAGGGTTAATAGGAGTTATATGGCTCCCTTAAATGACTTTAGAAGTCTCAGTTTGAATGTTCCATCTGATTTTGGATGGATTCTGGGCCTATTGAATAGGTGATTTAGAAAACGTAACGAGAAAAGTTCAACTGTATGCTCAATTTATTGTTGAAGACATGATTCATTTTCCTCAGGCAACTAACTATACACTGATGAAATTAGGTGTCGTTGCTGTTAACTGGTTTTACGTAAGAAAGATGTGTAAAAATGTCATCATGTATGGATGCAGGTACATATTTTTGTTACTTTTGCTTCAGAAACATACATTTGATTTTGTATATCACTGGAAGTTACCTATTCTCATTAAATATATTTAGAAATTACTGATTTTGTTTGCCACCAGTCATGTCAATGTCATTGCATGCAAACATCAAAAGGCAGTTGTGTTTTCTCATTAGAAAAAGGAAAAGAACTGCCTGAGGGAGGATACAGACCCACATAGGCTTGCCTATCATAATAGAGCAGACATTTATAGAGGCCTTTTAATAATATTTTCAAATTCTTTTTCAATCAACATTAAATGGAGTGAGAAACATCCTTTTGTATTGGCCTTTGGTAAAACTAAAACAAAGACCATTGATGCAATGAACCATTAAATGGTAGCATGACATATTGACATTTCGTTTTAAACCATGTTTGTGTTGTTTTAAGGTATGATGACTCTAGGTCCAACTGGTGCAGGAAAGACGAAATGCATTAATATTTTGATGAAAGCAATGACAGATTGTGGTGCTCCTCATAAAGAGATGAGAATGAACCCAAAGGCAATCACAGCTTCCCAGATGTTTGGTACCCTTGATGTTGCTACAAACGACTGGACAGATGGTATTTTCTCTACATTATGGAGAAAAACTTTAAAAGCAAAGAAGGTAATGGATATTGCATCAGGGTAGTTAATAAAGACATTTAATACTGTTTCCATAAGGTCTCATTACCTGTCATTTATCTGAGAGATCTTCCATTATTGAATCAAATGGGAATATGCAGTGTTAGTTTTGCTTTTTGTCTAATGAGCTCTATGTACACAAGAGTCAGAATTACGTAGGTATGCCAGATAACACTAGACTTCCGAGCATTTGAGGTTCCAAAATTAATTTGGAAAATATTTTAAGGGATATGCTTCCTTCTGTAAGCAGGTGGTCTTGCCATTCAAACACAAAAGCAGGATCTGTTCATGTTTTGACGTGAGGACAGGAAAGTTAATTTTCTCCTGTCTGATTTTGTGTCATTGCCACTGTATTTCACTAGTTGTATCAGAATGTAAGAGGCTTGGGTAAGAAATCGATATAGGCATTTCCCAATTCTCCAATCAAACCTGCAGATCATGTTTCATGGAATCATGATTGCACTTACATCTTCTGAAAAGTCGTTCAGTTCTCACTTGGAAAACGGGAAGCCTTACGTGAAATACTTGTATAAAATCCCACAAGGACTCACTTTGTGCATGTGTCTGTGATTGCATTGTATGGGAAATTTTTTTCATTCATCTAGATGAATGCTAGGCTGGCTGATGCACTTTTGTAGAAGAAAGATACAGCTTTATGCTGAGTACAGTGCAAATCAATTTTTGGCACTATTCTTTAGTATCCCTCTTTTGTATGACACAAGACAACAAAGGAATCACTGAGAAAATGGTAAAAATTGCATTTCATGCTGAGCACCAAATTACGACTCATTATTTATATCCAAGAGTACATTCTCTGATATTAATTAAATGTGTATTTTTGGTCAATTCGGTAAAGCTGCATGTGTGTGTTTCTCCTTTATTTTTAAAGGGTGAGCATATCTGGATAGTTTTGGATGGACCCGTTGATGCAATATGGATTGAAAATCTGAACTCTGTTCTGGATGATAATAAGACCCTTACTTTGGCCAATGGAGATCGTATTCCAATGTCCCCCAATTGCAAAATTATTTTTGAACCTCACAACATTGACAATGCTTCCCCTGCAACAGTTTCTCGTAATGGGATGGTCTTCATGAGTTCCTCTGTGTTAGACTGGAAACCTATTTTAAAGGCTTGGCTGCAAACGCTGCCTGTTACGTACTCTGATGTCCTATGGAATTGCTTCAATGCTGTATTTCAGGTACTGAATTAATCACTTCTGGAGAAAAAAATTGCATTTCTTATTCTTTATTTAGTGAAGCATTATTTCTTCCTAAATGATTTTTTTAATTATTCACATCTCTTTGTTTATGTAAAAAAAAAAAAAAAGAGAGAGAGAAAATCATCTCTAACGTTAACGAATGACTGAAACTACAACAGATGAATAATTTGGATGTTTTGTCTTGTTGGCATACTTTAGTTGGCAAAGGATTGTTAAACCTGTGATTATTTTATATTGCATATTGGCGAAACAGATACTCTCTTTGCTTGTAATTGTTACTGCAATTTTAATTCTTGTTAGGATACACAAAGGAAGTGTGTAAACTTGTTTATTTTAAATATAAGGAAGTAAATTCAGAAAAAAATTAAGCTAGATTTACTCTGGTAAAACAGGAATGCATTTGGTCCTTTAGTTAGTTTTCATAGACATGCTATAATTTGGATTAATCCAGGGTAGTGTGTGTGTGCTGTTCTGTGCTGTTCCGAAGCTCAGTGTAGGTGACTATAGTTGTCTCTTATGATTTTGTTATCCATGTTTCTCTTCCAAAGGAAATTTTTGAAATGGCATCTCTTTGATACATTGTCTGACTAAATTGTGTTCAATCAGTAGATCCAAAGCAAGGATTCTGAATGTTTTTCCACCTCCATTTGGCCTTGGCTTCCTGAATCATTAGGAAGGTTTCATAATATTATGGGTGATTTTATTCAATAGTGGGTATAGAAGCATAATCTCAGTAGTATACTTTTTCAATTACATTGAAATATTTTTGCTTTGGAACTTTTTTTAACAAATAGTTATGTCTTTGCAATTCTGTCACTGTTCTTATCTTTTCTTATCTTCTCATTTCCTCAGCATCTGTGAAGTAAATGCAACTGTCCGTATACTTGAGTTTCCCATCAGCTTGCTTCTGCCAGTTTACTTGTATAATTGGTGTTGGATTTCACAGAGGTTTCCCCTGTAATATTTTTAATTGCTGTTGTATTTTAAAAATGCAGCTTTTAATGAACTTTGAGTGAAATTTCAGAAATAAATCATGATAAAAGCAATGATTGATATAGGTTTGGAATGTCCTGAATGTTAAGAAATGTCTTCTTACAAATATTTTTCATTTCAGTGCCCATTTACTTTAAATCCAATCTTTAACAAGCTATTCATTTTGTTCTATCTCCAAAACATAATGATATGACATAGTATTTACTGCAGCAGCAAGAAAAACAATCCTGAAAATGAATTTTAAAATATGCTTCCAAAGTAATGTATATGTAGGTCAATTTACTGCTTCTTTGCCACAATTCTATTTATATTTTATGCTGCAACTTGATCTGAAAACATAATAACAACATTTAAAATGCCCAAGCCTGAAGCAATAGCAATAAAGTCCAGAAAAATATGTATTTTATTAGAGTGAGAGATGAAAATGCAGTGAAATATGAAGTTACTTCAGTGCTGAAGGCTACATTTAGAACTATCAAAATGTAAATGAAAGCTGTCATGCTGGCAGTTTTCTTTCACTTTTAATGTGCTGTCTTTGCTTCTCAAATAATAGAAACAATAAAAGTGATTTTACAGATGAGAGTAACACTACTTTGGTGTTCACATGTCTCTTTTTATAGTTATTATTTTCTCCTACATAAAAAAAGATAAAATTCAAACCATAAAAAAATGATAAAATTCAAAAAGAAAAATTTTTTAAATAATGCATCAGCAGTGGTAGTCAAACCCCAAGTATAGATCTTGTTGGATTTAATGCTACTATTAGGAAGAGAATGGATATAAACATCTTACAAAAATCTGATTTTTCAGAGAAAATGAAGATTAGGCTATAGATGGAAATAGGGTAATCAAGGAGACTCAGTCTTTAAGTAGACTTCAAGAGACTTTTTGAAATCAATTAAAATTCCACCAAAATAGATGTAAGGCAATTGCTCTAGTAATTCCAATTTGCTTACAAGCAACTCTAATATTTTATGCTAATCAAAACAGTATTTGTCACTGAAAGTCTTCATGTTGAATAAAATCATTGTTAATAAAGGTACAGTAAGGAGCAGGAAGGAAGGAAACATTAGAAAATAATAGTTGTGAGTCAGTGGCAAAAACGTATTTATTCTTTTCATGTATATTATAAATTGCATTGTAAGTCACCAGTTTATATATATATATATATATATAAAAAAGGTCAGGAGGTCGTCCAAAGACAAGGATAGGTTAAAAATAACCCCAACCCAAAATACAAAAGACAAAACCCCTACCCCAAACAACCCCCCAAACGAACTTATTTTGATTTAAGATTATCTTAAGAGTCCTTTTGTATTTCCACAGGATTTTTTTAAAACAGTGATTGAGGGGTTGGATTTTCACCCTCCTTTTCTTGTCAGAAATGTTTCCTGCTTAGCAGTAATTTCAAGTAAAAATCTCTAGTCTCTTAAATTTAGAAGGTCTACTGCCACTTCCTTGTTTGTGAATGATACTGCTACCTGTAAGCAACAGAATTGCTTAGCTAATGGAAGTAATTTTCTGAGACAGTTTCAAAGAACTGAAATAATAATTACATGAGTGGTGTTATTAAGTTTGTCTGCAAAGTGTGAAGCTCAAACCAGTGATGGATGCTATGTGAGTAACTTAAGTTTCAGCATGTCTACATATTGTTTAAATGAAAAAAATCTAGTAGGAACTTAAGTTTCAGATGTGACTTATTCCTCTCTCCATGTTAAATCTCACACCAATCCAATTTGTGTAAAGGCTGGTATTGCCTCTGGAGCATAGAAGTGCATATATAATCCAAAGAGTTTCTTGAATATAATATTTTAATGTTGTTAAAATTAATATTACAAATATTAATAACTATAAATGATTGTGTTATTCTTGTGCTTGTCTTGAGTATGTTACTAACATCCTGTCCTGAAGAATGTTCTAGAGTACAGTGAGTTCCATAGCTATTGTACTCTGTGGAAAAGGATCTCTTTTTCGTATGAGTTTGTAGCATCTGACTTCATTTTTCAATCTCCTTGTAAGGGATAGCAAATTCCTGATCCAAATTCTTCACAGTGTATGTGTATTTGTCATGACCCAACTCATTTTCCAGTCCCCCTGTCCAAACAATTCACTCAAGTTCATTCATGCAAATTTCTGTCTTGATCTTGCATCCTCTTTTCAGCCATGTATTGTTTTAAAAATGGTAGTAGTAATAACATACAACCATGTGTGGAACTGATTTTTTTTTTCATAAACTCAAACTACCTCACTGGAATAAGAAACCTCACTGGAATCATAAGCACCATAAAACTAGTTCTGGTGAAAATTGGGCTCTTGACAGTACAGAATACTTTGATGCATGAAATATCTTTATTCTGTATGTGTCAAATCAATTATTGAACAATTTACAGTGCCCTATGAGACATCTAGTCTATTTTACAGATGAAGAAGCTGAATGTCAGTGAGATTTAGGTCCAAACTCTGAAAGTCTTTAGACTTTAGTTTCCCACACTGCTTGTGAGCACTCCCTTGTGGCACCCACAACCCCCACAGTTACTCAACTGAGCACTCTATTGTACTCTTAGGGAATTTTGGAGGGGGAAACCCACAAAAAGCAGCAGACAGAAGTGGAAACACTTTTGCTAGGCATCAAGAAATAACAAAAAAAGCAAGCTGATAGAGTGGTATCCCTGCCCATGGTGGGGTGATGGAATTAGATGAGCTTTAAGGTCCCTTACAACCCAACCCATTCTATGATTCTATGTATGCCCATATTCAGATTGTCTTTTTAGACCACTTATCCATGAGCCCTACTCCAGATTAAGATGCTCAAGGGAGTTTTTTATCCCAATATATATATTTGTTGTGTGTGTTACTTGGTATTCTAGTGAGATGGAACTCAGGAGGATGGGTAAAAATCTTGATTCAGTCTCTGTGCCAATAAATATCAGCATAGGGTTCTTGGAGAACTTTAGCAGCAAACATTAAACTGAAAATTGAAACAAAGCTGGTGAGTATGTGCTTAAACAGCTCAGGGGTTTCTAAAAAATATCTATGTAATTGTTTACATATTTGGGTGATCAAAAGTCTTTGTTGTCTTAGCTCTCTCCCTGACACCTATAAATGGAATTCCTCCAAAATTAGTATCTCCCATAGTGTCCCTGTTGTACTTTCACTTCTCAGAATGAGCAGGCAGTGTTCATTTCCAAAGATTACGAAGGCAAATGGAACCCATAGGGAGGGAATTATATTAGAGATTGTTAAATGAAGGTGGAAATAGGCTATAATTTAGGTCAGTCTGTATTATGGCTGGCAGTTGATATTTTAAAACAATTCTGCACTGCAAATCTCAGGTAGGACTTTACATCAATTTGAAACTTTACTCAAGATGTTGCAGAACACTTGACAAAGGCAGGCATGGCAGCCATCACTATGAAGAAACATGAGGAAAATCCAAGTTCCATTAAAATCAATTCCAAAATTCTCTTTGGATCCTGTCAGGATTCTACAGGAAAATGAGAGTAAGGTTTCAAGAGGGATATTATGGTGCAGTCAGAACAGATCAGATAGGCAGAAATTTATAGCGGTGAGGTTATGCACTGGACTCGATGATCCTTGTAGGTCCCTTCCAACTTGTCATCTTCTGTGATTTTATATATATATATATATATACATATCATTACAGCAATTCTAGTATTTTTATCCTCTTACTACAAAAATGGAAATGGTAGATTAAAATCTCCAGTGGAGAGCACGAATGGCAGATCTCTGATGTAACTGAAAAGCAGTCTTCAAGTTGTTCGTCGATAAATTCCTGTATGGAGCTCATATGAATAGTTCTGACTGTGTTACATCAAAGTTATTTTTCTATTATGTTATTGTAAAAAAAACATGATCTAACTCTGAATATTTGTAATCCCAGAAATGGGGAAAAATACTGTTTGGGATAAAGATTAGAATACAGTTAAAATTAAGAAATTGATCAAATCTAAGAATAAATCATACCACTGAAACAGGTAAACAGAATCTTCAAATGATGTTTTTTCCTTTCCAGGATGTGATAGATTTTGTTTTTTCTGCTGTGACACCAAAAATGTCGATTTTAGAATGCGGGTACATCAAACAAGCTATTGACCTCCTACAGGTAGATACAGCATTCTGCTTTTCTTTCTCTGATTCTGTTATTTGTGCTGGGACATTGTTCAAGCAGGGCAGAAGTTACATATTGCATCTGCTTTGCAGGGTTTACTGTCTGACCGAGATGAGAAGCAGCTCAGTGAGAAGCATCTTGCTCGCTTGTTCATTTTTGCTGTGATGTGGTCAGCCGGAGCTCTTTTGGAACCAGATGACAAGCTGAAAATGGAGCTGTTCCTACGAAAGCACTCTGCAGTGAAAGAACTACCAGGTGTGAATGGAGAAGAAACCATGTTTGAATTTGGTATCGATTCCTGTGGCCAGTGGGAGCACTGGTCAAAGAAGGTTTGTATGCTGCAACATGCTAAGCTTTCTAAATGAGTATACAAGATGTATTTGGTAAGAGGCATATTATTTTATTATTTCAAACCCTACATAACTTGGTTAGGAAGATTAATCCTTTCAAATGCTTGAGAGATTCTTTTTTGAAATATGTTTTCTTTTCTCCATAAATATCTTTGACAGAGAATAGAAACATGTATTTGAAATAGCTTTGTAAGTGAAACAGAAGTGATCTTAGCTTTGTCTGCAGTCTATTGCACTACTGTTTAAGAACTCCCAGCAATGAAAAGGTTTTATCGTGTACTAGAGAATAGTGAAATGAAAATATCCTGTTAGTCTAACATCCTTTTAGAGAAGCTTGGGAAGGCACTGATCGATTATAAATGAATGCTTGGCTTTCAGGAAGAAAAATTTTGCTAATGTAAATTTTACAAAATACATTTGCTTTTGTGTTCTGATGCAAAGTGATTCTGTGGGCAGGTACAAATTCTCAGAACTTTTTTTTTCTTTTTCTTTCTTATGCAGGTCCCTGAATATATTTATCCTAAAGATTCAGTACCAGAATATACTTCCATTCTAGTTCCAAATGTAGACAGTGTCCGAACAGACTTTCTAATGCACACTATCATGAGGCAAGGAAAAGCTGTTCTGCTAATTGGGGAACAGGGAACCGCAAAAACGGTTATGATTAAGGTAGGTGGAATGGAAAAACATATGTAATATATTTGTATGATAACATTACAGTAATTCACTTTGGCACAAATGTTAAATTGAAAAGAGTAGTTTGATTTTTCTTCAGATTACATACTAGCATTCATACTGAGGCCTTTTGTCAGTACTCACATGGACTACAAGCAAAAAACCCAAAGTACCTAGGCTTTAATGTAAAGGTTTCTTTTAACCTTTGATAACTGTGGCCACAAGGTCACATGATAAATGCTTTTTCATATGCTTTCTTTTCTTTTGAGAGGTCAAACCAGAGATTTTGCTAAGAAAATATTGATCCTTGGAAGATTTTTAATTTTCCTGTGCTTTGTCAGTGGTGCCAAATGTGAACTGATCTTTTGTACACTGCTGTTGCACAGTCTTTCCCCAGAAACCAAACTGAAAAGAAAGAACTTCCTTCTTTGCTCAAGCTGGTTTTCAGAGGGTAAATTTATTGTTTATTATCTACTCTCTCAATTTCTTTACTGAAAATGATATTATGTTCTTTAGAAGAAAATAACAGGATTATTATTAAATTAACAAATGCATGTTTTCTGTATTATAAAATAGTGCAGGTTAAACATATGTCACTTACAAATATTAATGACTTACTACAGAAAAGTCAATAATCAAAAGGCTGAACAAACTCAGATGTCATACCAAACTTGGCATCCCTTACTCAAAAAAAAAAATGTAAGAGTAATAGTTTTCAGCATGGTGTCTGTGTTTTCCAGGGGAGTCTGTAGACTCTTTGATCAGTGAGAGGTAGCTAAATAAAACTGATCTGCTGTTGGGACAGCTGAATTTGCCATACAGGCATCTATAGCTCCACTGGAGGATTTACAGAGGTCTTGAAATTGAAAATAGCTGAAAAACACTGGCCTAAACTGACCTTTGGCTTTCTTAAAATCTGGAGCCATTTTATGCCCCCCAGCCATGTGCTTTCTGAGCCCTGACATAAAGCGAGTTGTACCCATGCCAGCATCCATTAATACTACTTTTTCAGCTTGGCTGTCGATGCCAACATGCATGCTGGTGTAATGTCAACTTCTGTTCCTGGCACCAGCTGGAGAACTATTTTAGCAGAGTGAAGAGGCGGGGTCTGGGTGGTGGTCTTGATATTCCGCATACTGGATTTTGTCCAGATACTGGCAACCTCCAGCCTTCAGCTGCCATTCCTGTCCCTAAAAATAATTGGAGCTGATTCTTGGGTGTTGCTTGCCCTGAGTCTATGCTATAGAGCAGAGTATGTTCCTTACACAAGAGAGCATAATGTTAGTAGACATTTGATCTCATTTAAGGTTATGAGTGAGTGTTATCTGCCTTCACAACTGTTCCCATTCTGCTCTCACCTTCTGTAGAATTTTACTTTTCTACACCTTGTGGAAAAGAAATTTCCAGATTAAGCAGTTGGAGAAAGTAAAAAGGTTTTAAGATAGAACACTTCGGGTACTAATCTGAATTAATCTAAATAATCTTCAATATTAAGGTACCGGTATAAATAATTTTAAAAAAGAACTTATAATGGAATGTTAATTTATGATCTTTGTACTATTAATTCACAGTTTGAAAAAAATCATAAATTTGATATGAATCTGATATGTCAGTTGGAAATTCTCTGATTGTTTAACTAACAAGAACAATCCCATTTGACAACCTCTTTTTTTTTTTCGAAGATAGTTCTAATTCATGTACTGTGCAATATTACAGTTCCATGTAAACATTCTGAAATGCCATCATGAATAAAACAGGTGCTTGTTTTTTGAATGGTGGAGAATTCCTAGTCGCAGTGGGCTGACCTTGCCCGGCTGCAACACCCCCACCCAGCTGCTGGTTCCCTCCCCTTACTCAGCAGCACAGGGGATGACGTAAAGACAGGGAGATGCCAACTCACCAATTACTGTCATGCGGAAAACATTTGACTTGGAGAATGCTTTTAAAATTTATTTCAAAT
Source organism: Myiotriccus ornatus (assembly GCA_036023395.1). Taxonomy (NCBI): domain Eukaryota; kingdom Metazoa; phylum Chordata; class Aves; order Passeriformes; family Tyrannidae; genus Myiotriccus; species Myiotriccus ornatus. The sequence continues at coordinate 90,545,320 of JAYRBT010000082.1, read as the reverse complement.
TAAAAATTGAATTGAATGGTGAAAATCAAAGAGAATACAAAAAACACCCTCTCCTCACCCGCCTCTTCTTTCCAGGCTCAGCTTCACTCCTTCATCCCTGACTCCTCTACCTCCTTCCCGCAGAGCAGTGAAGGGGGATGGGGAATGGGGACTGTGGTCAGTACATAACAGCTCCACTCTGCTTCTCCTTTGTCTTCACATTGCTTCCTCCTCATGGGGTTCCTTCCATGGTATACAGTTCTTACCAGGGCTGAAGTTCTTCATGTACTACTCCAGTGTGGGTACACAGGATCACAAGTCCTGCCAGCAAATCTGCTCCAGCCTGGGCTTCTCTCTCCATTGGTCTGCAAGTCCTTCCAGGAGTTCCAGCGCAGGCTCCCTACAGGCTCACAGCCTCCTTTGGGCATTCACCTGCTCCAGTGTAGGGTCCTCCATGGGCTGCAGGTTGATACCTGCTACCCTGCGGACCTCCATGGGCTGCAGGGGGACAGCCTGCCTCCTCATGGTCTGCACCACAGGCTGCAGGGGAATCTCTGCTAGAGCACCTCCTGCCCTTCCTTCTATTCTCACCTTGGTATTTGCAGGGCTGTTTCTCTCAACTTCCAGGCAGCATTTTGCCCTTTTTTACACAGGCTGAGTGTCTCCAGTGGATCTGCTGGAGGTGCCTGGAACTGGCGGTGTCTGGCATGAGGAACCCCTGTCCCCATCTTGCAAGGGGCTGCCCCACAGCTCCCGCTGCCACCCCCTGGGCACCTGCACCTGGTACATCAGCTTTGTATGAATTGTTGGAGTGCTGAAGAGAGGTCTGACCAGTGACCTGCACCAGCCCTGCCAAGAGTACTCACCAAATCCAGGACTGTTGCATATACATTGCATGTGTAAACTGTTGTTTGTGTAAGGTCTAAGAAAAACCTATTTCTGAAGGGCACCTTTTCTTAAACTGCAATCACCATATCAACAAAATCAACAGTTTAACAATATTCATCAAAATATTTTGAGGGTGTTTGGCTGTATCTTCCTTTCTGTTGTCATAGGGAGTGTAGGTTTCACTGGAATTGTTATTAGAGCACTTCATCAGCAATGGTATAGATTTATTTTTCTGAGGTACCAAAATGGTACCCTCTTATACATACAGAGCCAACCCTCTTATACAGACGAGAATTTAAATGACATTCAACTATTTTTATGCCCCAGGACTTTTCCTAAACAAAATATTTCCTATGCTATATATATATATTTTTATATATATATATCTCCCTTGGTGTGACTCCATATTTTTATCATGAAGCCTCACTAAGTATGAAGAGTGGAACTTCATTGCTTTAGGGTATCCTCAGCAGCTGTAGAAATTGTACATATTCATAAAACTCAAGGATTTCTTTCCTTATTAAGAAAAGATTAGATAACTGTCAGTAAATGTGATGTAACTGGGTTTAATTTTAAACTACCGTTTCTTTACATTGCTTTTGTTGTAAGACGTGTTCCTGTAGTGTGAACATGAAAAAGGATTTGGTTTTTCTCTTGTTCCCTGCAGTCTGCTATAATAGATCATCACTAACAGCTTGAATTTAGAAAAAATCCTGACAATTGCTAATGCACAGTTTATTTGCATCTTGAGTTGGCACGTATCTGCTTGTTGTAACACTTAGTGAAGTCTATTAAAAGCTTATAAATTTTAATACTTAGAAACTTTATGCAAAACATTAACGGGCAGTTTGTTTGAATTTCGAGTTGCAGATGGTATATTTATCTGAAATAAACTGGTTTTTGAGATTTTGAAGTTAATAGCAGGACTGAGATCTTTGCAGGGCTATTGCACGTCTGCATCTCCTTTTGGCTGAATTAATCTGGAGTTACTGGTGCACTTTACTTTAAATTGGTTTGTCTTGCAGAGTTATACAAGCAAGTATGATCCTGATGTTCACTTGACCAAATGCCTAAACTTTTCTTCTGCAACTCTACCAAATATGTTCCAAAGGAGCATAGAAAGTTACATAGATAAAAGAATGGGCACCACATACGGTCCTCCATCAGGGAAGAAAATGACTGTCTTTATTGATGACATCAACATGCCTGTGATTAATGAATGGGGTGATCAGGTAAAAAGAAAATATTAACATTTGAAAATTGGTGGTCTTACCATTTTTGCAGATGGAAATGCTGACCTGTGGGTTGTGAAAATGGGACAGTTTAGGAAAAAGGTATCATAATATGTACTAAACCAAGTATATTTACTAAAAAAAATTTCCCCAAGCCAGTTTTTGACATGACTAATAAGCTATCATTCCCGAAAGATCAGGGACAGTGTCAAGCCACAAGTGCAATCACTGTAGCTTTTAAGCCTTTTGGTTTGGTTGCATGCAGAGCTAGTAGAATTTCCAAACTAGCAGTCCTCAGAACCAGAGTGGGAAAGGAAGCATTTCCTTCTTTGATCTGCTCTGGACTGTAAATTGCAGTTACTGTTATGTGAAATCTAGGCTGGTGATGAGTCTAGAGAACAAGACTTATGAAGAGTGGCTGAGGGAATTAGGGTTGTTGAACCTCGAGTAAAGAAGGCTTGGTGGAGACATTATTGCTGTCTTCAACTACCTGAAAGGAGGTTGTAACCAGGTGGATGTTGATCTCTTCTCTCAGGCAACAAGCAATAGGAAAAGGGAAAATGGCCTCAAATTATATTAGGAGAGGTTTAGATTGGATACTACAAAAAAATTTCTTTACCAAAAGGGTTGTCAAGCGTTGGAATTGGCTGCCCAGGGAAGTGGTGGAGTCACCATCCCTGGGAGTATTTGAAAGACGTGGATGTGGCGCTTAGGGACGTGGTTTAGTGGTGGGTTTGGCAATGCTGGGTTAATGGCTGGACTCGATGATCTCAAAGGTCCTTTCCCACTTAAACATTTCTATGATCACAGTTGACATTCAAGACTAGGAAACTGTCTTGAGGTATTGATACTTATAGACCTATACTCTGAAAATCTGAATTTAAAAAAAAAAAATTACTGCTGAGAAAAAGAAACTTTCCTACTTCCTCTGTAATCCTGCTCTTTCACTGACTCTATACAAGTGAATGTGTGGTATACTTCGTGCTAAGTTAACCATTCTTTGTCCCTATATATGTGCCTGTGTCAATCTGAATATACAGTCTGGACTAAAAACTTAAAGTGCTGAATTTTCTTAAATTAAAATCATGCAAATCTAGTTGAATGTCTGACTTCATGTCCACAACTACTTATCACACGACGCTTACATGTGGCCAGTCCACTGCATCTGAGCGCTTGGCTGCCACGCTGCATGTTGAGAACCCTGAAACACTTAACTCCTCCTTTTTTTTCTTTTTTTTTTTTTTTTCTTGTGATATCTAGGTCACCAATGAGATTGTAAGACAGCTGATGGAACAGAAAGGTTTCTACAGTTTGGAGAAGCCAGGAGAATTCACGCATGTGATTGACATCCAGTTTGTAGCTGCTATGATTCACCCGGGGGGAGGTCGGAATGACATTCCACAGCGCCTGAAACGCCAGTTCACCATCTACAACTGCACATTGCCTTCTAGTTCCTCTATTGATAAAATATTTCAAACAATAGCTGAAGGTTATTTCTGTGAACAACGTCATTTCCCTGCAGAAATCTGTAAACTGGCTTCAGCACTAGTATCTACAAGTCGAAAGGTTTGGCAAATGACAAAAGGAAAGGTAAAATTTCCTATTATTATCTATTGAGCCCTTGAAACATCTGCCCCACGCCTTTTGTACTGTTGTGTGCGTTCATATTGCATACTGTGAAGCTGTGACCAGTGTGTGTAACTACTTGCTGATGCCTCTGTTCTGAATTGGTTGCTCTCAGGACCTTGTTAGCTGACTAAAAACATAATCACATGCAGTGTCTTCTATAGCTAATATAAGAATCACATTATATATGTATAATATAGTAAGCATAGCTGATAGAAAGACTGAGAGATCTTCTGGCCGAGTAAACGTCAAGAGCACAAGGAACAAGAAACAAAAAATTAGGAATCTTCTCTAAAGATGTTTGGGATTGTGACAAACTTTGAAGATCTGAAATAAAGAAAAGAACTCATATTTGGCAGAGAGGGGATCAGTTCCAAACAAATGAAATCTGATACTTAGTAATTTCTAAATATTGACTTTTTCCATTTCAAACAGATTGTTAGAAATATTTAACTGCAATTCCTAAGCAAATTTTGCTTTGAAATAGACAAAAAAAAATTATGTGTAGAATGAAATTTGAAAATATTAAAATTACAGCATAGAAATATGTGTCAAATTTGTTCAGTAATGAGAAAAGTGGAGGAAAGTAGTGGAGAGATAGGGATTTGTTCAACAATATTTTCTAATCTTGAAAAGGTTGGTGAGAATTGCACAAACAACTCATTGTAGACATAAACTTGGCTTACATGGAGAAACAGAGAGACTTCTAGTGAAACTATTGGCTAGTCAATATTAACCAATATATTCAACAGAAATGGTGCTTATTCCTGCTAGTTAACTTCCTAAAGAGAAAACCTAGATTTTGCTAAGTTGTAAATTTTCCCCCAAATATTAAATATTATTTTCTCATTTTTCTGCTCTCTTTTATTTTGTTTTCTTTTCCTCATCTACTTTCCCTTTTCATAATGAACCTTTCCTCACATGTTCTTGGAAAGGACAAAAGAGAGTAAAAAAAAATGATCTGGAAAAAAGGGCAGGAGCAACACCACAGGTTAAGCAATGCTGACATTTTTACTGTGGCGTTCAATGCCATCATTAACTAACCTGTCTTGGTTACCCTTCAGTGCACGTTCCTGGGACTTGAAGGATTCAAAGAAACTCAAATGAAATCTGTGTGGATTTAAAGAGCTGCTTATGGCTACTGTAATTTCTTCATTTTTACCGTTGCCTCTTAAATGCCAAGCATGTATTTCTGCTTTAATGCAAGACTGAAGTTTGTGAAAATTTGCATATTCACTTAATACTAAGTAGAAATATTTTTCTTTAGCAGTTATTTGAGTATAGTTTATGACATTATTTTGTAGATGTTACCAACTCCAGCTAAATTTCATTACATCTTCAATTTACGAGACCTCAGTCGTATTTGGCAAGGAATACTTACAGTTACTTCTGACGTCTGCCAGAGCATCAGTGTTTTGGTAGCCTTGTTCCAACATGAATGCAGACGTGTTATTGCAGACAGATTCATCAGCCAAAGTGATAAAGACTGGTTTGAAGATACACTGGAAAAGGTAGGCAAATTTCAGTATTTGCCACATATGCCGATGACATATTTTGTTATTAAACCGATCCTTAATGTATTGTTGTAGATTGTTTCTGTAGAGCACGGTCAAAATCTAATTGAAGATAAGTCCACAGAATTATACTTTGTGGATTTCTTGCGTGATGTCCCAGAGACTACTGGAGATGAACCTGATGATGCAGAGTTGAAGGCTTCAAAAATTTACGAGCCTATACCATCTTTGGATTATTTGGCTGAAAGGTTACAGATGTTCATGCAACAGTACAATGAAACTGTCAGAGGATCAAAGATGGATTTAGTATTTTTCAAGGTATTTCTGCTTGTAATTATATTAATACCGAAAGTGCCTCGTCTTTTGTACTTACAGATCTTGTATGTTTCTATCACATTGTTTTGGAAATAGCTCAGAACAGCTAGCTTTGCATCCAGAGAGCCTTACAAATGAACTCTACAAAGCCGTGCTGTCATCTCCAGCTGCCTACGCTCCCACAAATTATTCCATCTCATTGCAGTTCTTCATCTTGTCTTCCTCATTCTTTGCAGAATTCAAAGCACAACTAGTTATACAATGCTCACTGTCGTCTTGCTTTCCTGGAGATACCTTTTTCTCAAAGGTCTTGATGCATGATGCTTTCTTCAGCTTTAGACTGGGTGGTCTGGTAGGATTTTAGGGCATTTCAGATTAAATCTTGCTCCAAGATAAATATGGCAGTTGAATAAGAAATGTAGATAGTGTACTTGCGTTTCAACTTTGTCAGCCTATTTAGAGAGCCTGTAAATAGCTCGGCTAAAAGGCTGGGGGAGGCCTTTCAACTTTTCCCTCTGTCCCCTAAGGGGTATGCCCTCAGCTCTGCTGACTACAAACACTGCATAAGGACATTTCTCTTGGGCTAGTCCTGCTGCCCACTGAAGTCAGGGGGAAGTCGCCTGTTGATTTTGATAAGTACAGGGCTGAGTCTTTGACATAGGCTCCAGAGAAGTCATCCAGCTGTTGAGAGGCAGTTACTTGGTGACATGCTTCTAGCTGATTATACACTGCATTATTTTTACATCTCTTCATCCCCTTTTCTCTCTATACATAGGATGCAATCATCCATCTGATTAAAATATCACGGATTATTCGAACTCCACAAGGAAATGCGTTGTTGGTGGGTGTGGGTGGATCTGGAAAACAGAGTCTGACCAGACTAGCATCATATATTGCTGGATATGAGAGCTTTCAGATTACTTTAACAAGGTAACACAATGCAGCATACATAGACATTTGCTCCTTAATTTGCCATAGAAATACATGTCTTGCAGTCAACTGAAAGAAATGCAAACCCCTCAAACATTTCATCCCTCACTGTAAACTACATTTTTGATCAAAAGTGTCTGTGCAAATGCACAGTCTGGGTCTTTGTTTTTCCAACTTTATGCTATTGACATAAAGTATGCCTTTCCTTGGGCATTTGAGTCTGCAATGCACCTTTGTGATATCCCAATAAAATACAATTTTGGATGGAATAAGTAACACGGAATAAATAACATGGAATAATCATCTGGTATATGCTGCATAATAGGCAAATGCTGATAGGCCAGGGGAAATAGAATTTGTTTCTGTAGATCCTTACGTAGCCAGACTGTACTACTAAAACTGCTGTCAATGTTTTTATATTTTGTAGTGCTGAAATTCATTAATGAATAGAAATTTGAAGGGATGGAAAATAACTACTGTCTTCCTTTTGCTTCTCTTTTGACATAGGGTTTACTGTGGTAAACAATAAGGACCAGCAGGGTGTATTTCACTTTGTAAACTATTTAACATGCTGAGAAATATTCCTTAGAGACATATATCAGGTCTGTGAATAATGATATGAGGTTTCTGGTGAAAGGAAAGAGACAGAGAGAGGTACCACAATCTCTTCCTGTGTTCCAGAAGCAGAAGGAAGGAACAGAGGGAACAAAATAAGGAGGGAAATAAAATAATGCAGAGTCACAGAACAGAGTCCCTAAACTTGCAAGATTCAAAATGGGAAATATATATGGGAAATAATATAATGGGAAATGGGAAATAAGGAAAATATATATTTCAGTCACTTAGGAAAGGTTCATTTGCTGAAGTTAACTGGAGGCAAGCTTAAAGCAGGTAGCTGAAAGTGTGTATTTAACAAGCAGATAGCTTTTGTAACTTGCCACAGGAGGCTGTGAACACAATATCAGCAGATTCATAATTGGACACTGAGAGAAGATGGACATACTTTATAGCATTCTTCATACAATGGCAATGAATATGGAGAGGGGAAGAATGGAATGAGCAGTGAAAAGTGGATGCTGGCTCATGTTTTCTCTCTAAGTATCATTTCACATTGCTGGTGTTAAGATTGTTGAATTGGATAGACTGCTATTCTGTCTCAGTAGAGAAATTCTTATCTTCTTACCAGAATACCACAAAGCACTGTAAAAACTGTAGCTTACACATGCAAACTGAAGAGCTAGATTGTTTTACAAGCTCTGCAGTGCTTGCATTAGGGGTATTTATAGAACAGAGGTAAGATGGAGCTGGAAGAGAACTGGCACATTTTCTGTATGGCATATTGAATATAAAAAAAAGAGGCTCTCAAATAGTGAAGAATGGGTCATGCATGTACTGCAAGAATTGCTTAGGACTTTGGGGAGATTCTTGGAAGTAAGAGACTAGTTTCAAAGCAAGGAGGTTCCTAATTTCAGCTTTAATTAGCTAAGGACAAAATCTGCCATTTTATTAACCTTACTTTGCTTTATTTTATATTGCACAATCTGAAATCTGTGGTTGAATTTGTGTGGATTGATCTGAGTCTTACCTGTGTGCACCAGCTATAAGAGGCATAATGACAGAACCATTCATGGTCTCCATTTGCAGCAGAGTTGATCAGCCCAAGTGATAATGTTCAAACACCATTTCTGGGGCTTGATTTTAGTTAAACCATAAATACAATAAAAAGCCACAATAAACGCCTCAGTTTTGTTTTCTCTTGTCTCTTAATGATTTCCTTTAACCTGCTCTCAATATCATCAAAAGATAATCCAGCTATATTTACGTAATGGTTACAGGTATCAAAACCTACTTGACAATTTAATCCAGCTGTCTTAACCTACATTTCCAATAAAGAATTTACATCTGCAAACTTGGGAATGCAAAGCAGCATTATAATTACCTTAGACATAGTAATGCCTTAACCATAGTTTTTTCCAGCACATTATTTTGTTGATTTCACCTCTTTTCACATGATTTATGTTACTGAGCATTCACCTTTGGGAAAATGTTTAAAAGAAAACCTAAAAAACATAACCAAGAGTTATGGAATTAATTTTTTTTCTATTTCTTTTTCTTGCCTTAAGGAAGGTATTCCAGATGATAGGTATTTCCTAAAATGATCTGTAATTCTTGTTCTCTCGTTCTTTAATCATTTTCTATTCCAGAACATATGCCACCAGCAACCTTTTGGATGATCTGAAAATCTTGTACCGCACTGCTGGGCAAAAAGGAAAGGGTGTTGTCTTCATGTTCACAGACAATGAAGTCAGAGATGAATCTTTTCTTGAGTATATGAACAATGTTTTGGCTTCAGGTGAAGTCTCAAATCTTTTTGCAAGAGATGAAATAGATGAAATCACACAAGATCTGATACCAGCAATGAAGAAGGAGTACCCAAGGCGTAGTCCCACTGGTGAAAATCTTTATAATTACTTTCTTGCTCGAGTTCGGAATAACCTGCATGTGGTCCTTTGTTTTTCTCCTGTTGGGGAAAAATTCAGAACTCGTGCGCTCAGATTTCCAGGTCTGATTTCAGGCTGTACCATGGACTGGTTCCAGCACTGGCCTAAAGATGCTCTTGTAGCAGTTGCACAGCATTTTTTAGCTTCCTACCATATTGAGTGTACAGAGGAAGTGAAACAGAGTGTTGTTAACACCATGGGAACAATTCAAGATATTGTAGCTGAAAAGTGTGTTGAATACTTTGAACGATATAGGCGGCGAACATTTGTGACACCAAAATCTTACCTGTCCTTCATTGGAGGCTACAAAGCTATTTACAAAGAAAAGTTTGCCAGTGTTGGATGTTTGTCTGAACGCATGAGAACAGGTACTGTAAAATCTATTTGATTTTTCTTCTTTGTTTGTTTTTAAAGGGGTGAGAAGAATCTGAATAAAAGAACCTAAAAGTGTGGACTTAAAGTGGGAGCTCACTTTCGTTTGGAAGCAGACATATGTTTTCAGCTGTGTTGTGTGTGATTACAAAATATGCAGAGGTTTTGTTTCAATGAACTTTATGAATGTTCAGATTATTAGTTAGCAGTTGAAATACCTGCATGTTTGCATGCGAAGGAACTACTGAGATCCTAGTTTTCACATTTAAAAGTAAATGCTAAAAGTAAATCTGAGAAGGTAAGTAAATGTTCATATTCACTCCCTCTGAAGAATCTTTTGAAGAAAAGAAAAATAAAATATTACCTCTGCTTAATTTTGGTGTTCAACGAATGGGACCCCTCACTGGTGTTTCAAAATAGGAATCTGAGTGACTTGTTTTGAATATCCCTATTGCTTCACTGTTTCTTTCTCAATAAGTCTTCCTATTGCTAAAATGGAATTTGTGCACCACAGGTCTTGGAAAACTGATGGAAGCTGAGGTTTCAGTAAATCAGCTCTCTGAAGAGTTGGCTATGAAGGAGAAAGATTTGGCTGGGGCTTCAAAAAAAGCTGATGAAGTTTTATTAGAAGTAACTATGAAAGCCCACGCTGCCGAAAAAGTGAAAATGCAGGTGCAAAAAGTAAAAGACAAGGCTCAGGCTATTGTGGATGACATTGCCATTGATAAAGCAGCAGCAGAAGAGAAGCTTGAAGCTGCAAGACCTGCATTAGAAGAAGCTGAGGCAGCCCTGCAGGTCAGAATCAAATATTTTCTGAACATGCATGTAGTTAATGATTACTATTTGTAATAACGTGGCTCATACTTCTGACCTGGGGAAAAAAAATTAAAAAAAAAAGATTACAAGAACTAGCACTGGCCTATAAAACCTTGTGGAAAAAAACCCTGAAAACTGGAGAGGTGAAGAGGTAAGATGGGCAGTATTCTACTGTTGGGTAATAAAGCAGTTATTGAGTGGTACTATCTTTAAGGACTTTCTGTGGAGGTGCATCTGAGTGACTAGCAAACCTGCAATAATTGCATTACATATACAGTTCTTCAGGAAAAACATCATTCTTTGCAACTGAGTTAATGCTTACATAAATGAACTATTTTCTTTTATGATTTTTCAGACAATAAAACCTTCTGACATTGCAACTGTTCGCAAACTGGGTAAACCTCCTCACTTGATAATGCGGATTATGGATTGTGTGTTGCTTTTATTCCAAAGAAAAATAGATGCAGTAACGCTAGATAAAGAACGCCCAGGTGTAAAGCCCTCATGGACTGAGGCTCAGAAGCTAATGAATAATTCAGGATTTCTTAACATGTTGCTTACTTTTCAGAAGGTAAGAAGTTAATAGGGGCACTAATGTTCCTATAACCATCTTCAGAGTTCACATGAAAGTACCTTCTACCATAAAGGTAGTTTGAAATAGATGAGGCTTTCATGTACCTATAGTTGTAGATACCTTTGTGACTCTATTCCTCTTCATTTTCATGGTTCATTATTTCAGCAGTTTTCTCCTGGGCCACACATTTTTGATGGGAGACAGAAGTATCTAAAGCAATAGACCAAATCTTGAGAATCTTAGTGTTATATTTATTCAGTCAGTTCCTGCTTCTAACTAAGAATTTGCCTTGGAAGGGCCCACTCTTGATTTTTTAAAATGATTCAGCTTCTCCAGCATTACCAGGCCTGTTTGCCTATAAGGCACTCCAGAACTCTGTTTCCATTTTGGTATGGAGGCAGCAGGAAATACAGAAGAAAATGAGCATCCTGTCAAGAAAAATACTGACATATTTGGGAACTTTTGGGGTTCTTTCACTTGAAAAGTAACAAAATGAAGAATGATCGGAGAACCTTAATATCAGCTGTAAGAAAAATTAAAGCAAACACAGGTTTTTATTTCTGCCAGGACATAACCTTGTCTTTTTTAATAGCAAGATTCACTGAACTGTGAGACAAGGAAAAATTCTCTGTAAGGAAAAAAAGAAAGATGTCACAGGTAGCTGGACCAGGTTTCAGCAAAACTGGGGTTTTCTGCGATGTTGCAGAACATACTCTTTCATTTGTACACTGATTTTTTTAAAAATCTATTTCAGCTGTGCATTTTGCTGATCCCTTTTCTAAGCTGCTGGAGTGTTTTTGTTGTAAAGATCATTCTCACTATCCCCAAGAGCCATTTCTCCCAGGGTGCCATATTGTTGAGGCACCATGTGGAAACTTGCACTGCCTCTGTAGACAGTTTCTTCCTGGGGCTGTCAATCTGGTCACTTTTCAACATGCTATCTTCACTAAACAGAAAGAGGAAGTGAGTTTAAAGATAGCAGGGACTAATTATGCACTCCTTACTCAAGCTCCTCTCTAATGAGGTTTCCAGTTTTGGGACTTATTAATAGTGTATGCATTCCTGTTGGTAGTTTGCAACACATTTAACTTTACTCAGAGGAGTCAGAACAAGTTCTGAGGGACCAAATTCTTGCAGGAAGTAATACTGATGAATGTGGTGTAGAATACTATACTACTTCTATTCCTGATGGGGTACTTGCCATCTTGTCCTTCTGTCTTATTTCTCTTTTCTGAGTATATATGACAAGAAAGCTCATTATGTTTGGAGTTCTGAGTAGACTACGCTGCTTACTTGTTTGTGAGATTTTTGTTATTTCCTATTTTTTTAGGCAATGAAAATTAGTGGATGAAATAGTTCTTTGGGTTTAAAATTCGTTTCTTAGAAGAAGTGTAACATTTTCCAAGCTTTTAAACAGAGATTCAGCCATTGCTGATTTGCCTTTACTTCAATTTTGCCAGCTTGCTAGCTCGTAATTTTGAGTAGGAGAAAAAAATAAAAAGGCAAAATGTTTGTACAACACTATTATACATTTTAGTAAATGATCATAATGAAAACATCACCATGGCTGACTTTGGGAATAATATAGTGAATGTCTTTGTTAGTAGAGTAGCAAGACAGCAGACAAGGCAACCCTTTCTACTATGCAGAAAACAGGAAAAGGGTAAATTTCTTGACAGTATGAATGGTGGTTGATTTTCAGATGCATTAAAAGAAAGGCATTAATACATTGCCAAAAAAAAAAAAAAAAGGAAGATTCTTAACACTTCTATTGTTAAGCAACCATTGTTAAACTGTATAAGCTCTTCTACTCTACTTTGCTAAAGGAGATTAATTCCATTTTCTTCTGACACTTACATAATTATAGATTAACCACCACCATCAAAGATCTGGCTTTTCATGCTATCACCAGATTGTGAAAGGGGGATGAAAGCTGATATTAGAGTAATGGCTGAAAGAAATATCTTTTAAGGTTAAGGAAAAGGGTTAGCGTCAGTGCCTTGCAACTTCACCCTTTTCCTTCCTAAAGCTACATGTTTGACTCCCTTAGCTGTGTTCACATTGGTGCCTGTCTGATGCCATGGTTGAGCCTGTCTAAGTTTGTTCCTGGAACTAGACTAGAAATAAATTAATCTGTAGTTCACTGACTTGTTTCTGTCACTATGCTATTATGATATGCTATTATGGTAGCTTCTAAACTAAGTCACTGAGCATTGGTGATTGGTATTAAAGATGGGGCAAGAACATCTGGTTGAGGGGGAAGGGAAGGAAGGTACAGTGTTGTAGCAACAGTAACTTCTATAACTTTAAATTGTGATAGAACTATGGGTACAAGTAATGTCTGTAAATCTTATGGTCAAACATTATTAAATGGCAACTCAAGTCAATCTGTTGCAATGGAAGTAGTACTTATTTTCACAAATTCACAGAAAACTACTAATCTGTCCTTTGTAAGATTGAAAGACAACAGTGTTGTTCTGTTAATTTCTTCTATAAGAAATGATAGCCCCATGATTTTAACATAAACATAAAAATGTTTCTGTGAAGCAAACCTTATTGTAAAATCCATTTTAAAAAATAATTTTTCCTTTCCATTGACTAGGACTCAATTACAGGAGAAACTGTGGAGCTCTTAGAGCCTTATTTGGATATGGAGGATTATAATCTTGAGACTGCTAAAAAAGTGTGTGGAAATGTAGCAGGTCTTTGCTCATGGACACAAGCAATGGCTTACTTCTATGGTATTAATAAAGGAGTTCTTCCTCTTAAGGTATTTCTTGTTGCTCATTTTATTTTTTTTTTTTTTTTTGAGGGATGAATACAGTCAAGTGGAAAAAATGTTGTTTTATTTTGGGTAAAAAAGATCATGAGTTACAAGAGATTCTTTTTTCTTCACATCCAGTTATGAAGTCAAGCATACACAGCTTAAACACGTCCAGCCGACTTTTTCCCCTTACACAGCTACCCTCTGGTACATTTGTTACTTGTGTGAACACAGTCGTTTTTTCAGTGGGTTCTCTATGGAGCCTGGCTAGCTGTATGTGGGAGATAATGATACCCTCTCTGCTCTGGACTTGGTGCCAGGCACTCTGGCTTCAAGAAAACTCCTCAGTCTTACTGGCCTGGGAAGGAGCCTACTCACTGTGCTCACAGTAGAATCTGGGAGAGGAGAGGAGAGACCATTCTTGGCACAGAACTATTCTTTAATGAATTCAGCTGGAATTCATTAGCTCTAAATCTCTTCAGCTCTAAAAAAATTTTGGAGTTTCAAACTGCTACATTCAAGAGTACGTAGATAAAAAAGTAAGTAGTCACCGGGCACAGAATTCTGTTGTAACACTGAACTACAGTAAAAGGGATCAGCTACTGCTGTCTGCATTCCTACAGATACCTTTATTGTCTTGGAAATGTTTCATTTATGAGCATATTGGAAAAAAGGGCTTTGAATATTTATATAATGATTTATAATCATTGCTTCTACAGGGATTTTTATGGCTCTTTTCTGAAGGGATACATTCAATCAGTTATGCTTCTACTGTACTTATGTTCGGTTTCTTATTGAATAAGCCACTGTATCAATGGTATATTCAAAACTCTTGGCATAATCTTTTAGTATACCTAGACAGATCTGATTCAAATTCGTTAAAAGCATATTTTTTTATTCAAGAAACTGATAGAGAAGGCTATATTTCTGTGATACATAAGTAGCTATTCCCTTTTCAAATAATGGGATGTTCACTAATGAAAACAGAATTTGAAATCTTGCTATTGAGAGCTATAAAAGAGAGCAAGACCTAGGGGAAATAGTGGCTTTGTATGCAAATGCGACTCTGAAAGCTGAAGAAGTGCTCTTCCAGGTTTTAGCTGAATATATATGACTTTAGGACTACATATAAATTTAACTTTGTGTTTAAGTATTTGCATTCCTGTCACACTGTAGCTGATAAAAACCGAAACATACGTTTCCTGGAAATACTGCCTATTGTCAGGTACAGTTAGAGTCACAAATATTTTAAAAACTGAAAATGATAGAGGGAGAGAGAAGGTGTTTGAAGTATGCACGAAATATTGCAGGAAGCAGTGAAGTGATGCTAAGAAAATAATTGAAAGCAAATGTACAATTAAACTGCATAAAGTATTGGCACAGGCTGATTCATCCAGTGCTAAAAGCAGGTTTACTGAATGACTTAACCAAGCTGCTTTATCCTAATGGCTGTTCTAGGTTATAAATCCCCTTCAACACCTGCAAAATTGAACCATATATTTTTAAATTACATCTTAAGTGAGACTCAGTGCCTTGTTCACCTTAAATATGTAAAAACTAATTAGTAGTGACTTATATTTTAGTAAATATAGTGTGCAAAAATTAACTTACTCCTAGGAATGGATACCGACATTCTTTAGATATGTGGCCTGCAGCCCAAGGGTCATTAACTAGAAACAAACACAGAAAGTATAACCAAATGCTGTGTGTGTGTGACTTTTCCATAAACCTTCAACATGAGGGTTAGCCATTCCTCTCTAGCTTGCTACCTAGCAAAAAACCTGCTGGATTAACCTGAGAATTTTGAAACAGCATCTGCTATTTACCCATCAGTGGAAGAATATAACAGCGGAATGGAGAAGCCCTGACTTTTGCTGTGATTCTGTTAGCCCCCAGTTAAAATACTCTGTATAGGAGTATAACTTCCCTTAGAGATGTCTCCTGTGATCTTAATTAAGTTTTCCTTAGGCCTGTTATGATGATCAAGGGAAATTTGTCTACAGTTCATAAATTCTGTTTGATATTGAGGATTCTCCCTGTCAAACTCAGTTTTAAATATGAGACTTTATTGCCTCTTCCGCTTTCACTTGTCTCCATGCTGAACCAAAAATAATAGCAGGCAATAACAGGAAATTTGCACCTGATTAAGAGGAAATAGTCAAGGAGTGTTGGAATTTGATAGTTGTCTGTTTAAATAAGAGTGTACTTGTCAAGGTGATGCCCACTTGTCAGGAAAACAAGCATACAACTCTGAATTCAAGGCCCACAATGACTGTGGAGTGATCATGTACTCTGGGTGAAGGGGAGGATTAGATCACCTAACAAAACAGAATGAAGTCAGGACATGTAACTGAAAAGAAAAGTTCGGAAAAATACGGAAAGTCTTTCAGTGGCTGGTAGAGACTGTGAAAAGCAGGTAAGAGACATGATCTCTGTGCCTTTCAAAGGTTATTTTAATGGCAAAGAATGGTCAGTGATATCAAAGGAAGTTAGGCCAAGATTTATTAATGTCGCTCTGCATGTATCTGTTTGCATGTGTACATATGTTGTACATATCTATGCATGTGTACATATATTGTACATATGTATGCATATGTACATGTAGAAGTATTTTTTTGTTTGGTTGGTTGGTTAGTTGGTGTTTTCTTTATTAGTGAGGTGCAAACATTGGTTTTGGAATGTCTGCAAAACCTGTGTATGCATTTGCCTCTTTTACAATGTTTCCCTTAATAATGGTGGATACAAGTGTGCCATGATATTGAATCTCTCAGAAATATGATATAAAACCAGCGGAGTGTCTGTAGGAAAAATCTGCAGCAATCAAAGACAGGAGCAGTTTTGAGATTGCATTTCCACGAAGAGCTTTCAGCCAGATGCCATGTGCCCAGAACAGGACTGAAGCAAAAGGCAAAGATGATCACTCAGCACATCCCCTGAGGCTCAGGAGCAGAGTGACAGAGTCCAAGAGCAGGAAGCCTTCTGGCCTAGTCCAGCAGCAATGAGTGCTCACTGAACTGTAAGAACAACGAACTTGAAAAGCTAAAATTCTTTAAACAGGAGAAGTGCTAGGAAAGCTCCAAATCTTCCTTACTTTTAGTGAACTCTGAAGTTTTGGCCACTTTTTTTTTTTTTTTTTTTAATGGATTCTCCTAGTAACATTTCCTGAATTTACTGAGCAGCAGCTGCTCTTCAAGTGATTTGAGTTTGGTCTGGGCATTTCATTCAACAGCAGGTATAGACTTAAATGGTATGAGGCTTTTTTTTTGTTGGACAAGTCATTTTTATTGAACTGCCTTCTTGGATCAGGGTCAGATATGCTCAGTACTTTGCAAAATTGAGTTTGCAGTGAATCACAGAGAAACTTAACGACTATGTCAATACTAATAAATTAAATAGTACTAGTGAATTTTTCTAGGCATTGGAAAGTGATCATCTGCCTTGTTAAATTGTTATAATGATCCCTAGTGTGAATTTGGTCTTGGCTAAGCAGCATTTTCTCAGCAATCTCTGGGCACCTTTCAGAAGCTAGCCTGGTCCAAGGGCTTTTTCCACAAGGCTGTTTACATTCAATCATACTGTTTTAGAGACTAGGAGAGCTTAAAGTGACCTGTTTTATGCTAGTTAACCTCAGTGCCAGAGAAAGGTCCTGGACATGTTTCATTTAAGTGTATAGTGTGACTCGAATTACACGTTTATTTGTTCTGGTTTTATGTGGAACACAAAAAGGTTAAAAGAGGCAGGATCACTTTACCACCTGCTATGAAGTCCTCTCTGAGGACAACTTGGAAGAAGGCAAAACAGCTGTTTAACTATTTAGTCTGTGGCCCTTGTTGGCACAGGTACTGTCTCCATACTTGCAGACTGATGCAGAGAGCAGGTAGAGGCACTGGCTGGAGCAGAGGATTGTCTGTCTGTTTCCCCAAAATGCCTATGGCAAGGAAAGGCCGAATCTGCTGTTCTCATGTGAGCCTAGGCATGTTCTAGTGTAGCCCCACCTCTCTGGGAGCGCGGGTAAGAATGTGGATCTCATGTCTCAAATTCTCATGATTCATTCACAGAAAATCCATTTGTTCAGGCTCTCATACTGGATCCAACTGGAACAAATTGTGAATCCCTGCTTTGCTGCATGACTCAGAGAGATGAAATGAAGGGTGTGAAGCTTGTTCACATAGTAATGCCACTAAAATTAGAAAGGCTGCAGTGGTTCTTTGTGGTTGGGAGATACATTTCCTTCCTGCCTTCTGTTGGCTGGAAATCTTTGCATGAAGCTGCTTGCATCTGTAATAGTCTTCTAGTGCAGAAGGCTCTGGCAGCAGAACTTGCCTCCTGCTCTCATGGCAAAGTCCTACACAGGAAGCTGGCAGCCAAACTGTCGGTGATGTCAACACAAAAGCTGTGTTTGTACTCATATAATTTTGAAAAGTCGAGTTTGAAAAAAAAAAAGCAACACAGGGAGAGAGCAAATAGTGATAATTTCCAAGGGTAGTCTGAAACAAGTAGTTTTTCTGCCTTTGGGAATCACGTAGGTTTGTCATCCTGCTATGTTAGCTGTCATTCTTGTGCAACCAACCATTATGCAGCACATATGATTAAGTAACCCACAAATAAACTAATACTAAAATGTTTCATATTTTGTTATGGTTACCCTAAAAATGGCTGGGAACCTTGGTTAAACTGTCTGTAAAATAGTTTCTTATTATAAGTAATCCTCTAGAGAACCCATAAAACTTTAAATAAATAATTTTGGTGGGGTTTTTTCATGTTATAATACAATATATTTTTTCTTTGTATTCATCTGGAATATTATTTCATTGTCCCTACATCTTCAAGGCTGATAGCCTTTTAGGAGCTTTTAAGAATGGGGAAATCTATTTTAGCAATCTTTTTCACATTTCTGGATAGCTTATTGCTGAAAAGAAGTCTGCTTTTCATATTTACAAGACATCATTGCTCATATATATTGGGAATTCACATGCTCATCTTTTTCCATTGAAGTTCACATCCTGCTGTGATAAATGTCAAGGTAAAATATGAATGCACGCAGACAGGTGTAAGTTCTCTGTTGTTCCAGCTGTTCTCCCTAGGTTGTTCTTCCTGACCCTCCAAAGATCTTGTCCCCTGTGTAACCTCACTATTTGTCAGCTGGGCCTGAAACAATAGGTCATAACATTGTTTTACTTCCATTTTTAGCCCTCAGAAAACTTGAGAATGCTCTGCAGTGGGGAAAGTGGCACGGGGGAGATAGAAGAGGGCTAGTGCAGGGCTCTTTCTGGATCTCAGTAAGAAAGGCCTGACAATAGATGGCTTAGTGAGGTAACTGCTTTAATAAGACAGAATAATAAGAGGAGTTTATAATAGATTGAATGACCAAAAGAGAGAGTATTCTCTCCATGGACAGGATCTGCTCTGCTCAGGATGCCATGGGAAAAACTATCCAGACTCTGTCTGATGCTGCTGAGTGCCCAGCATCTGAAGGGATGTAAAGTTTACTCACTGTCTATATTTGCCTTCTTGTCATGAATCTTTTTAAAGCAGTTATCTTATTAAGCCATTTGTTGTCAGGCTTTTCCTATTAAGGTCCAGGAAGAGCCCTACACTGTGTGTCTCTCTCTCTTTTACCTCACCCTTCTCACCTCTCCCCTGGTGCAGGACACAGTAACAGTACATCAGTTTCTCAAAACTCCTTTGCTGTTTTAACTTCTTGTGATAGTCCAAGATTCACTAAAAAATAACAGTAGTGGTTCTGAAATCTGCTTAGCTGAATTTGAACAAGACTCACTGATTTATCTCTAGGAGACGCTGTTCCATGTGGTCTTTGATAAACAGTGAAGTAAAAATATTTCAGCATTCTTACATGGTGGAAATTTTGTGAACAGCCATTTTACTGGTTTATCTCAATTCTGAAATATCATTTTATCTCTAGGATCTGTCAACAGACAAGGTGGCTACAGTTAACTGAAATTGTGCTGACACCGCTATCCTCTAGCATATACTATCTACAAATACTTAGATTACTAATATACATATACATGGATACGTGTGATTTACCTGCATCCAATATATATATATACAACATACACGTACATAAATATTGGTAATCTACTTCATGATTAGTACATGTGCGCTTATCTAATTCCCTGCCCACAGACCCATCTTTTGAAATACACCGAATTTAATGCTGCTTCTTTTGGTATGCCTAAATCTCAAAATACAATCTTGGCTTCTCTCTCTCTCTCTCTTTTTTTTTTTTTTTTTTCCTATGCAAAGCAAGAAGAATTTGCTGATTTTAAAATATTTTGATAAGAATTAGATCTATATTTTTAGTAACGATTTTATGTGAAAACCCAACCCATGGTTATACTGTTCACTAAGAGTCGTCCCAGAGATGTCTTGTACTGTTACTCTTCTAGTGGCATGTAATGTGAGTGTCAAATTTCATATTTGTAAGAAAACCGTTTTTGCAGATTCTTGGTTTCCATCTTCATAGCTCTTATAAACGAAAAAACACAGAAATAAGATACATGATATTTAAATAAGTTTTTAAAATATTCAGAGTAAATGGAAGCAACCTTTATCTGTAAGTGTGAATTTCATAAGAACTTTGTCAGGCTCTAATCCTTTGCAAACATATATATGGAAATACATTCTGAGTTCACAGAGTATTTTTTCCCTGCTGTTAGGAATATAAGAGTTAAGGGGCCACATTTAAATGACTGGTAACTTATCATGCAAATTTATATAGAGATGTGAGAAAAGTCTCTAGAGTTTTACTTTCCAGAGGAGCAAAAGATGCATTTGTTATATATTTGTTGTAGAAGTAATTAATGGAAAAAGAGAGGAGAAGAGTACTTTTTGTTATCATTATTATTATTTTATAATCAATGAGAACAATCCTAATCTTCTTTTGCGCTGAGAATATATTACAGAAAACATTGCATAGTTTGCCTCATGTACCTAGTATACAGCTATTTCAAGTGTGTTGTGATCAATAGATCATTCTGAAAATATTGAAACATTTTAAGGTTTCCTTGAATAACTTCAATGCTATGCTTTTCTTCCAGATGTAAAAAGAAAAAAACTTCTGTCATTATAAATATGTATAATTTTTAAATGTACCCAGTACAGTACAGTATGTGCCATTAAATGAATGCTCTTGCCAAATAATAGGAATTAACTACTCTTTACTTCTAAATGTGTGTAGGCAAATTTAGCCTTGCAAGAGGGAAGACTTGCAGCTGCCCAAATGGAACTGAATAGTGCACAAATCCAGCTGGATGAGAAGCAAATGGAACTGGATGAGGTACAAGCCATGTATGATGCTGCTATGAAAGAGAAGCAGGCCTTGCTTGATGATGCTGAGGCATGCAGAAGGAAGATGAACAATGCCACAGCTCTGATTGAAGGATTAGGTGAAGAAAAGGTGGGTTTCCACACAAAGTAGGTGGGCAGTTTTGAGAATATTTCATAATGATCATTAACAGTGCTCAAGAAATTGAAGGCATGGTGACATCTTGATATCATCCGACACTTTTTTTAGTTATGTGTATGGTTGTTTTGCTTGAAGTTAATGTGTCTAACAATGGAAAACAATTTCTTGTGTTAATTCTTCTGTATGAAGATTTATGTCATATCATATGACTCATATTAGGATATAGTTCAGATTTAAAGCCAAGGAGCCAAATTCCTTTTAGCTTTAGTAAGAAGAAGAATTAGGCTTAACCTAAATAATTGCCCTAAAATATTTATAAGAAGGATTACTCTTTTTTTCTCACCAAGTATATACAAGCATAGAAATTTGAAGCTTGACTAATTTCCTGAATTATAATTGAAGTTCAGACTTCTACTGGAACCTTTTACAGAATTATGGACTGATTGTTATCCTCTGCACTGAGCTTGAAATTTACCTTTCCTGTGGAGATTTTTCCGGCTTCAGCCTGAAGGTTTTCAGAGGAAGCAGGATACTCTTTTTTCCTCTCTGATTATTTGCTTTGTTAATTCCTTGGTTGATTGCACACAAAGTCAAAATTGATAAGAGGCTTGACTTCAACCACTGCATCTTGCAAGGCTAGGACTTCACCATTTGTTTGCATAGCTGCACTTCAAAATATATCCGTCAAAAATGTTAGATGCTTTATTATATTTTTTTAGTGAATTTCTAAATTTAAGAGCAACACCAAAACAGGAAATTACAGTGCCTTATTGTGGGTTTTCTGAAGCCTTGAGATATGAGGTCTTATAAGAGCTGTTATACCACTCTACTTTTAAAAATTCAGACAAAAAGTTTAAAGACTATGTATGGCACTTGGACCATTGGGCTAAACTCACACTGGGTTAAGTGCGTATTTTCTAAATTTGAAATATATAGGTCCTGACTAAGATTGTGTGCAGAGTGATTGGAACGGAACAGAAATCTGGAGAGAAAGAGAAAAGCAAAAATATTAATTAATTTTTATTTTCGAAGTGTATTAAAAATAATATTAATGAAATCACTGAATTGTGGAATAATTGAAATTGGAAGGGACCTCTGGAGATCATCTAACCCTACATGCATACCCTCACCCTCCACTCAAAGCAAGGTTAAGTAGAGCAGGTTGCTCAAAGCATTGTTCGGTTGGGTTTTAAATATTTCCAGAGATTCCACAACTTCCATTGACAAGGACTTCACTGCAAAACAGGGATATTTTGTGTGTTTGAGTTTCTTTTATTCCAATTTGTGTCCCTTTCCCCTTGTCCTTTCACAGAGTACCACTGAAAAGAGTAATGGCATCTTCCTCTTTACACCCTCTCATCAGGTAGTTGTACACATAGGTAAAATCCCCCCTGCATTGTCCGTTTTCAAGGCTAAACAATCTCAATTCTCTCAGCCAAGGCTGCCCCTGAAATTTCCATCCCAGACTGCTTTTTTCTTGT
Source organism: Myiotriccus ornatus (assembly GCA_036023395.1). Taxonomy (NCBI): domain Eukaryota; kingdom Metazoa; phylum Chordata; class Aves; order Passeriformes; family Tyrannidae; genus Myiotriccus; species Myiotriccus ornatus. The sequence continues at coordinate 90,522,899 of JAYRBT010000082.1, read as the reverse complement.
GGGCAAGCCTGAGGTTCAGCCAGCTGCCTTCCCCTCATTAGATCCTCAGTTATCTGTGCTCAAACTTTTTTTCAGTGCCCTCCTTAAAGCTTCCAGGGTTGCTTGTATCTTGCTGTGTTGTCATGTCAGAAGATATCAGGTAGTTGAAGTCCCCCGTGTAGACCAGGGCCTGTGAATGCAAGGTTTCTTCCCATTGTCTGGAAAAGGCTTCATCTACTTGCTAATCATGTAATCTGTAACAGGCACACACACATCACCCACACTGGTCTGCCCTCTGATGCTAACCCATAAGCTCTCCACTGGCATGTTGTCCGTCCTTGAGTCTCAGATGCAGAACTCCATGCATTTCAGCAGCTCTCTCATGTGAAAGAACACTCCTCACCTTCCCAGCCTGTCCTTCCTAACAAGCCTGTCTGCAGCTGCTGCAGCTCCCCAGTTGAGGAAGTTTTTCCACCATGTCCCCATGGTCCTCATGACATCATGGCTCTGCAACCACATGCAGAATCCTTGTCTGTTCTCCATGCTGTGCAAATTCATGTACAAGCACTTCAGAGAGGTGCACAGCTGTGCTAATTTCAAATAAACAGTATGAAAGCTGTCCCTGTTGTTCTGTCTGATAGGCACTTCTTTGTTTATGTGGATATGCTTAGGGAGTCCTCCATAAGCACTATTTTGTTTATACCACCCCACTTATTTTGTTTGACAACCTGGTCCTCCACTTCTTCATATGACTGTTGGTCATCCTGTCTCTCCCACTTCGTTCCTCCTTTAAAGTACTTCTTACTGGTTTGGCCAACTTATTGGCAAAGATGCTTTTTCTCCACTAGGTCAGGTGGTTGCCATCACTCCCAAGCAAACTTCTACTTCTGAAAAGAATGATTTAAAGTCAAAAATACTCTTGGTTCAAAGAAAAATTATTTACCAGAAAGAGATAAATTCTAAAGTTATATTGTTCCCATTAGTTTTGCGTCTCCTTAAGCTAACTTCTTTATAATATTTTATGCACAGCTTCGTTGGACAGCAAGCAGCAAAAACTTTCAAAATCAAATTATTGATTTGGTGGGGAATGTTCTTCTGGCCACTGGATTTCTTTCTTACTCTGGACCTTTCAATCAGGAGTACAGGAATTTGCTGCTCCAATTGTGGAAGAAAGAGATGGACAACAAGAAGATTCCATACAGTAATGTAAGTGTTCATGCTCTGTCCTGACCTTACTCTTTGCCTTGCAAGAGAAATAACATGCAAACATTTCATTTTACAAATGTGCATGATTGGAAGATTATATGTAGGCTGCAATATTTCATCAAATTTTCAATAAATAAAAAATCTGAACAGTTGACAACTGATCTTGTAAACCAATATATGTTTGAAGTTCCTCTTTATACTGTCAGGTATTTCAAGATTGATTGTAGACCATTGCTCTGACAAATCTGAGAAATGCTGTCTGAGGTCAGCTGCCCTGGGAGGAAATGCCTGTGCCTGCGTGGACAGGGGTGGTCTAAAATGCAGCAGCTAGGGTCCCATCAGGCAGCTTCACTTCCCTGCCTCTTCATACACTACCTTTATTAAAGTGAGCAACCTGAATGCTGGCACAATGATACAGGGCAGGATCCTTTACATGAATCTTGTTCTTTCCTTTTACCACTAGCTTTCTCAGGAGTGCCAGACCTGGCAGCTGTTCTGGTGCATAGGCTTTGCTCATGGCCAGCAGCAGCCTTGTTCCTGTTCCATGACTTTTAGGAGATCTATCTAATGTTCTTCCCTGCACCTGGAAGACATACTCATGCTGAATGCAGAATAATAATCAAAGAGCCATAATAATCAAAACTGTATTTCTGAGTAATGTATATTGTCTTCCACTTGATTTTGTAAATACCTGTGTACATTTTCTTCAGCAGTAAACACTGGAGAAATAGTTCAGGGACTCTCTCTTGAGAGAGACCTATACTCTCAGTACAGGAGTTGAGGCATTTAGCTCAAATGGCTTCTGTTCTCAGCTGTCAAAGCTTTTGACAGAGCAGGTGCTGCTGAAAAGTGCTGTGAGCTAGTGAGCAACCTGTACACAGCTGTGGCTGTACCATTGTGAAGCAGTTAAAAGTAGATCACTGATGCCTCTTCTTTTCAGGTTTTGTGAGATTTGACACTTAAAACCTCTATTAAGGAAACCTCTTTGCTGTGAGAGGTTTATTCACCTCATAGAAGTTGCTTGTGAATATCTTTTTTATTATTTTTTTAGGTTAGGTGGTGCATAATGCTTCTTGTAATGCTGATTAACCTTGACCTGACAGAGTGAAGCTCGCAGTCCAGCCCAATTTATGCTATGAATTACAAAGATGAATTATTTTGGCTTGCACAGCAAAGCTCTTTGAAAGCTCCTGATTATAAAAAATATGTAAGGCCAAGATGGATTTATTAATAAAGTACCAGGAACAGTGCAGTTTCAGGCGAGATTCTTTACCAGTGTCGTATGGGAGTTATCCTACATACATTCACCCCAGGGAGGCTCTTTCTCAAATTCAGTGTACAAAATGTTCTTAAAAGCTGCTTACCTTGGGGAATATCTATCAAGATTCTTACCATTTAAGGATAAGAAACTGGATGTATAATGTCCTTAGAAAGAAAGAACTAAAATTCTGCCTCTATGAAGGTGTTCTGACTACGTTACTACTTAACTGTATCCTTGAAAATTTGAGGAATACTTTCTGATTGTTTCTGTGTTGCTCTCCCCCTCCCCCAACGTATGTCTGGGTTACATGGAGAATGCCATAATTAACGCATTTCAAAACATAATTACCATTCAGTTTAGATAGTTCCCATTAAAGACAGAATTATGATTTCAATGATAGTGGGTGGAAGAGAGTTTTAATTTTTTCGAGTAAATTAACTACTCACAAAAGGCAGCATATGGGCCTTTCTTGATACTTCACACCACAGGAAAGACAGCAGTTTTGCAGTTCAAGCAAAAGGCTTGACATCTGCCTTACTTTGTCACAGACTAACTGCCCATATGAGCGATTTTGGGATAACAATTTAAAAAGACCTATTTAAAAGTAGTTATCTATCTGTATAGTTAGGCATTTAAATTAGCTAAGTTTCAGAGTTGCAGGGTGACTGATACTTCTTGCTGTGATAAGAAAAAATTCAAAGCTGTTTAGATCCTACTCCTTTGCCTAAGGAGCTAAATATGGTTTTAGATTCCAATTGCTGAAAAATTTGGCTATTAAATGCTTTACTGTCCTTTGCACAAATGGAAATTGGATTCCTAAAGTTTCTCCATCTATGAGAATGGTTTGTGTTGCTTCATTCAGAGTCTTCACTAATTATAGAAGTAAAAAAATCAAAGGGATAAAAAGGCTTTGGAGTCTTGCAACCACTGGTATCAGTAAATCCCATGATTGTATCACAAGTTTCATAGTATTTGAAGTTTTGCTTTAGGCTTCAGATGCTGAATTATGTGATTTTTGCAGGATTTGCAGTCTTTTTCTTTCTTTCATGTCTTTCTTTCAAACAGGTATGTTTGTAGAGAAAGCTTACAAATAGGAATCCTTGAATGAAAAACGTAAGGGGCAAATAAAAAACCCCTTCAATTTTATTCTTTTTAAACTCCTAATCCTTAGTAAGGTACTTTTCTAAACAGGAGAGCTTGGTTTATTCTTTTAAGCCCTGTTTTCTTCATATACACATTTTTGAGAGGCCAGTCATTTTCATAGTGAATAAAGTAAAACAGGTTAGTTGACATGCACAAATCAAACTTCAGGAGAGTATGTAAACTTCGAAGGGTTTTGACTCAGCAACAATAACCTTCCATGATAGTTCATGGTTATTGATCCTTAGCACATCTCCTCTTTCTTCTTTTAGTCTCCCACAAGCCGTCTTGTATTCATATACATACTTGGAAGGCACTTTCCAGTAGGTGAAAGCTCTTGTGAGCAAGATGATGCTTCTTCTTGAGCTAGCAGGAAAACAGTTTGCTAATACCAAACTCAGTTTGTCATTAGTTATTGAACTGGCTTCAGAGTTTTTCTGAAACTCTTTGATGCACATCAAAACCTCAACAGAATTAACTTTCGGTATTGTTCAACTGCAATGATTCAGCCACTGAGCTTTAAAGAAAAGAAACAGTAAGCAGTAACTACCAAATGCACTCTATCATGCATTATGATCAGAATAAGAAAAAACATCCATTAGACATTTTATAATGTATAACTCCTCTACCTGGTACTAATTTTGTAATTACGTGTTCTCTATTAGAACTTGAACCTTACTGGTATGCTTGTTGACAATGCTACTGTGGATGAATGGAACCTCCAGGGTCTTCCAAACGATGACCTTTCAATTCAGAATGGCATTATTGTTACAAAAGCATCTAGATATCCTTTGCTGATTGATCCACAAGGTCAAGGAAAGATCTGGATTAAAAATAAGGAAAGGAATAATGGACTTCAGGTAAATAGTTAATTTACAATTTTTTTTTATTTGTGTGTCATTTCACATTATATGATGCATGTTTATGGTATACAGTTAGGCAGAAATTAAAACAACAGTGACACAGAATCTTTAATCAATATCAGGGTGAAATGGCTTGGAAAGTTATGTTATGCCATATCTATTTTTACGATGAATCTTTTAATTGCTTGCCATAGTCAAAGAGAAACAAAGAGAGAAGTAAAAGACTTGCAAAATATGGATCAGATGGGATCAGGGAGTTGGTGTTGCTTGGTGATAACATTTTAGGGTAAGCGTTTTAAGAGGAAAATACGGAAAAGAAAAAGGGAGGAATTGGAAAAAGATTAGTAGAATGAATTAAGATGGAAATCTAGTGATCTTTGAGGCATATCAAATGCAAAGTGCAAATTTAGGCTCCATCTTGATTAAATGCATGTGATAAAATTATTTATTTCTTAATTTGTCCCCCTTCCTTACTTTCTATCTAGCAGTGTATCCTGTTTGGAATGTGGGTCTTCTATTTAATTTAAAATTGTCTTTTTTTTCCTCCCTTCTATTCAACCTACTCTCCATGCTTTGTTACACCAATAAGGATGAGTTATGATAAAAATCTAAACAGATAATATATTTTCAGGCCAGATCAAGCACGATACTAAAGAGTGAGTTGATAATAATGCATTAAGTCTGTCCTACAACTGTAGATTATCACACGAATACCATGGTATACTCTCTTCACTCTAAATGAGAGTGATGGATGAGAAAAAGAAACTTAGAATGAATGTAAGTATGGTGACATCCAGATGTCACCATGGTGATGTCATAAGCTAAAGCCTTATCTTTCTAAAGCTTGATCTAGATCTGCTTTTCCTAGAACTGTTAAAAAAGGCCAAACATTCCCACACCAAATCCAGTTTCTGCTGAGTTGAATATGCTCAAAAATTGGTGTGGAAGTATTGGTAGAAACAGCGAGTATTGTCTAAGGAAAAGAAAAAATAATGTACAACATTCAAAGATCTTGGAAAAATGGATGTCTTTATTAAAAATATGATGAAAAGCTCCCCTAAAACGTATGACTGGTATTCAGAGAAGTGTTTAGGCATTTTGTGTGTGTGAAAGCTACTGTCTTACAGTAGATAACATGGCTTCCTCGAAATTACTTCAGACCTTATTTTGGCTACCAAAAATTGCATCAAGAAAGGCTAGTGTAAGTAACCAACAGGAAACAATAGAGAGAAAATTGTATCTTGTATTCCACCTGCCTTGAGAGTTGCATCTTCTATTCAGGATTTCAGAGAGCTGCCAGTCTGAACTCAGAGTGGCAACAGTGGCAACAGTCCTTCAGATAGGGACCTGCACTGACTCTTTCTGTCCTGCTCCCTGTCCTTCTGAGAGCCTTTTCCCCAGTAATTTTAGTGTCCTTCGAGCTGCAGCTTCTTGGTCCCTCCCTTGAGGAGCACTGAGTCCGTGTTGGTGCCCTCCAATGGGCTGCACTTGCCATGTGCCTTCTGCAGAAAGGGATTGCGAGCACACAGATTCCATTCCGTTCTCTGGTCTAGTAATTCCATAAGGATCTTATATCACATACTCACCAAAGCAGGGACTAGCAGATGTATATTAAAATACAACTTCCTCTCATCCCACTATTCACACACTACAAGTGACATTTGGCAGATGAGCCAGAGAAGGATGTCTACCAGGCTTGCCTTGTGTTCAGTATGTTTAAATATCTAGCATATGAAATTTGTGAATCCTGACAGGGCTTAACTACTGAGCTGCTGAGGACTCTCAAAATTTACAGGGCTTTGAATACACACAGATGTGGCCTCTAAATGCAGGGGTAGGTTTAACTCATGAAAATGCAGTCGGTTATGGGATTTTAGACATCCTGGCTCAGGTGTCAGCTGTGTTATAAGAATCCAACTTCTCCCCTGTAAAGTCCAGGAGGAACAGGGTTATGTCAAGACTGTAAATACCCAAGTGTTTAGATTATGGCTTTACATCTGGGTTGTTGTAATTTGCTATGGTCTTGTTAGGGTTATGTTGTTGGTCACCCATACACTAGCTTTATCCCTCAGTTTACTTTGGAGTAAAAATGTAGGCAACAGGCTGTTTTGACAGATACCTGTATGGGTACATTATAACTTTGTTACATTATAACAAAGCAAAAAATGCAGAGTGGTGGAACATAGTATTAGTTTTTAAATAATATACTGGTTTAAGAGTGTGCCTCTTAGAGTGTAGAAGTTTTAAATATGCTTCTTTTTTAAAAAGCATTGACTGCAAGACATGGATTAATTTTAAAAATATGTCTGCCCTAAATTCTTTTTCTAGTAAAAAACCCAAACCCACGGCTTAATAGATGCCTGGAAAGGCTATTAAATTATCATCTCTAAGAATTACGTTAAATATATTAAATTTAAATAAACGAAAAGGAATCTATGTAATTTTTAGCAATTTTAAGACTGGTAGAAACGAATTGGAAATTCAACATCTGATGTCCTATCAGACCTCCTATGTAGCACTGATTCCCTGTCTAAGCTCCATAAATATTTCCCTACTTCACATTAGTGTTCTAAACATAAATCCATTAATATTTAAAAGGTATTAAGATATTACAGTGATTAAATAGATATGCAGATAAATAAGTAAGTAGATAACAATAAAGAAATATGATCTCCTATTCTGTTAAATTTAAAGCAAAACTTCATTTCAGCAGAGGCAATTGTTGGTCCCTAAAATGTAATCATTTGTGGAGATATCCCAGGATGAGTATATTTTTTTTTAATTTCAGTAGATTTTATGCTGTTTTCTATGTGCTTGCAAACGCATGCTGTATTGTGAATCAATCTTCCCAGGTTACAGCTATGAACCACAAGTTCTTCAGAAGTCACATAGAAGATTGCTTGTCCCTTGGCCGACCTTTGTTAATTGAAGATGTTGGAGAGGAACTTGATCCTGCTCTAGATAACATCTTGGAAAAAAATTTCATAAAATCTGGTTCAGCACTCAAAGTAAGATGAATTGTAAACATGAAATTAAAACCCAATAGGACAGATGCTGGGTATCGGGTAGTCTGAATACTGATGAGATTCAGACCTTTACAGCACTTAGAAAATGAGCAGTGAACTCATTAAGCAGAAAGTTTAAAAATGTAAATTAAAATGTAAATAAAGGGTTCATAAATTTTTCGTTGGATAAAATAACTGTTTTTTCTGAATTCAGCTTTTGAAAATTGAGTAATATGTTCTGTTTTCAGGTGAAAGTAGGTGACAAAGAGGTAGATCTGATGAGTGGGTTTACCCTCTATATGACGACAAAATTGGCTAATCCTGTCTATACTCCAGAAATTAGTGCAAGAACAACTGTGATTGACTTTACTGTTACTATGAAAGGGCTGGAAGATCAGCTCCTTGGCCGTGTCATCCTCACGGAAAAACAGGTATCTAGTAGCTTGCAGTTTTTGTACAGAGGGAAGGCTTGTTCAGTGTCTGCACTATGAGTGCATATATATTCAACACCATGGTTGAAATCAAATGCAAGAACAAAATTTTGAATGAAGGTTTAAGGGCTGTGCATTTGCTGAAAGGCAATGTGGAACTGTTTTTTAATTGAACGGAGGAACTTAAACATTTATTTTAAGATCTGGCCTTGGAAAGAGAAGAAAGAAAGTTATTCATTAAAAATACATCACAAGCGTGTACATGACATACATAAAATATCTTTATTCCTTCATATATAGCAACGGCTTCTTGTTCAGTCAGAAATCTTTTTTATTTCTGAATTCCTTTTTAAACTTAATTTGAATTACATGAAAAAATGCTTATGAACTTGAACTATTTTTGCCAGCCAGGCTCTAGTGTGCAAGGAGATAAAGGATTCTTAAGGAGCCCTGAACACTGACTTGACTATGCTCTTACTGAAATTAGCATTGATTATGTGGGAGTAAATATAAGGAAGAAAATCCTCTCTCAGGTGAGAGAAAAAACCCTAAGGTTTGGATTAGCAGAGCTGCTGCTTTCAATAAGTAGCTCAGGTAGACTTGCTTATGTAAGAGCAGTTCCTTACTTAAGGGAATTCATTCCACCTTCTTTGACTTCCCAAAGCATGTTCTAAACAGTGTGCTTTAGTGGTGCTGTCATTTTGTCCAGCCAACACCCTTCCACTTTGCTCAAATGAGCATTTGCTGAAGTAAGGACTGAAATTTAAATGCTTGTCCTTCAGTCTGACAGTCACAACCAGAGGCTGGAAAGTCATTGCTATGCACAAACTTCCTGTGAATTGTTCCATGAAAAATGGAAAAACTATAACAGCAGGTACTGGGAAAAAAGCTGTGCATTAGCAGGGTGGGACAAATGCTATGGATGCAAAAATTTTAGTCTTTACTCCAGTGGATGTACTTTTACGTAGGCAAAACTGAACAGCAACTACTTACCTCTGATGGGAAGGAGAGATCTAATCAAGATAAAAGTTAAATAAATTTCTCATGACCTACATATAAAACTCCTCTCCCCACACAGAGATATCGTTGCTCTGTTGTTTTTGTTTGTTTTCCTGGACAGAACGGCTAGAGAATTCATATTGAATGTATGTAACCACACCTAGACTGCATTTTGGGTCAAAAATATAGACACTGAGAAATACTCATCCAGTGCTTTACATCAGCTAAAGAGTACTGCAAGGGGTACCAGATTAGTGTCAGCACTACTTGCTGCACAGGGGCGTGGTTGCAGCAGATCAACATTTATTAAACTTCTTCCCTTTAGCAGATACAAAGACATCATGGTAGTTCTGTCTCTTCTGTCTCAATAAGAGATGAACATCATGGTGTAGACAACCAGAACCAATGGGATTCTGATAAATTTAGTTCAAAGAAAAAACAGAACATCAAGAAAGATTCAGAAGAACTGGTTTTATATTACAAAGAGGCAACTTTATGATGGAGCCAAAGTAATAGATTAAAGGAACCAAGAGACATTCTTAAAGATCAGTAGCGATTAATGAAATATGATCCAAGAAATGTTTATTTTTCTCAGCTTTATAGGTTGCTCCTGTGACTATATGAAAAAAAAATTGTTACCAGCATCTTTTAGTACTTTGATAATGAAGTTGCTGCCACTATTTGTGTTCAGAAGAGGTATTTTTTATGTCTCAAATGTGGTTATGAAATTGTCTTGCAAACAAGACTTGCATCTGGTATATTTGCTAATTCCAAAAGATACCTTTTACAGGCTTACAAATCGAATGGATAGAGTGTGTATTCTTGAACAGTGCATGTCCTTACATGGAATTTAAGCATGTACTGAAATGCATGTTTGAGTGTTCTGTAGAACTATTCCTTTTGTGTAGTTTGAGTCTTTTATTTTGTATTAATGGCATAGAAAAAGGAGTAAATGCAAAAAATTTGAAGCTGAATGACTGATGCTTAAGTCATTCTCCTCTTTTTGGGATGCAGTTACTTGTAGCTTCCATAGAAGCTACATTCTATAGCCCTAGACTATATTTCAAACAGGTTTCCAAAACAGAAGTTTGTGAAACTAAAGAAATTTGTCACTTCTTTGAAATATGGGAGAACCCCTCCCTTACTGTATAACTCTGTACTCTCCTTTTCCCTCTAACTTGGCATGTTGACAAGAATGAGAATAAATTGAAGCTATTGGTGTAGGTAGGCTATTATTAACTACCCATTTCTTACAAGAAGATTGGCTTGATTGATTAAATAAAGGTGGCCAGCAAGAGCATCCCTGAGCTGTGTTGTACTGTGCAGTATAGATGCCTCATTTCACTTCTCATTGTGTTGACTTTTATGTCATTGTTCCCTTGTCATTGTCTGTCTTGTAGAAATAGCACAAAAATTCTGTATGACATAAATAATATTTGAAACATTTCCTATTTTATAAGCAGTAGAGGATGGTGTCTTTCAAAATCACAGAATCGTAGAAATTAGAAATGGAAAAGGTCATGCATGTCCTTGGTCTGATCCTATTTCAAGTACTTAATGTAGTGTGGCTTTTGTCACTTTCCACTGGAAACTGGCTTTAGTGGTTTCTGCACCTTACTGTGAGGAAGCTTTTCTTTGTAATTCTGATGTTTTCATTCCCCAGTATGCTGCATTAATCAAATAAATACAGTGTACATATAAATTAATTTGGTATATATATATTCAGTATACATATAAATTGCTTTACTACAGAAATATTTAGTAATATTTCTGTATTTTGCAGAAAAGGCAAGAAAAACTCCAATCTGACATGCATGAAATCACGTTTTCTCTATAAGGAATCTCTCTCTGAATTAATCTTAAATATTCTAAGGAAATTTTCTGAATACAGGAACTGGAGGCAGAAAGAATCAAACTGATGGAACAAGTGACATCTAACAAGAGGAAAATGCAGGAGCTTGAAGATAATCTACTCTGCCGTCTAACCAGTATGGAAGGCTCATTGGTTGAAGATGAGTCTCTGATAGAAGTCCTAAAGATCACTAAAACAACAGCAGAAGAGGTGAATTTATAATGCGCTGTAATTATAATTTAAATATTATATGTAGACAGATTTTTATTCTTGTTTGTTGGGTTTTTGTGTTGGTTTTGTTTGTTTGTTTTCAATCAGAAACGCTATATAACATCTGACTTCTTAACAAATAAGTGGTGGAAACACTGTAATTTTTCTATATAAAATGTTGCAAAATTAAACTGTTACTTGGATAGTGTTTTATAGTCCAGGCGTATTTTGCAGGTGTAAGTTGGAATCAATTCCCATTGTGCTAGGTGTTGTAACAAAAGAAGACACAATGTCTTTGTTGAAACACTGACAGAGGGAAGCAAAGCTGGACTGAAAATACTATTGTGGTTTCAATCAAGACCTTTTCTTTTTGCCTTATGTGCAGTATAAACTAGAAGTGGCACAACTTAATCTTCATGGTCTTTTTCATTAATTTTAAGGTCAGTGAAAAATTAAGCATAGCAACGCAGACAGAGGTGAAAATCAATACTGCACGTGAAGAGTATCGTCCTGTTGCAGGTCGTGGTAGCATCCTTTATTTCCTAATTGTGGAAATGAGCTTGGTTAATGTCATGTACCAGACATCCTTACGGCAGTTCCTTGGCATTTTTGACCTATCAGTGCAAAGATCTCGAAAATCTCAGATCACAGCAAAAAGGGTAGTATATATAATCGAGCATCTCACCTATGAAGTCTTCAAGTACACAGTTCGAGGGCTGTATGAAAATCACAGATTCCTGTTTACATTGCTTCTGGCACTGACAATTGACTTGCACGCTGAGAAAATTTCACGCTCTGAGTTTGAGACATTGATAAAAGGTAATTTCTCTAAAAATGTTCTTGTTTACACGTGCCTGCTAATGGTAGTGCTTGCATTAACAATGTGTTATGTCTCATGGATCTACTGTTTTTTAACCAGTGAATGAAAGCATATATAGCCTAAGAAGAAACTGAGAGACAAATTTTCCAAAACAAGAGCAATATAGATAATTTGTTATAAAAATAATGATTAGATGAGGATTATTGTAACTGCTTTACACTGCAAAACAGGAAAAAAAGTCCATTATTTTGTGAGAGAATCTGTAGTCTCTTTTTCATCTGCCTCTTTTTCAAGTTTTTACATACCTGTGTCTCAAATTGTAGACAATAAGCAAAAACTCTGTTGATTGCTGATGAACAGGCATGTGAATGCATGAGGACTCTGTACCATGGTTAAGAATCAGTATAAGAAAGGGGAAGTCTGCTACATGTTGTAAAACTCTGCTATATTGTATTGCATTGTGCCACCACTGTATGTCAGTACTCAGACACAATGACAATGAAAAATTATAGTAAGGTTTATAAAAATGCCTTGGGGATTGACCCCACAGTCTCCAAGATATGATAAGTGCAATCTGGTACAAAGACAAGTACAGTCAGGTACTTGCCATCTGAATATCTCAGTTTGTTTGGCAAACACTAATTTACTGTTCAGCTGTGGCTCAGCTGTGTTGGAGGTGAAAATGGGCATGACTCTGAGGGGTGGTTGAGCTAAAAGGCTGTTGAAGTTGCACAGTCCTGGAAATGAATGCACCACGTGCTTTCTTGTTCTTTAGTCTCAGGGAAGGGAGACTCTACTAATCATAGGTCCTTTCTACACCTGGTCTGAAGACCTGGGTTTGAGTATCATTTTAGGTAGTCAAGTTTCATTCCAACTCTACAGATGGAGAAGAAGCAGCACAAAAACTACTGGGATATCAGCTCTGGGAGGAACTGAGACCAGTTCTCCAAAGAGTCTTTGTTAAATGATTCTTCCATGCAAATTCTAGGCCTCCATGTCCTGATTTACATAAATTTGTACTCCCTAAACTATATGAATAAGTATTTTTTATTACTTGTAATTTTTCTGTTTAACAGTGTTAGTTTTCCTCTATAATGCGTTTCACTTTGCAGGAGGTGCCAGCTTGGATATGAATTCTGTGGAACCAAAACCAAAAAAGTGGATCCTTGACATGACATGGCTCAATCTTGTGCAGTTATCTAACTTGTACCCTTTCAATCAACTTCTGGTGCAAATTGTTAAGAACGAAAAGTCTTGGAGAGCTTGGTTTGATGAAGAAGCACCTGAAAAAGCTGTTATTCCTGATGGCTATGACAACTTACTGGATCAATTCCGTAAGCTGCTCCTTGTCCGTAGCTGGTGCCCGGATCATACTGTTGCCCAAGTAAGACATGCTTTTGTACAATAGTTATGCCATGTGGCATCTCCTGTAGAACTGCTAGTTCCAAAGTTATGTTTGCTAGTTCCAAACTTATTCTAGTTCCATACTGTGATTTGTTATCATAGTATTTGTTTCAGAGTGAGCTATTTTGAAAAATCAGGTATTGAAATCCTCATAATAAATACGTGTGAAAATACAAATTTATTTAATTGCAATGAACTGGAAAGCAGAACATGAAATAAATTGTGTTGGCGCTGTAAGAATACCATTCTTTTTCTGTGGCTCTTCTAAAGTCAAGTCATGAAACCTGCAAAGCAGTTGCATTCATCTGGCGAATCTAAAGATACATCCCTGTTTTTTTCACAGAAGAAGTGGAAAGCAAACAATTCACTTTTATGACAGGTGCACTAAAATAGCAGATAAACTGTTTACTTCCCCTCCATACAGAGGAAGTAATAATTAAGACTGTCTCATGGCAAATATCATAAAAGAAATTGCAATAGACTAGCAGTTTCTCCACAGTTCTGTGATGTTTGGAGGTTTTTTCTCTGTGTAGGTGTAAAAGAGATATATGAGCCTATGAGTATCCTCTTTTCACTTTTTTTTTTGTCTGGTTTTTTTTTTCTTTGCCTTTATACTATAAAGTAATACTTTTCCTTTCCTGCATATCTCAACTTCACATGTTGCATGCTGTGATAGCATCTGTGTTGTATTTAGGGGACATCATTTTTTCATGGACCTCTTTTTCAGCAAGACTCCCTCCGTCTGTTTTGCTTTTCTATTCTGCAGCTGGTAAGCAGTAGAGAAGTGTGGGATCTCCATCTGCCACAATTTCATCAGAGCAAAATAATAAAGCTATTCTGCTTATTTATCTTACTGTCCTGCACAACCGTTTTTGAGAAATACTGTCTTGAAACAATGGTTGCAAAAAATTTCTTTTTTTTTTGTCTTTTTTTTTTTTTTTTAAGGAAAGAGGGAATGTTTTATTACTATCTGCTTTACCTCTTGTTTCCCTACCATGTTTTCCCAAGTATTATAGGTTTTACCTGCCTTTGCTAGGACAGAAGTTACACTTAATAGTGGATGACTAAGTTATTTTTTTTCTGCAGTTGATGTCTTCCTCAGTCCACCTTGTTCCTGGGTGTTTCTCTCCATCATACATGCCTCAGAATCTGTGCTAGTCATTGAATAGCTAGGAAATCACATCAGTCAAAAAGGAATTTTATACAGCAGGGTAGCTTTAGAAGTTCTTTTAGAAAATGTCTTAGAAAAGAAGAAAATAGAGGAATAGGGAAGTTTTGACCTTTAAGGATAAAGTCTGAGCTGTGTTTATGTTTTGTAGAAGGAGATATTCACTGTAAGAGACTTGAATTGGATAACCACTGGACAGGAGAATTTGTTTGAAGTTCCAACAAATATATGGAAGATTGTAACTGGGTCAGATGAGAGATCTGTCTAATCCACTCTGCTGTAGAGACAGTGTCAACAATACATGCTTAGAGGAGCTGGGAATGGAACTGGTGTAGAGAAACTCTTTTATTTGGCTACCCACCAAGTTTCAGCAGTCAGTAATTTAGGGGCAATATCTGGGGTGTCCGCAGAGCCGACTGTGGATCTATTCTGCATGGATTTTTTTGTTGTTGTTTAGAAAAAATAGCATTTAGCATCCTGTAGCAACAATATTCACAGGATGACTGTTGTGTGAGCAGAATTCTTTCTTTTCTTTGTTTGAAGTTTGCTATCTGAGAATTTCAGTGGTTGACTCCTGTGGACTGTAACTTTTGTTAAACCAAATTTGAAAATGAAAGCTTAGATTTGTAGGTAGGTATACGAATGTAAATTCCACATCAGATTAATGCTAAATTAAAAAAAGTAAAGGTATATATATTTCTGGTATCTACTCTTTTCAGGCTCGACACTACATTGCAGAATCTCTTGGAGGGAAATATGCAGAAGGATTTATTCTTGAAATGGAAGCAATGTGGACAGAAAGTGACTGTCGAACACCTTTGACGTGCCTTTTATCAGTGGGATCTGACCCCACTGAAAGTATAGAACGTCTTGCAAAATCAAAGGTATCCTCTAAACTGAGTTGTCTGAAGCTGATAAAGACAATTTTAACTGTCCTTTGCACTGTAAATGATATTTCCGCATTTTATAGAAGTTGAAATAATGATATTTGTGTTCATACTAGTGCTATATGAAAGTTAATTTTTGACCAGTAGCCAAAATGTGATTACTAGAAAAATGGAAATGTTCTAGTCTTGCTTTTTGCAGTTGTTTGATTCCAGTGAGTCCTCCATCTTTATCCAGCAGATTATGATAGTCCATTACTTAGGAAAAGTACTGAACTGTGAAAACAAAACAATATTTGTGGTTTACATTGTGTTGCATTCACTGTAGGAGCTGAGAGCAAGAACAGTCACAGGAAGATACAGGAAAAAAAAAATCATAAATATGGTGACAAGAGAAATTAATTTGAAGACCCTACCATTCAATCTGTTCACTTGATGGAGATAGTTAACATTTCTTACAGCACAGCATCACTTAAAGGCACTCTCTGCTTTGTTTATGGTTCACAATGTAGATGCATGTAAAATTTTCCTAAGAAGTTATTTACAGTAGATTTCCATAAATTTTCCTCCTTGTTAGAATACATTTTCATTTAATGGTGCAGGATTTTGGTATACACTAAGTAAGATATACTTGCAAAAGTGGGGAATGCCCATAAATCTCTTTAGCTTATTAATTAGAATTTGTAGATGCTTGTTCTCTCTGAAAATCAGGACTCTTATTTGTCTGTCTGTGTTGAAGACAGCTTAAATTATGTTCTAATTCTCATTTAAGTGTTTAGATTTAGGAATCTTTAGTTTGAAGTTGTTAATCTCGTCCCCCAAAACTGTTCAGGCAGACAGCCACACATACACAAATATAAGGAGGGAGAAAAACAGCAGTTGGGTGAACAGAATTTTTTGGCTTATTGGAAACAATGCATTTTAAAAATGCATTACAAAAAATTCTATTTTCAAGAACATTTTGACTTTGTAGAATATCTGAAATTAACTACAAGAATATTTATAGACTTGAAATGTGCATATTTTTTTTAGCTATTTTTCAGTTTCAAGTAAACACATTAGATGACCATGGGGGGATTCTTGTTCTCATGGCATACGGTATGAATACAAATGGAGTGTCACCATTGTGATGATGTTTTCATTCACCTATTCAACATATGTATCCTGTGAAATGGACTCCTAGATGGGTATTCTAGTAGGAGTTAGTTTCTGTAAGCAATAAAGACTGACTCAGTTGAAAGCAATTCAGAGCATGCAACGGGAACTTAACTCTGCCTTGTATTGAGAAGTTGAGTATTTCTATCCCACTGGCCCTGTAAGGGAACAGGGGACACCAATCTCCTAACTGAGTTCCTTGAAGTCAGCCAGTCACTTACAGCCACTCTTACAAGGAGTGGAGTAAATGCTTTCCTGTTCTGTCAAAGCTTAAGCAAGACCTTAGCCTGTCTGGGGAAGTGCTGGTAGGTAGAAGGTGCTCTGTGACTGTGACTGTTAAAATATGGAAGTTTTTGCTGTCAGCGCAAAAGTATATTGCAGTGGACAGTCTTAATATGTTTTCATGCTTTAAGGAAATGTGTATAGAATAAATAGAAAGTGAGGTTGCAAAAGAGCTAAAGGGATTGCCTTTAGCAAAGCACATAACAAAGCACAACTATAATGTCAACTGTAAATGTAAAGTCAACCACAATGTTTACTTCAAGAGATAAGGCAAGAACGCTAAAGATCTAACCCCACAGCATATAGAAATCTTTCAAGTTTACAAAAGCCATCCAAATCCTGCAAATCAAACTACAGACACAGATATTTTTTAAAATAGAAATGTATGTTAAGATTGCGGAACTTGAGGAGCACTTCGGTAGTTCTCTAGCTCTTGAAAAATATATGTAGAAATAATTTACAGTTTTCAGAAACATTTGCAAGAGGGCTTTGGGTTTACTTTGCTAGTTTGTCAACAAAGCGTGCTTAGTGCCCGTCTTTCTTTGGGCTTTCTCTGCTTTTTCCCAGACTTAATCTTTAACAAAGGTTAGCTGTACCAAGGATCTGCTCTTGGT
>JAYRBT010000082.1:90477555-90505526 GCA_036023395.1 Myiotriccus ornatus | reverse complement strand
TCCAATGCACAGGCTGGAAGGTGTAAAGACCTTCCCCGGTTCTTCGTTCGCAAAGACTGGCCATTATTATTATTAATGATTGTACATTTGGGAAGTAACCTTGCTGAGAAGAGCAAATTGTGAGTAGATGCTTTGTTAGGAAATAATGTATCAGCTGAATATTTATGCACTCTTATACAGGAGTAGCCACAGTCTTTGACTTACGGAAGTGCTAGCTGTACTGAGATGAATCTTAGAAAAGATAAAGTTTTTCGCTCCTCTGTCATGAAGTCAACTTCACAGGCTGTTTAGCTTTGCTTCTTTTAGCTACAATTACAAGTTTTACTGACCTGACAATAGGATTTAACTGCTTTCCTATCTTTGGCATTCTTTTCTCCTGTAATCTTGCCAGGATGTGAAGAATCAAATACAGTAGCTGTATTTATGCTGTTTTGTAAAATCAGGTCAGGGCCCGTTCTCTGACCCTAAGGCCAAATGACCCAGCACAGCTTGTGACATATGCCTAATCTTCTCCTCCAAAAGTAGGGTAGCCTCATCCACACTGTTTAAAAGGGAATGTCTTCCTTCTCTTTTGTTTCACAGTAAGAGTTTCAGTAGCAGTGAAGCTCAAGATTAACCTTTGTAGCTCTCAGCCAGCTGAAGACAGGCCCAGATTACTAAGTCTTTATGCATCTCATCACTCACAGCATGAGGGATACTCAACTGTAGGTCTTGAACATGAAACTGTCTACGAAACAAAGCCTTCTCACCAATTCTTTTGCCCTCAACATGTATACAGAATAATATGCTCACCTCGGTTTCGTAATTCTGGTTTTCCCTGGTAGGAGTCAGGCAGCCACCCTAAGCCAGGGGGCTGCTTACTTAACAAGAGTAGTATGAACAATAAGCAAGAGAGGATCTGCCTGCACGTTACTGACAGACTTGTGTGGTCCTGATCGCCACCTTGTCTTTTTCAGTTCCCCTTGTGATAACTTGTATCATCTTCTGGTTTTCTGAACAGTTGGCTTTATTCTCCCATAGCTTCTGGAGAAAAGATTCCATAAAATTCCAGAATTCTTGTGTTTGCACATATATAAACTTTGTCTTTTCTGAATCTAGATCTGCTCTAAATCTGCTAGAGCCAATAGATCACCAAACTAGAATCCTCTGAATCAGACTCCACAGCTGCCATTTAACAATACAGAATGTTTCCCGAGGAAGGATTAAATGTGAACCAATCTTTCCTGTCCTACCTGCTTCATTGACAGTTCTCTTTTAGATGAAAAAAATATGTTCGGTCAGTAAGAAGACACCAGAATTGCTGGGTTTACTCTGTGCATTATTATCTGAAGCCTTGGCATCTGCCCTTCTCAAGATAGTCCACATCATAGTAAAAAGAATGATCAGGTAGCTATTTTGCTGTGTTTATGTCTTGCTTTATTTGGAAAAGTGGGGAAAAGGAAGGCAAAATGTTTCCATTGTCTTATCTCATTGACTTTGTTAGATCAGCAAAAAAAATCCAGTAGGTGTAGTTTTCTTCCAACAGGTGGAAGATAAAAGGAACTTGAAGCGTTTTACTTTTTTTTTTTTTTAAACTCTGTTTTAATAGAATCAGTCTCCACTGAAAATAATGGTTTTCTTTGTGGCACAGTGTTAGTACCTGGACCTACAGAAGCAATACATCATGTGTATAATCATTCTAAGGAACTACATATAAAAAAACTTCCTTTTTTCATTCCAGAACATTCCATGTCGTGCCATTTCAATGGGTCAGGGCCAGGAAGTCCATGCAAGACACCTGTTAAATCAATGCATGCAAGATGGAGGATGGCTCCTTCTACAAAACTGCCACCTTGGCTTGGAATTTCTTAGTGAATTAATGGACACCATCACAACAGTAGAATCTATGAGTGAAGATTTCAGAACCTGGATCACTACAGAGGCTCACCCAGAGTTTCCTATTAATCTTTTACAGTCCTCTATAAAATATACCAATGAACCTCCTCAAGGTAGGAAACCATGCCTTTTTGGAGTTTGGGGGCTTGTTTTTCACCCCCCACTCACTAAGATATCACTATACTTTGTGCAGTGTTTCAGCTAAGTACAGCACTGTGTAAATCAGTCTTGCAATGTGTAAAGCAAGGCTCTTTTGGGAAGAAAATGGATATTTCTTGGGTTTGTAACAGATATTGATAATTATTTTGTTGCTTGTGTAGAATCTGTGTAGAAATCCAGGATAGTGGTCCTTTCTTAAGTTTAGTACACCCCATCAGTCTTCTCTTTCTGCCCAGTTGACCCCACCCAAGGATGCAGAGTGGGATCAGTCCTGTGCTCTATCGAGTGAGGAAAAGGGAGGACTCTCTGAACACCTAACCTCACTCAAAGCTGCCATACACATTTGTTGCTGTTGCTTCTTGTCTGGAGACTGCTGACTGGAGACTGATCCCAGCATCTTTCATTTTGTCCTTTAAGTATTTGTGAGCTGCTACTGAATCACCCCTTAGCCTTTGTCAAGACAGTTAATAACAACTCATAATGGATCTGAATACTGGGGTTTACTTAAGAACTGATGAGATTAGGACTTTTATGCTATTTGCTTAACTTACCCACTCACTCAATCATGCTCCCAACCTTCTGTAATGCATTTATCTTGACTTCTCTTCCCATTGGAGACATTGCTGGTGGTCTAGGAAGGTTGAGGAGGAAGTAATGTTGGTTTCACTGTGCAGCTACTTGCAGCTACCAGTCTTGGACATTAGTGGCCTGCTGGGTATTCCCTGGCATTTGCCTCCATGCACCTCCCTACATCCAGGATCCTTCCACACTTCCAGGATGTTTCCTCAAACTAGGATGCTTTCTGGGCCTCTAAGCCAGTTTTCCTAACCTAAGTAGTTTATATGTAAAAGCACAATATATGATCTGCATCTGATTTGGCAGTTTGGACTCATGCTTCTGTATTAATCGGAGTGCAAGAAAGACATGGATGGAATGAGTCCAGTGAGAGGCCACAAAGATGCTGAAGGGACTGGAAAATGTGTTGTATGAGGAAAGGCCAAGATGATTTTTTAGCCTTGATGAGAGAAGGGGTATCTTATCAATGCATATAAATATGTGATGGAAATGAGTAAAGAAAACAGTAAGACTCTTCTTAGTGATGTTAAGTGACAGAAAGAGAGGTGATTGATATAAATGGAAATCCATGAAATTCCACTTCAGCATCAGAAAAAACTTAACTCACTGTGAGAGTGGTCAAATACCGGAACAGCTTGTTCAGTGCATTTGTAGATTCCACCCTCAAAACCCATGTGGATGTGGTGCTGAGCCAGCAGCTGCAGTTGATCCTGCTTCAAGAACAGCTGTTGTGCAACGTGACATCCAGGGGTCCCTTCCAAGAGTCAATTATTTGGTGCTATTTTGTGTAATATGAAAACAACCAGCTTTTCTACATAGTCTCTAACCTGTTGCCCTTCTGCTGTTAAATGTCTCTCTCTTACCCAAGCTACACTGCTACATGCAGGCATTTTTCATATGTTCATGGAAACAATTTATAATCCTGCTTTATATGCTTCCCTATGTATTATAGGGGAGGGTTCCTTTGTGTTTTGGACTGTAGCATAAAGGAATCCTCAAGCCTGACACCAACTTTATTTTTTAACTCCCTCATTGTTAACAAACTGTGTAATGCATTAACTTGCTCTTTATTTATATACATGTGTTGCCGCTGATTTCAGTTGATGGTGTCAGTAGGAACTGAGAATTTTTATCCAAGGTCATATTTAAAGCATCAGACACTTAAAGCTCTTATTTCAGCATTTATCTTCCTTTGAACATTAGTAAGATTTCTACAAAATATTTGATCTTGTGAAAGACATCCTGTTTCAGCATATATACTCCCTTCTCAAGTTGGTCGGTCTGTTGTTAAAAACTTCTAACTTCTTTCTCTCCTCCTCTCCCCTGTTTGTGTTGAGTGCTCAGCATCTTTTTATTGCACTGTGGCCTCCTCCTTATCACTCTAATGGTAACAACCGAGAGCTCCAAGAGGCTGTTTTAGAAATCAAGTTATAGCCAATTTATAACTTGAATTTAGTGACAGAAATCTGTCTGGCGTAGCAGTTGAAGTCAGGACAAAATACAAAGTTTCAGTTTTCTAGTACTCTCCTGCCACATTGGTAGCACAATGGGATAAGGCACTTTTGTTTGATTTTGGAACTCTCTTATGATACCCTTATAATATTTGGAAAAGCTATGTATTTGAATATTGTTTTGTAGGATCTTTGTGAAGAAGAAAGAAGCAAAAGAACTTTTATTGTGTCATAGGAAGTATGATGACTTGGACAATCTGTTCGCTGCACTTGAAATCTTTTAGTCCTTTTAGACTTGTGTTAAGCTGGTTAGGTGGAAGATAAGATACCATAAGAGGGACCTGAAGCCAGTAACTCATACTTGGGTTGTTTGCCAAAGGCAGATGATGCTTGAGTAGCGCTGCCTGAAAGCATCTGGGAGTAGTCAGGCTTATGTATTCCATGGAAGCATAGATTGTATCAGTACCAACTGCCTAAAGCTGTTCCTGGGATATGAGATGACAGTGCTTAGACAAACCTCCCCGAGTATTAGTATTTCCACTATGAATTTAGGCTCTCATTTCATCATCTTGGTGCCTGTAGGCCAGTTGGAGAACCCACATACAGAATTTTGAGATTTAATAGGAATCAAATCTAAATAAAATTCTCTTAAGTATAACTAAAATCTCATTTTATAAGTAAATATCAAAACAAACTCCTGGATATTCAGTGCTATATTTCCTATGATATTAGGTGTTCTGATTGCCATATAGTTGCTGAATAGTTATGTTTATATTTCAGCTGTTATTTGTAACATTTAGGATACTATCACTTAATTTTAATTTCTTCCAGACTCCTGAATGGAATTTTGTGTTTTATCTAACTAAAACGAAATGTTTTTTGAAGTTTGCCTGCTATGATCAGCTAAACAGATAATTGATTCTAAGAGAGTACTTCCAGGCTTAAGTAAGATGATACTGTAAATCAGAATAAAGAATTATATGCTTAACGGATGTTGGACTTATGGATTCCTTACATTTTTTTTGCTCATGTATTCCATTTTTATATTTATTTTCTAGGTGTAAAAGCTGGCCTAAAACGAACATACTCGACTGTTACTCAGGATCTGCTAGAAGTGAGCAAAATGCCACAGTGGAAACCTTTGCTATATGCCGTAGCATTTCTTCACTCAACTGTTCAGGTTTAAAAATATATTTCTTTTCTTCTGTCATAAAGTTATATTTATTACTGAACCCTGTTATTAAATAGAAAACATGTTTCAAGGGAAGTCCTCTGTTGGTAAATTAACACAAATAAAATAAGAAAACAACACACCTCTATTACTTCAACTGTTTTGGAACTTAAAATTCTGCTCATGTTGGTCTTGTACCTCTAACAGAGATGGTATTCCAGAGGGAAAAAAGGGCAATTAACCAGTGTTCAATTAGAGTGTTCTTCTGTTAAACTCTTGGGGCATGACTGTGTGATGTCTTTCAACTAACTGGTTTTTTACTAATATTTTAAATCATAAAAGCACACTAAAGAAACTTACAGGTTGGTTTGGAAAACTGTAATCCTAAACTACTGCATTCACAATGAAAAGGTCTAAGAGGGTAAGTGTAAGTCCTTTCTACTCTGAAACCTGTAGGAGGAGATGTAAATGAAAGAAGACTTTGGGTCTTGACTTTCAGGAATTCTGTTAAAGGAAATGCTTTATAGATTAACCACAACTTTTCATCATTCTACTGATAGATTTTGCAGTATCCTTAGTTTATATATGGAGCCTAGCTAATTTAGGTCTATGGCATCCATGCACTGATACATTGTGGTCCAATGGAAGCCCGTTATATGCTTTTCTTCGGCTCATCACTTCTTTCTTGGTGAAAATTTAAAAAAATTTACTTACCAGACATTGCCCTAAGACCTACATACTGCCAGCGGATTCTGTAAATAATTCACTAAGAGGCAGTTTTTCCAGCTGGGCATCTGCAGAATACAGAGGCAGCAGTGATATGAATGTATCTAGTCCATAGGAGGACCACAGACAATGATCATGGCTGATGAGTTTAGACACCCCATCTTCAAACAGTAGCTTAATTTTTGAAATTCAGAAGCTATAGTTCTAGAGTCACATATTTGCTGAACCTAAAAAAGAGGATTTTTAATTTGTGAAAATGTTAATATTCCTATTATTTATTTGTATGAGGAGGTATTTAGCTACCAGATAATTAATCAAGCACTTGGCCTTGTGTGTGTTAAAAGTATATATTTTTTTTAAGTTGGCAAAAAAGGATGGCAAAAGATGGACTACTGCATTCTTAGCATATTTCATATATTCTTCTGCATTTAAGTTTTCTTCAGAATTACTATCAATCAGTCATTCATCTTTAACTCTATTTTACAGGAAAGGCGAAAGTTTGGTCCACTGGGCTGGAATATTCCTTATGAATTTAATCAGGCAGACTTCACAGCCAGCGTGCAATTCATTCAGAATCATTTGAGTGATGTGGATATTAAACATGGAGTGAACTGGAGCTGTGTTCGCTATATGCTGGGAGAAGTACAGTATGGTGGCCGTGTCACTGATGACTTTGACAAAGCACTGCTGAACACCTATGCAAGAGTCTGGTTTGGAGAGCATATGTTTAGTGAAAACTTTTGTTTCTACAAAGATTATGTTATTCCAAAAGGGAAAACAGTTGAAGATTATCTCCAGTACATAGAGCAATTGCCAGTGATTGATACACCAGAGGTAAAATATTTTAATATATTAAAAGGGGCTTTTGTCAAACAAATAACTTAATCAGATATATTTTTCAGAACCATGTGTGTATAGGTCATGATTAGCAGACAGATCGTTACAGTGGGTATCCAGTGTAGATCTGCTGACCAGGAAGAGGTAGATGAGGCCTTCTTCAAACAATTGGAAGTCTCATATTCACAGGCCCTGGTCCCATCATGGAGGACTTTTAACAATCCTAATTGACACGGTTTTTGCAGCCTACCTCCAACACCTAATCATCTGCTGGAAGGGTTCAGGCACTGTAGGAGATTTCTTGAGTGCATTCATGACAACTTCCTGGCACAGATAACTGGATTTTACAAAAACAATGAAAAGATGAGAAGGGAAAATGGGACCATTGCTGAGTGGGGCAGGAGAACTTCTGAGAAATATGGAAAAGGTTGAATGCCTTCTTGGCCTTGGTCTTTACCAGCAAAACTGGCCTCCAGGAATCCCAGACCCCTGAGATGAAAAGTCCAGAATAAGGAAGTTACCCCTGGTGGTAGAGGACCAGGTTGGGGAGCACTGGAACAAAATGAACATCAGTAAGTTGAGGGTGCCTGATGGGTAGCACCCGTAAGTGCTGAGGCATCTGGGTGATGTCATGTTCAGGTTTTTTCTGAATACTTTTATGTGGTGATGGTGATTGAAAGAGGTTCCTGAAGAATGAAAGATAGCAAGTGTTTCTCTAATCTTCAAGAAGCAAAGAAGAAAGAACTGGGGAACTACAGGCTGGTCAGCCTCACCTCAGTCCCTGGGAAAGTGCTGGAGAAAATCCTCTTTCAAAGCATTTCCAAACATACAAAGAACAAGCTCATGACTGAGAGTAACCAGCATGGATTTGTGAAGGAGAAATTATGCTTAAACAACCAGTCAGCCTCCTACAAGGAAATGACCAGCTTGATTGATTAGGGGAAAGCTGTGGATGTTTTTTAACTCAGCTTTAGTAAGACCTTTGACCTTATCTCCCAGACAAGCTGACAATGTGTGGGTTAGATAAGTATCATATGACACACATATCTGGCATATGAGGAAAGGCTGAGAGACCAGAAACTCCTTAGCTTGGAGAAGAGGATGCTCAGGTGGGATCTTATCAATGTGTATAAAAGCCTGTGGGAATGGTGTAAAGAGTCTTTTTGATAATACCCAGTAAAAGGACGAGAGGCAATGGGCATAAGTGAAGCAACAGGAAATGCTATCTGAGAACAAGAGCCCACTTTTTTGGAGTGAAGGTGGTCAATTGCTGGGAGAATTTGCCCAGAGAGGTTGTGTAGCCTCAGTGAAATCCCAACTGACCACTGTCTGGACAGCCTGCTCTAGCTGACCCTGCTTCAGCAGGTGTTTTGGATTAGATGACCCTCGGAAGTCCCTTCCAAACCAAACTATTTTATGGCTTCACAGTTCCATATAGGAGCAGGCATGCAATCTGAGAAATAATGAAAGTAAAAAAGCCCTGTGGTCTCATTTTGCTTGGTACAATTGGGAGATTATTCCATTTTGACAACAGAAGGGTGGGGATGCTGCCATAAATTGATGGGATAGGCTGCAGGGTAGCTCCTGGTTGCAACCACTTTTACATGACCCAACATGTGTATACCACAGTGGTCACAGTGCTTGGAGGATAGACTACTTTCTGCTCCCTCTAGTAGAGGCACACATGATGAAGTTAGTTAAAACTGAAACAGTAGTGAATGCTCTGGATTTCTGTCTCATTTCTATTAAGCTGATAAATGCCATTGGAAATAAGTTCTATTAAAATTAAATAGACTGAACTGAACAGAAAAAAATGGTTTTCAGTTACTGATAATATCCTGGCTGAGAGGGTGAGAAGTTTCCAAGGTCATAAACTAAGCATGAAAAGTTCTGAATCTCTGAAGGCAGTGAAAGCAGAATGTAAAGGTATTTGTGCGTGCAATGATGCACCTTTTCCAAGTGAGGGTAAAAGCAGACATGACAATGCACCAGTGGCATCCATTTGAGCCCACCTCATGAAGTGATTCCTATCACTGTATGAACCTTGGCTCTATCAGATTTCAGATGCTACTTTCATGGGTCTGCTTTTCTAAGCACTTGGGGACCTATCTCACAATGCTGCAATGTATTTTTAAAGTGTTTTGATGCCTGTAAAAAATCTGCGTGCATGGTTTGAGGTAGGGGAATTTTACCTCTGGCTTTTATGTAAATAGGAGCAAGTCTGGGAATACAAACATCTTTTTGTCCTTTACATTTTCACTCCCTAGGAATCAAGCTATGACTTCCTTCTGTCATTCCAAAATCTGTCAAAATTGCTCATGAAAACTTTTAACCTTTTAATCTCCCAGTCTTCTTCATTTCAGAAAGGATATTGTGCTAGTCAAAACACTGTATCTTTGTTTCCTTCCCTTTCCAATTTTGGTTAAGAAATAAAGACTGAAGTGGTCTGCTTGCTGTGTCCTTACTCTTCTGATGAAGTTTCATTCTCTGAGCAGAATGAACAGTGACTTCTGAAGAGGGCCGTGGAACTCAGTGTATTTGGTTTGTGTGGCAAGATTTCAGCAGTGGGGTGCTACAGGGATGGCTTCTGTGAGAAGCTGCCAGAAGCTTCCCCTATGTCTGACAGAGACAATGCCAGCCAGCTCCAAGAGGGACCCACTGCTGGCCAAGGCTGAGCCCATCAGCAATGGTGGTAGTGCCTCTGGGATAATGTACTTAAGGATAAAACCCTGCACGTGAACCTTCAGCCAGAGAGAGGAGTGAGAAAATGTGCCAGAAACAGCTCTGCAGTCACCAAGATCAGTGAAGAAGGAGGGGCAGGAGGTGTTCCAGGCGTGGGAGCAGAGATTCTCCTGCAGTCCATGGTACAGACTATGGTGAGGCAGCTGTTCCCCCTGCAGCCTGTGGATGTCCATGATGGAGCAGAAACCCATCTGTAGCCTATTGAGCACCCCATGCTGGAGCAGGTGGAGCACAATCTGAAACAGATTGTGACCCTGTGGGAAGTCTGTGATGGAGCAGGCTCCTGGCAGGACCCTGGAGAGAGAAATCCACACTGGAGCAGATTTGCTGGCGGAACTTGGGACCCCAAAGGTGACCCGGACTGGAGCACTCTGTTTCTGAAGGTCTATGCCCCCTGGAAGGACCCACACTGGAGCAGTTCATGAAAAACTGCAGCCCATGGGAAGGACTAACATTGGAGAAGGTCATGAACGCCTGTCTTGTGTGGGAGGCACTCCACACTGGAGCCGGGAAGAGTGTGAGGAGTCCCCCCCCTGAGGAGGAAGGAGTCCACGGCAACGTGTGATGAACTCACCATGACCCTTTTTCCCCATTCTCTGTCTCCCTATGCCACTGTGGGAGGGAGGCGATGGAGGATTTGGGAATAAAGTTGAACCTGGAAAGAAAGAAAGGGTGGGGGAAAGGTGTTTTTATAATTTGGTTTTATTTCTTATAATCCTACTTTGATTTGATTGTTAATAAATTCAGTTAATTTCCCCAAGTCGAGTCTGTTTTGCCTGTTACTGTTACTGGTGATTGATCTCTCCTAGTCCTTATCTCAGACTATGAACCTTGTGTCATATTGTCTCTGCCATGTCCAGTTGAGGAGGGGATGATAGAGCGGCTTTGGTGGGCACCTGGCATCCAGCCAGGGTGAACCCAACTCAGCAATTCCTTTGAAAATTACTTTGATTTCAGAGGAGTGGAGAGATTTGGCAATAGCTTTTGAGGATGTATAAGGCTAAAAAGTCATCAAAGACAGAATCCAACATCCTCTTTTTAATAAAAATTTCCAGAGATTTTGAGTCAAAAAGAATGAGAGATTTGGCACCTTGATTAATATACAGGACATGCAGAGCACTAATCCACCCACTGGTTTCTTTGTTCTTATTTCTTCATACATCGCTTGCATCAAATCACAGAACCATAGTTGTCTCGCATGTAATAGCCCTGTCTTTGTTAATATTACACCAATATTTGTTAGCCCTTGGACTAGCACTCCAATTTACATTCACAATAGCACATATTCTTCATGTTTCTGATGTGGGTTATAAAATTGCCACAGAATCTGCTAGAGCAAAAACAAACAAATAAGCCCGTACTGTGCAACAGCACAAGCAGAAAAGAGTGTATCTTCAAATGTGTATTTCCTTCCATATAGAATTTGAGTGTAAAAAGTGCATTGGTATTTTCCCTTTTTACAGCTCTGAATATTCAGTGTGAGTAAACCACTGTGTGTAACACATTAAATCCTACTTTGAATCTAATTGCATGCTAGTTATAGTCACACCTTCTCTCACATGATATTAGGTCTATACTGTGTTCTTTGTGCTGTTACAAGGATAAGATCCCCAACTGGTGTAATTCAGTGCTTTGCTTTGCTGGCTTTGGCACTGGTGCAACCACTTATATCCCTGATCTCTGAGTTTCTAGATTTGCAGGTATAACAATAATAAATGGCACTTTTTATTCTGTCCTCAGAGTATGTACATACGGGTTTCCAGAAGTGTCTTCTTGTAATATACCATTTCTAATGTAAAATATGAAAACATGAAAAACAAGAAACAGAAGATTGCTTGGTTTTCACCCTGAGCTTGAGAACAAGCCTTCCTCATTGTAGGATCAGTGGTTCGAAGTTTCTAAGAGATAGTTAATAGCTATAATTAAATGTGGGCTTGTGAAATAAGTCACAGTACATACAATTCCTCCTGGAGAAGAGCTGCAGTTGTCAATCTGACAATTACAGACTTACTGATGTTTCAGTGGAAGTTTCTGAGAAAGCTATTATCATTCAGACAAAGGGCAGCTCTGCAGTAATTCTGTGCTAGCTGTATCTTAAATAAAATAATTCAATTTCAGAAGAAGAAGTAAGGAGGGGGAAACTTCAACCAAAATAGCTAAACCATAAAATATCCTAAATATATCACCACCTTTAGGTACTCTGAATATGGATAGTATTTTATTCACCATGCTACATGCTTATAAGCCTCAGAGACTGAATTAAATGAAACATGTTAGAAATGTTAACTGGTCTGATTATTAGAGGCATCTACTTGAACTGGTACAACAGCAATAGACTGGTAGAGACAAAGAACTAGCAGTAAGGGGTCAGCCTCCACATATGGCATGTTTCTAACAAGCTCTAGTCTGAACCAGTGGAAAGGAATCTGGAGTACTGCTAGTACTCCACAGCATGATCAATATGAAGATAATCAAAAGATTAGTTAAAAAACCCCTCCACTGATATGAATTAAAATGCTAACGTATATGCAGCCTACGTTAATGTTTCGTGGAATCTGGTCCTCGGCCGGTTAAATGGATGCACTTCCACTGACTTGCTCATATCTATTGTTTTATGGAGCTGAGAATTTTCTTCCTTGTTTATCTATTTTCATGCATTCTTTCGTGTATATACTTTTGGAAGAAAAATCACATTTTTTTCCCTATTTTTTTCCCTTTTACCTTAAGGTATTTGGACTTCACCCTAATGCTGATATAACTTACCAGACCAATCTGGCTAATGAGACATTAAGTACAATAGTGAGCATCCAGCCCAAAGGCAGCAGTAGTGGAGGAGGGGAAACCCGAGAAGCAGTGGTGCAGCGTCTTGCTGATGAGATGCTAGAGAAGTTACCTCCAGATTATAACCCTCATGAGGTATGTGCTACTTTATAATACAGATGTTTTATGTATGCATGTATGTATGTTTATGCTTTATGAGTTTTACTGTGCTTCTTAAATTTAACTGACATGTTTTAAAAAGCTCTTGAAATTATGCATAGTGTTTTGTAAGACTGTCTTGTTTTTTTTATCTAAAATATTCCTACATCAGAAACATATATTTTCAATGCCATAGTCCACTTAGTCATCTTAACTCAGAAGAGCCATTAAAGAGTTTAGAAAGTTCTTGCCTTCTTTAGCAGCTTACTGAGGGACCTCAGTGCCTCTTTCTGAGGACTGGTGATCCTATGGTGGTGACAGAATTCAATTTACCTGCTCCTGTTATGATACCACCATGATAAAGAATGGATTTTATCACTGACCTTTCATGCAATATATTTTTTTGGAGTTTGAGCCATAAGCGAGATATTTGTCCATCTTTTCTTGCATTTTTAATTAATGCTCTCATTAAGTGGAAAAAGTCCAGCATAAAGACTTCCTTCAGTTTATAAGTAGGATCTGCTGTCTTACCAAGAGTAAATGTTGAAACCCTCTCATTTCCATGATTTTATTCTTTACAATTTTGTTTTGCACTGATAGTGCTTTTTTTCCCCCCTGCTTGCAGTTCAAGCTTGTAGAGTGCTCAGTATGCTTTATTTTCTCCTCTGGCCTACTTAGAATGTCCACTTAGGCAACAACTAATAATCCTGATGCCCTGGCAATATTTCCTGTCTTCTGTTCTACTATTCATCTCAGATTTAATATGTCTTGTATAAATAGCCACTTATGTACTAACATAATTCAACTCAGAACTTCTCTTCATTCCCCTGTGGCAAGCTACTTACAGTCTGCAAATTTTTTTTGTGAGGTTTCCTCACATCTATCACCATATTGTTATTTTGCCGTCTATCCCTGTTTGTCTTTCTTTTTGTTGCCTGCTTATTGAATGATTCTCAGTGATAGTATATAAATCATTGATTTGTAGTATTTTATTAGGAATGGAGTCTGTTTTCTAGTTTTCCTATTATTATTTAATAGTAAGTAGATATTAGAAATAGCAAACAAAATGAAATACAGTAAGTGTAATAATTATTAATTCTTAATTACTAATTTAATAAATGTAATAATTTTCACCTTGGATCTACACCTATGATTTACACCTTGGATTGTTCTCAGTCTTCTTCCCTTATCCTTCCTATCAGAGTAAATATTTTTATGGAGCTAGATTCTTCTAGTTTCATTCGGCTCCGTAAATATTATTTTTTCTGTTTCCAATAGCAGTAAAATACTGAATGCCTGGGTAGCACATACGCTTTTGCCATGTGTAATATGTGTATTGAGCTAAATTTTTTCAATATATTTGCTAAATCTTCCAAATGAGTATTTCTTTATTCCCTTGTTGAACTGACAGCTCTTTTCCTCCTGAAGAATTTGTAATACTTAGAAAACATCAGTAATACTCACTGTGCTTTATATTGTGACCAGAGGGTAGTCTTAACCTCAGGTCTTACCCCTGGGAAACTTGGGCAGTGCCTTTTAGTCATGTAAAATACGTACTTGTTTAATCCAAATTTCATTTCAAAATGGTTTGAACAAATACTTTTTTTTCTCTGGCATTTCTTCCATTTAATCTTTGTCTCATTCACTCTCATTCCTTCTTGGTTATTCACTCAGTTATGCTCAAAAACCACACATAGAGTAGACCTCCCCTTTTCAGTCACTTTATCAAGTGTCTTAGCCTGGGAGACAACCAGTTACGGAGCCAGGGGCTGTAGTTAAGGGCAAAGAGTCTGAAAGGTTTATTTGGGACATTCCACTTCACTTTTAACTTGTCTCTATTTTATTGCTGTATTTGGGTATAATACATACATTTCCATGTGATTGTATTAAAAAAAATCACCACCAATTGTTTTAATTGTTCTTTTGCTCTCATCATCCAGTAGTATGATAAGCTATTATCTTTTCCCATGATCTGCCAATCATACATGCAGGCTTTTATTTTCTTATAAGCAATCATCATTATAATGATGCTCACAATTAGAATTTCTTTGCTTCTCTTACATCTTCTATGAGCTTCAATTGCCTTCTTTTGCCTTCAGTGTGCTTGACAGCTGTTCTGTTACGAGTCAGCAAAGGAGATTTGAGTTTTTACAGAGGATATCCTGCTGGATCTGCTTTTTCCTTCTATATTTCCTGTGAATGTATTCTGAGCTCAGGATATAAGTTTGTTTCATTCTCTTATCAGTATGTGTAGATACCACCTCTTCCTGGTGATACCTAGTTTTCTCAGGCTCTGTGCATCTTGGTCTGTGAATTACCCCCCATTTTGATTAATCATACCACTCTATTTACACACTTTTTCTTCAGTCCACATTACTGATGGATGACACGGTACTTTTCCACAGAAACATCCCAAAATTAAGCTCTGTTTCTGTAATATGATAGTCATTCCTTTACTCTGACTATCTACAGAACATCCTCTGCTCATTTTCTAGAAGTTTATTATTGGTAGTAATGTATATCTCTTTGGCTGTCTTAGCTGCACTACAACTTCAGATTTTACTTCTGAAGTGTTATGAGATTTGATACTGTTTCTTCCAGTTCCTGATCCTTCAATATTTCTTTCTTCAGCTTGCCTAATGAGTTTACCTTTCTCTCATTCCCTAGATCTTAGAACTTGATTTGGTCTTTACAAATGCTTGCTTTGTTGAAGGGAAAGTTCTCTTTTCTGCCATTACTGCCCAGTTCCACATCTTTGCTGTTGATAATGTGGCCACCTCTACACAATAACCAAAAAAATCCATATCAAATATGTTTCTTATCTGACCTGTCATTCCACTAATCTGGAACCTCTTAGAAAGGGTGGAGACGGATGAAATGAGCTGTAAAAAAAAGCTAAATTTTTAAATGAAAGCTTGCATAAACTAAAAGAAAACAAACCCCCAGACATCTAAAATGCCAAAAGGAAAACAAATAATATTATGGTCCCTAACATATAACCAAGAATTTCATTAGTCAGAACAGAAAATAAGGGAGAATTTAGATATTCTCTGAGGGAAGAAACAACAGAATTTAGCAGAAGCTACAATATGGCAAATGAAATTATGCTTGCAAATGAAAGGAGTGAAATGGATTGTGTAATTACTTCCTGTGATGTCTAAAGAAAAGGGAATGAGATGAATTCTGTTGTTTATCAATTTAAGTCAAAATTTGGTCATTCAGGACATTATTACATACTAGATCAGTTTAACAATTCTGAAACAAATAAAACTAATATCCTAAATTGTAAGAGACTGAGAGAACGTGTCAGAAAAAGAGTTTCTATGCATGCCTCATTGAGTAAGAGCAGTAAAAAGAGAAACATCCTAGCAGTGCAGCTTGGGTTTGCTTTCAGAAGAATATTGTGCTCCAGTAATGCCGTGACGTGTTAGTCTTTGAAAATCCAGGTATAGAGATACTATCAGTAGAGAAAAGGAATAAAAAATCTTGGCAACAAATGAAGCTGATTAAAAGCAAATTCTCTTTGGAGAAAGTGGCAGGTGCCTTTGCCACCTTTGATCAGTTCTTGTGGCTCCCTTTAGAAGGTATGGAGTGAATTTGCTCAGAGCTAAAACCCCAACAGACCAGGTTAGGGACAGATGGTACTGAAACCAATTATTTGCTGACATTCAGAGCTCCGGATTGTATTTCCTCTTGATACATTGTGGATCCAGAGAAAATTCAGGCTGTCACGGAGAGACCTTCATTTCTCAGTTATTAGCCTTTGGCAATGACTTCAGTATCAACAACTTTCAAAACAGGGCAATAGTTTTACCCCATGATATATGCTTCCTCTTTTGTTGTGCTCTTGTAATGCTGCTCACCAGTCAAGTAACTTACCCAAAAGACTATAAACAAAATGAGTCACCTTTGCATGCCTTCTCAGGCTGCAGTTTGACACAGGTGATGGAAAAGCAAAATAAACCTTCCTCCTGACCTAAAACTGTCCTCATTTTTCTCTAAGCAAGAATTCTGCTTTCATGGCCCCTTTTGCTCCTGGGTCTCGCCTCACAGGTAACAGAGAGATTAGTGGTAAAATGATTAGGTCCAGTCAGTCCATGTGAGTGAAGACAGATGCAAGAATAAATGTCAGCCTGTCACACAGAGAAGTTTACGATGAAAATGATCCTTGCAGCTTGAAAAACAGCTTTCTAAGGAATAGCGAGTAGCAAGGGGCTTTTTCCTTAAATATTTTTTGTAGTATTGATTTTGCCGCAATGTCCTCTATGGCTCTGACATTAGCAAGTATTGCATAGAAAGAGGAGTTCATTTGAGGACCCCAGGCCTTCATTAGATGTGTAATTAAGGAATTTTCTTTGGTCTAACCCTAGTCTGGGCCTGTAGGCTGAATGCCCATTAGTGGCTGAAGTCCCTCAGATTCCCTGAAGCACACCTTTTGGGTTACTTTAATTTGAAGCTAAGCCACTTTTTGTGTGTGGAGTCCAGTTTGCAGTGCAGGTTTTTTGCTAAAAAAAAAAAAAAAAAAAAAAATCAGGGTCTGAACAGAAACACTGACATTCATGCTTCTGTAATGTGTCTCTGGTTTATTTATCTACTCGATTAGATATGGTGGTCATCCAGTTCTGGAGCTTCAGCTGTTTTCTGCATATTTCACTGTCTGCTTCCTTGTGTACATCAGGGAAGCGGTCCTTGGCACCACTTGAAAAGAGCTTTGGCTTGTCCATCTACAGAATGATGGACTTCCCATTTCTGCTGACGAAGAATATAGAAAGTAACTAAGTCTAATTGAAAATAATAACATTTACTGAAAGTGATAGGCAGTCAGTACTACAGTAACTTGATCAATGGTCATGGCACAAGTTCAGCAACTGCTTTTCTGCTGAATGTCCTGTAAGTATGTGGTGACCTGAGGACAGCTAAGAAATATGCATGGAGGAATCTGACACAGTAGAGATATGCACTGAGAATCATGTAGACAAACCTATTAAGATTATGATTTTAGTAGCTCCTTTCTTAAATCACGTTGTTTTATGTTAGATGACAGCTGTATGTATAATAAAAAGGAGATATTGTAAGTGGGCTTTATGGAATTATTATATTAATCTCAGAAAGGCTATTTTGGTTAATGAGTTTTGTCTTTTGAGGTTTTTATTCTGTGAGTTGGTATCCATCTCTTTATGTCATAATAAATAGAACACTGGAAGTAAGTAATCTGATTTCTTGAGAAGAATTCTAAAACAAAAGTAGTTAATCGTACCTCAGTTTGTATATAAAATGAATCTTAGAAGTAAGATTTCCAAGAAATGCATTATGTTACACCTAGTAAACCTCACTGAAGATCAGGATTGATTTGTATACAATAAGGTAGAAAGTATGTGATTGATTTTTTTGGGTTTGACATCTGGTTATGTTCGATGCCCCAGACTGAGTGCTCTGAACATATCTAGGATGGATTAGCAGCTTTCTGCATTATAGATATTTTTGTCGGTACATGAAAGTTATACCAGAGGAATGTTTAAAGTTTTAGAATTCACTAGTTAAATTTTAGTAATATTTTAGAATATTTATTTCATCTCCACTTTGTAGATCCATAAATATCAGTATTTTAGAAAATAACCCCTTTAACAGCATCTTCCATAGAATTTTTTCCTCAAATGGGAGAAATTCTTCCTCTAAATGATCCCCAAAAGGATCACATGCTTTGTAGACTAGAAAAAAAGTGTGTTTCTTATTTAATGGCTAAAATGCAAGGACTACATTCTGTATAATTCCTTTCTTATTAGTAGCATGCATTAGACCACTAAGTATTCTGAGAAAAAGAAATCAAATGTTTCTACTTTTTGGCAAGAGGGAGAATTACCAGTTCCTGTGAATTTTTCAGAAAGCAGTTTTCCCTGGATTTTGGATGGAAAAAAAAAATCAGAATACTTCATGTGGATTATCCAAAAGTTTGTTATCTTAGCTCTAGTCTTGTGATAGCTGATTTTAGTATTTTTTTCTCTTTCACAGCAAGAACATATTAACTCATTCTGTAAAATGTACTTGTCACACTGCAAAGCATTAGCATAATTGGCTGGCACCTATTTCTTGGACATTCTGTCTGACAAACTCATGGGTCCTTGTGATTAAAATATGATGAATAACCTTGCTGATAGCTGTCTCCCAAGGAGAATAGCACAGAAAGTTGAGAAAGAGTATTTTATTGGGCTTGGAGTTGAAACTTAAGAATTGGAAATTGTTGAAGCATTTAATGTATTTACACTATTGATTATAAGTACTTAACTGCTATATGATATTTGTCTTGCAGAAATTTACTATTCACTGTAATAATAAAATATTTAGTAATGTTTCTTATGTGCATATAATGTATAGTTTACATTATACATTATACAATGTATAATAATGTATGCAATGAAATACATGAGAATATCTGGAAAAATATGAAGAATATCCAGTGGACTTCTGGCCTTGATGAAATAGCACGCATTAACCAAATCTTCTTGCTTGTGCTTGGTTGTAGTAGAATTCTGATGACATTCTGTTCTTTGAAAGATCAGACTTTCTAACTCTTACTTCATTTTTTGTTACTAAGCTCAAAATAGGGTCTTAAATTTTTATTTAGGCAAACTGATCCTGTGGGTCAGCTCTTTTCTGATAAATTCATGGCCATATATATATGCGTGTGTGTGTATATATATATATATATATGGATCTGGGATCTTATTTTACTGTTTGAGATCTTGCCTTGGTTTCAAGAGTCCCCTTGCAGAATTTCACCTGCAGAGGGAATGAGTGACAATGGCAAAGATCAGAGTTCATGCTGCTTCAATATGTAAGATGATGCATGTGGCTGAGTGGTAGCAAATACACAGAGAAGACCGTTGGCTTTCTGAAAGCTAAGTATAATAGGGAAAACCACTTGAAAGTATAAAAAATCAAGAATTGTGGTACTACATGAGGTATAGGCACCATGATTTTTGCAGGTCCCATTAAACCCTCTCTCATGCACTGTTATATACAGTGATCTTTGACAAACATGGAATATATGTATGTTTGAAGTACATTCTATATGCACCATATGCTAAAGCAAGACAGGGAATGCTATTGCTAGTGTTGCTGTGACATGTCCTTAACTAACATAGACAACTGATTCCATGTTGAAATTTTTCTCTGTTTAATATGAGTGAAACTGTTATCCTCAAACACTAAGAAGGCCAAAGGCTTCTACTTACAAAATGCTGCACATAATGGCGTAACAGATTTCTGTGGCATCTGTATTATTTCTGGCAATCTTGCCTCTCTAGTTAATGTATCCATGAGCATCTTGCCTTATGAACGAGTCACACGCCACTGGAAGTAGCAGCTTTTTCATATCCTTGTGGTTGTTAAGTGGAACTCCATTTGTTGCATTATTTCAG
Organism: Myiotriccus ornatus; assembly: GCA_036023395.1. Lineage (NCBI taxonomy): Eukaryota > Metazoa > Chordata > Aves > Passeriformes > Tyrannidae > Myiotriccus > Myiotriccus ornatus. The sequence continues at coordinate 90,485,652 of JAYRBT010000082.1, read as the reverse complement.
CTCAGCAGGGCAAGAAGAGGTGAGAAAGTTCACTTAGCACAATTTGGAAATATGAAGAAGTCACCATCAAACATACTTTTGTATAGCCTGTGGGGTTTTTTATTTTAAGATCTAAGACCCTGCAGCCTAACAAGGACAGAACAAACTGCTGTGTCCCTTCAAAAAGAGGGAACTTTCCCTCCTTAGAATGATGGAGGAGCTCATTTTGGTAAGCTAATGAGTCACAGTGTGCTAAATCTTACAGTTGGCACAGGACTTGAATGGCCATCTGTTACTAAAAAGTTTCTTTTCTGAAAATATTCTTGCTTTCAAAAATTATTGCATGGGAAACAGGAGAGTAGATTTTATAATCATTGCACTATTCTTATTTAGGTGAAAGCCCAACTTCAGAAGATGGGAGCTATTCAACCCATAAACATATTTCTCCGTCAAGAAATTGACCGCATGCAACATGTTATATCAAGAGTTCGAACTACACTGACTGATCTCAAACTGGCTATTGATGGTAAGTTACAACATTAAAAATCATAATTAATATTTATTACTAACAGTTGTTTATACTATGTAACTAAAAGAATATTTCCTCTCCTTTTCTTCCTTTCTCTTTTTGTTCCCTCCCTCCCACAGTTTTTCTCCTATTTATCATATGACCACTAATTCTAGCCCTTAAAACACTCTGCTTGCATCTCTAAGGGCACTCCACCTAAATTTATACTGCATGCATCTGCTTCAGTATTGTGGTTCATGTCCCCCAGCACTCCTACATTTCTCTGGTTCTCGCTAGGATCCCTACAGAGCACAGAGGAGCTGAATTGCATGATTAGGTCCACAGGTCATATACCAGAGTCATTTATGAAATTATGCTGGGACATAATGATGTAGAACAAGGTAGAAGTGTTGCTGCTATGTAACTGAGAGAGGGGGAACTCAGGAGGCAAGGTGGTAAAGACTCTAATTTAAGGTGAGATTTGCAATGTTCACGAAACTGGTTATACCAAATAGCAAGTCTCTAAATGGAAGCTGAAGTGAGTGGCAGTGCCAGTCAAAAGAGAGAGATAGGGTGCTTCTTTTAGCCATCACAGGAGGCAGGCAGCAGCATTATGTATCTCTCAGAGACAAGAGAATTTGGCTGAAAGTGAGCAATGGTAAATGTAAAAAATCAAGAGTACAGACAACTAGAAGCAGATGGAAAATTTGAGCAGAAAAGGAGTGAGGAAAAAGAAGGGATGATGATGTTACCGTCTGGTTTTTGTTTTCACTTCCCATTTTGCTCATCTGCAAGAGTTGAAATATCCAGGAAGGAAAGTATACTGTTGCTCAGCCAAGTTTTTTTAATTAAAAATAAATTAAAATGAAGCAGGAATGGTTTGGTTGCACTGGTTAAGATCTCACGCAAGTCTGCTGTTCTATAGCAGAGAGGCAAAAAATATCTGAGACAGCAAACTGTCCCCACAGGAAGCAGGTCAGAATGCCTCAAAACCTGTTCCTTATGATATAGCTGATGGAAGTACTGTGATCTGTCTTACTGGCATTTTCCAGTCTTTTGACAGTATCTTTCACGAAGGGAGATTTTTTTTTAAATTTGTACTTTTGTTACATAAGAATCGAAAGGGATTTTTCCCAGCCTATTTGTATGAAACACCAAGGCAACAATGCATCCTTCAGAAACATCTTACCTACAATCTGAATCTAGGAAAGAGGTTCACAAATGTGCCTAAGACTAATAACCTTTCATATCCTGTAATAACATATGCAAAGTTCAAACTGGAAGAAACAATTGTCCTCTGTTTCAATACTGAGCTGAAAGTTCCCTTTTGTATGTGAATAAAGTCCCTCTTCCAGTAAACTAAAATGATGTTTTCCATCCAAGAAAGTATTAATCTTTCCTTGATTATGACAGATAAATTCAAATTCTCAATATGTACAATATTCTGCAAAGGGGTGGATGAGTAACATAATTTATTTGCACTTCATATTCAGTTCCACAGTGGGCGCAGTCATCTGCCAGATGTTTAATCAAGTTAATGCTGTAACTTCCATGCAATTCTCTAAAACCTAATTTTCTTAGGGACAGGCAAGTTAAATATAGTGAAAAATTGTTCCAATAACAAATTTGGATGTATAGTTAACAATAACAATTAATGGCTTCTGGCAGATTCATGAGGATAACATGGTAGATGGTTAATTAAGGAATGGTAAGAACATTTAAATTGCCAAACTCTGTCATACTAGGTTCTCCCCCAAAACCAGTCAACTGCAATCTCAGATCACCTGAGGTGCTTCTTTTTCTTTATAATGATGTAAACTGATCTGTCTGCTCAAACGGCTCATGTGACTTTTGACATCTGCCCTGGTCACGTATTTGGCTTTGGCTTCATGAACCTGTTAAGGCCTGAGCATCCACTTTTATCAGATCTAGACTTTCAAATGAGTTTTATGTTTAAGAATGTAGCGTGTCATGTAGCTTTCTGGCAGGAATTCTGAATATTTGATTCTGCAGCCTGGATGTGAATAGATGGACCTTGTCATTTTGTTGTTGCTCACTGAGTTACATTTGAGGTAAAGATCTCCTCAGGGCGAGCCCATGTGCAGCTGAACATGAGGGATGTAGAGGGAACTAGCAGAGCCACTTTTGTCACTCTGTCCAGAGGGCAGATTAAGCAGTGTTCAGCTTTTGGGAGGGGTGAGGGTGCTCAGCACGTGTGTTACATGTTTGTTGGCAAATGTGCCCACAAGCCTATAAAGCTTGTGCCCATAAGCTTTGCTGCCTGGAGTGATGCTTTTTCTGGATCAAATTGTAGTAATAAGATTGTAGCTGTACTTTTTACTCTCACCTATGTCCCAACCATTACTTCTGTTTTAATTACCTATTGATTGTCCAGAGTTTATTTCACAGTTGCCATAATAAAGAAGTTCACCATAAATCAGAAGACAGCAATGATGGTTATCCCCTCAAGAGACCTAAAATAGAGGCTATATTCCAAAAAGAAAAAGCTTTTCAGAGACAAGGAGCAGTAAGACATGGGACTTGCACCACAATTCCACATCCTAATGGATTATGAACGACAGATCTTGAGCTCCTAGCAGAAGGTGACCATATTGATTGTAGGGCAGTATATGAGTTACAGAATTCCTGTGTACTTACCTTCTGCCTGTGGAAGTGTAGAATCCTCTGGCACAGAATGCTAATACCCTACCTGTTTGTTGGAGAGTGTCCAATCTGAGTGTCCAATCCCCTCTCACACTACTGAAGCTAGTGTCTCTAAATGTATTAAAATGTAATGACCTGTTCAGTTATTCCTAGCCTCTTAGAGTTTTTTGAGTTGAGTTTGTTTGAATGTGGCCTACCTGTGAGATTTTGTGGGGCTCTCTTTATATCTCTGTGCACTGAATAAGAGTGGTAAGCATTTTGATGGCACCCTGATGTGTCTTCCACTGGTGATGAAAGTGAGAAGAGAGATTCCGTGGGAGCTATCCCTAGAGTGTTTTCCATTAATTGGGTGGAGCATACTTATAGTAGCACTGAAAGTGGGTATTGAATCCGTTGTAGTGGAAATAAGCACAACTTTTAGGTTGGTTTTAATCCTGATTCTTTTTAACCCATTTAACATTGTGCTTACGGGCTTCTTGTGAATGAAACCAATCCTTAACTTGTTTATTTATACCTAGATTCTACTTTGGTCATAAAACTGCATCCACTTGGCCCTGGTTTCTGGTATCTTACAGCTTTGTGTTTTCAGAATAATCCTTTGGAACTGCCTACTTCATAAACAAGTGAAGACCATACGAGAAACCTTGGAATTTTTTATCCTTTCATGTCATATATGTGCCACATGATCACAGAACTCCCACTGCTTTTTGTGCAGTACTTGCAAAGCTAGGAGAGAGAAATCTTTTTCCTGTTAACATATTTCCTGAGAACACAGCAGTTCTGTGGCAATGTAGTCTTACATATCTTATAGGACTCATGTATAATTTTCATGTCATCTACACAAACTCATGCATTAAGCCAGAGGTAAAGATTTGCAATTTCCAACTCAAATACCATGATCTTGAAAGTTTGCATCATGATGCTGCAAGGAATTTCTGGCCATTGTATGTAGCACCTTAAAAGAGGATATAAATTAAGTCCAAAAGAATCAAAAGAGGTAGCTGGTACTTTATTTTAATGTACACAGTGAAAAACTGAAGCTCAGGAAACTTGTCTTGTCATAGTGCACAGGAAAGGTAATTTCCCATGAAAGGGAAGCCACTGTCTGGCTAAGTTCTGTTTTAACTCATAATGCTGTAACACTGCTAATACAGTTTTAGTTTGGCTTGCTGATGATGGCAATAGACTTTTGGGCTGAAAGGTCTTGGGCTCTTACCTTACTAAGTCTTGCAGTGTATGTGTGTGAGGCTTGTAGGAATCATCACCTTGGGATGAGGATTTTGTTGGAAAATGATTAAGAGCACTCAGTGAGGATATTAATGGAATGTAACAATGGGGAAATCATTCGAGGAATGGAGGGGATGAGCTCAGCAGCTCTCATCCATTATTTACTTCTCATCCTGATAAGAATGCCAGAATGCATCCTGTTGTTTTTCACAGTGGGGCATGTAATTTCTGGACTTCTTAATAGGTGTTATTACATATGCTTGTCATGATGCTGGCTGTTTTATTACTCTAGCTCAAGGTAGTGATTTGCATTACTTTTTTCATGGAGTTGTGCATGGATTTTTGTCTTCAAATTATTGCTTTAAAATTTTTATTTTCAGTCCTTTGGTGGGTGCAGTCAAGAGCATTTATTCCTGGAGCTGGTAACTTTTCAGAACAATTTGCAAGGTTACTTTCAAATTGCCTTCTTACTGACTGAAGGATTTAGCTGTTGAAGAGAATCTAGGATTTGTGTGCTTTTCTATGTGAAAAATCGCATGCTACTCAAGTTTCTCAGTTCCTTTCATCTCTCCTGACTTGAAGAATTAAATCAGAGGATTCTGCACTGGAAAAATAAGGTGGGAAACAAAGAGAAAGCAGAACAGGGGCAAAGGTTAGGTGCAGCTGGAGAGAATACCAGTCTAGAAGTAAAAAAATGGAGAGTGTTGTACATTTCAGGGCTCAGCTTCCTGATTTACTCTTGCTGTTCTGGAGACCTGGAGCAAAAGGTGATGATAAACTGTTGAGAACCTTGGAATTAAAGCAGAATGGTGGAGGTAAATGAGCTTCTGAGAGCTTCCTGGGAATCATCTGCAAATGCTGAAGTGCGCAAGCACTGCAAAGAACTGCAGTTGACTTCTATCAGCACAGTAATGGTGGTCACAGAGCTAGCAAAACCATGTGAAAGCTTGCAAAAAAAAAAAAAAAGTTTTAGGTATGGGGAAACATACGTTAGCTTTTACTGTTTTCATCTAGTACTCTGTATAACTTGTACCTTTGGATGTAATAATAAGTAATGTTTTGGAGCAATCACAGGCAAGTTAGCTGTTGTCACGTGGCAAAAAGGAGGAAAACTTAAAAGTTACAAGCAAGTTTTAATTCTCAGCAGGTTCAGCAAAGAACGGGGAGTTGAAGCTTGGCGCTGGAGGCAAGGTGTGACTGCTTCAATAACAAAGCTGGTTCTTTGGGAGGTAAACTTGAATGGGGATTAAAGGCTGAAAAGAACAGCTTCTGTAGTTGCAACTGTGACAGTCAATAATAGACTGATGCTTTCACTGAGCTTTTTCCTCTATGTACTGTTCAGGCTAGCTTAACAGACTCATTGTCTAGCAAGTATTGTCCTCCAGCAGTACTCTCCAATCTTATTGTAATTATATCAGCTATTGGCAAACTGTATTTGGTGTAGAAACTAGCTTCTTCTCTTCTCATTTATATCCTACATAATTATTCTGGTTGTTCTTGATTCACATCTGTGCCTGGGGGAAGAGAATCAGCCAGTGGACTGAGGCTTTTTTTGGTTCATGCTGGAATTCAAGATCCTTCCTTTGTTCCTAACTTTATTCATTTAAATAAGATATGCAGATTTGCTAGTCCAGATACATGCTACCATAAACGTGAAATTCAAAACATGGATCCAAATTTTACAAGTTCCACAGTTTTCAGATTCAGCTTGTGGAAGGGATGGCAACTCCATGAAATAATACAAGGTCCTGATGTAGTCCATTCAAAGCATTATATCTATTGAATGAATCATTGTAAAACCAGCTCAGTTTAAAAAAAAACAGCCTATTTACTTTAATGATCAATAAAAACTAATCCTCAGAATCCTGAGAAACTTTATTTGGGTTGCTCACCACTCAGCAATTGGGCAGATTTAGATGTGGTTTAGAAGGGAGATAGAAAAAATTTAGGGCAATGAAAAAGGGAAATCCTAATTTCCAAACTGTGTTTACTGTGCAAATACTATGGTTACAGTACATATTATTTTTGAAGCATGGAGATGCCCCAGTGTCTTTAACTGAACTGACCTGACCCTTCATCAGTCATTTTCAGATTGGCTTTCATATTCAAGAAAGGGAATATCACAAAGTAACCCTGCAAATAACCAAATTATAAACAGCTGGCCTGTCTGATCCACAGAACATTAGAGCCTGTCATGTTAAATTCATAGGACATTCAGTGTCTTCATATAGTCCAGCGTTCTGAGCTTCTCAGAAGTTAAATATGAGAAGTCTATGGTGTTGTACTACTAATTCAATTTATCAAATACTGTTTTTCAAACACCTGTGTCACCTTTCTCCAGGAAGATGCCATTATTTTTCTCCCGTGGTACTGATTTTATTTCTGACAATTATTTTACTTTTTAAATTATTTTTATTTTTATCAAACTATTTTAGCTGCAGGAATGCATCCCAACACCCACAGATGTCATTTTGGGCTGAAATTCAAGCACTGCATGCCTACTGCCAGAGATGACACCCACTCACTAGGAATATTTATGCAGCTATATGGGCATGGCCAGAGCTGTGAACATACCTCATTCTCAAGAACATTTTGGCTTAGTCGTCTCAACAGCTGCTCTGAGTCATAATGGGCAGACATCCCAAGGGATTTCACAATACCCCAGGGCAGAGGCTGGTTGTATCTCCCTATTTGATAAGCTCCAGCCTGCCCAGAAGAATAGAGAGGGAAAGGAGAAAGTTGACTGTATCAGCCTGAAAACAAGGAAGAACCAGAGATGAAAGAGTTATTTTTCTCTCAGTTCAATGGTAGTGATCCCCAGGGCTCAAACAGGATGCTCTTCACTTGTTTTGTGCCCTCACTACAGTTGCTCTGAAGTTAAAACCAACGTGCACTGCATGACTTTTTTTTTCACTTTTTTCTGTCTCCAAAGGGTGAATAAAATGTGTGGTGTAATATTAGGTTTTTCTAAGCAAAGTGGTGAAGACGCAGAGTGGCTTCTTTCTTAAATGTTGGTTCTTTCGGTTATATACTGGAAAAGATTAATACCCAAAGAGAATGTTTACTAATTGTGTTATAAAAGACTCTTACCCCAAAATGTTATTCTGAGCCTGACTACAAAGCAGTTACAGAGAATGCAGGATAGGCAGTATTTTTTAATATTTAAAATTTTGTAAAAGTTGATGGTTTTCTGCTAGCATTTGTTGCACAAAAAGGGGTGCATATAAATGGGAAGAGATATTCCTTATCTGCTAGAAGAAATCAAAGCCTATTTGCAATTGATATATTGTAGAAATTACCAGATTTCCCCACACTGTAACGTGAGTGTTTATGTTGGCCACTGTATTCTTCAAAATTAAAAGCTGGTGTTTGGTTTCTGGATATTCTTTTCCTTCCCCTGAACTGGAGCCCTGTCATCCCCGACAGAAGTAAGGGATTTGAAATGCTTACTTATTACAGGCCACATTTCCTTAAATGTATGTTTGGATGGATCATTGCAGTTCTTGTTTGCAGTCATCCAGACCATTTCCCTTTCCTTTACATGTTCTGTGCTGGAAGTTTCCTGACTCCGTTTGGTATCTCATGTAATCCTGGTGTCGATTACAGCAGTTGTGTGTATGATTGATATGTATGATACATATAGGGAGCCCCTGGTGGTCTAGTGGTTAAGACGCGGCGCTGTCACTGCCGAGACCCGGGTTCGATTCCTGGTCAGGGCC
>JAYRBT010000082.1:90457107-90477455 GCA_036023395.1 Myiotriccus ornatus | reverse complement strand
AAAATCCAATGCGCAGGCTGGAAGGTGTAAAGACCTTCCCCGGTTCTTCGTTCGCAAAGACTGGCCATTACTATTATGATACATATACCAATGTATGAACACTGATATTACATGAGCATTTAATAAAAGTGGGAGGTACTAGGCCAGGGGTACGGGGGCTGCCAGACCATACCTATGGAATAATAGAACCAGTTTCTGGAAGAGATAAGTTATCCTGAAGCATGGCCATGTGTCAGATTTCAGTACTGTTGAGAGTATAGACTGATAAGATATAGGAACTTACGGCATATGGAATGGTGAGTGTCACTGAAAAATCACTGCCTTAGTAGATGCCAACATTTTAGTTGAGAGAACAATACTAGGCATGGAAATAAAATACGTGAGTACATGTATTTGGCTGCCACTGCCAAAAAATAGAAAAAAATCTTGCCTCTAGCTTTATTCTGCCTACTACTTTCCCACTGAGAACCTTGATAATGGAAATGTACAAAGTTATCATTAATAATAGTGAATCATGAATATAATCACTGTCAGTACATGCTTAGGATATAGATGGGTTACACAGTGTACCTTTATCATTGATCATGCATGTAGGAACCATTAAAATATATTAAAAAGTTTTAAATTATTAATCACATTCCAAATACCTTGTTAATATAATGAGTATAAATAATGTGTATGAGGAAGAAGGAGTTGTTTAAGAAACATATCTTTATTTCTGATCAAAACAACAGAAGAAATCATTTATCTTATCACTTTTAACTTTGAATCAAGTCTTATAATTTTGAGCAAATTAACTGCAAACTGATAAGAATGCAGTGCTACAGGTGTGCAATTAAGGCACAACAAAAGAGGGTTTATTAGACTCAGAATGTCATTTGGAAGTTTTAATTGCCTTTGCAAGCTAAAGGAAAGTTCATTCTGAATGTTTTACTTATCTTTCAGGAACCATAATTATGTCAGAAGAATTGCAAGATGCTTTAGATAGTATGTATGATGCTAGAATTCCAAAACTGTGGTTTAGGATTTCTTGGGAGTCAACTACTTTAGGATTTTGGTTTACTGAGCTTCTTGAAAGAAACCATCAGTTCAGCAGCTGGCTGCAGGATGGCCGTCCAAACCAGTTCTGGATGACAGGATTCTTTAATCCACAGGTAAGATTGCCAGATTGACCTTTATATCTTCTGCGTAACAGTTAAATTAGACCCTGAGAGAACTTTAAGCTGACTTAATATTGAGTATATGAAGGGTAATCTAAATTAAATTTTTAGCATAAGTACAGGATAAATTATCTTCAGCATCTATTGATGAAAATTTTGCTAGACCAAAATAGTGCTACTGAAATAATAAAATGTTTTCATTATAGTGAGGAAATTGGATAATACATATTTTCACATTTTAACATAATCTTCTTTTTTCCACCTCCTCTGTTATAGTAACATGTTTCTTATTTATTGCATGAAAATCCCTTTGAGTACAAAACAAGGTAAGTTCCAGAACTTTGACACAGGAAGAAGAGATTTGGACTTGGCTCTCAATCCTTGCAAATCAGTTCCTTGAAATGGAAGGTTTGTTATTTATATCACCCCAGAATTGTGCCAGACGTGGTCTGCGGAGACATATAAAAAATACAGCCTCTCGTCTGCACCACCTAAAATAAAAACCTGGCATGAAATAAAACACAAAAAAGGGAACAGCTGAAAGCACAGTTAAAAGAAGTAAAGTATACATACCTAGATGATGTATAGTCTTTGCAAAGCTGTCCACATTCATTAAAGCTTTTGTGATTCACAGATGTTTGTGGGAAGCGTGAGTTGTGGAAATGAGTCATGGCGAGAGTATCCAGCCAACAGGTTTCTGTGAAGTCTTAGCAAAAAGCTATTTTGAAGATCTATTTTAATCTCAGTACTTGTTAGCAATGCAAAAGCTAGCTGAAACAGCTGCCTAGAATAGAGAAAGCAACAGTGGCAAATATTCTCTGGGACTACTGCTGGGAAATATCCATCTATCATCTATCATGTCTGTGTCAGCTGTCTGCCGATACAACTTTATAGCATGAAAGCATGCTCACAGAACCCCTGAGCAAAGAGTTCCCAAGTACGAGGGAAAGGAGTAGGAGTTTAAATAAAATGATTATTCTTCCATACTTGGTTTGCTAACAACACACTGATAGCAGCACTCTAGAATATTCCAAAGTAACTTTTGCGATGATCCGTCTGGATGCAATCCTAAGAGGCTTTTGAGTTTGTTGTTTTTGAGTTGGTGTTTGCTTTTGCACTACAGATGAGCAAGAGCTGATAAGGATTTTGTACTGGCCATTTTAGCTGGCTTTTTTTGTGCTCTAGGGTTGTGGCTGAAATTTTGCCACCCCAGATTGGACATCCTACAATTTTTTGTATCCATATAGGTGGATTTTTCAAAAGAGCTGCCAAATAATCACTGAAAAATGTCCCCAAACAAATTATGATTTAATAGACCATAGTAAATGAGAAAGCCTCTAGAAATACAAAAATTAAACACTTCATAACCTCTGGTTCTAAAATTTCCTAAATATATAGTGTGCAGAGATTTAAAAATTTATTTGTGCTGACAATTAGAAGCTTAAGAATCAGATGGTTATTGTTGTAGTCTTAATTTTCTGTAGCCCAGGATGTGGGATTGGCTCATTCTAAAAGAAATTCACCTGAGAAAATACTCATTTTCTAATTAATTAACTATTATTTTATTAATAGTCATAATGCTGTGTTTAAAATCAGTATTTCACGTGTTACAAAAATTGATTTTCTTCTTCTCAGACAAGTGGAGGTGATTAGGTATTAGTGCTGCAGTTCTAATGTCTTGTTTGTAACACCTGAGAAGTTGTCAGAAAAATTCTTTCATTTGTGAGATGAAATGCAGTAATTTGCCTACTTGCATATATCTTACTGTTTGCTTTATAGTCAATGGATAAATGCCATGGATAACACGAGACAACAAAGTAGATTTATAACACTGGGAAAATGAAGCATTCTGGCAATAAAAACTAATATAACACCTGACTCTGCCTTTTCTAGGACTGTTTATACACTAGGATGAATTCAGTAATTTCACAGAAGTTAATCTTTATTTTTAGTGATACAAATGATGGCTGGCTCAGACTTCTATGTAAAAGAAACCTGATTCCCTCTGTGTGCCTGAATTGGGTCAAGATAACTGGGGTGAACAAAACAAGGAGTGCCATGAATTTCCCTCCCTCATGAAAGTTAACCTGATGTTACTGGATTTTTTTCATCAAAAAACTTTACACTAGGCATATCTCATTTCTACCTTCCAATTTCCATATTGTGGCTGACACTGTTTTATTGTTTCCTTGTTTGCATCTCTGTATCCAGTGGCTGTCACTTGTCCTATATATAGATTTTAAGTACTGTGAGGCATGCAAACAAACAAAACCAACCAAACCAAACAAAAAAAAAAAAAGGCAAGGATTACCAGAAATCGAAACAAACATCATGGCAAGTGGTCCATTATGTCCCTGACAGAGGGTTTTGGGGTGAGCCAAGCCCTCAGCTGTACAGTAACACCTCAAGCCACTTGATACTCTCTTGCTCTTTGTTGTACCATTCACCTTCTCTGGGACACCCAGCTGGACCTCCAGCTCACAGCTGTAGTATTTAAACACTGTCTAGGATTCATTCAAATGAGCAGATAAGCATTAAAAGTCCCACTGCAGACAGCATATAGGTCCTACCATCTCTGTAGGAATAATCTGCTATCTAAACCTTATCCCTGAAGACAACTCACAGGCTCTGAGCTTACTTTTTTTCCAGTGTTTCCATAGTGCCTTTGAACTGATTCCCTTAATACAGTCATTGCTGTGTCCTGTCCTCTTCAGGCTCTTCTTTCTTTAATATTTCAGTTTATCTGGGATGCAGTAGCCCTCTGGGGCCTTCTGGCAGTGAACACTTCATGTATTTTAAACTATTGGTTCTAGCATGTTTCTACAAATTAAAATTTCACAAATTACTACAAGGATTCTGCTTCCATTTAATGGCATTTCTGATAGAAGAACTTGGCCTTTAATCCTGTCTCCCTTAGCTACACACCAGAGTTCTCAGCTACTTCAAACGCAATTACAATTATCTGTGCGATCACAAAACCTCTTTAAAACACTTGTCCTGGGGTCTCTGGGATTATGTTAATGAGAAGCAACCAGTGTCAGTCAACAGAAACATCTGAGTTCATGTAAGTCATCTCACGTTCTCATAACTTACAGGGTATTGCGTGGTTACCAAGCTTAGCACATGCAACAAGCATTTGAGCCCTAGCAGCCAGATACTGGCCCCTGCATTCAGTAGCTAATAGCCCGTGTTTCTACATCTGGCTTCATTGCATTCATTTGCCCCTAACAGTAGCTCAACAGAGGATCAGCATCCCACAGCGTGAATACTGAAGAAAAATAAAAAACTTGTTCAATTCCCTCATTGCTCCTAATTTCTTCCTAGTTGTGCTGTTGGCTCTCTAATTCCCACCTCTGTGCATTCCTCATGTGGCTCTCTATCCCCCCTTTGGTGTTTCTAGATGCTTTCATTCCCTGTTCTGAAACTTGTCGTGAAAATTATTCTTTCCTTGTTGTCCTTTCCATTGCTTTTGCATATTCAATTTTGTGTTTTATTCATTCATCTCCTGGCTACACAGATGGGTTTCCACACGGTAAAATAAGATGCACATCTGCAGGATGACCACTGGAAGAGCAAAGGAGTCTACCCTCCCATCTGTGACTAAGGCTCTTCCTGTTTACTGCAGTGTGCGTGCATATGGACAACTGTATCAGAGAAGCTAACAAGCATCTTCAGCCTGGCTTGTCTTTTGACAGCTTGTAACCATATCATGAGTTTGGAGCTCCTTAGAAGAAAGTTAAATTTCATTCTGTGCTGCTGAAGTGCTCTGGGTTTATCTTTCTGTTGTCCGAAATAGTATGGTATAGTAGTATATAAAGATGTTTCACTGAGCAAAGGGTCAGAGGCATTTCAGTATTTAATTTCATGATTCTAATTCATACTTCCTTAGTATTCTGTAAAATGCTTCATTACTTGTTGACTGAAAATCATTTTTTACAACGTTAGTATAAGAAAAGGTGAGTAATATAGCCAGTGTTACAGAAATTAAAAATTACCTGTATCTGGAACCTCTCAAAACACATGAACTTGGCAGCCTTGCAAACCTCTCTCCATCTGGCTGGTTGTAAAATAGGCATGTGAGGTGAGTTATACAGGCAGCTTCTGAAATGCTGAATAAGCCAACTTGGTGGCTTCTTAGCACCAGCGTGTGCACACCACGTAAGAATGCATGGTACTGGGAAAGTGTAGGAGAGCACTGAATTTACACTACCGAATTTAGTTTATTTGTACATGAGATTTTGTGGGACAAGGTTTTATGCAGCTGATGTCACTTACACAGGAAAAAAAAAAAGTTGGAAATGTTAAATTCAAGGCTTTTTAAAATACCCTTCTATGTTGTATTCCTCTGTGTCTCCTTAGGGATTCCTAACGGCTATGAGGCAAGAGACAACTCGCATGAATTTAGCGAAAGGGTGGGCACTTGACAGTGTTCTTTTACGCAGTGAAGTGACCAAGATGATGAAAGAGGATGTGGTTGGCCCTCCTCCTGCTGACATCGGTGGGGTTTACATTTACGGCCTTTACCTCGAAGGGGCAGGTTGGGACCGCAGGAACAGTAAGCTGATCGAGTCACCACCAAAGGTAAGGATCAACTGAGTATGACTGACTGTAGAATAATACAGTGTGCTCAGAGAACACCAGGAAGTATGTTGAGTGCCTGCAGCGGTGGTTTCACAACAGGTTTTAAGAGGGTAAAACACTAGCAGGGCTGGGAAGAGGTCAGAGTGTTTACCCACTAGAAGCAAGCAAGAAGCAAACAAAAAGACTTCTGTCAGAAAATGAATTTAAGATGCATTGAACTAAAGCAGACCGGATGCTGGGCTTCTTGGCTTCAAGGGCCCTAAAAGCACAGTTATGTTTGAATAAAATGGTGCAACCTATAGTCACTCTTCTTTTGACTGACCCAGTGGGACCCTACCAAAACTTCCAAAGCCCTGGCCTGGGTTTGCTATGGAGGTCAGTGTTTGGTTGACTAGAAATCCCTGGTGTTTGTTTCTTAATATGAGGAAGAGTATTAGTTCTGAGCTTATGCTCAGTTATCTGTGCATGGAGTTACATTTTCCTGATGTAACTAAGCAGATTTAAAATCTAGCTATGGCGTAATGATTGGATGCTGTGGTCACTGTTCAGGGAAAACTGGAGCAATGGGAAAAAAGACAGTGGTTGCTCTCCCTCACAGAACCACGCTGTCATTTTTCCATCTACTTCCATGGCATGCAGTTTTACAGGTTTCTGCCGCTTTCCTTTCCTTCCATCAGGCTTCCTGATGTCTCTTGTCCCTGAGCTGCCACAGGCTTAGAGTCAATGTAGTAGCAAGTGTAGGACTTTTGTTCTTGCATGTACCGCTGCTGAGTTACTGGTGCTTTTGCTGAAGGCCTTTACTGAGTCTAGTTCTAGTGTTTAGATTCAGATTCACTATCCTGCTTCTCTAATGCTGAGCCCTGTGTCTCTTCCAACATTCTCAGGTGCTGTTCACGAGTCTTCCTGTGGTCCACGTGTATGCTGTTAGCACAACAGCACTAAATGACCCAAAGAAGCAGCAAGGAAATGTGTACTCCTGCCCTGTCTACAAAAAGCCTCGGAGAACAGATCTGACATACATTTTCTCTTTGTATCTGAAAACAACGCAGAATCCTGATCACTGGACTTTAAGGGGGGTTGCACTGCTCTGCAGTACAAAATAGGGACAGATAGCTATTGAAAAAAAGAACAAGCTAGTAAGATTTAGGTGCAGCCAGTAGGACTTGCATTGTTATTGTCAAAGTGGTGGCTACCTTCTCATAGGGGTGTGGGAATTAACAAATGATGTATAGAGATTATGTTAATTGCACATAGATCAGTTTACTCTCTTCACAGCAAAAATACTAAATCTATTTATCCTGGGATTATCATAGAGGGAAAACATTTGCAGGTGTAAAATTTGACAACTGTCATAAAGCAAGTGAAAATATAATCAACTAACTTGCTCATAATGGATTCACTATGAAAAAGTTATAGTGACAACTACTCGAACATTTATAGTGGTTCTTTTGTAGATGTTCTTTCTTCTTAACACAAGATTTTTTCATGATATAATACAATTATTTTTAAGTTCAACTTTGTAGTTAAAACCTTATCATCCATAGCATTATTAAATCTGTAATGACAAGAGAATTAAACGTATGGTAAAACTTTATGTTTATCTGCATATATCCCAGTGCACAGTTCCTTTGATTTTGCATTTGTAAACTTACTGGGTGATTTTAGTAATGGATACCACCATTTTCCTAAACAGTCACTTGTTTATGTAAACGATTACAGAACTTGTACCAGCAGGCGTGTTTATCTTTGCACAAGTAGTGGCCTTTGCACATATTAACTAATTTCTAAACCTATATCCCCTTATAAGGAAACTGAGCACACCCCCCATTATTAGTGGGAAAAAGGTTTTGAAACTTTTCTCAATAAACACATCCGAACAACAGTTTGGCTCTATTAGCATTCATTTCATTTGCATTACTGCCTGAATCCTACAAACTCAAACCTATTAACTGTTTTTTATTCTGTATTTTGCATCAGTTTAGGTAAAAAAAAAAAAAAAAAAAGAAAAAGTCACACAGGCCATTTTTGGGAGTAGATTCACCTGAAATGGTTGAAGTTATTTTTGTGTTAACCACCATTGCTCTGTAACTGAAGGGTGATTGCTACTTCTCTTTTAATAAACAGCTATTGGCAGAAAATGTGTTTGGTTTTTCTCATAGCGCAAATTCAAAGCAAAAGAAATTGCTGTTGGATGTTATGAAAGAAGGGCTTGCAGTCGGTGCTTTGTTAATAATTTTTTGTCTCCTTGCAAACACTACCAATTTTTGTATAAACACTTGGGTTTATTTTCAGCTAGTACCTCAGAATCCCTTCCCATAACCAGTTTTACTCTGGAGTTAGCAATTACAGGGCTCTTTCCATGAGGAAGTTTGATATTCACACTCCCACCCACAACTAAGTGGAAAGTGCCAGCTTTCTTCTTGGAAAACACAGCAGACAGGAACAGAGTGCCTTTCTTCCACTGAGCCAGGAGCAACAGTGCTGGCAAGATTATCTTTCCAAGTGACACCAACTGTTAAAAAAAATATACACCAGGCCTCCCTGGCAATACAGATGTATGTCAAACAACTTCATTGAGAATTTTGTTTCTGAGAAGGCTGAAGGATTTGGCTTCACAATCATTGATCTTGGAAATTATGAAAAAGATGGAGACCAAGCAGCAAAAGGCTGTACTGCTACACAGAAACTGAGGTTGCAAACCATAGAGCTCTCCCCATCCCCTACCTGTATGAGGGGATATGGAGTAAAGTAACTTTTATTGGAAACTTTGTCAAGTAAAGTGAGAACACTAAATGCTATATAAAGAAAATCTATAGTCAATTAAGTTCTAGCACTTAGTGTTCTGCTGCATAAAAGTGCAAGGAAATAACTTACTTGAACTCCAACATTTTCATTTCCATAACTAAACACTGTTTGTCAGTTTAGGAAAATGCCAAATCTTGCAGAACAGAATGCAGGCCATATTCCTGAAGAACACCACAAATCAGTATTTTACTGAACATAGCTACAGTTATATGGAACTGGAAGAAGAACACAAAGTCACTTCGTTCCAGAAAGACTTCCTGTAGCTAGTAAAAACACACCAAACAAAACCACCAATCTATTCTATAAGCAAAACCTCTTTTTTTTTTCTTTTTGCATCTAATTACAGGAGAGCGGAGATGTGTAATTTACTGTTGAAAGAAATGTCTTCCTCTCCCTGACTCCCTGTCTTGCCCTATCCTGCTCTTCCGTTCAGTGGAGTGGCTGCTCCCAATCTGACAACATTAATTTGATACGAAATGTCACTGACATAGTATAACCTTGACCTTCCCCAACCAGTGTTCCCTAGTTACTATTGCTAAAGCTGTTTCACTTCAAATGGGATGTACACCAGACTAAATGAAAGAACTGTCAGGCAGAATACTTGAAATCAAACTAATTATATTTAAATTATAGATTAACAATTAGTTGGGAGTCCTCAAACAATGTATACAGATAACCAAGTTATGCTCTGCTGTTAAAATGAATCCGAGATATTAAATGCAATCATACAGCTTTTGGCAATATTGTACAAGTTTCACACAGATAGTAATAATTAACATTGCTTTAGATAAGTGCTTTGAAGGAAACTCCATTTAAGAATGAAGAGAGCAATACAGTCCTGCACCCCATATCAGTGTACAGTCATGTTTACAAACATATCTGATGTCAGGGCACTGGCTCCGGAGTGTTGCAAATAAACAGCATTCCATACTCCAAGGGGTGTCTGTCTCATAATCCCTGAGGCTGTGGCTGGTCGATAATGATGATGATAGGAAAAAAGAATTGGGTTATGGATTGGCCCTGCACATCTTTGCAGAATAGATTTTAATTGCAGTGAAGCTGTGAAAAAGCACAGAGAGTGGGAAACAAAATAATTCCCTTGTCCGACCACTTTTGCACAATGATAGTTGTGTAAAATGATAGTTTTTTTAAAAGAACTCAAGGAAACTTCGGTTTACAATATTCTAATTTTTCTCTCTATTTATCCAGAACCCATGCATTCATCTTATTCCACTTTCACTGCTTCATACCATTGCCTTTCTCACAATCTCATCTTTCTAAAACATGAACATATTATCTCATTCTTTTTTTCCCCTGCTATTCCATTTTGAATATTTCTTCTTCCTTTTATTCTTTCTCCATAGGAGCAGAAAGTGCACTGCTTACTTACATTGGACTTTCCTGTTCCAGAACTCTGGAAATAACCTGTAGTCATTTCAGGAGCTTCTCTTTTCCACTAAGAAGAAAGAGAATTTACTCTAAACCTAATTATTCCTGCCCCATTTTGTCACACCTTGGATAAAGCAAGAATATCCTCTGCCGTTTCTGTGAGGGCCCTTTAATGATAATAGCTGTATAGCTAAATGACACTTTCTATAATACTTCCTTTTGCTAATACAAAGTAATAGCTTTGCTACTGTTTTCTGATTAGATGGGTTGGTATAAGATAATGAAAATAAATTTTATACAGTTGTACATAAAACGATGATTGTGATTAGGCTGTAAAGTGACTGCTAAATCAATCTTGAAAATGCAGCAAACTTCCATCTCCCTTTGACACTGTGAGTTCCATTTGGGTTAATGATGGCTATCGGCACAAGCCACGACAGAGGGGGAGCCCCTTCATTCAGTTTGCATGGCTTGACTCTCGTCAGGAAGACAACACTACAGACATCTGTGTAAATGATAGAACAACACCAACACATTTTGTGATATAACACGAATTCACACATTTTTCAAAAGCTCAGTGAGTACATACTGTGTTCTCTCTTGTTCAGTAAGGACAGTATGGTGTGTTTGCTCGTTGATTCCTTACGCTGATTGCTTTAAGTCTAGCGAAGGGACGCCATCATCACCTCCTCCTCCTTCTTTTCTTTCCTGCTTAAGGACAACTTCTGGGAGAGTCACTCCTATTTCAGCTGACTTGGAAGCACCTTTTGCTGCACTATTCTTGTCTTTCTTTACCTTAGTGATAACTTCTGTGTAAGAGATTTCTTCAGTGAAGGGCTCTGCTGCTGCGAGCTCAGAGGCAATGTGTACCCCAGCTTCCTGGATCCCCTCCTCACCTTCGGCTCCTGTTCGTTCTTTATTTTTTTTATGGATCTTGAACATCTCCTTTGTTGGGGTAGCTTGTGAAATGGTTTTCTTCATCCTTATCCCAGATTGTTTCAGTCTCTCTCCTGACTGCCTGATCCTCTCTCTCCTCTCAGGGGTCACTATCCTAGTTTGAAGCCTGTTTACCTTCTTGCCAAAATTTTGTCTTGTCTTTTGGATATTTTCCCTTGAGAATGCCTTTTTGATATCATCAATGCGCCTCATGCCTGATTTCTTGAACTTGGTTGCTTTGCTTTCTTCTATATAATATTCTTCATCGGAAGACAGATCATCAGGTGGGAAAAAATCATCCTCTAGAGTTTCACCTGCTGTCATCTCTTTGATAACAGAGAGAGATGAAGGACACTCGGTTTCCTCCTGTGAATGAAAGCACAGAGTCATCTTCTAGAAAGTGTATTTCAAAAAGACGGTGATTCATGCTTTTTTTTTTTGGTTGGCTTGCAGTTAGTTAGTGCTAACTGAGATATAATATTGTAACATAGTAAGGTAGGCTTGTACCATCGTACTTGATCTATGCACAATACAAATAGCAAAAGAAACCTTTGCCAAGTTCTGTAGAGACATTATATGCCTGATTGAAGATTTCTTTTCACTGTGGTTCTACCTGAAATTAATGAATGTAATGGTCCTATGAGTACTGGCCTCTAATGGTTTTCAGAGCAGACTTGTATAGTTCATTTATTTTTTTGGAGCTTATCTGCTTCTCTGGGATTGGGCCTAGATCCATTATTCCTCACCAATAACAGCAGACATCCTGTAGTCAAAAGAGGCTCTTGTGCTTGTGTCAGCTGTACACTCTCCAAACAAGTGCCTCAATGATACCAGTAGCTTCAGTCCCCTAGTCCCCTACTGTTACCAAGACAATTGTCCATATTTTACTGTTTGGAGCTTAGCAAACATTTCTGCTGCTGCCCAGAAGGGAATGAACTTCAACATGTTAACTTACATGTGCTGGCTCCACAAAGGGACAAAGTCAGTAAAGAAACGAGATGTTATTCCGTAAACCCAGTTCTATACAATTCCCTCAGCCCCTGCACCATTGCTGAGGTGAGATTGATTTATTCCATCTGGAAACATATGATAACCCCGAGCAAGCACCTCTGTCTCCTGTGGTGAGTTTGGTGGCCTATATGAGCATGCAGAATTACAGAATCACAGAATCAACCACGTTGGAAAAGACCTCTGAGATCATCGAGTCCAGCCTTTGACCTAACACCACCTAGTCTACTAGACCATGGCACTAAGTGCCACATCCAGTCTCTTCTTAAATGCCTCCAGGGATGGTGACTGCACCACCTCCCTGAGCATATACAGGGACATATATACATATTTGTATTATTCATCCAATGTGTATCAGCTGCATGCTTGGGAGTGGTGACTGTCCTAGATATCTTAGCACTAGGAATTCATGCAGCCTTTCCAAAGAAAAATTGGTAGCAGCTCAAATCTCAAAAACACGGAAGATTTCTAAAAGCTGTCCACAGTAAACAAAAAAATTACCAAAATTCACTTAGTGGTTAAGGACATTAAAAAAAAAAGTGAGAAAAGCTTATGGCAGTGAAGGATTTATCTGAATAGGGAGAATCTCCCAATACTGTTGTTTCCCTGATCTGAAGACTGCTGTCTATATGGGAGAGTACAGATTTGTGGCTCAGTGTCAGCGAGTTATTTCTATCTAGAAGTACTAGTGTATGCAGAGTAGAATAATCATAACTTGCAGGAGGTGTACGAGACGGATGATGCCACCCTCTTTTTCCCTAAAAGCTGTTAATGTGTTTGTGCTCTTTTCCCAGGAGGAGCAGCACTTAGGGGTACAGACAGGCACAACAGCTATATAAAACTTCTCTAATATGTTTCCCATTACTAGTAACTACTTCAGCTGATTTCTGAGGCATGACAGTGTCAGGACTCTACCCTTAGTACTATCATTCTAGTGCAGGCAAAAGGAAAGACATCAGAAGTTGTGAACCCACAAACGGCAAGTCAGGCTTACTGAATATTTTGCTGTGAATTTACTTCCAGCCAAAAAGATGTCTGTCACTTTTCCCAGTGACTCATATAGTGGTGAGTCATGTTATTTTACAGAGTACTAGTAATACATAAAATAACATACATTGAGCTATTTGACAGATAAAGCCCACTTAGGAGTCTGTCATCATGCCTTGGCTTCAGTAAAAACCCTCTAGTAAAATAGTTGTTAATGCATAGAAAAAATAGGAACAAATTATGTTACACTGATTGCTGCAGAATGTTATTCAACTCATCTGTCAAAATCAGCAGGAACAAAACTACAATGCTTTGCTAATAATCATCTTCATTAACATGTGCAAATTAACATTAATTATATAAAGACTTCTATATATAAATATAATCCCTTCTTTTCTGAAAATTAACTAAAACACAGCTGGGTAATAATTCCTCAAAGTTTTTAAATTATAGCCCAGTCCTTCATCTAAAATGGTAACAAAAATGTTTCCAGAATGACTATTCTGAAATTTCAGTAAATACAGAGATGAATACAATATGGTGAGAGGAGTATGCCTTTCATATGAAGATTACTTTTTAAAAGGAGGGAAGGCAGACTATTTTCTAGGCAAAATTTAAGCTGTCTTCCTTTGGAAGAAGAACAGATTTGCTTGTACTTTTTGGCAATTGCCAGATTTTTATTTTATTTACCTTTATTATTGTATTTACCTTTAGTCTATTAGATGAAGAAAAGAGTGCTTTAACTTTCTCATAGACATGTTAGAATTAAAAGTTATGAGCAATAACATGTGGGATGAAAGTCTTGTAGATAAGAGACAGAAACTAGAGCTGCAGATCCTGAGAAGCACTGTAATTCTTCTACAGAGTCTCAGAATGATCTTTGCCAAAACTTGGATTTTCTCCTTTTCCTTGGTTTCTGCACAAATCTTGGAGTCAAATGTAGCAAGGCAAAAAATTAGTGTGAGTTTCTACCTCCTCTCAAGATTTCTGTATGTTACCAAAGGGGAAAGTATTAGTGAACCTGTGTAGCATGCTAGAGAGGTATCAGAATAAAAATACAGTGATTTAGGCTCAGTAGGTAAACTTTCTCATCTGCTTCCTTTCTCTCTCCCGCTCCTACCCATTTCTTTTAATCACTAGACATCAGTAGGGCAGAGAGAAGAGAGGAGTTCATCCTTCCTAAAGCAGAAACAAGAAGTTTTAGTACCAGGTGGGAAACAGATGCAGTCACAGCATATAGCTGCCATCTCCTTTACAGACTCACTAAAACCAAAGACCAAACACCTACTGATTTCAGCAGCACCGAACAAAGCCCTAAATGGGGTGACAGCTTTCTCTTTGTCTGGAAAGCAGATGGGACTCCAAACAGTAGGACTGAGCAGTCCGATCTTAGGGGAGGGTGAGAAGGGAGTTAAGCCATTGACGATGCTGCTGGCAAGCTTTTAGTTAAAAATCTGCTTGAGCATTTTGCTAGGAAGAACTCGTAACTGCCACTGCCACCTCATGGGATCTAAGGGAGGATGTAAAATGAGGACAGGAGATTATTTCACAGTAAAAAATGATACCAAATATTCAGTTATTTTTAACATGATTTCTTGAACAAAGAGGCATGCAGTCACATGGGTGATTAATACATATGACGTGCTCTGCTTGCCTTGCCTACTAGCAAATACCACAGACATGCACAGCCCAGAATCAGAACACAAATCTGTAGAAACTAAGCATTCCCCTTCCCTTTCACCCCTCCTCCTAGATGGAGCACCTGCAGAGTGCTCACACTGGTCCTGGCGTGCTCATTTGCGATAATTGCTCATTGGCCATAATCTCCTTGTAAGTTATCCTCTGCTCAACACACTGAAAACAGACCTGGGCCTTTTAAAAAAAAAACCTTTTTTTTTTTCCTTCTTTCCAAGAAAAAAGTTGGTATGTCCATCCTGTAAGTGGTTAATTTGGAAGCTGTCTTGTTTTTGTACAAGGAGTGTAACACATAAACTTACATTATGCACCTCCCACCTTCTCAACCTTTCCACTAACACAGAAACATTTGGGCATTTTACACCAACTTGATAATGGTGTTCAAACACAAAGAAATGAGATCCCTACTGTGAAGCTGGCTGTGTTTTGTGTCAATCTGTCTGTCCCTTCAGCTGATGTCTGTCCTGAGCAAAAATGCCATGGCTCAGGTACCTTGTTTGTAGATCTTGACTTGATGTCTTCAGCAGAGAACAAGAGTGCTGAGAAAAGATGTGTGTTACAAATCAAAGTGGAAGGGGATAGGGGAGAAAGGAGTCAGATTAGATAAGGTATTGTTGAAACTGGAAATGTTTTGGAGAAATGCATGTGTATGGAAGGAAATGAATTCTGAAACGAGAAAGACTTCAGGTTCTGTGGTAACAAAGGAGGGACTGAAAGCATTGGTTGAACGATAAGGGAAAATTCTGGAGACCTTTGCAGTTCAGCTGAGCAGGAGGAGAGATACAGAGGCAGCAAAGCTGTAAGGGTAGCTAGATCCACTGGTTAAGAAACAACCTTAACAGACAAAACTTAAAAGTATAACATCATAACTGAACAACTGTGCAATTCAAGAGTGGTTGTGATGCCCCCGGCACAGTAAGTTTGCTAAGAAAGCATCTTAAACATGAAATATGTTTTTTCCTATTTTTTGAGTATTTTACCTCTCAAATATGCCCAGGCAAAGAAGTTTGAGCTTTTAGAAGCCTGGCTGAATACAAAGTAAACATACGAGTAAACCTTAGCTTTGGTGAAAAAGGCCAGCATGGCACTGATTTGAGTGGATGGCTCTAGGGACAGAGAATATTGAAATCCAGATATTTCAAACACTGGGTTCCCAACAAAGTCTGACTCCATCACTGACATTTTCACTCTCTGCTCTCATTTCAATCTAATTCACAATTAGAAAACTTTTAAGGGGACATAGCCTATGTCCTTATCACACTCCTTTTACTCGTCAAGCTTTTCACTGGCTGCCAAAATTCTGGCTGCTCTGCACCCATGGAAGAGGGCACTGACCAGTTTGCAGGCACTGCTGGTGTCTTCTGATCTCAAGGAAGGTAGCACAGCAGTAGGATTTTTTCCCATAGGATATAGGAAGGCATTATGAAGGAAAGCTAATGCACCTGCTCTTTTAACTGCACAAAGTGCACGGTGCTGACTTTTTCACCTCCCAGAAACCTTAAAATCAGTAGGTAAATAATCTTAAATGTGGCAGTGCCCCTAATCAACACTATGAGACTCTTGAGGTGGTGATGCTCAGATAATTGAAACATGCAGGGGAAAAGAGACTGTTTCAAAATGTGTCTGCTTGATAACCCTGCCTGCACAGTCAGGCTCTTCTCATCTCTGGGCAGGGAAAGAGGGGAAATGGCAGAGCACATTGTTTAGCAATGTCTCAGGTATTTTGCAGCAGTGGTGTCCTGGCAAAGATCAGGTCAGCTGTAATAGCACCTTTACTCTTACTGCTGCTTTAAGGAGCAAATAAACCAAAGGGAAAAATGTCATGCCTTCAGCGAGGACAGTGATGCTGGGAAAAGGAAAAAGGGTTGTTGAAAAGATTCCCTCACAACCTACTTGTTTAAATTTCCGCTCTTTGGAAGCACAGATGGGATCAATAATTAATAGCAGCAGTACTCTTATTTTCCTAAAGAAAATATGTGTCGCTATTTTAGAGTTCACTTGATTTGCTAGACGAAGCAGTGACATAATGTCACTGTACAAAAATACTTAGGTACATTAAGACTTTTAATGATAATTTCAGTAATAATTTTGCCATTTGAAAATTAAAAAAAAAACGGAATATGAGGGCATTTTAATGGATGTAGCCAGTTCAAGAGCTTTGCTTCCCTTGTCCTTTAATGTTTTTTTGGCACATGTATTTTAGGCATGTATTTCAAAGCCCAGACTGGGCTTCCAAAGTTGGCAAGGAGAAAAAAAAAAAAGGTAATACATTGTCTTACATGCAAATATTTGCTTGAAATGCTATAAACTGCTTTTGTGTTCTCTTTTCAAATAGCTTCAAAGTGTAACTCTAGCCAGCTTAAATAAAGGCAACTGTTACCAGCTCTCAACTATTATTTAATTTCAACCAATTTTAGCAGAAAAAAAGCTTTTTAAAGTAAAAAAAAAAATAGCAGAGAAAGCCAGAATGGCCAAATAAATAATTCAATTTATATATATATATATAAAATAATATATTGTATATATGCATATAAAAAATCAAGGCTCCAAATGATCCTAACAAAACTGCTCACAGCATAAGTAGGGAGCAGAGACTGATGAAACTCCATACCTTGGAGTCGTCGTGTGGCACAGGGAAAAGGTCAGAGCAACTATCTTCCAGCCTTGGGATGTGTGACAGGGAAGGTGCAGGTGATGATTAACATAAGCACAGATGGAACTAACTGGTGATCACCTGACAATTCTGAAGCAGAGCACAAAGCAGCAAAATGGTCAAAGGCCACCCAGTGCCTGGTCTGGCACCACTGCCGTGTCTATGACAACTGGTGATGCAAATGATGGGCAGCTTATGGGCAGGAAACTGTATTGCAACAGTGTTTAAAAAAGTCCTGGAAATCTGCATGTTGAATGATTGATTTGTTATCATTACCGTGGTAGTCAAGGTAAATCCCTAAAACATCTCCTTGGAATTGTGCTCTACATCAATACGAAACCACTGATGAATAACCAATTACAAATCATTCAGTACTTTTACTCATATTCTAACAGTTAAGAATGAAGCTTTATAAATCTCAAGTGATCCCTTCATTTCTTCTGCAAACATGTCATTTTAGAATCTCTGCCATCAGGCCAAAAAGCTGCTCAGAGAGAGAAATAGGATTATTTTAAAAAGCCACCTAAAGAGTTTTATCAAGCAAAGTAGATGGAGAATAAACACTTCAGCGTGTAAGACTTTTATGACCAAGTGCTATTTCTTGCTTTTAGAATTATTTTTACATAATGGAAAAGTAGCCCCAGCCAGAACAGTCAGCCCCACTTATTTCTCTTCCGTGAAGCCTAATACACATCCCTCTTATTTAAATTCTGATAGAAATTCATTAATTCAACCATCAGCGTACAATGACTTCAAAGAAACCCAGCTCATTGTCTCATTACGGTTGTCTGTAGCTCGCTGCAGTCAGTGAGTGAGCAGTACACAGTTATACCACACCAGCTGGAGAAGCCCTTGGCTTCAGGCCACCGCATGCTGCATAAAAAGGACAACTGCAGCTCCAGGGGAAAACAGAAGCTTCACACTTTCCTTGCTTTGCTATTGTTTCATGGTGCTAGACCAGGGAATAGCTCTGCAGGTCAGTCTGTAGGTTTGAAGTCAAAACGATGAAATTTCTCACTTCCAATTTATCTGGAAGCATGTTGTCAGTGAAATAGAAAAAGCATCACAAGGTGTGATAAGACAAAAAAATAGATTTGTTAATGATTTGATTCATTCCATCATCACAAGGCAACTGCTCCTACAAGTCAGCTAGACCAGGGAAGTGCTCTCAAGTACAAATGAAAGCCAGACAGTCATCAAGAGCTGCTGAACTTGTCTGCCCAAGCAACTGTGCCTCCATATGAACTCATTTCTGAACAACCTTTCAACTAAACAGAGGGAACAGATACTTATAATGTAGAAACTGTATCCAGTAGACATCTACAACAGGTCGAGCAAATCAGGCTCCGTACACTTCTCTCTGCTTGCTTGAAGGGAGTCTGGAGGCCAAACGTACAAACATTTGCATTAATAATGTCGAATGCCCAGGAAGATGAATCCTGTCCCAGATCCTAAACTTGCTGTTACTGACTTCACATATTCCTCATGTCTGTGCCTGCGCTGTTTTGATCAACTTTATTCCTGTACTATAGGAGTAATTGCAAGGCTCAGCTATCTTCAGTAGTGCTGAGAATGAATCCTCCATCTGCATGTCCCCAGTCAAGTCCTTTCCTGAATCTGGGTCTCAGGAATGAAGGGTATTTACAAATGGCTGGATTTGATGATCTTTAGAGGTCTTTTCCAGCCTAAGTGATTACAGGATTCCATTTCAAGATACACATGTGCCCACAGCAGCAAGCCACAGCTCCTGGTGGTAAGTTGCTCCAAGCAGTCTCTAGGACCAGGGAGAAGAGGCACAACACAGGAGGCTCACAGTGTTACTACACTCTTCTGCTGGCTTGCAGGGCAACCACAAGCAAAGCACTGAACAGCTGCATCCAGTGCAAATGTAAATTAAGATCAGTTGTTTCCGCCACTCAATGCTAACAGCCGGAGAAAAATCAATGGCAGCCCTGTGAAGATGACAGCCTGTCCACCTGTGAGGATCACTGCAATAGAACAGGTCTGGGGACACCAGATCAAACAGTGTAAAGTCAAGTTTATAATCTGCTACAATCTGCTGTGAAATAAGCAACCTATTTCATTTTAGGAACATAGAAATAGCCCCCTTTTCTTTTCTTTTTTTTTTTTTTTTTTTTTCCTTTCTCCTTGTTCCTTGCAAACATATCACTGGAAAAACAGTTTTTCTTTAGCTGGTTGAAAGCTTTTGATTTTTTTTCTAAAAAGTACAGGTAATTTATGATCTTCTTGGCTGTGTCCAGTACCTCAGGGCTGGCTCTACCTCTCCACAAGTGGCTGCTGCACAGCATGGGCCAGCTCTGCATCTTGGACTGAAGCACTGGGCCCAACACTGCAAACAAAGGCTCCTCCGAGAGAAGTTGTGTCACTTTGAGACACAACTGTTTGGTTTATTTTATTCTCTGTATTCTCAGCAAAAGCAATTACCTGTTCCATCTGTAAAAATATTTATAAAGACTCCAACAAAAGTCCTGTGTCACTGGGCTGCTGAGGCCAGTGCTCTGCTGTCACAGGTAGTCAACTTACACAATTTTTTTCCCATTAAGTTCTCAGGCTCCACTTTATTAGCAATTTAGGTTTTCTTCTCTCCCCACGGGTTCTAGAAGAAGGCTTTGTCCAGATCCTGATGTCTCCAGGGCTGGAGAGATGCATTCCTGGTTTCAGATCTGACTCATGGACAATTTGCAGCCATTTCATCATTTTGCTGTTTCTCTTTACTGGACTCATCATCTGTGCCCAAACGTATGTATAAATGACAGCCACAACCTCATTTAGCCTCTTGTCTTGAGGGACTAAAGCAAGCTAGGACCTCCTGGTCTTCTCTTATTTACCAGGGCTTCCCATTCCTCTGATCCCATTTCTGGGAGCTGTTTTCGAAACCTCTTCAGTTTGAACACAATTTATTTCAAGAGGGATGATCAGAGCTGTACGTACTAGTCCAGGCAGGCTCTGAGGCGTTCTGGGCTAGGGCACTGAGCATTTCTACCAGTTCTGGAAACATCTTGCCTGAAGCCTTTTATGCCCACATTTAGCTTTTTGAAGAGCCATCAAGTGGGGTCTCCATCATTTTGTGAGAAACTAACACACTGTTTTCTGTCCTTTCAAACAGTGGGGCT
>JAYRBT010000082.1:90427992-90457007 GCA_036023395.1 Myiotriccus ornatus | reverse complement strand
TTTTTAATGAAAACATTACACAGTTGACAAAAATGGTTTCAGAAACACATACACCTTCAGAAACCCATTGCAAACCTCACTTCTAATTTCAACACAATCCACTGTTACCTGTTGCTTTTCCAGATTATCTGTTATGAAGTAAAATACCAGGTACATAAATATGAGAAAGAATAATGTCTCTTATGCTTCTACAAAACAGAAAAATAATCAAATATGAACTACCTAGCACAATCTGCCCTTGGTGAGCTATTTAACTTCATGCTACTAAGGATACTGTTCTGCAGAGCCCTTTTGAGCCTGCCATTCTCATGCCCAAATGGTACCAGATTAATGGCAATGGTTCACATGATTTCCTTTGTCTGTTTCTAAATAGAAGTGTTATATTTGCTGCCTTTCTTGTCATGGTTACTCTCACAGGCTTAGCTCAGAACAGCTGTAATTAAAACTCTGTGCCGATGGACAGTGAGTTCATGAGCCTGATCTCTCAGCGCCTTCATCTCCTGAGCTCCTGACACTCTGGTTTCTAACTGCTCCTTCAGATAAAAGTGCCTCCACTTCAGGTTTCTAGGTTATTTTCCCCATCTTGATTTCACCATTTTTACTGTCCTAGTCATTTCACCATTTTACTGTCCTAGTCATTATGCTACAGAAGGACATTGGCCAGGAGAGGACACATTTTAATTTATATACGCATAAGATCAGCGGCATATGCAAGGATGCTTCTGTGAGCCTTTCCCCATGTGGGTGGTGAAGCAATTGCAGGGCAAACAAATCAGTTGTAGCATAATTGTGTAGGCCAGTCAATACATAACCTTACTTGGTTTGTGACATGCCCACTAATTTTAAACATCAGACAGCAGTGAGTGAAAGAAATGCATCTGTCCCTTTATAGGAATTTGTTACGGTGCTTATGCGAAGTAGAAATAGAAAAAGGTCCAGTAACTGTAACATGGACTTTTTGGTGCCTGTACACTCCCATTCAAAGAGGAACTTGCAGAACATGCAGGAAAGCAAACGAAACAAGTTATTTCAGTATGTAAAAAAAAAAAAACCTCTTTTATTTTCAGAATAATTTAGTCAGAATCATTTAAATTGTTAAATGTTCTTTGACTCCAGAGAAATGACAGCTCTCACAGCTGGTTATTCAGACTAACCTGAACAGAAGTGAGCAGTGACCTGTACGATCTAAAACATCCTTTGTATTTCCTATTTTAGTCTCAGGGCACATAGCAGCCCAGGGTCAAAGACCTTACTAGAAAGTCTGAAGTAACCTGGCATTTTTAATCATGCAGCCAGCCTGGGGAGAAGGCCTGCCTGCTACCATATCTTTTCCTCAACCACATGGCCTTCTAAAAATGAATGTGCTCAATTCCCTAATCATTCTGCTCAGGGATGATCACTTTGTCTCTTTTTAATGTGAGGATATTGCCAACTCTTTTCATCATTGCTGAGGTCTCTTGTAACAATCTCTTTCAGCCAATGATCCTTTTCAACCTGCCTACTCCTTCTATCAGTGATAAGATCAAAGCTATCCATTTGAAAGAAAATCTTTAGTATTTAATTGGTGTTTCCTTTTTCCTCATATGCCGATGTTCCAGTAAAAGTTAAAACTAAAACCCACATGCACTTACTCATGTAGGCATTTAATACCAGCTACACACAGGTCACTGCCTTCATCCCAATGTCCCAAATGGTTCATCAGAAAAAAATCTCACTACAGAAGAGCTGTCAATCACAACCACAGAGTAAACAACTTGGTTATATCCATTTGTAACATATAGTGAAGGGAGTACGCTGATTCTGTGGCTATTAACAGACTCCCACTCATCGTAGCCAAGTTTCAGTCATTCAGGTCTTGGCACTGCAGCAGTATGCCTACAATGGTATAAATCAACAGTGTGAAAATCACTGCACTTGAGTGAAAGAGACTTTCCTAAGTGCACCCGTGCCTTAATGCTTCAGTGGACTCTTGATTACCTAGCATGTTACAGTTTTTGTGGAATGATGCAGTTATCCCCCTCCAGGAAAGGGTTAAAGGTCAGACTCTAGACAAATCAACATATCTGTCCCTCCTCTGTGCAAGTGGGAAAAGATTTTTCAATCTACCTTACAAAAGGAATGGAAGTTAAAGAGGGAGCTGTTCATATTCTCACTGGCAGTTCTCAGCTACAGTAGGAAGAGGAAGCTTGAAAGAGAACAATAAAAAATGCTGGTTCCCTTCCTGAAAAGTACCAACTAAGAATTAAACATACAGAATAAGGTGCAGGTCATTCTTGTCCAGCAAAACCAGCAGAGAGCTCAGAAACTCCACAGAAGGCGATTCTTATAGAAAGCACATATTATGATACCTTGATACCTTTTGTATCAAACATCTGAAAACACCAATAGCTGTTCTTTATAGCAGCATGTAAATCCATTTCCACCATATTTTACTATATTTTTAAATAAACAACTCATTTCTTGCTAGCAGAAAAAATTACATTATGTAATGAATACTGTTTTAAGGACAAATACTTTCAAAGCATTGATTCTGCTGCAGCCATTACAGTAAAGGCCCATCAATGAAATGGCATTATGCCATTAACCAGAGGAGTCAAGAGATATTTATTACCTTCAGATGGGAAATGATTTGCAAGGAAAAAGTGGAAGTGCCTGTTTTCTATTCCATCATGATGATGTAGTTTGCAATAATTGTAATAAAAGGTCATAATGGGCCTATACTTTCTGCTGAACATTCATAGTAAGTCATTCAGCCAGAAAATCTGGGAGGCACAATTTGGCTGTATTTGGTACTAACATAACATTAGAGAGGTAATATTTCCTTCCTTCAGCTTTTTCTTTTTTTTTTTTTTTTTTTTAAGCTATTTTTTCCCAGTAGTAGAAAACGAAGAAGTTAAGAAAGCTAGATTATGCAGAAGAATCTGTCAGCCATACATGGTGGAATATACTCTGTGAAACACAGGGCTCCATTCACGGCAAATGATGTTATTTATGTACAAACAGATGCAAGAGCAGGGTGTAAAGCTGAGCGATACGGGTGCATTGTGTTACTCACAAGGTGTGGCATTTTCAAGAATGCCAAATGAGGAATACAACTTATTTGAAAGAAGCTTTGGTGACACGCTGGTAAAAAGGGAGCAATTGTGCTTCTGGCAAAAGATTAAACACGTACTTTCTATTGACCTGGGTAACTGGGAAGTTCCAGCAAAGGCCATTAAACAAGTGGGTTTCACAGCACTCCCTGACAAGACCCCATGAACTGCCTGGACTGTTTGTATGGATGCAAGCCAGACCATGCTGTTTCACAAAACTTCTCTCGAAACTTCTCTTCAAGTGAAGTTTGTAAGAACAGAGAACATCCTAGAATAAGGCCAGTGAAAGAAAATACATTATTTCATTGCCTGATACCACTGGAAGAGCAGTGCTGTGTTAAAACATTTCTTAAGTAGAGCATATAAAGATGTATTTTTTGTCATGAAGGGTTTGGGGGTCTGAGCTTCAGTTTGTGCATATACCGTTATACACCGAGACAATGAAAAAAGGCCCAATTTGTCAGCAGTAGGAGAGCCTGAGCAATGCTGCAAGTTAACCAAACCATGCTTTGAAATTACTGTTAGAAAAGTCTGTATTCCAAGGAGACTGAAAACACTTTTGCCATTTGCACTTCTACCTAATACGGTGAAAAAAATAACAGAGATGAATGTCAGGCATGGTTTGTATGACAAGATTTACATGGCTTGCCTCATATTACCTTTCGGAAAGGCAGCAAATAGTCCTTGCTGATCTGCAGTTAATCTTACACCACTGGCTCAGAAACCTACCAACACTAATAATAGACCCTGTGTACTGCCATCAGTAGGTCTGTGCTGAAAGACATTGAGGAGCACAGCTCAGTGTTAAAGAAAGCACAAAAGAACTCTTATGTTGGACAGACTGCATCTCTTGGTGCATTAACCAACACCCACCAGCAGCTACCAAGGAGGTGGAAAAGCAACAGTACTACAAGAAAATAGGTTTGTGGTTACCTGATAAATTACGACCCGGAATTTGTTTTTGTTCAGCATCTCCTCTTGTTTTGCTTTCACCTTCCGGACGCTGGTGCTCTGCCTCTCCACGCGCGCCCGCACCTCCTTCATGGTGGAGCTGACTTTGCTGGTTTTCTGCAGTAACTTGTTCACCATGAAGCCAGTATTGCCATGAGCCTGGGCAAGCTTTAAAATGTCAATCTGTATGGTCTTGATGGCGTTTTCCATCTCCCTGTGCTTCTCTTCTATCCTTTTCTGGCTCGCCTGCACGCTGTCGACAATGCTGGCCACTTTGTCCAGGACTGTCACAATCGTGTAAGCTGCATCTTGTTCTTCTTCCTCCTCAATGACACTAGAGAGACGATTTTGGTGTGTTCTGTCAGCCTCTGAGGTGTTTTCACGGCGATCCATTTTGCCTGCCTTCAGCCAGGTTGGAGGGAGGCGAAGTTTCGGTGATCCTGCCAGAGTGAGTCTGGCGCTGTTGCAGGGAGCCACGGTGACAGCTGGCTCCGGCGATGTTCAAAGTAGGGCGTGAAACGCCGCTCCTGGAGCCTGGTCAAATACTTCTGACTACAAAATATCCACACATGATTGTTCAGATGCTTTCAGCAACATGAAACCCCTAAAATTAGGAAGCAATATCTGGAAAGGAACATACGTTTAAAGGGTCACGCTTCTGTACCAATGAGGTTATTAGTGTTAATCCAGGAAAGTTAAGTAACTTGCTAATTAAGCAGGAAAGCAAACTTGCATATTTTTAAAGATCTACTTTTGTTTCATGTTACTGGAGTGCTTTCCTCCGAGGGAATTCAAAAAGCAGTCAGGAAAATTAGCACAGTTGGTTTTTTCCAGCAAAACAAATTCAGGTCTTCAGCTTGCTGCAATTACCCCGTGGGGTAACAAATAAACACACTAAACCAGAGGCAATATAGTGAAAAGGTTGTATTGTGACATGCTTCTCCAGTTCAAAATGTTGAAAGCATTTTTTTTTTTATTGAACAAATTATTAAATCCTACATGCAAAATTCTGAAAGCCTAAACTACGTGTTAAAACAGCTGAACACATCCTATTCACACTTTATCTTGGGATCTTTCAAACGACAACTAACAGTCTATTAATATAACTATGACCAGCAGACTAATTTGGATGGACTTCTTTAGCTCTTGAAAATACTCTATACAAGAGCACTAGTAATTTGTTTACTTTTATTTTTTATTTTAATCACAAACACTATACAATCCGTATTGTAGGTGTTAAAACATGTATTTTCTTTAAAAAAGTTTAAGAAGTATTAAAACAGTTTTTAACAGTGATAAAGTAGGCTTTATTCCAATTGTTTGTGTTCAATTATTCAACACCAATTTTTACAGTACCTAAATCTACTAAGACCTACTTCTTTTGGACCTGCGCCATCTGTTCTACCAGGTAACTTCCCAAATTATGAAATTTATAATTTTCCTCTTTAAAAATAAATTGTTGGAATTATTTATGAAGATGGCAGTGCTTAGACCCAGCCCACACATTTTATAAATATGTTACAACTACACACAGCACACAGCTTCACAGTTCATGCGATAGGCAGTGTCTAAAAAATCAGTTACTAACTTCCAAAAACATTTAAATATCTACGGTATTTAAACACAGTGTTTTCTAGTTCCTCGTAAGAAAAGTAAGCTGTAAACATTTTTACCTTTAGTTCATGCCTTGTTTGTTAGGTAATGTGGACTAAATTTTTTTGTTGGTTTGTTGGGGTTTTTTTAAGTCTACAACCATTGTTGGAATAAATCTGTGTTCCCAAAAATATTACATTCCATGGATAAAGCACAAGTCTATTATATAACCATGTGACACAGATACAGAAAATGAACTACTGTATTCAAAAACATAAAAGTAAAGATACTAAAACAGTCCATAGCTGTTAGAGCTGATGCTTTCAGAATACAGACCAACATTGTTACACTAAAAATGTTCAAAAATAAGGCCTCTGAAATAAATATTTCCATTCTTTAAAAAAAGATATAATAAAAATGTACATCACATGGTCAATGTAGGTATAAAAAGCACTAAGTTAAACCATTCTGGATGATGTATCTGAAGTAAAATGGCCTAGGTTTTGCTTCTGCCGACGTCCTCTGTTGTTTTTGGGGCATTTTCTGTTAAAAAAAAAAGAGAACAAAATAAAAAAGGAGGGCTGATTTTATACATGCCACATAAAATTAAGCCTAACAATAACCACATTGACTTAATTTTCGGTACTTAGCAACAGCAAGGAGTCTATGAGCTGTGCTGACTGGAAGGACGCTCCTGCTGTTCGGTACTGGACTGGGGATGTTTGCAGGACCCCACATCACTCAGAAGGGAGCTCTGCTTGAACTTGAGACTGAAACGAGCAAGGTGCTACGTCCTTCAGCCTCGATCCAGCAAAACACATTCCATGGTAAATAATTGCATTAGCTTTATTTCATACATATTTCCTACTTGAAACTCAGTGGATGGTAAGACTGGATCAATCAGCCTCCTGAAGTTCTGAGCCTCAAGGTGCCTGGCTGCTCGCAGCAGTCCGTGAGATAGAGCCCACCCAGAACTCTCTGTGAGGTGAGTCAGGTGATCCCTTTCTTGGGGTCAGACACACAGCTAAGAAAGGATTCACAAAAACCAGCAGCTCGGAATGGCATGGGACTTACTCAGCCTGTCAGACAGCAGGCAATGCATGATGGAGCAGTCCTGCTGGGACGCAGCAAGACACAAGAGACCGTGAGGTGGAGAATGATCCTAGAGAGGCTGAAAGAGGAGCTGAACCATAGCCTTCCACACCACTGCTTTGGTCAGCAGGGTGTTGAGGGAAAAAGGGATGACATCAATTGCATGAGCCAAGTAACTCTTTTACATGTGCAGGCAGTGTTTTATACACATACTGGTATCTTTTAGGCTGAATTTTACAAGGGATGTAGGGAAGAAGGCCTGTATTGTACATTCATAGGGGTGTCACTCTACATCCCTGAGTTTGGGAAGCCATGCACTAATGCAGTAGTATAAAGTTTTATAGCCCAAAGTAAACGGAGCTGAAAAAGTGAAGGACAACTTGAGGAGGAAAAGGCAAAGTGTGGCATGGACACCCAAGTACAGTACTTCATACACCTATAACATAACTAAGTCATCCTTAATCTATACCAGAGCCCTTTGTCCTCGTTTGGTTCAAGTGCTTGAACTGAATCCCTTGTCATCAAAAAGAACCCTTGGCTCTCATCTCAGTTTTTACTGAGGGTGAGAGTTCGAGACAACACAGAAACATGAATTTTGTGCTTCTGCATCTCGACACTTCATAAAATAGGTTCCAATGGACAGCGTCTAATAATGGGACTAGTTGCACAATAATTTTCAGAAAATATATATGGTGTGAGGGATGCTTCCTTCTCTGTGTAACACCATTCACAGTGGTACTGCAGGGAACAGCACCTTGTCAGCCTCTCTGGTTTCACTGGGTGGTAGCCGGGGATCGTAGCTTCTATAAGATATGAGCAATGCTTCAGTAAAGTCCAGTGAATGTCTAACAGAGCAGCTGACCTTTTGGATGTGTTTCAAGGCTGATCTGTTCTGCTCTGTATTTGGTCTGGGGATTCAGAGTGGTTACTGGTGGTTTCTGAATTTAAAAAAATATGTCTTTTGTGACCAAAAAACAAAGGGGGAGATAGGATGTTACATATTCCTTCTGTTTCAGTCATTAGGTAGTTTTTAGGGGGGTATTTTAGGATATATGTTAAAGAAAAAAAAAGGTTGGGCATCACACATTTAAATACAGAAAAAGTATATTTATACAATGTGTGGGTTTTCACTGCTTTTGTCTTTACCTACCTTGTTATGCACATGACAATTGCAACTATAATGGCAATCTGTACAGCTCCAATTATTGCTGCAATAAGGACATGTGTAAGCTTTTGTCTGCTTGGGACAACATAAAGAATACTAAAGTCTGTCTTTTCACAGTGCTGTCCAGTATATCCTGATTCACACCTGAAAAAAAAAAAAAAGAGCATTTAATGGAATCTGTAATTTCACAACAACCCAGTCATTTTGCAGATGAAATAAAAAAAGCAAGGTGACTCCAGCTGAGAAAGAGCTGGTAAGAAGGTGGAGATGGGGCTAGGGAATGGTTTGGGTTTCTATGGCACAAGAAGAGTCAGAGCAAATAGATATGCTCTGCTTAGGTTAAGGTTACTAGTGGCCCTCTGAAAAGATACTAAGGTGGTGAAGGCCCCGATTTGTCAAAAAAAAAAAAAAGGTGGATTCATTATCATACTGGTGCAATATTTACGAAAAAGTAAGCAACTGGGTGAAAAAGGTAGACAAGGCTAAATGAAACACAAAGAAGAATGCTAATGAAACACAAAGTGAACAGACTCGTTCAGCTCCATTGTCAATAAGAGAGAGAAATGACGAAAAGGAAAAGAAACCTTGAAATATGGGGGAAAAAGAAGATCCCTTTTCAAAATGCAACCTACAAAATTGGAATCTTGCAAAAGCCTATTGGACAAAACCAGCTCCAAACCCCCTCCTGCCCTGTCATCAAGACAAAATTTGATGGAGATTGGGTTAGAAACCCAAATGGCTCACAACTGTTCAAGTGAGAGTTCATGGAACAATAAAATAAAATGGGTCGGGGTGGTGGAAAAATGGCTGGAGACAGAAGAGAAGCAGCTTCTCCAAACGGTACCTTGCCTAAGCAAAGCAGCAGTTAGCACAATGAGAAACTCAGCAGAGTCTGTTCCTGATCAGTGACAGTTCAGGCAATGCTCTGGAACAATTCATGTCCCAAGGCAAAAGAGAATGAAGCACAGCAAGAAAAGGCAAGAGCCACCCAAGACACTGAGCTGAAGTCTGCGGAATCAAAGGCCATCACTTACAACCTTGAGCAAATTCCTTGTACAGCTGTCCTTTAGAATTGACTGAAGCAAATGCATCATTATGGACAACTGAATCATGCTATTGGCCTCCAGCTCTATAGTAGAAAGCTGGAGAAGAAATACTCACATGCAGGCAGAGAAACAACTCTTTTGTAAACTGGATCTGACAAGCCCAAATGCAACAAAAAATCAGACTCATCCCTTCAAAAGCTTTGTGCTAGGGTATTAGTTAACTCTGGAGCAACAAAATCATTATACCAAAGACCTTTCTACAACTGCTAATGCAGCTCCTAATCCCCCTCTGCATGCAGGGATAATAGTCGGGGTTTACATGTTCCTAATCTTGTGACTCTACTTTCTCCAGCCATGACCTGCTATGTAAGGAGTTTTGGTTCAGGCACGAACCAAGTTCCAGTAAGAGAAAAACCTTCATGTACTGTAAGTATGCTCAGTGGTAGCTAAGGAAGGAATAAAGAGAACTCTGTATAAGCATAAAAGAAGAATGAGGACAGCGAACATGTTGGTAATCACGCAAAAAGAAACAAAAAGGAAGAGTTCTCCTTGTTAGTCAAGACAACTGAATTCTTTTTGTTACTTTGCTTTTGTTTGCATTAAAGAAGGTAACAGTTGAAGTGTTATCAATGTACGAGTTTCTTTAATGCAGAGGAGGCAAAACAAAGCCTTCAGCAACAGCCAAAACAGTAGTGTGTACTAATAATTCAAAGATGCTTCCTCCGAAACACTGAAGACAAGACAAGAAATTATTTCTGAGAAATAGTGGATGGAGATTCAGTTAGGATGAAGTACTAGGCACTGGTTTAAGCTACCTTAAACTAGTAGAACAGATTTAACAGCATTCTCATGCATTAATATATAAAAAGATAATATAGTATTAGCATAATAGCAAGAAGAATAGAAGTCAGGTAGGATTTATCAAAATAAGCTGATCAGTCAGTTAATTGAGCTAGCATAAAGAAGTTTAGATGCCTTTGTAAGGGGTTGAACTGTGCCTCCTTGATGCAGCCTGCCATAAGGACAGGGCAGCAGGAGATAGACCAGATCCCACCTGTGCAAAGGCAAATGAACACAATGCTGTGCAATTGGCTTATACAAAACCTTTCTCCCACCTGCCTGCTGGCAGTCCTGGAGAGCTGCTGTACAACAGGCAAGGACATTCATTGCCCCCAGTGAAAGCAAAAATCAGAATTTGCTCTGTGCAGGCCTTTTCTGCAGTTTTATAGGTCATCTGATACCTCATTGTATCACTGCCAGGAGATGAGGACCAAATTAAACAATGTATATGCTACATGTGTACGAGAATGGGAAGCATTTGAAAATAACAATTTGCCCCCAGCATTCAGCATTACATTTTCCTTGCTAGGGAAAGAGAGAAGTTTTTTCTTTGATAGAAGTACATGATTACTACGGTGGATTGATGTCTGATATAAACCACTTGTTTCCTTAATAACTCTACTCCAGCAGGAAACATGCATGAAGTATGACACCATCAGTATATTAATAGGCAAGAAAAATCCAAAGGAGATCTGATACTCAGGGTTAAGAACTGATAGTCACAAATTCTTGACTGGAACCATATGAAGTTTGTTGTGCTAGGTCCAGTGCTGAGATATTATTCAGGCTGTTCAAATAAACAGGTGAAAGTAGTAATAGTATAAGTAAAAATAAAATAGAATTTAAAGGGACGGTGCATTAATTAAGTTCATCAAAACACTGCCTATCAGTAATTATTAAAATAATAATAATTATTATATAAATGATTGCATATACATTGATTCATAAATTAATTAATTAATTACTATGAGATCAGCACCTTCCGGAAAAAAATTCAGAGGAATTAAAAATCAATTAATTCAGAAAGGAGTGTTTTCCTTGAAATACCTCTACTTCACATATTTTGGGGACAAATCCATTATAAATTGTGTTAAATGCAGTTCTAGATCAAAAGAGTACTGAAATCAGACACTGCTGCCTAATGCCCATCAAGATGATGTTGGGGATACACACAGCTTCCCAAGACAGGCAAAACCATGTTGAGTTCTCTTGATTCCAGTCGAAAAAAGGAGAAAAACAAAACAGTCCTATTGGAAAGGCAAAAATAAACAAGAAAGGGTCTTGCATGGGAAAAGAAATAATACAAGCTTTCAAATGCTTAAGTTGACAACCATAGTGGCTCTGCCTTTTGGGCTTCCTGCTCTCTGATCAGTCTGGAAACCCTTAAATCTTGGCAGTGCAAAAAACCCCTAAATATCATTGATCAATAAAGATCAAGGGAGAAAATGTGAAGGTATCCAATGGATTTACAGCTGAAGTTTCAAAAGCAAAGGAAAGCAAAGAGCTATAGCATCTTCAGCCACATTAATCTGAAGGTACAAGCTTCCAAGATAAAAGCTCAGGAGTGAAACCTCCTAATAAGTAGGGCACTGCATCTTATTATGAAGAACTGGCCTTTTTCTATAACCAACTTTAAAAGTAAATTTTATTTGTGGAGGAAAACTAAGAAACAGAATTTAATTAGTGAGATCTAAAGGAAAAAATTATTTGGGAGCTAAGGAACATTCAGATATCCTGGGAAACACTGAGTGGCTTAATACTGAGTATTGAGCTGCTAGATCATACTGTAGACAAAAAGTGTGGGCTAAAGAATATTTTGCAATTTTATATTCTCTAGATAAAGGCTATTATTGTGACAAAGGGCAATAAACATTAAAAATAAGATATTGATACTCTAGAGAGAGTTTATGACAGGAGCAGTAAAATATACAGACAGTGTAAGAACAGAGGTCAACGGTGAAAGCAGACTCATACAGAGAAGCGATGCAAGGCAAAGAAAGGCCTTTTTAATGTTTGTTTTGTTTTGTTTGCTTTGGTTTTTTTTTCTCTAGATAGGATTTAGCAGCTGAAAATAAGAAGACAACACCAAGGCTACACTCCTCAGGAGGATTCAGCTTCTGAACTACGTGACTCACTGAGCCTCTCCTCTGACCACTATCTCCCTCACTGCCACAGCACAGGGACGCGGCCCCTGTGCCACTGCTTAGATAACTGCAAAGTGATACATCCTGTAATTATGTCTAGAGAGCATTTTGATTAAGCTTTACAGAAATTTCAATTGCATGTTGGAAGCATGCAGGACTTACCGGCAGGAAGCCTTCTGAGTGGAATAAATGAATTCACATTTTCCATGTATACAATAACCATTGAAGCTTTCTGAACAAGGTATGTGGTTTCCAATGTAAATGTCTTCTCTTTGATCACTGGCATCTTGAAAAGAAATACAGATAAACAATTATACATAGCTATATGATACTAATTAAAACCTCTCAACCAAGAATAGCATATCCTTAAACACTTGCAGTGAATAAAGGAATACAGAATAATGAAGCAGAGGCTTAAGGGGGAAGTTTCAGAGACACCTACAAAGATTTTCTAGAATGTACTGCATTGAGAAAGGATCCTTGGAGACATCTAAATATGCTTCTCACATAAGGTTTCTCAAAAATGAGAAAAGTGTTCATGACAGAAACAAGCCAAAGCAGGAAGATTAGCAGAAGCTTCGTCAGTGGCACTGGGGCAAAGAGCTAATACAAAGATACAGAGAGCTCTCTCTCATGTGTAAATAGAGGAAAAAAATCCCTCTTAAAAGCATTAGAAAGAAGCTGAACCACATTTTATGATTACTGGATAGAAAACCACTTGATAAAGCCCAGATTTGACTCGTACCACTGGTCATTAAAGCTGAAATCAAACACACCTCAATAGCAGTCTTCCTCAGAGAAACACTTTTACAGGGAGAGAAATAAAAAATATCAAAATGTGCTTAAGATACCCATTACTTTGGGAAGTGTGCTGGTTTTGGCTGGGATGGAGTTAACTTCCTTCATAGCAGCTCATACAGTGCTGTGGTTTAGATTTCTGGATGAAATAGTACCGTAACACACTACGGTTTTGGCTGCTGCTGAAGGTACTCTGCTTCTCCCCTCAGCAAGAAGGTTGGGGGTGGGCAAGAGGCTGGGCAAGGACACAGCCAGGACAGCTGACCCCAACTGACCAAAGAGATACTCCACACCGTATGACATCATGCTCAGCAGTAAAAACTATGGGTTTGGTATCTCCAAGGCGGCAGTTGCTCAGAGACTGGCTGGTCATCAGTCTGCTTGTGGGTTTTTTCTTTTTTTTGCCTTTTTTTTTTTTTCTTTTTTTCCACTTTCACTTCTTGAAGTTCCTCTACCTTGACCAATGAGTTTTTCTCATGTTTGCTTTTCTGATTCCCTCCTCCATCATCCTGGGGGAAGTTGGAATAGAGCAAGTAGCTGGCAGGCAGTTAGTTGCTGTCTGGGTCAGCCCAGCTCAGGTAAGCAGTCCCTTCTGCTCCAAGATCTTTCATGCTTCTGACATGTTACCAAAACTATCCAAAGCCGGTTCATTTTCAACCATATTTCCAAAAAAATTTTTTCTGTAAAAAAGTCCTAAACACAGAAGTTGTATTTGATAATGAACTCCTCTAAAGAGCAGGGATCTTAAGACGTGAGCATAATTATGGAATTACGCTCATTTCCATGGCAATAGACTATAGCATCACAAATAAAAGACTATAATGAATTGCAGGTGCAGAGCGAAAGGGACTGCGTAGAAGAAATCTCTTATATAATTGCAGATATTTGAAATAACACCAGCAAGAAAGAGAATGTATCTATACAAGACAAAAAAAACAAAACAAAACAAAACAAAAAAAAGGCATGCTGCCCTCTTAGGTTTCTCCTGAACATTTCTGGAACGTTTTTTAATTTTTTTTCAGGAGAAAAAAAATCCCAACCATCTATTAGAGGTTTTAGATACAAGGAAGTCTGTTGATGCAAGCTATGTTTTGAAGGTATGGAAGGCTTGATACAAGGAAAGAATGTTGCCTAATACTGAGAAGATGTGCACTACTGCCCTGATGGAACAGATTATGTTCTGCGTGTCTGAGAGCAGAAAAGTGTGGATGTCTCATCCTAAAACTATCATATCCCTCTTCCTCCAAGCAGTTAATTACTGTCACATCTGGTCCCAATCAAAGGCTTGTAATAAGCTACAGATAACTATATTAGTCTGTTCAGAGAGCTGTGCCATGTCTGGTTTTAATATATGTACTGACACAGAATGTGAGGCCCAGTGAAAGACTGAAAGGTGCATCCTCTGAAAGGTGGCGAGGTAGCCACAGTCACACAGGTTGGAGGTAAAACTTACATTAAGCAAAGAGATGTTAAATGCCGGAGGTGAGTCCTAGTATAAAACAGACATTTACCCTCCTATTGACAGGAATCCGTTTCTAATCTGAGAGACCTGCTAGACTGCTTCAGAACTTCAAAGTGAAAGATTTAACTGGTGTAGGAGCCTTGAAAGAGTGAC
Organism: Myiotriccus ornatus; assembly: GCA_036023395.1. NCBI lineage: Eukaryota > Metazoa > Chordata > Aves > Passeriformes > Tyrannidae > Myiotriccus > Myiotriccus ornatus. The sequence continues at coordinate 90,442,671 of JAYRBT010000082.1, read as the reverse complement.
CGGATATAGGAGTTCAAATACTTCAGCAGAAGAATGAGTCACGCATAAAAACTGAAATCCTGATGCTCATCTTGTTAGAACAAAACCAGCAAGCCAGCTGAATCTGGGAGGAGAGACCTTTCTGATGTAACTTTAGGTAGCCACTTGCACTGCGGGAGAAGGAGACTGTCAGGATTCTAGAGGCTAAAAGGTATTATACATTCAGACAATAGGATTTAACAAGAATAACTCACAGGAACTGAAAGCAAAAGTAAACAGAGAGGAATGTGGACTGTTTTCCTATCCTGGAAGAAAAAACATAATTCAAAGACGTTCACTTCAGGATCTCACTATCCCAAATGACCTGACTACTGCATTAAAATATTCAGAACAGCTTATTTTCACGAAGCGTACTCCCTTCATGCACATCATTTGCTGACTGAGAGATCGCACAAGCTATACACATTAATAATAATAATTATATACAATGGTTTTCCCACTAACTAGATTTCAAAGGTAATTTATATGGAATGAATAAAAGGCTGTTACTTCTTTGGAATAGGAGCCCAAAGTGGTGTTTCATTACATCACATAATAAGATGTATATTCCATTTGGTGCCTTTTATACCTTCATAATGTAAGTGAAAATTGACATTAAATCACTCCAACTGGTACATCATATGCAGCGAAAATTTGTGAAGAGAGAAAAATACATGAAGCTTTTTGGCATTGAATGACTTTTCAAGAAGAACATAAGGAATTTTGAAAGCCATGGTGTGATGGCTTTACTCAGCAAGGCCATGGGAGTGCAAGACAAGTATAATGACAGAAAAAACTAAAGACCAGAGCTAACAGAGAAGGTACCAACCCCTTGCAACAAAACCTGCATTAAGACCAGTCCTGAGGAGAAAGAACAGTGAGTGAAGTTCATTAGTGATTCCTTCCTGTGTGGAATGGAAGCACCCATTTGCAGACTGGACTCTATTTTCAGGGAAGTTTGCTGCCTCCTTGGGGCCTGAATTAGAGATGTCACCACAAGACTGAAAAGGTTATTACAACCTTCAAACTACTACCCACTGCTGCTCTTTCACATGGCTACTGATGTAGCAACAAAAAGCCTGAGGTCAACCAAATGAGATTTCAGAAGCCTTGGGGACAATGCTAAAAAACTTAAGAGCATAGATAATGTTTCCCCTCAATCCTCCCAATAATGTGGGGAGACTTGAAAGAAACAGGTGAGCACAGAATATCAATATCTGGCTCTGGGACTAGTGTTTCCACCAAAAATTTGGGGGTTTATACCATGGAAGAGACTGAAACACAAGGTATACTGGGGCCTGACAGGACTTACCTGTCCTGAAGGGTAAAATGCCTTTTTGGGCATAAGATGGTGGGACTGATAGAGAGGTCTTTAAACTAGAATTAATGGGGGAATAGAATGCCAATAGAATTGCAGTAGGTAAGACATGGGTTGGCATGGTATCACATGAGGGTGGCAAGTCTAGTGGGAACATTTGCACTGCTCCTGGGAGCACAGAGAGCTCAGGAGCATACCTGAAATGCTTGTACACCAACACACACAGCATGAGAAACAAACAGGATGAACTGGAAGCATTGGTCAGAGCACAGAGCTATGGAATAATTGGTATTTACATGACTTGGTAAAATGAGTCCTGCAATTGGAGTGTTGGGATAAAGGGCTACAGGCTGCTCAGGAGGGACAGGCAGGGCAGAAAAGTTAGAGATGTTATGCTATATTTACAGGAAAGATTTGATTGTAGAGCACTTAGGATTAGTGCTGATGTGGTTGAGAGCCTCTGGGTGAGGGTTAGAGGGATGGAAAACAGGAAGATGTGGTAGTGGATGTCTACTACTGAGTGCTCAGCTAGGATGTAAGTTATTCTATAAGCAAATATGGGAAATTTCTGGATTGGTATTCCTTGTCCTTATGGGATATTTTTAACTTTCCAGACATTGTCTGGGAACATAAGGCTGCTGTGGTGAACTGGTCTTGGAAATTCTTGATATTTGTAGAGATAACAACTTCTTGTCACAGGTACTCAGTCAGCCAAGCCCTCTTAGGCTTGGTGTTTGTGAATAGAGGAGTCACGGGGGATGTAATCATAGGTGTCTGTCTAGGCCATAGAGATCATGAAATGGTTGAGTTAAATGGTTGAGTTTCCAGCATAATGAGAAGAAAGGACAGCAGGGTTGCTACCCTGGACTTCAGGATAAAAAACTTGAAGCTATTCATAGAACTATTTAGCTAAGTACCCTGGCAATCTGCTTTGGAGGGCTTAGGGCTCCACGAGTGCTGGTCAATTTTTAAGAAGCACCATTCAGAAGCACAGGAGCAGACAATTCCATTGTGTTATAAGTCAAGCAACTGGGGCAGAAGACCAGCTTGAGTGAACAGGGAATTCTTTGTGGAGCTCAAGAGGGAAGAGAATTTGTATGATCACTGGAAGCGAGGTCAGGTGTTCAAAGGAAGAGTACAGAGCTGTGGTTCGTATATGCACGGAGAAAACACAAAAGGCCAAAGCTCATTTAGAGCTGAATCTGGCCAGTGTTGTGTAAGATAACAAGAAAGGCTCTTTAAAGTGTGTTAATAACGAGAGGAGGTCTAAAGAAAGCATTGGACTGATACTTGATGTGGATGGTCATGTGACTAATAGGGATGAAGAAAAAGCTGAGACATGAAAGGTTATTAAAAGGCGAGGTAAGGTTCATACAGGTGAAACATTTTCAACCAATGTGATACAATGTGTATTAATTTACTGAAAACATTTTAAAACAACCTAACAAATACAGAATCATCCATTTTTTTCCAAAAGTTAACAGAAGAGATGGAATCATGGGAGGGAGGCTTGTGTTACGTTATTTCATCAGGAATGTTACAGCTTGGTGTCTTCCAGTAAAGTCATTCTCACAGCACTTGGAGGGAGTCTAATCCTGTGGCTGCTGCACAGGGTGGTGAGCAGCTGGGCATCTTGGAGGAATACAGCAGGTAAAACCTACAAAACACACACGTCTTCTTGCCAGCCTTGCAACATGCTGTAAGAAAGAAGCTGTTCACAGGTCTGTCTCGGTTACAGATATCAAAGCCATAAGGCAGACAAGAAGGGACTTGCATGCTCTGTTCCCTCATCTTGTGAAGCCATAACCAAATAGCACAAAGTCTCCACAGTACCTTTCACTTCTGGACGATACTGCATGCCATCATCTTTCTTTCCAACTGCGTTTGTGTCATCTGTTTCTAGGCGATAAATGCATGCATGGTTAGCTATTAGCAAAGGCTGTTTTCCAGACCACTACATGTATGTCATTGAGAAGCCAGAATAATATTCAAAGAATTATTTTAAATTGCAGTAAAACTGGACACATTCCCACATTGTTCCTCCCATACAACCAGCTTGGTAGCACACCTGGTCAGTAACCTTGGAGTCCAGACCAGCACATGGCACATCTCAAGCTGTAGGTTTTGAACTAAAAACTTTTCTGCAGTATGGATTTGGTTATTTTGGTGACAGTCTGTTTTGGTGTTGGAATGGTCCAAGTTACAGATCTAGATATAACTGGCCAAGAGATGGTGGAAAGCTGTTATTCCCATGAGAAAGTCCTAAATGCAAGCCCCCAAAACTGAAAAGTCATGCACAAGGCAGTAGACAGGGGGTTTCAGTGGACCATGCCAGCACTGGAAAAGCAAATTATAAAATCACTTAGGTGGGAAAAGACTCTTAAGATTAATGGATTAATATTTGTGTGATTGGGACCCAACTCGATTCACCTTGGAAGGACACTGTACAACCCACAGCAGCAATAGGGAACATTTCCCACACACTCATATTTCTTTTGCTCTCCCACTTCTTACCATGGCCTTGTAAGAACCGTTGGGTAATGGCTTAGATTTTCCTAAGAGCTTTTCCTGTCTTTCCAGGTAACAACAGCCAAAGAAAGGTTATGAAAACACAGCACACATGTATGTAGTGTGGGAAACTCAAAACTACAGGTGGGCAGTTCATGGATATGTGGATCAGTGACTTCTGATCAAAAATGGAAAAGGGAAAGCTTTACCAAGCCCGCCTATGTCAGAATTTACACTTACCAGAAAAAGAAAATTAAGCCTACCTGAGCAGTGTCCAAGATGCCTGATGTCAATCTGCTCTTGCCTCAGACATGACGCTTCTCTAACAAAGCATGGATTGTTATAGGAACTTCCATCAGAAGCACATACAGGATTAAAACTGTATCCACTGCAGTCTATATTACATACACACCTGTTAATTGAAGCATACAACAAAACAAAATTGACATCCAGCAAATAAAAATTAGGTCGTGTTGAGTCCTGACTAAACAGTAGCTTGTACATCAGTGCCAGGAGAGAAGAGTGTGCTGCATGAGGATGCTAAAGAAGTCATTGATGTCTCAGGCTTCCAAGTAGAATGTACAAAATTATGAATAGCACTTTTAAAAAGTGTATTAATGTTTCTTGTAGTTTTACTATGATATCAATCTCACGGAATACACTCAAAATTGATAATACATTGCTAGGAAGATTTGCTACATTATTACACCAGTTTGTAGTGTCTGTTCTCTTGTGTGAACAAAAACAGAAGAATATTCTACTTTTTTGGGGGGTGTCAGGATTCTTGAGAGGCGAAACAAAAAGGACTCCCATTTCTGTCAGGCAGTAAAAGGAGTTCTATTTCAGAGGCTGTAGAGACTCAATATGCTTGGTTCATTGTGTCATTTCAGCAAGAGTCATACCTTTGAAAGTTGACAATGGGTTTATTATGATGCATTTAAAACAGGATTACACAACCTGAATTATTCCACATTGCATCCACTGACACTTTGGTTGTTTTGAACATAACATTTTCCACATAATTTGCAACTAGGGATTGTAAAATGAAAAATGGAAAAATTAAAGACCTAGCATGTAGCTGGTTCCTAACTACACAAATGTAGGACAGCCAAAGACTCTCACAGGGCTATTACTTAGCTGGTTATGGTTATATAGCTTTGTAGCCCCAACAAGGAGTCCTGAAATTTTATGAGTAAATGGCACAGGAAAACTTTTCAGCTTTCCAAACACAACACCTCTTGTTTATTTCTATCAATATTCTACTTTCTAACTGGACTTCTATTTTTGAATGAAAGTTTCTGTAGATGTTTCACATTGCTCTGCAATCTCCTCTCCACCTCTGGGCTGCAGAATGAGGGGGAGAACAAGGTGGGCACCATGTCCAGCTCTCAGTCGAGCTCCTCCTGATGTTGTGAGTATGAGAAGAGCCACTCTGCATCTCCTAAGAAGGTGGCAGTGGGCACAAGGTCCTCTTCTTGCCAGAAGGCTCTACACAGGGGGGTATGCGGTCTGCCTGCCAGGAGCTGCCACTAGCTTCATCTTGATTTACTCTTGTAAGTCATAGTTCTTTCCCACTTTTCAGATAAAATCAAACTATTAGACAGATGTATGTATGCCTCAAGCCAGTAACAGATCTTGCAGCAGAACCCAATCACAAGCTGCAGAAACACTGAAGATGGCCAGGATACTTCTCTCTCTTCCTCTTTTCCCATGAGCACCTTTTGTTGCTTAATTTAAATATGCTAATTTCCCAGTAATACTTCATGCCTGTGAACTTCAGACTGTTGCTATACAGAACATCTCTAGTGCAAACAGGGTTTTAAGTGCACCTACTGAGAATGAAAAACTGCCCCAATAATGAGCCTCTACACATCTTAGGGACCTACCTCCAAGTACTAATGAAGGCTTTAAATACCAATATGATGAGCATGTGATAATTTTTCTTACTAGAAGTGGTAATGGTTGTAAACCTTAGAAGCAGGATGGAAATACTATTTTGTTTACGTGCTCCCACATGATTTTAAGACTAATAAGGGGTTTATTAGGATTTACTATAGCACAAAAATTAGGTTCATGGCTTAGCACTTGTGCATATTTATTGAACAAACTAGCAGAGAGCTAGTCCTAATTTGTATGACACTGGCTATGTGCTTACAGATATCTTCTCTCAACCTCAGGACTCAGGCAGCACCACTGCCTGTGAGCACCTATCCTTGTCAAAGCCGAGCATACTTACATATGTATGTCCAGACTAGTTCCATCTGTATTTCTACATCCAAACAGATCTAAATCTGTCTGTAGTCACCATCCAAGGTCTGCAGCATCCTAATTATGGTTGGGTTTTGTCATTCCTGGTGACAAATAACGTGTGTTTCGAAAATATTTTTTTCTTCCTCGTGGTGACATTACAGACTAGAGCTGAAACTGCTTGGAAACTGCTTACGTTTCCATGCTTTGCTGTGATTACATTTAACATCTAATGTTAAATGCTTACTTTATTATAACAGCCAAATGCTTGTTTTAGGGGTAGTTCTGAATTTCTGAGCCTCGTTTTCCAATAAACAATCTCAGTCTTAGCCCTAACCATCTCTTCAATGTACAAAAATTTCAAATTATCTGCCTGGTGCCATTACCTACTTCTTCACCTGCCACCATGATGCCAAATGGTACATCCAGCCTTCCCCAGGTCGTTTAGTTACTGGTTACTTGACAGAGCTGGTTACTTGACAGAGCTCACATGTAAAAGCAGGCGGTTCAAGTACACTGTGGGGTAATGAACAGTTGAACTGGACTGATGTACTTTAAAAAACCTGAAACTATTATTCCAACATAAAACCCTGAAGCCTTTCAGAGGGCTGAAAGGGAATGACTTAAGGTGAGGACATAGCCTGGGCATGATACCCTGAACGGAGAAGGTTCCACAGATGCTGTAGGGTGGCAGAGAGGGAACCAGTAGCATGTGTTAGAAACCTGCACTCCTCAGAGAGTCTGTGCAGGGTGCAATGAAGTTGTCCTTGCTCGCAGACAGTATCCACTAGATCAAAATTACAGTCAGGACTGCAGGAAGTGCCAAACTTGAGATGGGAGCAGTGACCTATGGGGAGTGCTGCTCTTGACAGAAAACACGAAAAGAATGTTGTTTTTAACTGCTCAGTGTTTGTGAAGGAAGGTAAAACCGTGGGAGAGCAAGTTGCTGCTCTGATGCTGCACATCAAACACATTGAAACCAGAGGCTGAGTTCCTGCGAGAGGACAGGACCACCATGGACTGAAGCAAAAGAGCACTCAGGAAAGTATTGGAAGATCCACAAACAAACCTGCTATGAAATACTGGAAATATGTTACATCCTGAAGTCAGAGAGCTACAGGGGGCAGACAATAGCTTGATCCTGAGGTGACAGAAAATCCAACAGCCTGAGGGGAGCCAATGCCCCCCACCAGCCAGTTTGAGAGCTAAAGCCAGGCAGACGTTGAAGCTCAAGGCTACCAAGCAGAGTCCACGGCGTTGAACCGTCTCACAGACCATAAAAACAGCACACAAAGTATGTGAGAAGACATGGCAGACAGTGTCAATGAGCTAAAACTGGGGTCTTAAAAGGGCCTGTCTTATCAGAGGCTTTTGCAGTCAGGAGAACCTGTGTGAAGCACCATGGACTGTGGGCCTTAAGACTGAATCTGAACACAAAATTGCTGTCCTGTATTGTAATCTGTTTCCTGAAAAGTCTCTCTTATGCTGAGGAGAGAGCACGAAGAGAGCAGAGGAAAATGCAGAGACCTGTTCATGTAGGGAGTGCAGGAAAAACATGAGAACATGAAGAGGGAGCAGGGATTTGTGTGAAGAGCACAAGAAGGGCACCTAGGAAGAGAGAGAGTAGACCTTAACTGCAAAATTCTGAATATCCCACCTTTTAAGCACAAATTCTCACTTTTGCCCTAGCTCCCACCAGCACTGTGTCCATGTACTTCGGTCCATCACACAACAGTATTTGTAATAACAGAAAACTATTCAGATATAGAATCTTAATTTCTTCTGTGAGAAATGATCTATCTAGAACCTCTGAAATACTGCTATCTTGACAGCTCAGTATATTTTCAGAAATGTTAAAGGCTGGCCTGAGTTTGGATGGCTGATACAGTCCAATGAGAAGATTGCATGTGATGATGTCAGTATAAACAACTGCAGAACAAGATCTTGTATTTAAGCTTGTAGTGTGGAAAGCATGAGGTTCAAACCCAGGTCTGTTACTTCCACACTGGAAGTAGACCAGGAAGATGCATATGGAATAATCGCAGCCGAGGTGAGTAGCCAGTCTGATTCCTGGGGTCACACATGGGAAGTCTCCTGGGTAGGCAGCTTAGAAGCTTCAAACCTGTCTCTCAGGCAGACAAACAGTGCTCTGACAGGTATGTTTATTCCTTAGGAATGACCCCACAAGGGAATGAGGAAGGATCTTAGAAAAGAAAATCTGGAATCATGCGTATTTTCACAAAAAGAAAAGTAATTATTTTGAAATCTTGCAAACAAAAATGCCACAGTACCTTTAAACATAGAACCATTAATGTTAGAGAAAGATCATCCAGTTCAACCATCAACCCAGCACGACCACCATGTTCACCATTAAGCCATGTCCTCAAGTGCCACAACAACATATTTTTTGAACACTTCCAGGGATGGTGACTCCACCGCTTCCTTAGGCAATTTGTTCCAATGTTTTACAACCCTTTCAGTGAAAAAAATAAGTACCTATTATCTAATCTAAACCTCCCCTGGTACAACTTGAGGCCATTTCCTCTGGTCCTGTCACTTGTTACCTGGGAGAAGAGTCTGACCCCCACCTGACTACAACCTCCTTTCAGATAGTCGTAGAGAGCAATAGGGTGTCTCCTGAGCTTCCTCTTCTCCATGCTAAACAACTCCAGCTCCCTCAGCCTCTCCTCACAGAACCTGTGCTCCAGACCCTTCACTAGCCCTGTTTTCCCTCTCAGGACACACAGCACCACAGTGTCTTTCTTACAGTGAGGGGCCCAAAACTGAACACAGGATTTGAGGTGTGGCATTGTCAGTGCCAACTACAGAAGGACTGCTGGCCACACTACTTCTGATACAAGCCAGGATGCCATTGGCCTTCTTGGTCACCTGGGGACTCTGCTGGCTCATGTTCAGCCAGCTGTCAGCCAACATCCTCAGGTCCTTTTCTGCCAGGCAAATCGTAGTATCTTCCATCCTAGTAATATAATACTATCTTTCTCCTAGATATCAATTATTTATTACTGCTATTAGGAGTAACTTCCAGGAACAACTGCCTGAAGTCCAGCAGTGACGCAAGCATAAATTCTTATGTGAAGCTGATCTTCAACTGCTAAAATTGAGGATAAGCATAGAAAAGCCTGAATAAAAAAAACCAAAACACTCAAAAAACTACAATAAAAGGCTTCTCTGCTCTCTCAGTTGCTCTTTCAAAGTGCTAGCCTTCCCTCAGGCTTGCCAGAGGTGTTGCCTCATTGGGTAAACCAATCATCACATCTCAATCTCAACACAAGTCAAGAGGATGGTAAAATCTTAGCCCTGCTACTGATACTGGGTGTTTTGCCACCTTTGTTTGGAGCTGAATGAGGACTCCACAGCTTGAGCCACCCACACTGCCACTGCTGTAATCCTGATTAGTCCCCCATGAAAATAAAGAAAAACTACCAACTGGCACCTTCAGCCTGATGTGTGGCTGCTCAGCACAACCTTCAGAAGAAAAGAGTCACTTAATGAAAAGTCACTTAACAGAATTGTGTACTAAGGACATCTTGAATGTGCTTGATGAGTCCTTCAAATTTTTGCTGTAAAAGCCACACTGGAATAAAAGGAATGAGAGGACTGCAAGAGTTTTTTTCACTATAACCTTGCTATTGGTTTTAACCAGAAGGATTAAAACAGGGAGTTAATTCTTCAGGTGGATGTCTTGCTGAAGGGGGTGGCTGCTTAGTGTCCTCAACAGACCTTTTCTCTTGCTTAGCCCGGGAAAGTCAACAGGACATATTCAGATGCTTTCCTGATGTACTAGGGCATACAGAAAAAAACCCTTAACTTTGGCACCTGCCATGAGAGAACTGATACCCTAATAAAAAAAGGCAGCAGCTTGCTGTGAAAATGTGCTTTTATAAGTTGCATGCGTATCACTCATTAAAACCATTAGTTAAACAGAAAAGCATTTGAATTTCAGGGAAGTACAAAGTGATTTAATTAAACAACACAAATTTTTAGGTGGTTTTAATAAATAAGAAATGAAGATGTACAACTCATTTTTTAGAGGCTGCTAGGTGTAACAAAGAAAACGTGCTTAGTAAAGTGACAAGCTCAGGCTGTAAGAGCACTTGCTGCTATCAGTAAATTAATTAGATCCCCAGAGATCAGAACACATTTCAAGGCTTCCTTTTGTTTTCAGGCTTCAAGGTGTACGTGGTCCGTTGGAAGTTCTATGTGCTTAAAACCCATGGTAGGTTCAAAGAAAAGAGAAGGGGAAAAAAGGAAAGAAAAGCATTACAGATTTGTGGAGCAGACTTGGCGACTGGGGGAGACTCCCATTTCCAACCAGTAGATCAGGCTACTGCATTTGTGCCCATCTGGGGTTTGCTCACAAATGTATTTTTCTGGCCAGGCCTCACAGGGAGTGCTGCTTGCTATCCCTTCCCAGGAGCTGACAGCAACAGCGAGCTTTCTCAGGTACTCACCGATTTATTGGCACATCTGCTTACAAACGTAAAATGGAAACACTAGAGTAAAACAAAGTGTGTGAAATGCACACAGATGGATTAAGGGTATGCTTGATGGAATAAATTTAGGTGAATTGAAATATCAGGAGTGTAGCAATTGCAGTTAGGAATATAACCATGCCAAATGAAGGATTACCTTACATTTGATGTTTCTTCCCTTGTGTGCAATTGCTCCCAGATGAAACCTGAACTAAGAAAATCTGGATTTCAAAGTGATTTTTCTACCTATTTGAGTGGAGTTGAATCTTCATTAGGTTTTTGGTGTGTTTCTTAAAATCCAGTTATAGCACAAAAGAAGTAGAATTCAATTCTACAAACTTCTCTGTGCCCTGCTGGAACACTGTCAGTCTTTACTTCTGCCCATCAATGCAGAACATGCTTTGAATACCATAAGCTTCAGCTACTTTCCAGACATCCCTACATTTCCATTTTTAATTTCATGGCATGGCTCCCTCTGACCACTGTAGAAATTTAGTCCTTACCTGCAATGAGCTTCTCTCAGCATACATGGTGAACTGAGGGTTCCTCTCTCAAGAGTGATCTAACCCTCCCTCCACCCTCAAATAACAGGAACTTTCAAAGACTTGGCACACACTGCCGCAAAGATCACTAAAAATATACATAAAAAAAACAGGCCTGGATTATTATCCATCTAGGATCTATTCAATTCCTTCATAGTCGGTATAATGAATTATGCTATTTCTCTCATGAGAATATCCTGTAGCCCGGTTTTTCATAATTCAGTAATCCCACAACACAATCTTAAATCCCTTGTTTAGGTTGATTTTCTCTATTGTTTGAATAGTTTGTTTACACACAAATACTTAGGATTTTTTTTCTCTGCTGGACCAGAAAGCTGTGAATTGCATTTAAACAGGTTCAGAATACCCTACCTTATGAATATCTACGTACAATTAAAAAAAAAAAAAAAAAAGTTTGTAAATGAGTGAGAAAGTCGTCAAAGAGGAAAGCATAAACTCGCATGTCGGACTTCAAACAGCCCAAATCTTTCCCTGGAGGACAAATTATATAGACAAGTCAGAGACTAGGACTTTGAAATGTCCACACAGGTATTTCTAATGGTTAATATTTTTGCTTCTGAATTTCTGGTTTGGTCATAGTGTAAACAGACCCTACATAAATTATAGGCCAGTTGCATCTATATGTTGACGAGATACACTTCCTTTCCAAAGTAAATCTTGTAAAATGGTAATCTCAAAAGGTCTTTTTGGGGATCAGTTGTCAATCTTTTTCGAAAATCTACATTATAAGTCAAAACAGATCTTTGACAGCATAGTACACTTATTAAAAAGAGACTGAATGTGTTCAGAACCTCATTTCCATATTTCATATCTCATCTCTCATGTTAAAAAAAATAGGTAAAACTGAAAACATGACGAATTTGAATTTTTACAGTTAGGCTATTTTTAAGTTAATGATTCCCTTATCAAATAAAAAAAAAAGATGACCAAGATGACCCCTCAAGTGGGGCTCTGACAAGGTGGAGGAACCTCTAGTGGTCTGAAGATGACAGGAAAACCACAGTACAGACAGTGGGTGGACTGGCGGGGGAGCAGCTCTGCAGAAAAGGACCTGCGGGTCCAGAGGAGCAGCAGGCTGGGGGACTGTACCACATGAGGGTCACCAACAGAGCAAGGGAAATGACTCTTGGCCTTCCTTCAGCACTCACGAGGTCCCATGTGAAGCACTCTGTCCGGTTTTGGGACACTCCAGTACCAGTAAACACTTAGAGAAACTGGAGAGGCTCCAGTGGGCGAGAGACTGCAATGGATAGAGAGCTGGAGCATGGGCTGTGTGAGGAATAGCTGGGGCACTGGACTTGTTCAGCCGGGAGAAGAGAAGGCCAAGGAGGTGAATGCTGTCACCAAAAACATAAGAGGGAGGCTCTTCTCAGAGGCGCACGGTAGAGAAGTGAAAGAAAACAGTTGCAAGTTGCAGAGAGAGAAATTCTGATTGAACGGAAGGAAGTTATTCCTTAAAGTGAGAGAAGCTCAGCTCTTAAACAGATATGCCCAGATGTCAAATCTTCCTTCATGGAGATGGTCAGACCTCTCCTGGAGAAGTCCTTGAGCTCAAATGAATGAACTATCCCTGGCTGCAGTGCAGGGCAGGAGCCCAGACCAGATGACCCCTTAGAGATCCCTCCAATCTAAATTAATCTAAAGTTCACTATTTCATTTTGGATATTATTTTCCTGAAGTTACAACGCATTTTAAAATGCCTTTTAAAGCAACATTCCTTCTAAGACTTGCAACATGTTGGCATGTTGTTTTATTCGGGTGTCTAGCAATGTTTTGGCATGCAAGAGGAAAGAGACACCCCACAAAAACAGTGCAAGAGCAGAGGATATAACTCCTCATAAGGAATACTAGTTTTTACATTAGAAAGATACTTCACTTTCAAAGAAAAAAATGAGATGAAACTCCCGTTCTTCAACTGAATTAGTATATTTTAAATGTCCATATTAAAGTAGTATAACATATATAATTTTTATTAATACAAAAATTTGTGGAAAAAATGACCAGATAATAGTAAGAAGACTTCAAAAACATGGAGATCAGAATCATTTGGAAATTGAAGTCTTATGGAGAAATATATGTACTTAAGAGCCCACCTTTCTAATCACAACACTAAAAAAACCCAATTCCACCACTATGTTTATATTACCAGTTTCTAGCCAGTGCTGCAGGTGGCTATTGTAAAAAATTTTAAAAACATTGTTATTCAGCTCTCAAAAGACTCTAAATAATAATTTCTGTTTCAGTCATATGCAGTTAACTGAGGTATCATGTTGTTTAGAAGCTTTATAAAAATAACACTGAACATCATTTACCTGAGTTTTACGAAAATTCACCTGGAGTTCTTAAAAGCCACAGTAGCATTACAAATACTAGACTGCTCTCATTGAAGAAAGAGTTGATCTAAGTGCTACACTGAGGAAAACTATTTTGCAACCACATCTGTCTTAATTTGTTTTGCATTTATGTTGTATTATTTAAAGTGTTTTAATATTACTGACTGAATGGTTTCAGGCAGCAGCTTTTCCCATGACATATACCACCTGTTTCAGTTCTGTTGCTAAACAGGAAAAAAATCGCAGCCAAGCCACGTGAATCCTGTTGTTTGCATCCTGTTACCTCAGACCTACAGAAAACCACTGTTTGGACAGTATTGAATATTATGTGTTTATGCAGTTTAGGACTAGTCCATCCATAAGTGATTGTCTATGCCCTTGAAAAGATTAACCACAAACTAACAACTTTTTAAAATACTTACAAGTTGTATGGGAAAAGAAGAAAAACATGGAGAAATATATTTCTGTGATGTTTCCTCAGTTTGATTCCTTTTTGTGTTTATATAAAGAAATATTGTACTGATTTGCAAACAACTGAATACAATTTTTTAAAATATTCTGCTTGACATGACCCTCTCCTCAGACACTATTTATGTGTCTCAACTACTCCATTTAAAATCAGCACTGAAATTTTTTGTAGAAGCAGTGGAAATTATAAAGTTGTTTACATTTTTGCATTCAGTTTACTATGCATTGTTACCAATTCTGGTTTAGACAGATAATGTTTCTGTGAAATCAAACAAAATGAAGATACAAATCTAAAACTCCGTGCAAAGCCTGAGCTCTTCGAACTATGTTTGATCTAGCCTAATAAAAGCATATGTGGCATCTTTGATCAAGAGATAGCCATAATGTTTTAACACCAGGCACGAAAATGAAAAATCTGTAACTTTTTCAAAGGGGAAAATACAATTTAGGAGCAACAAAATATTGACATCACTGACTTGTAATATGGAGTGCATCTCAGCTCTGTATAACTGATCTTATAAATTTGCTTTTAAAAAGCACAAAGATTTGGTAATTACACAGATACACAGATAAATTTAAGCTTGGAGGGATGTGTAGAGGTCAACTAGTCCCAGCCTCTGCTTGAAGTTGGTCTCAAGGCTGTGTCTGATCAAGTTCAGATCATCTCTATGAATGGAAATGCAAGACATGTTTGAGTATTCAACCACTGTCATGTGGAAACATTTTCCATT
>JAYRBT010000082.1:90398688-90427892 GCA_036023395.1 Myiotriccus ornatus | reverse complement strand
TTCAGATCATCTCTATGAATGGAAATGCAAGACATGTTTGAGTATTCAACCACTGTCATGTGGAAACATTTTCCATTGTGTCAAACCAGAATTTCCCATGCTTTGACATGGGCCCATTTCCCATCACGATAGCACTGGGCAACTCTGAGAAGAAAGGACCTACTTAGACATCAGCAAGTTCAACTCCAAAAATCAGGAAACGCCAAGAGTTCTTGCTCCTGCTTTTGTGTCATAAGATTCATCCTACAGTTCTCACTGAAAGTAGCAGGTGCCAACATTTTTTGCATAGAACTCTCACAGCTATCCAGGCCCAAAAGACAAACCACAGTCTGTATGGAATACAATTGTCTTTAGCAGGATCTTTCCATTACTGGGAGAAATTCTGCCTATTCTGTGCTCCAGGCTGTTGTGGTTGGCCTCTTGGCAGGTCCTGGGATTCCTCACTAGTGCCAGCTCATTTACCTCAAACCACTCAACACTTGCTGGCATCTACATCTCTCCTCTCACCAATGCACTAAATATTTTATCTGTAATTTAATTTCTCTATTCAAAAATCATGATTCAGATACTCAGAGCAGAAGAAGATGATATTTATAAGGTCTCAGATTGCACAGCTTGGAAAAGAAAATGAAAAAATGCGTAATTGTATATTTACTGTATGTATCATGAATATGGCTTGAGATTATCTATTAATTAGGAAACAGTTCAGCTAACTCATCCAGGTACTATGATGAAACAAAATTCTTTTTAAATGCCTTCTGTAATCATGTAAACAATCTATTAAGTGTTTTAGCATTACAAGGTGAAAGCAAGGGCCATGCAGGCCTAAGAAATCTACTTGAACAGAACTAAATGTATGTCTTCTTTGTGGTTCAATAGACATTACACTACTGTTCAAAAATTTTCAGTGGTCATTCTCATGTCTTAAAAAGGAAAATCAAAACCAAACATTTCTATGAAATTAGGGTGCTTCATGATTAGTTAGAATTAGGGGTTATAGCATTTGTAATATGGTGCAAAATTGAATTAAATAATAATTCAGACCAGCAATGTTTATACAAGTCAATGAAAAATACTTGTATATCATGATATAATTTTAGGATGTTAAAACCCACATTGAAACAAAGCAGGAAATGGAGTAAAAATTAGATATAAAAAGCATTTGTAAGGGGTGCTCTACTAAAGTTTCCCAAAGAGAAGATTTCAATTCCATCTTGCTTCTGCCAGGTAAATGACTATTTTGATTTTAGAAAAAAAATAAGCCAACTCCAATTCTACTTCAGCAAGTTTGTGACTTGCTATGTGACTTGTGAAAATCAACACTGTGAAGGTAATCTGTGTTAACAGACCCTGATTTAGTCTATATCTAAACAGTGAATATCACCAAAGCATATTTTAATGGTTAAAGATACTGGGGGGTAGGTGTGAAAACTGAAAGAAAAAAAAAGAAAAAAATTATCCAATAAATTGTGAATAACCTTCATGGGAATATTTCCTAACTTTCGAGTATTTTCTACATACAAGTTTTTGTTTCTACATATTTTTTTAATGAGGACTCATTAAAGAAATCTTAGAGACAAAAAGATCACTCTCCTTCTGTTGTCAAGAAGCAGGAGCTTGGTTTCATTTTATATGAGTAGAATGTAGGGAACAAATCTTCCACTCTACTCAACTTTATTCTAACTCTCTTATAGATACTATATAGCTGCAGGAATGTCAGGTTCACAAGTGCAGAAAGACTAGGAAAGCTTTTACTGAAGTTGAATGTTTCAGGATTTATTTTCCAAAGCCAAAAGCACATCTCAGTGCATACAACAAACAAATCTATACCTATCTTGCTAGTCATAAATGAAACAGAACAAGGCAATACTGCAGAAAATTATTAGTATTATAACAAGTACAGCTCATTTTTCTCTCCTGGAAAGGGCAAGCCTGCTTCCATACTATGGCATTTTATGAAATGTGAAGTATCGTGCTAGTATTCACGCGTACTATTACCATTTTGGTTTCCCTTTTATGTTATGATTTAATCTTGAATACACGTCTTGAATATTAGTGCTAAGCTGCTTTACTGCCTGAGATGTCTTCGTGCTGATATCCCATAATAAAATCTTGTGCAATTAAGATATATTTCAACAGTAAATGGATTCTGGCTGGAAGACAAGAGAAGGGAGGGTAGTGCTTCCTCCGATTTGTGATGTTCAAGCACATTATTCTGAGATGCTGTTCCCTCTGTGTGCACAAAAATGTACCATTTGCACGTCTCTCAAACATCTTCATGCACCGCATCTGTAGCTGCAATCCCAGTGCCTGCCATCAGCCCAAACCCCAGTTAAGCCTCTTCCATACTGGTGGCCACTGCCAGGACAATGGCTATGGGAAAACAAATCCCTGTCAGATGGAACTTCTTTTACTCCCATAAAACCTTTAATGCCTCATGGTGCTGTCTGAAGAAGTCTTTTCCTTCATGACATCTCTGCCCTTTCTGACAGCCACATAGAGTGTAAACAGCCAGGGTATACTCTAACCACCAAGTGGGGAGATAGGGTACATCTGCTTCTGCATTATGGATTGTCTTTAAAAGCTTCTTTTTTCTTGATAATTTGTTTTGAACTTTGACAAGTAATTAATATTTCTCAATGAGTTTCTCTTGGGTGCATCTAAGAGGTCAAATGTGACAGTGAGTTTGGCTCAGGTCCCCAGTTCAGCTTAATGTTTAGATCCAAGCTTTGCACTGATAGAAATAACTTCCCCTAACACTTTATGAACAAGCAGAACACAAACAAAAAAAATCTCAGGGATGAATTATCAGTATTACTTTGCATTCCTGTTTGGGTTTTGGGTTGTTTTGTTGGCAGGATAAAACAAACCAAGGTCCTTTGTTTGAAAAATATTAGATAAAGACTGTCCAGTATAACTCTTTGTTGTTTTCTCCCTTTACCTTGCAACTGCAGATGGTTTTTTCTTTACAGACACATATCAAACACATTATTACTGGACAGCATCAAAGTTTCAATTAGTAAGAACAAACATAGTCAAACACAAGTCAAGTACAAACAAGTCAAGATCATGTACTTTTAACATTTTTCTCCTTTTGTTTAGTGATATTGTTAAACATTACATACCCAATGTAACTGGGTAAAAATGAAAACATTACATACCCAACATTTTCTGCATCTTCATCACACTCAGCCCTATATTTGCAAACTCCACATTTTGAGTGTTTTCTCTGAACTTCTGTCCCAGATCCTTCATACTCTGAAAAAAAATATGGTGTTGTTAAATGAAAGCATGATTTTCAAATTAATGTCTGATTTTGCTTACCTAAATCCATTTGCCTTCAAGAATACTGTCAACATGAAGCTATTGTATGTTGAATCTATTAACCTTAATAGTGTTTCTCTTTTCAAAATCAGTCAATTGGAGGTTCGTAGAATTGTACCAGTGGTAGAAAAGCATCCCTGAAAACACTAATGCTTCATTGATTGGCTCTCCCTTTATTCTTATTTCAGTCATTTTTATTTATTCCCGCTCCACCAGACACATAACTGGCATTGACACATGTCCCAGTCACATTTACTCTTAATTGCCACTGATAATGTATAAACCCTGTCCTTTTTGATGTCCTTGAATACTGGGTACTGGGGATTTAAACAGTATTTTTTCTGGCAGTCTTTAATTATAGATATCCTCTTGCAAGGTTACCGCTTGCATTTTTCCCCTTTTTGATTCCCAACTAGGAGATTAGACAATGCTTATATGTCATATAAACTGTGGTGTATTTTCCAGATTATTCCTTTTAGTTCTACAGGAATAAAAGAAAAAAAGTCATCTTAACAAGAAACTAGTAGACAGGCTATGTATCCTAAAAAGTAAAATCAGTATCTTAAATATTCTGACTTTAAAAACATTTACACCAATCTTACTGTTGACATGGACATCAAAACTCTTTGCCAAGTAAAAGAGAAATAAATTGCACTCTTACTGTTTCACTAGCATTAGCCACTCCTATTTTTGATTTTTAACAAAGTGATAAAGGAGAGATTGATATCCGAAACAAAAGAAAAGAACCACAGAAATCTTCAGAGGGAGTCAAGAACCACTTAAAGTATCACAGTACGGTGGTGGTGCACGGCTCACTACACAAGGCTGTCGGATGGACAGAGATCAAAGTGATTCCTTTTCTCACAGCAGCTTTATGTGCTGTAGCAACAGTAAATCAAACACCACCAATGAAACAGCTGCATTTACAATCTTTAAATGTAAACAGGAAAAAGAAATCCACAATAGTCCTTCCTAATTTTACTGGATTTTAGCTGAAAGGAATCTCTCCCTCCTACCTCTGGGACTGGTTTTCCATGAAAAACAGTGCAGGTGAGACTCTCAAATTGACTTCTGTCTAAAGCATGATGTGCATTTTCCAGAGATTAATACATATCAAACTTTATTACAAAATTGCCACTGTAGAAATTCTATCACCACTCTTACATAGTCGCAGTGGAGTTCATTTGCCTTTATCTTTACAATTGTATATCTCATTTTATTTCTCCCTCTTTCTAGATACCACATTCCTATGCCTGCATTTGGCATTTTCAAGTGCCCTTTAGTGTCAGATTTCACTTTTCCATACCAATAAATGATCTATGGTTTGAATAAGTTAAACAAATGGCACTGCTCACGGCTTTCATTTGTGGTATTTCCACTTTTGCTGGTCTTATGACCCTTGATGCCCTTTGCCAGCATGCTGACACCTTCTGGAGTTACAGGTACAAGAGTTGGACATACTGCTCCAGGAGAGTTGTCATTAGAGCCAAATACCATCTATGACATTCTTCTGTTTAAACATCCAACAATCATATCACTTTTTGACCATTTTTCTGCACTGACCATCACTGTTCACATTTACTTTAGTATCTACCTTATTCCCCAGTGAGTCCTTTTCAGGGTCAACAGTACATAGGAAAGAGGCCAACATCAAGGAAAAATCACCTAGATCCTGGACTCGTTAGAGATAACTCTGTCCTCAGACATTAAAATCCTTCCTGCTTACGCATCCTGTTATCTCAGTGACCTGTTCTTTGTCATCCACACCAAATCAGTACCAACTCATTTTCTCCCAGGTCACCCATGGAAGGGGTCACAAGGCCAAGAACAGTCTCTAGAAACACACTCATTTTCTAGCGATTTCTTAACATTTAACTAACTATGGATTTGCAATATTTTTGCGCATTAGATGTGCACTGCATGGATGTTGTGCTCTCTAGTTACTTACATTTGTGTGAGATTAGAGATTGCACTTGACTGAGAAAGGTTACGGTTTTGAGGTGGTACACTTACACAAAATGTTCTGGTGTACAAACACCTTTCTTGTAAAAATAAATTTTAGAAAAGATAGTTTTCTCCAAAAAGGTTTTCCATGAACTCATGGCAACTGGCATTAAATAATTTCCCCTCCCTTAATTTTGTACTCAGTTGATTTTTCCACCTTCTGTTTCACTGCTGTGCTTCTGATAGGTGCCAGAACGAAAGACTGATGCCCTCCAATCATCACATTTATCCTTTCTGAAAATATTTGTATATCATTTATTATACTGAAGAAAGAGAGACAAAAAAGGCATTAACAGCCCAGAGAATTCTTTACCACTGATTTTTAAAGCTTTCAGGTGCCAACCAGACAGGCCTGCTGGTTACAAACCACATCTTCAACACTTGGTGCTTCTATTTCATCATATCCTATACATACTATCTGACTTGACTACAAATGAAACCAGAATGTTTTACTGAGCACTTCCACCTGCACTATTAGCATTTCAATTTTGTAATGGAGCAAAAGAAGTAGCACATACACACACACACCCCCTCCCTCTTGAGCTTTAGTTTTTCTCCCTCTGAATGCTTCAAAAATATTTTTATTTTCAGAAACAGTAGCCCACAACTACTTATTCACTGTTTCTATTTACTATTCGGTGTAAAATTCTCTCTCTTCTTTTCTCCCTCCCTAAAATTGCTTTCTCCACCTTTTAAAATTAGGTTTATTTTTAAAGGTGTGGCCTTTTTCTTTTTTTCTTTGATCAGAACTCGCTGGACCTCTTGTGTAGAATTTTTTATCTCTACAGTAATTTGTTTTCATACAATAAATATGTGCAAGTCAAGAACACCTGCACATCAGTTACTAATAACTTATATCCGCCAGGATTAGGTGTAAAACAAATAAATGCGTAATGATGCCACATTTCCAACTCAAGTGATAGTCACCTACAATTTTCAGAAGCATTTTTCATGACTAGCTGCATTATGTTTCAGCAGTAGCAGCATTAGACACTGCATATATTATAGACTGGAGTTCTGTTGTGGTTTAGGAATGGTACTCCCCAATTCAGTTCCCCCACCAAGACCCTCCAAACCATGCGCCACTCTCTTGCTCCCTCACTTTCCCTTCCCCTTCCTCCCTGTGGTGGGATGTGGAAGAACATCAGAGGCACAAAAGGTAAAGCTCATGGGTTGAGGTAAGAACAATTTACTGGAAACAGCAATGAGATAAGAAAACGAACAGCAATAACAAAAACATACAAAAGAGAGAATGGTTCACATGCCCGAATGCTCACCGAAGAGCCCGTGACCTGACTTGCAGCCACATTGCCCTGACTGGAAAAGAACCCTTCCTTCTGGAAGGGTTAAAATAAGTTAGCCCATTAACATTTGAGAGGATGTTTCTCTGGTGTAAATGTGTTCAAATAGGCAATGTATCCCTTGACAGATTGCCCCTCCCTTATTCTTTCTCCCTCACATTTGATTGTTCCTACATAGGTGGCAGTCATTAATTTTAATATTTCAATGAATCAGATCTTCCCAGCAGATTTTGGTAACAACAATTAGGTCAAAATATGCTCCCAAATGAGCTATTTGAATCTCCTCTTGTTTATTATGCAAGCTTCTAATATTGATGAATAGATGATTACAGAATTTCTTCTCCTTAGTTTTGCTGGTATCTTAATACTGTTCTTTGACATCCTAATTTCATGTTGAGTGAAAGCTCATTTTCCCTCTTTTCAGTTTCCTTACATGTTTCAGGGCAGTGCCTCATTAATGCTCTGTCCTTCAAAAGAAATGAGGCACAAGGATAGGATCAGTGACTCCCAGTTGTCTCTGTGAGCTGCTGTTCTCCCTAACACTTCTCAAGTCATTATTCCTCTGCAGAAGATGGTCAGCTATATCTTAGGAGCTGCAGGGTAGGAGCTTGCAAATGGACAGCAGCTTTAGAGAAATTGGACAGCAGTAAATTGCTTCCCTCAGCAACTCATTTGTGTGTTCCTACAATGGTAATATGGCTCAGTTTCTGCTGAGGGCTTTCAATCAGACTTGAAGCAAAAGCATCCGTCTGTGTCAAGGCGATGTTTGGTCTGCCCTACGGCATGGCTTGGAAAGGGAGCTGTGCCATATATCCATATTTATCACTGTTCACAGTGAAGTGGGGGGAGCTTGTGGAGAGGTGCAACTCCTCAGTAGCCATGTGCAGATAGCATAAAGATTCTTTTGTCTGGAAAAGCCCCTCTGAAAATCAATTCCTATGTGGTTTGGGAGTACAGTGGTTTTTGCTGCATCTCTTGGGCGCAACTAATCTCAAAAATGTTTTTGAAAAATGGGAAGGGCCACAGAAAATCTTCTTCTGCCACCCAAAGTACAGAGGAATTCCCATCTCGTGATCAGACTGTGATTCCTTCAGTACAGCCAGCACTGGAAATTCCTCTCAAAATACCACAGTCCACAGAATCACACACTAAGGACTGCAATTCACTCAACAGTTCAGTGACTTATCGTACCTTCCATTAAATTTTAGGGTAATTTTAATGAAATACTTAGTTAAAATGCAGATCGTTCCTGTAATTTGAAACAAAGCTGCAAACTTGCTCTTTTGTCTGTAAGTATATATTTAAAGCAAGTCCAACAACTACTCTTAGCTATCCCAAGCTTCTAGCAAGTGATGTCTTGAATTTTCTTGACCACGATGCTGGATCATACACAGAAGCAATATTTGGCAGTGTGGAAGGTCCTGCGCTCTTATCTGGTGCAATGTAGACCACGCACTGCAGCTGTAAGTGTGCTCCAGTAAAGACACCAGCCTCTGTAATTTGATTGCGCAAGAAGGGGCATTACACGTTTAACACAAGGATATCAGGTCTATTTATGACTGAGGTGCCTGAGAAGGAGGGGAATTTGAAGTTTGTTTCCCTAATCACAACCCAGCCAAGGTGATATGCTTGCCCAGTGGTTATGATAATGACAGCACGTGCACTGATAAGCAAAGGATGTGAGGATGTGGGCTGTAGGACTCCCTACCAGCACTACCCCTGTTATATCTGTCAGGTGTGTAAAACACCTAACACATGACTTCTGGCTTGCTTCTGTGCGTATGACACTGTGGATAACGGCGGGGAAAGCTGCCATACTGCAAGACTGGATCAGCTTTCACACTGCTGAAACCTCCACTTGGAGAACTCTAATAAACATTCACTCCTGTGCCCTCCTTCAAACCCACTTAACTCCTTTTTCTCCAAAGGAAGACACAACAGCTTCAGAGTAAGCACCAGGGAAATTACACATGAGTAGATGATGGTGGAAAAGAGAAGGGACAAGAAAGTCATCAGAAGCCAATGCAAGTGTCCCACAATTTCATGAACACACTGAATGCCTTTCTGTAAGTCCTATGCAGGGTGGATGAAATGAACCTGCTCTCATTTGCTACCTGTCATCCTGCACAAGAGGCAAGAGGAATCTGTCTTTATGTGCCCCTGGCTTTGGCATCCTTCCAAGTGAGCTCTAGCTTCCCTTGAAAAACCTGCTTAGAATAAGTTTCCACCAACAGAATGCCTAAACATTTAAGCCCTTTGCCTCTGCTTTTATGAACCTTTGTTGAAAACATAGTAATTTTTGCAAGTCTCATTTCAGTGTTAATCTCATCTATGTCGAGAAGAATCTTGACAGAAATAAATAGGGCTATTTGAAGCTAAAGTGATACTCAATGACAAGTCATGTGATGGAATCTGTACTTAAATCTTTTAAGTCTCACACCATTACAGAAACAGGTAAGAGACATAATGTTACCTCCTATGCAGGGTGTTAATTACCACTGAGTTTCTGCAGTCATATTAAAATACATTCAAAGAAATTAGTAGCACTATTACAAATTAGAATATTCGAGGTTCTAAACTGTGTGTGTTTATTCCACCCTGACTGTGTGACAATTACTGGATAAGTGTTGTCCCCAGCGAGGGAAGGAACAGATGGCAGCCTGGTAAAAAGCACATACTGTATATCAATTTATTAATTACTAAATGCAATCTGCTAGATGTTCATCACAAGATACTTCAGCTATTAAATTTCAGAGGGATTAGAAATTCAAAACAAATTATTTTAATAATAATTAACTTAGCTATATGTATTGCAAGCATGTTATTTTCTTAGCTTAAAAGCCTGAAATGATTGGGTGCCATCTGTCTAACTACCATTACATCTTTTTTAATATCAAAAGTGCATTTTGCTCAGGTACACAGATAAACACTGAACAAAAAGAAATAAAAATTAATGTTATGGGCATAGAAGGACACTTAGAAATCTCACCCTTGTTGGCTGATTACCAGAGCACACCCTGCCTCTTCTAAGACAGTAATTTGTTTCTGAGAAGCTAGCTTGAAAAGTCATTGCCATTTGCTAGCTCTTTTAGGGTGCACATGACAAATGCTGATGTTTTTCAACACATCCTTGCAAAGGCCTAACTGTATAGCAAAGTCAACATGACAGCTGCAAGGTAGCAATCTACCTTTTTATGTACATGTGACAGCCTTAGGATAATTTTTTTTGCCCCAATCTACAAGTTGTGGAAATACATTCAGCAGGTCAAATAGTGTTGCAATTTATAAGTGTCAGAGATGAGCACAAATCTGAGCCTGTACCTTTTCCTTCACCAGTTTTGCCTCAAATTCTAACAAAACAGTGTTTAAACAAAGTGGTTTAGTACTTACTTTTATGATTGTGTTCTTCAGAACATGGCAATTACAGAATGATTCATAAGAGAATACAGAGAGAAGCCCATATCTTAAATGCAAATTTAAAGCATCCCACCATCTTCAGCTGTGACCCCAGCTGAGCAAGTCTTTCAGGTCTGAGTCTCCACTCTCTGACATTGCTTTCTGTAGGGGTAAAACCTAATGGTAGAATACTGAGGTTTTTAAAATTTCTCTAATCTTTGAATTAACAATTATATTCTCTTCTTCAAAGCAGCTTCAGGATATCCACTAACACAAGTGACCAACCGCTTGGTTCATAACTGCAAGTTTTATTATGCTAACTGAAGGTTCAGACTTCTGAAATTAGCAAAATGAGTAATTTTATTACAACCCTTTATTAATACTGTGCTATCAGAGCACCAAAAATGGAAATAGCTTATTCAGAATGTCAGAGGGCAACTACACAATTGTGTCACCCTTAAAAAATTTATTACTTTACTTCATTCAGGCGTACTGAAAAAGTTCTCTCACTCAATTCTTTTCCTAAAATCTAGTATCTTCGTAACTGTAAGCATGATTCAGGGAGAACCTGAACCAGTAGTTCCATGGTCTTTAGTGCCCTTTTTTGTGGCACATGACAACTTTTAAGGAAAGTTCTAAAACAGTCTTTGAGGAAGAGGATTTCTGTGGGCTTTTTAATTTGTTATAAATATCGTTTAAAAAAAACCCACAAACAACATAAAAATGAATGCATTCACCATCATACAGTTTGGGAGTAGGAGGGAAAATCTACATCAAGTTTCAGAATCATTAATGAGCTTGTTCTGTGTTTGGATAATGAAAAAGAACAGTGTGAACCAGTAGCACAAATCTTAGCTGACATGAGGCAAATAAGTAATTTCAGCAGTGGAGACTGTCAATAGGCAGAGCTATAGCAACTGAAGAGCACAACTCAGACACTTTCTTCATGTACTTTCCTTCAAAGTTAAAAATATATCAGTTTACTACATCTGCACAGCCACTGCAATGTTTCCTGAACAAGCAGCTGTACTTATCCATTCCAAGTGTGCAAGCATCACTGGTACATACACAATCACACTAACCGCACGTATAAGAAACACAGCAAACACTGATTCTGTGATTAACAGATGGAAATGTAAATCCTAGGAAGAAAACACAAATCTAAAGCACTTTTGCTCGCTTGCTGGCTCTCTCTCACTCCTTGCATATTTCCACTTCCATTGAAGCTTCCTTCTGCTTCCAAGCAGTAGCTGTACCTACCCTAAAGGGCACAGAGGCTCCCCACGCAATTTGATTCCCACTTGTGCACCCTTATCTAAGAATATGATATTAAACATTCGGGCATGAGTGATTATTTTGTCTCAGCATATCCTGGCTTCCTCCAAAAGAAAATGGGGAAGGCTGGGCCAGGAAGGAGTTGTACTGCAGGCAGTCCCACAGCTGGAAGGAGGGAGGCAGGACTGTGAAGTGCACCACTGAGCACGTCTACCGTGCAGGTCATCCTCTGCCTGGGATCCTATCCTTTCTTCTTATCTGCATTCCAAACAGTGCTTCTTCAATAAGTTTCATCACTCTTCTAGAAGTTTGGTTAACTCTAAATTCCCTAAAATTATAATAGGTCTTTTAGGTTTTTAATGTTTCCTTGTAACACTTACACAGTTACTTGAATTATGGAACAAAACCAATTCCAGATACAAAAATATTGTGAGTATAAAAATATTCTTGAATTTTCGGCCAGAGCAGAATTCAATAACCAAAACAACAGTGGATCCCATCCTTTGAAGGATTGCTTTCAGACACAGAAAATGCTGAAAACTAACTAACTGTTCTGCAGAAGTATTACCCAACACCCAGTTTAGTGAGAAAGGTGCACCGGGACAGGAATGATTCAGTGTGTCACAAATAGCCTAGATATATTTAAAAAAAAAAGTGCCAAGTAGGATTTTCAATTTCTCATTTTTTATACTATTTCTTTAAATCTAAAATTAAGAACTAAACCCACCTGTTTTAATACTGAACAGAAGCAGGAACATTTCAGTTGACCCAAAGGCACTCAGAAGAAACCAAAATAAATGAAGGGCTGATGTCACAAAACTGCTGGAGGACATAGTGGGTACATGGTTCCTTCTTTATTTAATACCCAGGCAGTGCAGATACTCACGTGGGGCCAAGGGAACCAGATTCAATTCTTTCTGCCTGAAGTGAACTGAATCTACATATTCCACCTCCCAAGACAATGCACCAACCACTTCGGCAAGGTATTGAGGGACCACCAAATCTCCTAAGCCTACGCCATTCTATTTTGCATAAATAATTCAAATTCACTGGCATGCTGAGTGCCAGCTAACAAAGCCTTTCCACTGCATGCGTCCTTCCTCCCCATCTCTTTGTCCCAGGCTCAATGAATATTTCAAGTGAGAACAAAAAGAGCAATGACAAAGAGACCCATTTGGGCCTCTCTTAAAAGGAGCTGGTGGACTTGGGTTCAGTCTCCTGCCTTAAATCAAGCAATGAGTATATTTGAACATGGACCTTTCACCTCTACAGGGAGCAGCTAATGAAACACAGCATGTTCCAGCCTACTTTTCTACAAACAGCTCATAAAATCACCTCAAGAATCTCGACATCTGTCAGTCGGCTGCCAATCCCTTCCAGACCAACACAGTAACATTTACAAGGGACTTTATTGGGGCTTTCTGTATGCAGTTGGTAAATGCTGCGGGGGAAAAAAAAAAAATCTCAACAGCATTCAAACTTTTCTAAAACTGCTCTAAAAATAAAAGTGAAACATGGACTAAATTACTGTCATCTTTCTCCTACAAGAACTGCATAGCAGTACTGAGGCAAGAAATGCTCAGCTCGCAGGGAGCATCTGTAGTGGAATAACAGTCTGGGTAACAAAGATGGAAGAAGCAGCAATCAGAGCTGGGGAAACAGCAATCTCAGGAAGAAGAGCATCAGAAAAAAGTCACCTGTGAAGGTAAGAAGAGGTATTGTTTGAGCAGAAAATTGTTCCTTCAGACATTGCCCCAAAAGGAAACAATGGTGAGAATGGCCATGTGCTAGCAGCAGCCCAAGGATTTACTGATAGCATCTTATTAAAGGGGACAGAAATGCCTCCCCTTCACCTACAGGAAAAAAGAGGGAGCTAGCTTCTGATTTTTGAAAAGTTAAGTGTTATGTTCAGCAACACAGTGATGCCATTGATGGTTTTCCACAAAGGTACATTTTCATGTAGCTATACAAGATTCAGAGTATTTCAACTCAGTCCCAACAGTATGAAATGCAACATCTTCTTAGTACAATCAAAGTCTAAAAGCAAAACAGTTTTTCTGTGTCTGTATACATCTATATCTCACATTTTCCATTCTATACATATTATTTCTAGTAGTATCAAAGATAGAATTAAGATAAAATTTTTGTTATTATTTTTCTTAATCCTTGGAAGAAGATTAAGATGTGTTCAAAGATAGGAACATTTCTAGTAGTACCAGCTGTGCTACATCCCCTCTTTGAACATACAGCTTTGAACAGAAACCATAAAATATTTTATATAAGCAGATATCATAATGCAGTAATTATGTATCTTAGGCAACGCGTTTGACGAAGGATAAAATAATAACTAGATGTTTTAGACACTGAGGAAATAATGCAAGGAAAAAAAAGGGTGAGAAATTTATTGTGAAAGGACTCTTTCAGGAGAGAAATACAGGTGATACAGGGATCTATGTAGTGCACTGTATTGCAGGTAACAAATGAAAAGTTATATAGGTCAAATCTGAAAGAACGACATTGGTCAGATGCATACTACAACCTATTCCCACTCAAACACTGTTCTGAGATGGTCCAATAAAACTGCAACATTAAATCTTATTTTAAGTTGTCATAATTTTTCCTTAATTCATACAACAGCCACGTGTGTAAAACTGACACACATATAGTAAAAAAGGAGAGACCAAAAGCAAGTTTTAGTGGAGTTTGATACTCACCTCCTTCTCCTGACCCAGAGCCATTATCTGAAAAAGAAACAGAGGGGGACAATAAAAGAGAAAGCAAATGAAAATATTGCTTCAGGAGCAGCTGTTTGTTCAGGAACTTGTCACTGTAAAACATTACACAGATGTTACATTTCATGAGCCAGCTGTAAAAACAAACATGCCACATAAAGTCTGGCATCCTTTAATACAGTTTGTCCATGCTCACTGTGCTCTAGTCTCTCTCTTCCCTGTCAAGACAATTTTACTCAAGGAACAGTGTCATTCAATACTGAAACTAAATTGCTTTCTTAGCCTTTTTTCAACTGTTTAAGATTCAAATTTGTTAAACCCAAAAGAGATGAAAACTACAAACTCTGATTTTGGCAATGTTTATTTTTTTTTTACCCTCTGGCCCCAGGAGTGGTATTGCAAGGAGTAATGCATAAATAACCTGACTGCAGAAGTAGCTCCAGGAGAAAACTAGTCCTCAAAGATGACTTAAGTCACCTAATGACAAAATAACTCCTCTCAGCTGAGTCAATCACTTTCTACAAAGATGCTTTAACGGCACAGTTATTTCACTGACATTTGACTGACTGGATTAGCATCTGATGAGTGACAGTTTTCGACTTGATCCCATTTGCATTAGCAGTTAAAGTGTCAGCAGGACTTGAGCTTCCTCACCACCCCAGGCCAACTAACTCTACTTCAGAGCACTATGGAGCTGGCTAGGGATTTTGTATGTGCATCCCACTTGGGCAGCACTCTGCACAGTCTTCAGCTAGCACAGCAGCAGGGACAAGCCCTTGAACACATGTTCTGAGTCAAAAATCTCCCTCAGCCTTTCTTGCTCAAAGGAGAAGAGGAGAGGATGCGATGGCAACTACTGTCAGTGAATTGCTCCCCACCCCCATTAGCTTAGCTTCTCTGGAATATGAGAGAAGCCCAGCTTACACTCTGCTCATCACACACCTCTCTTTTTATGCCTGCTTTGGTGATGGAGAAGGCAGCTGAATTTATTCCACAAATCTGAAAGAAGAGGGAGGCCAGACAGAGAGAGGAGTGGGGGGGTTCTTACTTCCACACATGAGCTTGTTGTTCACATCAGAGGAAAGACCAAACTCTCCATTTGCTCAGTTCCCTCCTCCGCTTTTCTTTAAAGAGCTATATTTCTAAGAATAATTCCCTCTAGTGAGTGGATAAAAGTGTGAAATTCCACGTTACTGGGTCACTTCATACATCAAAAATAATCTCCTGTCACATGGGGTATCAGGAATAGAGATTTGTTTTTCTTTTGCCTAAATTTTCCATTCTGTCCTCCTATACCACTATTCTGTGTCTAATAGACTGAGCTTATTACTTTACAGAAATTAATGCAAAAACCAGAAGGGTTCTTCTTCCATCGATACTGACCCACTTTACTGACAAAGCAGACAATCCCATATGAAATGCCATTGTTGAGTCACGGAGAAATATGCCTTATGATGTGGTATTGCTTCATTAAGAAATTTGAAGGAGTGTAATTTACTTATATGAGTTAAGTGTATAGGCTTATTTGCAGCGGTGAAATTGCAGCATAAGCTGTTTTGGGGGAGAGAAAACTGACGTACAAACATGAGCTAGTTCAACATGTAATTCATGTGGAAAAACAAAGGCTAAAATGTCCCAAAAAAGAAACCCAACTTGTTCCATGTTTTTATTTCCAGCTCTAACTGACTGACTTTCCCTGTGTGTTCAGCCCTGAGGAGAGAAACACCGCTCAGCCCCAGCATGAGGGGCTCTGGTTGTAGCCCCCGTGCTGTGTGGCAGGGCAGGTACCATTACACAGACAGTACGCGCTGTAACGAGATTGGTGTAAATTTTAGAGCTGAAGCTTAGACCACCCATCTCTATAGAACTTGAAGCCCACTTGGCAGGACAACATAGCAGTGGGATAGATCCATTCCCGCTTCTCAGGGTTTTCAGATCACAAGAAACAAACAAACAAACAAGAGAAGTGCCATCCTCTAGAACACCATATCAATTTTCAACTTTTCCCTGGGAACTGTGCTAGGATTCTCATCTCCAGGGTAACCATGCTAAACTAAGCTGGTGTTCCTGCTTTTTATTGAGCCTTGGCTAGATTTTTCCAAGCAGCTGCTGGTTAAAAGAGTAGCACTTTTTTCAAGCTTACTTGGACAAGCAACCCTGCTCTTTTCAGGCTCCTAATGAATTCAGGATTTCCAAAAGTGATCTCCATGCACCCAAGATCTGTCAAGAAAGACGCTCAAGTAAGCAAAGATGCTCAACACAAACAGCATTCCCCCAGCCACTGGCCATTAATTAGAGAAGTAGTGACTGACCTCTACCTTTACTTGATCCACCCTTTTTACAAGTAGACTTATAAAGACTGAGATCAGCCCTGCCAAGAAGGACTTGGGAATGCTGACCTAACTGTGGCCTTCCAGTACCTGAAGAGAGACTACAAGAAAGGTGGAAAGGGTCTTTTTAAAAGGGCATGTAGTAAGAGAACAAGGGGGAATAGATTCAAACTAAAAAAGAAGGTTTAGATTAGAGAGTAGGAAGAGAATCTTTACTGTGAGGGTGGTGAGGCACTGGAACAGATTGCCCAGAGAAGTCATGGATGTCCCATGCTTGGAAGTGTTTAAGGCCAGGCCAGTTGGACCTCTGAGCAACCTGGTCTAGTGAAATGTGTCCCTACCCATGGTAGAGGGATTGAAACTAGATGATCTTTAAGGTCCCTTTCAAACCAAACCAGATTCTATGATTCTATAATTCTATAAAAATATGCTTATACACAAATGTGCAGGCTTCTGTTGCAAGCTCTTTTTATCCATGAAGGAGTTTCTGGATAAAATACAAAGAAGCAGTTGGATCAGGCACAGCATCTGAATGCCGTAAGCACTAGGCTACAGTCAGAATCCCCTTTTTTTTTTTTTTTCTCTCTGAAGAGGAGCCATTTCTGTACCGTGGGTCTGCTTTGGTGCAGAGGCAGAAAAAACTACCCAAACCCAAAAGATCCTGCAGCCTCTCTCATTCAGGAGGGAGGCTTTCAAGTCAAAGTAGCATGACAATTGAATCCATTGAGGGCAACAGCTCCAAATTGCTAAGAACAAATAGGAGGGCAAACAGTCCACTGACAAATTTTAAGCAGACCCTTCCATGAGCCACTCCTAAGAGAATAATTTCTTCAGTATAACAGAGATTCAGTGTTTGTTTCTAGTTCTGCAAATAGCTTCCCCCTCCCCCCTTATTTTTTTTTTTAAACTTACAGATCCCAACACAAAGCTATGGACTGTGGGTTCCAAATATACATACAGTACACTGAGAATCTGTAAGTACAATCAAGTACTACATCATTGTGTGGTTACATTTACATGTGCAAATCTGGCAGCAGTCAAAATCAATATTAGGATCTGTATATGCAGTTCTGACATTTCAGCCATACATTCATTTTTCTAAACCACAATTTTTAATGCCAAAACTTGCATTTTGTTTATTCCTAAAGCACCTATAATTGACTCTTTTTCAAAAGACTGTTTATTTTAGAACCTCAGAAACTCCGACAGTCCTCAGACAAAGGAAATAAATATATAACTATGTTGCTAAATCACCCATGTCCGTAAAAATTTAATCAAAATATTACCTGCCAAAATATAGAATAATGATTTAGTGACTAAATCACTCAGTATAGTCTGTTCCAGTGCTGTAGCTTCAGAAGGTATCAATCCTTAGCAAATAGGAAGTATCAGATTCAGAGTCTGATGTACTTTAAATATTAAATAGTTGCTCCAACACTAAGGGGGAATTTCATCCTATTGTCTTGGATGCATCCCTCCGGGATGAAACCTTGCTTTGAAAAAATAAAAAATTCTGACAGGAAACCACTAAGTATATACTTGGCTCCCCATGATGTCCTAGAACAAAGCATTTTCATAGCAAATTCAAAGGCACACAGTGAAAATAAAAGGGGGTCTACAAAAGATTCTTTAATTTGAGTACTTGATTCTCCATAGCATGTGTAACAGATCAGGAGCACAAATATATTGCCATCTTGGTGACCTACAATCCAACGCAGGGCATGGAGAGGTTCCAGATGATGGCTTTTATCATCCGGTATTCTCACTTCACCCAAACCGCATCAGGCCCTTGGGAAGCAGCAAGTACCATTCCAGTAGAGCTCTGCTGAAGCACTTAAAAATTGCACCAGTGCAAATGCAGTATCCAGCCTGAATCACAACCTCAGTTTCAGATAAGTGTTTTCAGAACTTTCTGGACAGTTGTGTTTCAGTATGTTTCTTATCTGTTACACTAAATGCTACAAATTTGGCTGCATTTCCAGAGTTTTATGTAGAACTTAAAGAAAGGAAGAGGAAAGTTAAAAAAAATTCCCATGCTAACTTAGTAATTAGCTGCCAGCAACCTAAGGCTGAGAAGAATCAACTTTTCAATTTTTGAAATTTATTTTTCCTAGAAGAGTAAAATGCATATAAAAACAAACACTTTTTGTTGTTCCCAAACATTACCCTAGAATTGTTTTTTAATGAGAGAAAGAAACTTTCATGCTGTATGCCTGTATCTTGAAATACTTTGGACGTGAAATGAAAAACCACTATTTACTTAGACATCCTTAGTTCAAATCTTCGTACTTCTTGGACGTTGCTATAGGAATGTGTGAGTGCTCTAAAACTGGAATGCACTTTTCTTCCTACTTCTGCAGCATCTGGTGATAATTTACAGGTGGGAGATTGGGAAAGAAGGTAGAGTCAGTCATCTGCCTGAGGAATACTGGAATTATGCTTCTGTGCCGGGCATAAAACACAGGTTTCCTTCAGTATTAGGACCAACAACAAAGATTGTTTTGGGCCTTAGTAAACAAGAGCCAAACCACAGTATAGGTCTGTGCAAAGGCATTAGAGCAGCTGGTGTGAAACACAGCCAATCTGCATTTAAATGAGGTAACTGTGGGACTGGCTGCAGCAAGGACTTGGCCTAGGTACACTGCCCATGCATTTACCTTAATTTCCAGATAAGATGCTGGAGTTGTGAGTTCCAGGCTGATACCTCTAAATTGTCATTGATAATTAACCAACATAAAGCTAGCAAGGAGTGCACATCTGACCCATCGTCATGCTTTTGGCTGCTGTATAGACAGAACCTTGTTTAGGTTAATCTGAGTATGCATCTTGTATCCAAAGATGAGGGCTGTCCTAAAACTTAATTCTTTATGTGTGTTATTTATGTATCAAAGAATGCAGCTGTTGATGCTACTGAGTAATTTAATTTCATTGAGAGAAATCCAGCCATGTACCTGGTCTCACCAGCTTTGAATCTGTCCAGAGGTTCAGAAGACCTCTGGTTGCCGAAGTTTCTTTGCCCAGGAGCATGTTGTAATATTCCAGACAGTGAAAACCTGTCCTGCGTATTTTAAATGTGTGGAAAATCTATGCTTTAAGTGCGCAGAAAGACAAAAATGGCCACTCCATTAGAAATGTGAGGTAGCATGATTTTGTAAGTTATGCATATTTTCAATGACTCAAAGTCAAAGATGATGCCTTGGATACAGGCAGAGTGGCAGTTAGGATGATCAGTGTCACTTGTTGGATGTCACACTAATTCTGTATATCCAAAAAAATAAAAGTCCTAAAGAAATTGCTAATTTGGAGTCTGCTCCAAATTTGCTGAAAGCCTTTTGACAAATATCAAGACTTCTTTATAAACACCACAGAAGCATTCGCAATCTATTTTCCCAGATAAAGTATTTCAACTTTTAATGTTTATTTATTAACCTGTTAGCATATCAGAAGACATATCAGATTTCTTCTCCATAAAAATGTTCCATTGCTAAAGAGGACATGGGGTTTCCACATTATTTCATTCTGTGAAAAGCATAAAAATTATAATTGCTGGAATTAAGGGCAAAACTAAAGAGCTAACCATAAAACACCATTCATTAGCGACACAAAGTGATGCTTTACATACCAGAATAACAGGGTCCTCTTGATACTACTGTTATCTCTTTCTGATGCTTGCAAGCAGCTCTCCTGAGGAAGCATTCATTTTGGTAAGTGTCTCCATTTGATCCACAAACTGGAATATAGTTTGTGTGACACTGAAAAAGAAATTATAAAGTAACTCAGTCATACAAAAATTGTATGATTAATCTCAACTGCATATTAATATAAAGGAAGATAGGTGTGTTACTAGCACTAACTTACAAGCTTTTCACTAAAGGAAGATTCGAAATATATTAGTTTTACAGTATCACTATATGTATTCCTCTCGGATCACTGAAATAATAGTCCAACTCCATATGGACTGAACATAGGAATTCAGTAGGAAAGATTAAAAGAACAAAGCAACTATAGTGGGATTTTGTAATGGCTACAGGGAATATGTCAAGTATCTACAATTATGTGAAGGATAAACACTAAGGAGAAAACTTCTTCAAGATAATACAAGAAAGTATGACTAGGCACAGGGGGATGAAACTGAGCAGAGGAAAATTTAAGGAGAACAGTGCTTAAGGGGAGATTTGCTGACCTTTTTGGTCAGAACAGTTTTACAAAGAAGGTGGAAAATAATCTTACAAAGAAGGTGGAAAACAATCACCATTCTCATTAAATTCATGAACATCATGACTCTTTTACTTGGTCAACAGCTATAATAATGCTTTTTTATTACTACACTGAAAAATTTCAAGCTTAAAGTTAGAAACATTTTATACATTTAATAAAAAGAAAGGTAGAAAGGAAAAATTATCATTGCTAATAGCTTTTGCAGAAGTTGCCTGTATTTTGCCATTTTCTTTTGTTCTAAGAAAGATGTCTTAGAAACTCCTTGTATGTTTATTGTGCATTAAAATGCTGGGCCCACCAATCTGCCTAACACCTGAGACTGCTGCACAGACTCCTGCTGGAGATCCGAACCCTGCTACACTGTGTGGAAAAGGACACATTGTTTGGGGGTGCAGTGGTAACTGTGATGTCAGACACCCTTTGTATCTTCAAAACCCCAAGGCAAAAAGAACACAACCAAAACCAAAAACCAAAAAGGACTGATCAAATACACAGAGTATCCACCAAGTTTCTTAACCATTCAAAGTTTATGATTAAACTGGTATAGTTCAACCAGTGAGAGTGCATGCAGAAATAGCAACATTTGTTAAGCTAAACTGCCCCGAAAGGGCAAGAGTTTCTCCTCCAAATTCCAAATGAGTCTCCCTCACAACAGTTCATTTGTGCTTTGACATACACAAAGGCGAAGTATTCAATTTTTAAAACATAATTTTGAAGGGTGTTACCCTCCAATCCTTTGTCATCCTGCCACAGGTGGCCAACTGAGAATGAACTAAGGAGGTACAGACAGAAATAAATCATGCTGCCAGCTCTGAAAATTATTTCTAACAGTTTTGTAATACTTTCCCACAGTGAGTAGCTCTCAGACATCCAACCACAGAGCTCAGTCCTGTCACATCTCATACTGAACAGTCATTTTGAGGGAATAATTAACAGGTGACTCCCAAGGGAGGCAATACTTTCCAATAGGTAATTCTCTGTTCAGTCTTAAAGTAGCTGGGTGATATTTTGAACTTACAGGTTTCTGTCCTGAGGCTAGAAAATGAAAGACAGACAAAGTGATTCCTTTTTTACAATTTGGTAAACCTTTAGCAATTTGGTACAGTACAGCCAAGAGTTCTCATGCAAATGTCCTTTAGAGTTGTTTACTTATGAGAAAATCCTCTAATACCTCAAATGATCAAAAGGGAGAGCATCTTTTCATGGACAGGATGTGCTTTTTACAGTGGGCCATGGGAAAATCCATCCAGGCTCCATCCAATGCTGTGAGATTGATGAGGTCACAGCATCTGCATGGGTTGTAAGGTTTCCTCACTATTTGTATTCCTTTTCCTATCTTATCAAAGCAGTGATCTTATTGAACTGTTTGTTGTCAAGTCTTTCTTACTGAGATTGAAAAAGAGTTCCATGATGTGTCTCTCACCTCATCTCGCCCCACCCCACCTCACCTCCCCCACCAGTTCATAACACAGTCACTAGGTGTTGATCAAATTTTCTTTCAGGTTTTGTAAAACTCATCCAAAATACAGCAAAAGACCTTTACAGAAGTTGATGAACATGTGATAACTCCCCTTTATTTACAGTGGGGGGAGATAAGAGCATTTCGCTTTATGACTTGGCAAAACTGAGAAATCCTACAATATTTTCAGAGGGGTTGCAGCCTGCAGAGCTCTTGCTGCCTTGAGATTATAGCTGTTTCAATGACAACGCTGAAATTTGCCAGCCAGTCATTACCAAACAGGTTCCTAGGAGGAAAAAATATGACTTCTTGAAGTTTCAGAAGCCTAAACAGTTCAGAAATGCTGCAAAGCCAAGGAGTGCTGGCAGACAAAGAGGAAGAGGAAGGAGTGGTGATGCCTGGAAAGCAACCAAAACCTCTACGCATTTTCCTCAATCTGAGTGAAGTTTGTTCCAGTCTTGGCCCTAGTTCAGGGAAGGCTGTGCATAGCTGTGCCCCTCTGCTCCCCAAAATGCACCTCTGTTGGGCAGCCAGGGCTGTAGCTTCACACCTGGTGGCATTTCCCCTCCATCAGGAACACTCTCACCTAACCAGAACCTGGACTCCCAACCAACTTAATTATACAATTGCATTTTTCTAAAAACTGCAGTTTTAAGAGCATAAATAATGCCTTTCTGGATCAGACCAGTGGCACATTTATCCACATCCAGTGGATGTGATATTCTAGCCATGAGGAATAGGAAACACACTTCAGGAAGAACAGGCTGATATTCCCACCTCTTCATTTCAGTGCCTCTTCAGCTGAACCACTGTACACAAATATGTCTATTTCCTTTTCAAAACTTTGCAGGGTCAGAAAAAAATCAGCTAGCTCTCAGACAGTCTTGCATGTGGAGAAGCTAACAGTTTTGGGGAGATGTTTGCTGCCTGGGATATTTTGATGCTGCTAGTTGCAGACAAATAATTAAGGTTGAGAGTTACAGGAAGAATTCAGTCTACTGTGTCTGAGAATAATAGAATACCTTCTCCTCATCCTTAGACTTCTTTCCTTAGAGTATGGGATAATTTTTTCAAGAAGTATAAGTAAACTTGCAAGTAGCTTAAAAACAATACTGATTTTTAAAATGGGCTTTTCAAGACATAGTATCAGCTTATCACATGTGCTAGTTCTTTTTTTCAGTCTTCATGACCTGGATATTAAGAAGTCACAAGATTTACTGCTTACAGAA
The DNA here is from genome assembly GCA_036023395.1 of Myiotriccus ornatus. NCBI lineage: Eukaryota > Metazoa > Chordata > Aves > Passeriformes > Tyrannidae > Myiotriccus > Myiotriccus ornatus. The sequence continues at coordinate 90,404,624 of JAYRBT010000082.1, read as the reverse complement.
AATAAATTAAACCTTTGCTTACCCTAGGGTTGCATTTCTTTTCCTTTTTTTTCCCCCTAATCACTACTGAGCTTTGATTTTAGTATTTTTTGTAAACAAAAGTTAGACAGAGTGAAGGCTGATGAGAAAACCTATTCTCCTAAGAATTTTTTCTTTCTTTAAAAGACAGTTGGATCCCATTGTTCTTATGGAACAATGCCCCCAGCATAGGTGAATAGCACCACATCAAAAGCCAGCTCTGAAACACTGGAACCCCAAAACAGCGTAAGATCACATACATATTGTTGCTATTCTGGTTCTCCTTGATTTATTATTTATTGGAAACAGAACACACAATTATTTTTAAAACACTGAAAGGCAGTCCACGCCAGGGTTGGCTGATAACAGTGCCAGCTCTTTCAGGTTGACTGTAAGTCTCATACATAATATTTGATACATTTGTCCTGGCTATAAACTGTAAACAGAAAGAATTGCAGTGTTGTTTCTTCCCTAAAAAAAAGTTGGGGACAGGAAGGAAGGAAGGACTGCTATGATAGTTATAAAAACGGTAAACTAAAGGCTAAAAAACTGACAAAGCAAATAGAACTTTTATTTATTATTGTTTAAAAGTTCAAAAGACATTTTTATCAAATTTGAATTCTTTTGTTTTCCCTGAGTGCGCCTAACTCACTGTTCTAATTCATAACTTTTATGATCACTGGTGATCCTGTTATTATTTGATTTTCTAAATGCCTTAAGATCTTTCAGGGTCTAATGTGCCACATTTAGCCACTAGCATAACATGGAAGAATTCCCCAAATACTGGGTATTAGAGAAGCAATTCACAGTAAGTACAGCATTTAACTTACAAAGCTTCATCTGATGTGTGTGACAACTTATGGCTGCCCTGCTCCAAGTCACCTCCCTTACCACCTTGAGTCTTGGGGCACGATGAGTCAGGGTGGGGAAGCAGAGAGTGGGTGACAGCTGGTGCTTCCACCTCTGCTCGTGCTGGTCGTGGGGCCATGGGTGCCTGGCAGGTGATGGCCTTCTGTTCTTCCCCACCTTAGTTTCTTCCGCTGGCTGACTCACCAAAACTGTGCAGGGAACTAACATGGAGGAAGCTACACTCCCCACTTGCTCCCTGAGCACAGCCCGGTGAAATTCAGTCACACGCCATCCCAGTCAGTGCCGCTGAAAAAGGAGCTTATGGTTAGACTCCATAAGCCTGTTGCTGAGGAAAATGTTCAAAGCAGTGATTCTACAGATACTTCAGTACACCTCAAAGATCTGTCAGAAACGGCAAAACAAAAAAACGTGAGCGGCCCTTACCTGGAACTGACACGCACATTTCACACCATCGCCCTCTTCCTTGCACACTCCTCCATATTTACATGATGATTCATCACACACTCTTACGTCGGATTCCCTTACATTTAACTCTGCAAAAAAATTAGAAAAAGGAGACAGAAAAAAAATTTTAAGATAAGGGATTTTGAGGACTGCCTTGTCCTTAAATCTTCTGAGTCCCCTACTACCTTCCCCTAGTAGAAATTAAAGGAAAAAAGCCAGAGCTGTTCCCTGAGCTGCCCTGCATCAGCTCCGTGCTGCCCCTTGGCTCCTCCCCAGGGGCAGGAACTGCTTCCCAGTGGCAGCTTTGCCTCATTGGCACAGTGGCTGTGGCTAAACAACGTTTACCAATCAAACAGATACAGAGTAAGCATGTGGTTATACTGCCCAAATTCCTTTCCATGTCTCCTGCGACAGAGATGCCCCAGTACAAAACCCTTCTCCACAGAAGTTGAGTCTAGCCAGAGTCAAGACCTTCACACAAGTAATAGCCCATGTTTCTCACCCACTACCTCTTTTTGCTTTACTCTCCACAAAGGTCCTGAGGAAGAAAAGCTAAACCATCAGAATTTCTCTGCCCAGTTTTCCAGTCTCTGCTAGAGCCACATTGTTATCCTTCAGACTAAAAATAAACCCAAGTGTGTTTAAACTATTATAATTTGCTTGCAATGTAGGAGCCAGAGTAATGAACCAGAGATGTGTGTCTTAGCTGCTGCATAAAAATATGGAGCACAAATGCAGCTCCCACCTCCATAACCTTGTAGCAGAGGCACAGCTGGTAAGAGGGAAACCAAGGGGCTATACACATCAACTGCATAGGCTCTAGATCCAGGCTAAAGGTTGCCTAAATGGCTTCAAGCTTTTCTGGGCATAACAATCCAAGGCTAGATTTAAAGCAGAATAAATATATTCTTTTAAAATAAGTATTTGATTTGAACTATATATAGGAGAGAGCAAAAGAAGGCACCAGTAGGATAATGGAAGTGGTCAGTGTTATCCTAAGTGTGACCACGTCAGGCTGTGTGGGAACAGTGCTGGTACTATCGATTCCAAAGAAAAGGTGAAAATTACACCAAGGGCTCTAGAAAAATTCCCTGCTACTGTTAAATGTGCAGTGATATACAAGGATATCATTCAAACATGTCTGTGCTATGGCTCAAGCCAGAAACCTTCAGGAGTCTATAGCAAGTATGATCCACTAGAGAGATTCGTTGACAGTGGTGTGATTTAAAATAATGCCTATGACTTTTAATAAGCAAGCCCTATCCAGAAAACTGGCTTAAAGAAAGAACTGAGTACCAGCCATTCAGAAATGGGGAAAGGTAGGTCAAAAGAAGAAGAAAATAATCCTTGCTGCCACTTACAGTCTTAAACTGCCAATCATCCTCCTCCTCACAGCAGTGTCAGCGCTTTGGTATGACAGTGACAGACACCCTGGAAAACTGCTCCTATGTCTTTATGTAGCATTATTCACCCACACATATACCTTATATAAATACATAAATAAACAATAATTATTGTAATAAATTTTACCATATGGCATATGCTTCTATATTTAATATGCCACTATTATGTAGTTTTTTCATAGCACTGAAGTTACGGGATTACAGCTCAATGCAAAGTCCAGTTATAATCCATGTATTTTTATTCAACTGTGAGAATAAATTGAAAAATATATTGATTCTTTTTCCCTATAGGTCCACCATTCCCAAAGGCATAAATGAGGAGGGCAATGTGTGTAACACTGGGCAGATAGGTAACCTGGTTGCCATCACAACCCTGTGTGTGTGATCGCTAATGTTATTCTTAATGTCACCGTTTATCAAGCATGACTTCTGAGTTGTAGGCACCAAGCTAATGTGACAGAACATTGCAGCTTTTCAATTTAATGTGTTCATAACTCGCTCCTGAAGGAAATGTGCCTTTCTTTTTCTTCATGAAGACCTGTTCTACGAAGATGAACAAACTAGCAAAATTAATTAAGAGGAAACAATTGTCATATCTGAAAGTGTCCACCTTCAGGTGACATCGCATTTGAGAAAATGCAATTATAAAAAGGAGTAACCATACAGACAAATTAGAGCATGAACAGCTTTCACAATTCCGTTTTTATCAGGTCAGGAAAATAATGATATGCTGATCCCCCCTTCTCAACTCTCAGTGGAGATCGCTGGACTCAGTGCTTTGCAACATCCTACCTGGTACCCCCAATCAGCAGAAGAAACCCTTTGGCAGCTCAGCTCCTGCTTGAATTCCTGAGGGTCTACACGATGTCCAAGTGCCAAACCAATGTAGTGCAGACTCTTCCTCAATATCAGTGTCCTCTGGTGTGGAGAGGGCACACGAACACCCAGGAAGGAGCCTCTTCACCACAGTGGTGGGCAAGGGACCTTACTTTTCTGCAAAGGAGGGGAACGACGCAGTGGGGTCAGAAAGAGACCCCAGGTAGCAGTTCAGCTATGGTTACTTCATTTTAGGAGTGGACTGTTTTTCTCTCCACAAAAATCATAAATACTGATTAAAAGCTTTATGGCATGAAATGAATGCTGTTTAGGAAAGGTCATGCAGAGACCAGGAGCCAGCATGATTTTCCAAAGTTGTACAAAAGACAAGATATCCTGGTGACTGGCACTTGAACATGACAGATGAACTTTATTCTGTGGCAGGATGTCACCTAATCCCTTACTCTATTCAATGGCAAACTCCAGCAGCAGTAAAATCAAGCCTTCGACATGTGCACAATTGCACCTGATGAAATCACAAGCACTGGGAAGTATGGTGGCCATAATGACTTCCACATACAGAAATGAGCAGATGTGGATGGATGCTAATAGAGTGAAGAGGAACTGTAGATGTCTCGCATGTCTGAAATATGCTCTCTTTTCAGTGGATTCCCCACAGACAGAGAATTAAAGCTGAGTTTCTGCAATTATTTTCAGAAGAACGGAATCATTATCATCGTATATGAGAACAGACCTATGAGAGGAGAAAGAACATGTAGCAAATGGTTTAGGGTAATTTCTCACATGTTTCTTTAATGCCTATCACAACTCATTTCCTAGACTTAGCAGATATAAATAAGAGAAAGCCTCCGTGTGATTCATTACGCAAGTGAGAATATGGTAGGTAGGAACCCATCAATTCCCAAGGGAAAATATAATTAGCGCAATTAAATCAGGCTTCCAAATTTATGATAAAATTAATGTCCACAGACCTGAAATGAAGTATTAAAAATGATTTGTTAGTATCTGTTCAGCCAATGTACTTCCTGGTCGTGCAATGACTGAATGGCACAAAGCAGCCTGCAAAAATCCACAGCAAGGTCTTCTAGGTTTGGGATTTTTTCTCTTTTGAATAGAATTCATCCTAGGATAATTTGATACATCATTAAATATGAGGAAAAGCTTCTCTATTTTGAATCCTTTCAGAGAATTTGAAATACACCTCAATACAAGTACCTGGAGATTGGCTTTTTCCCTGTGACCTCAACGTGCATTGCTCTGAGGCTCTTGTTATAAGCTAAATTACGTGCCAAAATTATGAATATGAAGATGAAATCAAATTTGTAGCTTTAAGTATATCAAACATGCTGCTTCCATCTGGATATGTTGAGAATAAAGTAAAATCTAAGATGGGCAGATGTGTGTAAACTTCTCTTTTTCAAAACTCATGTTTCTTCTGTGGTTAGCAATAGTACATAGTAATGATGAATGGATATAAGGAACCAACAAATACCTTTCCCACGTGAAAGTGAGCATGTGGGTTTAGTAGCAGTGCTCCCAGCTTTGTCCCTTTTGAATACTGAAGCTGTGCTTGAGAAAAAACTCTCTCTGCCTGCCTGCCTTGCTATGGCTAAGACCCCAACCAGGAGAGGTGCCAGAACTCCTCGTGCCTTTTGCACTTGGCTTACGGGTTTGGTAAAAGAGGGGAAGCAACTACCATCACTCGCATTAGAGGGAAAAGGTGAGGCATCTCACTGCTGCTTTCCTGTCCTCCAAACAGTTAGCTCTTTGTGAAGCCAAGTTTTAAATTAGGAAGTATGACCTCTCGTGGAGGTCATGTGCAGTCATATACACACACACAGACCCGGGCCAGTTCATAAAGGGTCTATAACTCTACAGGTTAAAAGAACGCCCAAAATTGTGAGAACTGTTGAGTTGAGTCAACAGTGGCTTGGGAAAGGACTCAGGAAAAACTATGTTGCAAAGGATATGTTAGAGCCCACAAAGTCTACTGAAGTCTACTAGTGGTGTTTTGACTGGATGAGCTCTCAGAACCACAGCAGAGAGGTTAAAGAGAATCAAAATCTGATGAGCAGAAAATCTATAATCTACTCAGTTTTGGAAGTCAACCTTATGACTCTGGTTTGGCTTTGGCAAATCACTGGCTTTTTTTGGTTTTGGCAAATCGTTCTGATTTTGACAGATTATTTATAAATTAATGGGAAACTACATGGGGGGTAAAAAAACCCCAACAAAATCTTTCCCTTAAGGATTATAAAGCTGAGGTGTTCACAAGTACAGTAATAACCTGTCGTGGTTTTGCCCACCAGCCCGTCCCTGGGGCTGTGAATGGTTTTGTCCAAGTAGATTTCCGAACAAAACCCA
>JAYRBT010000082.1:90322161-90391574 GCA_036023395.1 Myiotriccus ornatus | reverse complement strand
TCCAGTCTCTTTTGTCTGCATAAACCTTCTCTCAACTAATAGTAATTGTGTGGGGGGTGTAAAAGCAAATTGACCCAGGGCAAAACCACGACACACAGGTAATAAATGACTGCCAGAAATTTTATGTTTCATGGGAAAAAAAACAAGAAATATTTAAAAAATGCAAAATAAATATATATATACATACATTCTAAACCCCGAATTTTCAGCATTGGCTCCTATGCTAGTGTCCTTCCCTTCCACTTTTCCATTTATCTTTTTTTTTTTTATAGAGTTAAAAAGACAGAAGAAAAAAAAAGCTATCTGGACTGTGAAGTCCTTGCATCTCTCAGCTATGAACTCAAGAAAAATAGGTGCCTTTTGGTGAATTCTGTAGAAAAATACTATTTTCTACAAAATGGTTTTCAGTGAGGAACAACTCTATTTGAAATGGTGTTTTGCCACTTGGGATACATAATTTGAGGCTCCAATCCATAAATGCCTAGGCAGAGACCTAACCTTGAGCATCTCTGATATCTAAATAAGCTAAATGGAACTGATCATGTGCAAGACAAAGAAAGCCTTTAAGTGCTTGTAGGATGAAGGACACATGCAATTTTTGAGGACCTGCTTTTTCTGCAAATAATAATTAACTTGACTAGGGCTTCCGTCTATAGGTTACAAATATGTAGAAATACAGCATCAAAAAATATCTGAAAGCACTGTTTATTCCTCAGGTTTTAAACTTTCCCTTAAAAGCAGCAGAAAATATCTGACAAAGAGTTGTCAGATAGTGTATTACTCTAACTCTTAATTATTCAATTTCTACAGGAAAAATGCTGCAGTCTGCCAGATGATTTGATAGCAGAAATCTAAAATGTGGCTCCAAATAGCTTAAATCTTAAATAATACTCATAGGTCCCAGTCACTATCATTAACAGCTACGTGAAATATCGTAATGCTTAGCGGCTGCAGTGAAGATCAGATCCTACTTCTAAAAGACATGGGTGAGAACCAGTCCATTACTTACAGCATAAGTGCAGAAGTCATACAAACTTTGATAAAAATTCAATAATATCGTGTCCATTTCAGTGCATGTACGTGAGGAAGAAAAGTATGCATAGAAAGAATGATTTATCCAAGGCTACAACACAAGGCCAAGGCAGGATACCACAACAGAACTTGTCCCTTTCCAATTGTTTTGCTACAAGGTCATCTTTTATCTTTCTCATCACCTTCCCATTAATAGAAATATCTTCAATACCACAGCTAGAAAATCATTATAATCACAAAAAAATGGATCAGACATAAAATGATTTAGGGAGTACATGTTGGTCATTTTAAAATGGGAGAGAAAAAATTAATACTAACTCAGTCAGGCTACTAATGCTAACTAAAGAGCTATGTTGATGTATTAATGCAGCTTGCAGGACTCATTTGCTGTATTCAAATGGCTGATAATCACTGCTCAGAATTCAAACTGTGCTGTTGTGATAGAGTCTAATGCAGACAGTGCCATGCAAACCCAGAAATATGTCTCAAATATTCCGCTGGGATAAAACTCCTGTTTGTTCAGGAACACAACATTGTAGGGGGTTGGCTCTTGAGCAGCAACACATGAAAAAATTGAGGAGCCTGAACATACTTTTGGCATGTGCTTTGCCTTAGGGAAGGTAGGACAGAGGGGCAAAGACAAATAAGAGGACAAATGGGCTTGAATCAAATATAGATAACACTTTTCAGAAAGGACACTGTCTTTGTGAGAGTGTGAGGAAAAGGGTCTTTGCTTGCAGCTCTCACCTGTGTGGTCTTCTCTCACAGAGCAGTCAGTGTCCCTGTGCACCCAGGACCAGTTTTCTAATGGAGACACCTCAACCCACCCCCTCTTTCTTTCCAGTCACCTGAGATTTTCAGGAGCTGATCCATTCCTCAGATAAACTCTAAGAGAAACCACTCCTGCCAGTCTCAACTCTGAGTGTAGCTCAAGGCTGACTGAACATAGGGAGAAACCTGCTGCATCCAGAGAATCCAACCGACATTTTCCAAAAATGCCACCTGTCATCTAAAGATGACGGGGGTAACAAAGATTTAGAACTCCTAGGAAGGTATGGAAACTGTAAACCTGTCACACATCCTATTTCTGAGTTTGCAAAAGCGGAAACTTACACACAAATTTCTGGGAAAAAAAGTAAATTTTATGTCTGCATAACCTCCACACTAGAGGGACTACAGATCAAACTTGACAGATTGTGGTCATGGGATAGGAAGATCCTCATCCCAGAACCAAATTTCAAATCTAATTCAAGTTAGTAGTGCCTGACATTAATTTTCTATCTGGAAGAATCTGACTTGCCTTCACCAGAGAAAATCAGTAAAGCCATTCAGAGCTACTTGTGAAAACTGTTCTGGCAGCTCTGCAGAGGTGGGCCATCACCTTCACCTGAATAGCTAAGCGGATAGATGGGTTGAACACTTGGTGAGGGATTCAACATTACAAGTGCCCGTCTGCACTAGCGTTTTCAATGTTAATAGAGACTGACAAAGCTGAGGCAAAGAAAAAACTTACAGAAAACAGTCTTCTTGCAATGATAATGAGTATGAATGTTTTCCATAATCTCAGTCAAACTCTTTGAGCAAGATCTCCAGTGATGCTGTTGATCGATTCCTTGTATACAGGATTACTGAAGGGCCTGTGAAAACAAATAACTGGAAACATCTTCCCTCCAATTCCCTAACGCTGTTCACAACAGTTTCATATAAACACAACCTTACTTGTAACCAGGTGAGGGAAATCAGCGGGGCCTCATGGCCATCTCTTACATATTATATTCTGCTCCCAGCAGCTGTAAATTCAGCACTTCGCTAGGCATTAAATTTACTCTCAAGAAACATGTTCCAAGTGAGGTGACAGAGTTATTGCACGGTTGCAGCTGTGGAGACAGATGGCAGTATGCCAAAACTCCAACAAAATTTTAAATTAGAAATTTGACCATCTGCTATAGGTGGGGAAAAAGTGGTTTTATGCTCAGGCTCCTCCCTTAGTTTTGTAATTTCCCAGGTACTTAAATGCACGATCTGGTGTGCAACAGATAACACATGCTTTCCAACAATTTCTCATTTGCATCTGATAAGCACTAGAATGTCTTAAATATTCAAGAAAACCAGGAATTACTTCTTAAATTGCATTATGCTCTGCTATTACTCAGGCCACGACAAAGCAGGGTAGTATTTTGCAAAAACTTCCAGTTACTTTGGGATACCCCCAATAACAAAATCTGCTTAGGTTTACTTACTTATCACTTGAACCAGGAGCAACAAGAACGCAACATTTTTTACCACCTGCATCCTAACTAGCTCTTCAGTCAACAGTTATAGCTGGTGTATCTTCAAACATCAGGTAAACTGTTTAACAGCTTGAGATGTATGAAACAAATGGAGCAGTCTCTGCAGATAGGAAACCATAATTTTGGTGTCTGACCCTCATATAAGAATGCTACGAAATTCTCAGTAAATACAGAACTGGAGACTTTTTATTAATGCTTATATGCATTGACTATATTGCTTTTATATAATTCTAAATCACAGCCTACAAGAATGGTAGAAAAGTATAAAAATGGATCTAAAGTATCACATTATACATTCATAGATGGGAAAACCCACAATGAATTGGAACAGAGATGAATATGGGAGGTCCTGACACTAAAATGTGCACTCCAGCAGCTCATTTAATTAATAGTGAATAAGAACACTTAAAGAAGGATACTGCTTAAGTGTATACTCTAATACTGAATTTTAATTGTATACATCATTATAATCCTCCATGCCTTATTCAAATGATCACTCTTATTTCTATTTCTGCTATATGAAGTGGGGGAAAGAACAAAGCCCCTGAATACAACTACAGCCATGTATTAACTAAGTAGCTACTTCAAAGGCCAGTTCCACTTGTCAATATGAAATTAAAAAAAAAAAAAACAAAAAAAAACGCATTCTCACTCATTCTTATAACAGGTAAAAGATTCAGACTTTCTAGGGGAAAGTCTGAATTTTCTTTCCTCTGCTTCTGTCTGCACAATGTTCTATGAAATATGTTTGAGGCTTCTACGTCCATTAAACACACATCTTTAAAGCAGTCCGGCTCAAAGGGCCCCGTTAACAGGCTGAAAGAGCTCCCTTCTACAATCCAAAATGGCACCAGAGACACTCTAATAGAGTTTAAATCCCAAACACTATATCTGCACCCTACTTCGGCCTCTTGTACACAGAACAAAGATATTTGCAATACTGACTGTGTTGGAACAGTGTTTTTTTCTAGAATGCTCTTTGCAATCGGAAGACTTAGATGACATACCTTTAGAATACTAAAAAGTCACAAAAACTATTATAAACAGGCCAGATTGTTTAGGGACAGAGAAATCACATTTCCATAGCAGTGACCTTTTAGGATTATTACAGAGAAATGCCAAGGAAACTTAGCCAACTCTTATTTTTAGTACTTTTTTAGTACATTTTAGTAGCTTTTGAAAAGAATCATACCTGATATTGATGGGTAATTATGCAGTGACTTTATCAACTTTCTACTCCTCTTAAGTTTTTGTCACCATGTGCAGGTTTCTCATAAAAACTGATTTGGGGCTAATCTCTGGGTGTTTTGGTGACAGTGGAAAAACATTCTGTCTACATGAGGCTGTCTGAAACATTAAGGTATCAAACACATAAATCTGCTATTGTGCCATTGCAGGACTTCAAAAATATTATTAATATGTATTCTGTAATACCTAAGATGTCTGCAGGGCTTTGAAACAGATGAACACAAATTTCAAAGGCAAGGTAAATAGTAATTCAGTTAGATCAAAATACAGAAAGAATAGAAAATGAAGAGCAGTGCCAACAGTCAGAAAAAAATGTCAGGCATTAACAATAAACCAGAAGAAAAACTCTTGAGAGTGGTTCAGTAATGCCTCTTAGCTGCCCCACATAATAAGGGTTTTCAGCATTGTTTCCTTGTCATGTTACCTTTCTAAAATTTATTTCAAATCACAAATTTAACATCTTTAAATTTAGAGTTTAGACTTTCATTAACACAGCTCACAGATGAGTGTTTTTAGGAGATTTGGGGGGAAAGAGTGGGCTAGAAGTGCTGGCTGTCTAGAACAGCAAGAGTCTTTTGTGATGTCTTTTGCTGGTGCCATGCAATTTTACACATTTTTGGGCATTTAGAACTTCATGCCTTTTCTAATAGTTCTTGCAGCTTTTTGGAACAGCCATTAACCAACACATTAACATGAAAACCAAACGCTTTTTGTTGAATGCCATTATATGACACTTCTTGACATGCTTATGCAAACCCATACTACTGATTTCCAGGGCTGTTCCACTGTACATGCCTAAGCTGCGGTTTTGTACGGATAACAGTAAGCGGCTCCTGCGCTGAGCACATGCATTGAAGCTGCCCTGGGATCACTCCTTCAGCACGCAGGAGAGAGGTAACATGGGACTGAACTTTACCACTTCTAACTAGCTCAGAGAGCGTGAAACCCCAGAGAAATCCTAAGAAATGTGTTTGCTCTCCTTATCCTATTCATTTCTTCTTTCTCATACCAAACTCAGCTGTCCTGCATTGCTCAGCAGGACAGCATCCTTCAGCAGATGGAAAGGACCTTTAAAATTATGAAAATGTAAGACTTAGTGATCAGCTTCAGAGTTCCCTCATCCTGTCTCTGTTTCCAATTCTGTTGTAAGTCTATGTGCATCTTCTCTATTTTGTATACAGAGCAAAAACCCACCTTTGACAAAGCCACATTTTTACTGATAACCATCATCTTGCACAATTAAGATAATTGAAAAGAACCACAATTCAATTCTAGTATTAAAAATATAAGTTATAAACAAAATGGGCTGAAAATTTAGTCTTTGAGAAGCAACACATAAAACATATCAGCAATTTAAAACCTACCATGGTGGGTAGGGAAATTATATCCTATCTTATGTAACATTTATTGAGACTTATATGCATTATAGAATGGAAACAACTTTTCTTGCCCAAGTCCAGCACAAGTTACTTTATCTGAGTAGCAAGATGGTAACATTCTCTGATTCTGTCCCTTGAGCCTTTTTCTCACCTATTATATATGTTTTGAACAATTCTTCAGATAGATTATTAAAAATAAATGTAACATTTCCCTTCCTCTTTCCAGTATCTTCATTTGAGATCTAACTCTTTAATGGTATCTGAAAGCAAAGACCTGTACAATATATTACAAACCACAGATATGAAAACCACTGGTACACTTATCATGGGAGTATTTTCTCCTCTTTCAGAGGACCTGAATGTTGTACTTCCTGCAGGCTTTCCTCACCATTATGGCATTTATGCTTTCTGTGTCTGATCTTTCAAATATCTCTTAAAGAATCTTTAAGGTCTTGTGATCTGATTTTTTAAATGACATTTGAAGAGGATTCTTTGAATGATGTTCACTCAGTATTACAACTTTTTTACTGTATTATTTATATTTAATTACTTTATTAATACATTATGTTACCATCCTTTTGCAATAGCTTTCTACTCCATACTTTCTACGATAAAACTAAAACACTGCCTTTTTCTATGTGGGTAGAATTTAAACTTAACATAAACTCTCTCAGCTTCTGCATTTGAGCAGTTGAGGTGTGTCCCAAACATGTCTCAACTGCTTAAGAAGGAAATGTGAGCACAGGGTTCAAGAGAGTCTCCCAGTACTCTCTAACCAGCTAGCCAGTATAGATCACTAGGGGTTTGTAGCAGCAGAAGCTGTCATGCGTGCTTCTGTCCTGTCACCTGAGGGAAAAGTCAGATGATTTAACCCTCCAAAAATTCCCTGGGACTTCCTCAAGAGAAAATGGAAATGAGTACTGCTTTTATACCTGGTTGCTATAGTTCAGATTATTTTAGATCCAAAATTCTTTGGTCAAGGATCTCTCCTGTAGGTTCTACATGACTGGGAATGGTGTATCATGACAGAAGCAAGAGGGAACCACAAACTATAGCATTAAGATTTTTTTAACATTATTTAATATATAGGACAACAGTCCTGTGGAAGGCACTGGTCACAAACACAATGGCTGACAGTCCATGCTCAGGAGCAAGAAAGAGCCTTCAGAAAAGACAAAAATGCAACAAGAACTAAACAGCTTCTTTGCCTGAAGTGTTTACTGTGAACACAGGGAGAGGTTCAGGTTGCTTCCTTATACACAAAAGTTTGGCACCCAACGGTGGCAAACTTTCACTTTCCTAATTTGTGTAGGGTTCCTGTAGAGTGTTCCCAGGTAAATTTGCAAAAAAGCAGTCAGAAGAACAAAACTGTGGTAGGAAAAGAAAAAAAAAAACAAAAACAAAAGACCACAAAACAAATATGGTATGCTGTGGAACAACCAACCTGACTTTGCAAAAGGGATCTGTACCTCAGAAACCTGCCTGACTCCTTTGAAGGAATAAAGAAGCAGGTGGACAAGGGAGATCTTCAGACGCCTAAATGTGCATTTCATAAAAGTCTTCATCAAAAACTTTAAATAAGCTAATGCACCAAAGTACTGGTTACATGGAGAAAGGGTTGTCTAAGCTCAGAAAAACATTAGGGCATAGATAGTCACTTTCAGATCAGCAGGATGCACCCAGTGGAATCCAAGAGGGGTCTGTGTTCTGCCTTGTTTTTTAATCTGTTCATAAATGACTGGAAAGCATATGAACAGTAAGGAGAAAAGACTTTCTGTTTGTGTCAGGGTGCTAATACAGATGGCTAATGGAAAAGTTGAAAAAACCTTACAAGACTGAGTGACTGGATTATAAAATGGCTGACATAATTCAATGCAGATAAATGTAAAATAAACCATACGGAGGAAAATCCAACTTTCTATACACATATATATTAGTGATACATCCTGAGACTGCTATTACCATTTAAGAACAAAATGCTGGCATTATAATAAGCAGTTTTACGAAAATGTCAAGTTCATATTTAGTAGTGATAAAAAAAACCCCAAATTGAATGCTATGAATTATTAGGAAGAGAACAAAGCACAAACCAGAGTACATTATTATGTCACCATATAATCTGGAGTGTACCCTACCTTTTTAATAATGTGTGCTGTCTGGTCCATTATTGCAAAAAAGGACACAGCAGAATGGAAAAAAAAGTTCAGAGACAACAAAAGGAAGATGAAAAACATCAAACCTAGTTCTTCTGTAGCAAAAATGGACTCCTTTTCAAAGATATGCACCAAAACTTGTGTTTTTCTAAAGCTGCTGTACAATGAGACTCCTGATGTTTACAGCTGTAAAGCAATTACAAACATTTGGCTGAAAATCACCATGGAGATAATAACATTATTACCCCATACCCTTATGGGAGAAAGGCAAAAAACTTTTCTGAAAACTCCTATGAAGTCTTAGGGTGTTGTGTCACAAACTAAATTTAAGGCACAATCTTCTAAATTATCCTACACAATTTGTGTTTCTATCCACTAAGAGTCTCACAGTCTCTAAAAAGGCTGTTTAGCTTCCCCCTGAGATAAACAAGAAACCCCAAACTGCTATTACTATTCTTGTTTTACTAAATGCACTCCTAAGTCCTAGCCATTTCCATTCCCACCACTCAGTTCAACTCAGAAAAAAAGCATTTTCTCAGCATAGAAGTTAAAGAGGGGAAGGAGATATTTCCAGGTATATAATCCACATTGCTTTGTGATCTCCACCTGGCATAATTTCAGCAGCATTTTGGCTGCCTCCCAAAAGGAACTCCAGAAGTTAATTTTGTCCTGGAGGAGTACAACATTCAAGCTAGCACCACACTGTATTTGCTGTGCAAATCCCAGCAGATTGGATCTACAAGGGTTTTGCTTAAGCAATTGACCATTTCAGTCAAATACATCTGACCAACACCCATTCCAGGCAGGTGTTATACTCCCTTATCTTCCTCCACCTTCCCCACCAGGAGCCCTGACATAACTCTTCTTGGTTTTCCACTGCTTGCCCCAGCCTGGTCTGAGACTCTCACTACACACTGTAGCAACAGGGCAGATGCTTGCAGTTTTCTCATACACTGCACTGACACACTTACATTGATAAGGCATTACAAAAAAGCAAATATACAAACTTTCCCTTGCTACGCTGTGAAGTCAGCATGTCCTTGAAGCTGGCCCAGAGTAGCCATCACGCCTCTTCTGTAGGGAGGCAACAAAAAACAGGGGACTCAAAAGAGAAGAGGGAGGGATGAATTCTCAGACAGCTGAAGCTGCAGCCATGGATCCTCCTGCTTCACAGCTTACCTGAGTCAGACCTGTAGGTGCCCTGAGCATTGGACGGCTTTTCTCAGCCTCTGTTGGTGTACTTCACAAGAAAACTGACGTGTGCTGCTCCTGGTTTTAAGTATGCAACTTTACATGAAAAGGTGAAATAGCCAGTCTTATGATGCATGTATCTGAATAGCTTTTAGAACTATTCTTTTAAGTTTTACTTTTATGGAACACTCTTCATAAGTAGGAGACAACTCATTTGAGGAAACATTGGTGCATTTATATGTGCAAGTCAAGTTTTCTCTATAATTCACCTCTCTAAAATTGAGTCCAAATGCCAAGAGAGATAAGGTGAAGTCTTCCCTTTACCCACAGATAAACACAGTATGATTAAAGTATTCTTCCAGCATTGTAATGATGCAGGCAACAGTAAGTAAGGGTTGTCTCCCCTTCCAGTGTGGGGAAGAAAGAAGAGAGTTGGACTTTACTCCAGCCTCCTAGGTTCCCTCAGTGTTTACCACCTCCAGTGTCAGACACATATCTCCATTCCACATGTGACACACTACGTTCTAAGCCAAATACACTAAGGATGTGCATATGGAATATAACAGATGTGAAAGACTGAAGGAGAAGCAGGCAGCTATTATACACAAGCTGAGATGTAAGTTAGTGGCAAATGAGAGATCATGTTTTCCTGAAATTCAGACAAGAGGTCTGAAGTTTAGAGTCCTTAAGACTGACTGTAAATGCTTTTATCGAATTACAGTATTTGAGGCACTACACAGAGAAGCTTTCATATATAAAGATCCATCAAAAGTGACATCAGTATTATGTTACAAATGATTGAAACAAAACCACTTCACATAAGCAATGAAGATACTTTCCCAGCATCATTTCTCCATTTACCATTGTGACTACAGTATGACAAAATTGTAGGGTCAAAGAATATTATACAGTAGGGCAAGTGGTTCAGTGAGATTTTCTCAGTATAAATGGGTACCCTAAGTGAAGCCACTTGAGATCCTTGCTATAAACACATTTTAGCCTAGAGGTAAATTCTCTGAAGAGTCGTAAGCACCTGAAGACAAAGAGAATAAAATAAATAATGTCTCCTCAACCATAACTGTCGAATACTCGGAGAGATATTAAAATAAAATGCCATGACAGTTTATCAGGTGAAGAAAATGCAACCTTTATGTTTTCACCTCCTTTTTCAATCAGGGTCTTTCCTCTGTGAGCATGTCAGTGATTAACTTTCTTTGCTACCCCAAGAAGATGTGCTGCTACCCACTGAGCACCTTATGTGCATACAAAGAAAGCAAAGAGAGTTGAAGAAAGCAAAAAGATTGGTAGTTCACTGGGTCCTGCAGATGCAAAGGCCTTTTTAAGCAATCTGGAGCTGGGGGGAGGAGGGAAAAAGGATGCACAACTCATTAAGGGTGAAGAAGAAAAGACCTGGGCAGAAAAACCAAAAGGGAAGTCCAGGAAAGCCTAGTTACTTTAAGACAAAGATTCTTACAATAAGAGGAAGAAAGTCCTTACTTCAGACAGACAACCTGCAGTGAATGGGACACAACTCACCACTCTCCAGAAGCCCGGGCCCCCAGAGCTACCCCTGTTTCAGGGCCAGAGTCCTTTCTGAAACACTATACTCCCCCAGAAGCATTGCCTGGATATCCTAACGCGATGGCAAAACAAAGTGCCACAGGACCTGTGCTGTAAAGTCAGCAGGGAAACAATGAGATTCAAAGGAAAGTACTGAAATAAATAATGTTTTGTCTTTTTGATTAAGCAAACTGTTGCATATGATCCATCAGGCATAAGTTTTTGCAGTGCTCTCTTACATTTTTCTTTCATTCTTTTCAGTCTTTGTTTCCTTTTTTTTTAAATTGAAGAATTTTCCAGCCTTGTTTTCTTTATATTAATCAGGTTGCTTGAGAAGTCACTGTCCTGTGGTGTTAGGAATTTCCAAGACAGGAGAAAAAAGTAAAAAAAACCAAAACAAATCAAACATATTGCCCTCCTGAATGGCAATGTTCACAAACACATTCAAAGAAATTTGAACGTCTAACTCTGTTCTGTAACCCTGATGTTAAAAAAAAAAAAATCTCTTTGTAGATACTAGTATTCCTTGAACAATACATAATTTATCACACTTTCTTCTAGGAAGTGCTGGAAAACAACTTAATTTCCCAACAGTATATTTCTTTGTTTGCACTTTTTCTGTTGGAGCAGAACTTTACTATTAGTCTGTCTTTGGACTGCAGTGGGATTTTCAATTGACCAATTTACTCCCACAGACTTGAAATAAAAACAGAATTATAAGCATATTTGAAGATCCTATCCTAGAAGTAAACTTGACTAAAAGTGTAAGTTATTGAGCCAAATTTGGAAGTTGTATCCACTTACATTAGGAATACATTTGACATGCTGGTAACAATTATTTCCATACTTTTAACAGTTTAGGATGGGTGTTATACTGAATTTTCTTTATGAAAATATGTGAGTAGATACCACTGAGAGTAACTTAAAAGCTCAGGTCTCAGAAAGACAGCCTGAAATGGTCAGTTCCAGGCAGGATAAGTGACCTGTCTGTTCTGCATGTATTGTTACACGTAAGTCAAATAAATACAGATACAAACCAATAGCAGCATTTTAAAGGCTCTAAGACGTTTTGCCTTGAACTCTGTGTTTTTCCTCTCCCCTGGCCTTCACAGGCAGAGGTGAAAAGAATGCACGTCTCCTTTGCCCTTCCCTCCTCTTCATCCTCTGAAGGAGAAAAATCAGTATCCCACCTCTGAGGAAGCATTCATTTCCATGCCTACCACAGTACAGCTGAGAAAAGCGAGGCAGAGACTAAGGAAAATGCGAAACAAAAAATTAACATATTTCATCTGAGATCTCATACCTCATAGGTAACATTCAAGGGGGGTGGGGGGAAATAATTACGTCCTTTTCAAAAGCCCAGGAGTGTAAAGAAGCACAGATAATTATTAAAAGGCTGTAGTGGATTGCACACTACTTGAAAAGCTTAAGAAGGCTTAAGAAGTCTACTCATTTACAAGTAAGAACTACAAATGATCACAATGCTTTATAATTTGACCCCATCTAAATAATTCAATATTCACTGTGTCCAATGTAAAGCCTACTTCCATTACAAATGTATTAAATCCAAATTAATTAATGCTGAAACCTGTTCTCCAGCAAAATAATGCAATGCCATTTAAGATTTTCTTCCCCCTTAATATATGATTATATTCCAGTTATAGATGATTATAGTCTTCCAGTGAATTCTAGTGCTGTGTTGCAAGGTGCTACATCTGCAATGTATGCTCCTGAGATCAGAAAGCTAGCATACAACTCAGTGTAAATGTCAGAACTAGTAATAACAAAGATACTTGGCTGAAGAAGGAAATACTTCTCTAAAGCCCTAAAGATTTAAAAGGAAATTATGATGTTCTTCAGAGGAAAGGATTATGTTCTTCAGAAATTCCTGGATCAGAATGAAAACCTAATACTAGTCTTGGAGTCAGACCCTGTGCTAATAGTGAGTGATTTTTCAAAGTAATTGCCAAGTGGATGTTCAAACAAGGTAGCTTCTGGTTAACTCTGAGGTGTCCAGATGTTAAAAATGGGTTTTACAGTTCCCATATCTTCTTCCAAAGACATCAGGTTCTAAATATTGTGTTTAATTATTGTTCAATCTCAGCAAAGCAAAGTCATTTCAGATAACTGTAAGTTACATGGCATTATCTATTTAGCTTTGCTTGACCAGCATCAACAGGAATAAAGCCATGACGTACCCTGTCCTCTTTAATTAATTCAGTTCTCTTCCAGCTTTAAAGATGAGGAACTATCATCCATTCCTACACCCTAACTACAGACACAGATAGTCAGGTATTGCTGCCACCACCATCAGCAATAATTATTCAACACTGCAGTTTGTAGGCTTGCACAGAAGCCAGGTCACTTGGAAATGCTCCACCCCAGGGCTCTTTCTCAACATCCAGTAAGTCACTTTTCAAACTCATATACAAGTAACAGACTGAAACACAAAGTTCTTATGAGGGTGAGAGAAAGAAGTGGGATGAAGGTATCCCCATGTTTCCCATGAAGAAAGGAGGGCAAGGACAGAGGCCTGGAGGAAGAGCATGGTAAAAGAGAGGGAGTGAAGAGAACATGCTGAAGAAAGGGCTTATGGTGAGATGGCGGTACTGAGCTGAAACATGAAGGCCAGGTAACAGGCATGAATTGCCATTTGCATTAAATAAGTTGCGATGCAGAGAACGAATGAGGATTGAAAAAGTTGATGTCTCCTACTGCTGTCCTGCTGCCTCTAAAATTACACAGGAGAGCACAAGCAGCATCAGTACTACCCAACCTCGTGCTTAAGGAGTTGTGACAAAAACTTTCAAAATCTTCTTTCAATCACTTGTTAGAAGAGAAGATACCATTGGCAACACTTAATGGTGAGACAGCTTGCCAGTTCTTCAATCAGCAGCATCTTACAAGGCATGTTCTGGGGAATTTCCAATAGGAATAGAAGTAGCCCAGCCAAAATGCCATAAATAAAATATGAAGGAAGATAAAAATCCTACCACTTGAAGGACAAGACTTAAGTTGCATTCATTGCAACTGTGATATCAAAAATTCTCTAAAACAGCATATTTCCTTTGCCTAATTATGCAAAATATGCTATGTTGGGTGTGGGAAGAGAGAAAATAGGGGATTCCTTGTGTTTATCATTTAAAAACAAAGCAGTTTTCTAAGCACAGTATTTCAGTGATAACAGTAGAACAAGACTGGGGCAACCTGTAATGCTCCAGAAAGAGCAGAGGGAATCCAGACTAAGGTGAAATTCTCTCTTCTTTTGACTCTCCAAGATGAACATAGATGGTGAAAAAAGTGGTCAGAATTCTTCATTGTTTATAAAGTAAGAAGCTTAGCAAAGAAACACACAGGTACGGGTAAAGCAGTCAGACGCCCAAATAAAGAATTTTAAAAATGAATTGGTTTTGCTAATAATACATCATGCACTTGTACCTACATGGATTGTGCACAATGTCAACAGTTTTGAAAGGAAAAAATTCCTTTCAGTTGAACCTCAGCCGATCTTTCTTAGCTTATGGAATATTTGTGAGTGCTGCTGATAGTGTTTTGACACACACACACAGAGACTGGAAGCCCCTGAACTGACAAAGAGGACACCGCCTGCCTCTTTATTGCTCCTGAAGCACAATAACAGAAGCCATGAAAAATCTGTCTCCTACAAATTGTCTTGTCAAAGGTAGAGGCTCTTTCCTTTTTCATAAAGTATAATTCACAAAATGCTTTTGAATTGTAGTTTTTCATTCCCATTCACATTTAACTCACTCATCTGAAAGAACTACCTTTGAATAACAATTTATTTTCTTTCACATATATACAGAGCACTAATATTTTGGCTTGGTTTTAGCATTCTGTTCCTCTGAAAATACAAATGGAATGTCTAAATTGAAACAACTGTTTGTCTATAAAAACCCCAGTGAAATCCATCAGGAATGCTCATGTTTTCCTGTAAATAAAAAGACTCATAGAGAACAATGTCTTTTTTTATATAAAAAGTCCCATCATTCAAGTATTTGTCTCTGAATTAGAAAAGCATTCTTAGAGCTTACTATTTTATTTTAAAAGCAAGTAAACATTTTTTGCCATAAACATAAGTCTGGAAAACAAATCTTTGTATTTGAAAACATAAAATTTACCCTACAGTAATTAGAGAAAAGTGAAAGAGATGCTTCTTTGTTATGTTGGATAAATTACTATAATCATATTGGAAATGCAATAGGTTTTCCAGTATCCATTTTATCCGCCTCCCCCAGAACATTACCTCAGTGCTAATTTGAAGTGTCATTCACAAATCTCAATTTATTTGTAAAACTAATCTCAATACCAAAAGGATATAATTTTTGAGTAGTCTTCGCAGTGTGAAAATCACAGAAAATAGGGTTAGAATACAAACAATACCCATATCTGTAATCTTCTATTATCATGTCAATTATCTGGCATTAGTAAATGCAACTAGAGTTTTATTCAGCTCATTTGCCCACTGCTCAGGGCTGTGCATCTGACATTTGTGCATTTTGTCCATTTGCCTATAAGCTATTGAAATGTGTCTTGATATAAAACGCCCTTTTTTTCCTCTTGAGATGGAAAAAAGGAACATAAATTATCTGACATTTTCTATAATGGCTATCAGATGTTTCATAGTAAACAGATTATATTAAACAATCAGGGGCTCTGAAAACCTCGTCATCATGTCGATGAATCAGGATGCAGCAGCAGACATCCTAAATTTAAAATATCAGAGGCACAGACACACACTCTGCCAGCTGGCCATTTCTGTCAACAGCACACATTTGCATTGTGACTGTGCATCAGATGTTATAACAGGGAACCACACAAACCACTCTGTCTCCTTCTGCTACTATGGATCCACCTCCTCACCCAGCATTCACCTATCTGCATCCCATGAGGCTGTGAAATGCAGGATGAGGAGTCAAGCAAGCCACAGATGAGACTTTATGGTATCAAATAAGGGGAATAGTGCCAGTGTTTTTAAAATCTTGTATTTTGTGGTGCATCTGGCACTATTTAGGTCAACTCATGCCCAATTCATAAAAAAAAAGATAAACAATCATGTTTGCTGATCACTTTTATGTCTATGGAGGCACTTCCCTGGTTCTGCTGCACCAGGTGGCCTTGTGATTGTGGCTAACAATATGTCCCAGACCTGCTCTGATCTCCCTGATCTTCCCTGCATGGTCAATACATGCTCCTCTTGATCTGCTCTTGGGTTGAGCTACTGTGGTTGACGAGACTGGTCACAGCTGATGGGAAAGAGACCAAGCACCTTCCCTGTTTGGCTGCCTTCTGCAAGTCTCCTGAGATTCAAAAAAGAGGGTGGGAGCTGCTATGTGATTCTCCCTCATCCTGCACAATGTCCTTGACAGCTCAGATGAAACCATGGATGACAAGCAGTGAAAGACCCCAAACCTGAGACTGTAAGGTCTGGTTCAGATGCTGGTCAAAGCTGGGAACAGCTGCTTACAAGTTGCAGTCTGCTTGGGTCACTTTGAAAGAACACCTGCTTACAGCTGGGAATAACAGTAAAAGTCATAATATTACTTTACTGGGAGGCATGAACATTTTTTTTTATTTTCTCTTTTTCTAGTAACTCAGAACTCCCATCACTTGCTACCAAGAGTTAAGATTCAATCCTTAGGCTGTTCCAGATTCAGCACATACAGATTAAGGCACTTAATGCAAAGGCACATTAGGCACTATAATGCAAAATATTGATGTGGTTAAAAGTTAAATAATTCCACCTGTGGTGTTATTCTGAAATAGGGTAAGACTGCTGAATTAATGTCAGAAATAAGCCTTCACCTTTTATGTTAATAAGGGTACATATCATGATGTAAATATACTTCACAATGTTTTTCCTTTGTTTCTGTTAAAACAAGCTTTATGAGAAGTTGCTTTTAACTTTGAGATATCTCAATTGGTTTGAATTTATTTTCTTCCTTTTCACAGTTCTTTATATTCCTGGTGAAATTACTAGTGGTCTATAGCTATCTCGATAAGGTGTCAGATGATATTACTAATATCACTGTAGCAGTAAAATGTTTTCCTGCAGTAATATATTATCATTACAATGAGAAATAGTATTTGCCAGCAGCACTCTCTAGAAAATTTAAGTAAAAGCATGTCACTTCATCCTTAAGCTTTGACTTTTTTTCCTGCTAAGCACAATTGATCTTTGAGATAAGGCCTAAGAAAGCTTTTAAATTGAGAAAATACATTATTGCTGAGCTCTATTGAGAGTATAAAGTGGGGAAAGAATTGTCATTTGATCATGCTGTTCATGAGAGAACTGTAAATCCGGCATATTTTACAACATCCGATTTAATTAAAAAAATTAATGCTTGTGAAAATCAAGATATGTATCTGCATAATTCCTTTATTTAAACATCCATTTTGGTTTATTTCCTCTTTCTTTCCTTTCTTTCTCTATCACATTTGCACAAGACTTTCATGTAAGGCCTAGAAATATTTTTTCTCTTATTGCTTTTTCAGTTTTCTCCTTATTCTCTGATACTGTGCCCTTATTAGTTGGTATGTTCTGTCTCCCACTTGTAAAGCAAAGAAAAGCTAACTGCATATTCCCAGCACCTGACGAACTGGAACTCCCAATAAAATGACTTTGTAAAGGGCAGAGCTGGCTTCCCCAGGTACACATGGAGAGAAATGCAGGGAAAGAAACAAAAATAAAGAAGAGCCTTGAGGCAGCAGGCTGATACTTAAAATGTTACTTCTGATGCTGAATGTGAATTTTATGTATTAAGACATCCTGTTCCCTGAAATATGAGTAAGAAGAAACACATAGATCTTAATTATGCATTCTTGGGGTCTGAGAAAGATAGACAAATTTGCAAAAAACACCATCAAAATAAATGAGATAGAGAAGTTTTTATTAGAGAAGACTTTATTTTCTCCCTCCCTCTCTGTCTCCCTCTCTCTATATATATTTTTATAGAGTGTCTGAGCACTTGCTTTGCAAAAATCAAAGTAACTTATAAGTTTATACTTATATATTTAATTGCAAGCCAAACCTATGGAACTTTCCAGTGCACATCTAAACCCCACCTCATTTCTAGCAAATGTATTCAAACTCCAGTACTATTCCACTAAAACTAAGATAGCTTCCTTTCACTTTCAAAAACAAACTCTAAAAAATCAAAATCAGTAGTTTCTGCAAAATGCTTCTTTTCAAGATTTCTGTTGTGATTGGAACAAAAAGATTTTGATTCTCAGCTACGGGAGAGGATATGAATCTAAAATCTTCCCTACACCTGCTTAAACCAGAAGAGTCATACTCAGGTACTTTGGTACAGGTGTATTCTGCAGTCAGCAACACACTTCCTACCAATGATCCACTCAAAGAGGATGCTGTTGTGAAATAGCTAGCTAAACTGGATGTGCCAAGAGCTTGCTAACATACATACTACATCTGCTGTTGTCTTTAACACTGCTTCCCTCTCTCACAGTCCCAGCAAGAAAACTTTATAGTTCCCAGACTAAGCTCTGACCTCCCTGTTAATCTGAACAGAGCTACAAGACAGAGAGGCAAAGGCACCAAGCCTCCACTACCAGGTAAAGTTATTGCTCTGTTTCCTTCCAGAAAGCACCATCTGCTCATTTAGTAAAGAAATACTGTAGCTTATTAGGATGCCATAAACTTAATTTCACCTGAAGTCTTGCTAAGCTGTATAGACCAACAGAACACACAGGGGATATTATGCTGCTACCGAACTGTGCATGATCTACTTGTGATGAATAGGCAGAGCCAGAGAGACACCAAACTATGTGACGCCTGGACAATTTGAGGATAAACAACATATCCCCGGTGATTCATGCAACACTTTTGCCAAATGTTTCATCTAGTATGTAACAAAATCTTAGGGAAAAAACTCACTCCTTTCCTCCTGTAATAGAGTCATGCTCACCTCATGAATCCGTGTGTTACCCTGCAATACCTCCCTCTCCTTGGCACATCTGAGAAGTGCTCAGATTCTGGAAGTGCTTTTCATCAGCAGCGTACTTCAACAGCATGCTGGAGTAGGGGTTTAGCTACTTAACCAGTGATTTCGAACACCGTTTTAGAAGTTATAGGGTATCTGGGGGGTCTGCATACAGCTGAAAGACAAGTCACAGGATTCCCAGGAGAACTGCACCCTTTTGGTGCAGTAGCTTAAATGCAGGTGGATATTCTGAGATGGCACCACAGTTGTTAACATAGCAGGCATCTGCTGTAATACTAAGATACCTAAATTTGCTGCTAAGTAGCAAGCAGGGATGTCGTTACAACTGCTACCAAAATAGTCACCCCGAGTGTGAGGTACTTGTCATAATCTTCAGTATCTAACAGTAGGCAGGCTTCAGCAATGGAAAAACCACTCAAGAGATCCTGAAGTATGTCAGAGCCAGTGAAAAACTCAATGGCAGTGAGAGGCAGCGAAAAACAACTGCTCCCAGTAACAGTGGAAATACTTCATGCTGAAAAATGAACTTGTTATCATCTCACACAGATGATGTGATAGTCATCCCGTGTCTCAAAGTACACTTGCTACATAAAATGCCCTGTCTCTCCCAGCAGGAGCCCAACCATCCATTTCAGGGCAGAAATTGCAGAGAAAGTACCAGCTTCCCTCAACTGAATTGTGACAATATCACAAACCTGCAGCCTAGAGATCAGCCCAACACCACTAATATTGTCATATCTACACATGGCACTATTTCTGAGTCTGGGCTGTTGAACCTTTCTGCAACTTCCCTCATATTAAACCTGTTGTTCAAAAACACAAAGCACACTGGAAGCAAAATACTTCTACAAGTTCAGAATTGCAGAAATTGTGGCTAGAACCCAGTTCCTTTTTATTCGATAAGACTGTCCTAAATTTCAGTCTTCCAGAGCGGCACAACAGGAGGATCTGTGAAAAAAAAAAATAATTTGTATTTCAGAGCTAATGCTATGTGTTTCCTTGAGTCAATGTTTCAGATGAGCTGAGGGCTTGCCCCAAGCACTCAATGCCCATTAGCAGTAGAAGCATGGTTGGGACAACCCTTAAGTGCACATTTCAGTTCACTTTTCTCTGAAATGAACCCAGTGCATGTTCACCAAAACCACACCATGATGTAAATCAAAGCAAGTGGGGACAACTAGGGGATTTGCTTTGGACCAGGAGCCCATTTCTGAGCTCAGATGCTAACTTTCAGAGAGACACCCCCAGCTGAGAGCTTCTCCCTATCCAAGAGTTGGATGAAAACTCCCTGCCTTCAGAGGGCTGCCTCAGCTGCCTGTCTTCACTCAGGAGATGGAAGCTTTCTTCAGAATGATGGCCTATTGATGGGAAGTTTTTTATTCAGTTAATAATTCCCTGGCTAAAACATACGCTGTAGAGAAACATCAAATCTACAGTGTGGAAGAAAAAGAAAAAAAAACAAATCTCTGCAGGCTCTAGTGAGAATGAGTGATATTACTTTTGATTCTCCAAAGCTGTTGGCAATTCTTGTTGTATTTTAACACTTTTTCTTCAGAATGTACGAGATAAAGCCAGCACAGAAGGAAATGCAGGAGAAGACCCTTCTGCTGCTCAGTGCTTCTGAAGGACAGAGAGGGCTGGGAAGTTAACCACAGGCAGAGTACCACTGACTTGCTCCCAGAAAGTCTGCCTTTTTATTGGTATTCTTGGCTGCTCCTGAGTGTAGCAACTGATCACAGAAACCGCGTAAGTCTGAAAAGCAATTCATCCTGTCTGAATGGCAGGTATTCATACTGGAGAGGATCTATTTGTGCCCATTCATATCCACATTCAAAAGCATTTTTTCATCTCCAAAAGTCATTCTTGATAAGATCATTAAAAAGCAAATAATCAATGCATAAACCATTTACTTCTAAACTTAATCAAAAACTACAGAGGCAGGTAAATTATTTGAACATTTATCTCCATCTTATTTTGTTATTTGCACTTATTTCTGACTCCAGAAACAACTTTGAGACTGAGCTTTTAAGGGATGCCGTTTCCTGAAAGGAACCAAGTTTCTCTTAAATTTTTGTTCAGCTGCTCACCCCAAACTCATGTTAGACTGAGCTCTTCCCTGAGGATTAAGGACACATCTGCCTGATAAAAGAAAGCACTGAGGGCAATATTCATGAGTTACTTTACCTCTTCAGAGCACAGAGCAGACCCACAGAGTGACCAGAATTTGGTAAAAGAACACCTTCAGAGAATGTGTTACTCTTCATCAATTAATTTTTACAAAGGACTTCGCAGACGAAAATCAGTTCTTGAATAGTAAGTGTTATTGTAAAAGTCATTCTGAGGCAAGGAGCGCTCAAATCCAGGATCAGGAAAGAAGGTTGGAAAATTCTGAATGCAAACCTGAGTTATAGAGCAGAAAAACAACAGTTTCTGAAAAGCAGGATGGAAGGTAACTGTTTCAGTAGGAGCTGCTCACAGATGAAAGGGGAAAAGAAAGAGAAGGAGGGAAAAATGAAAGAAAGCTACAATCATTTTAGTCTTGCAGAGAAAAGATAAGGGCAGCAGAAAAGAATGATTTAGTGGTAGCTAAAGTGATTACAGAGAACAAAAGGGCTCTTATAAATTCACTGCGGCTGTGAAGGGGGAAGAAATACCAGTGAGAAATTATGACTGTTAATAAATAAGGAGGGAAACGATATAAAATAGTACCCTAAAGTGGCTGAGCACTGCTCAGGTAGTGACTGCTACCTTAAAAATCCCAAGTTTTGGTAGAATATTTTTCTAAGAGGTAAGAGTAATTAGGAGATTAGTAGATTCTCATAAACATTATTCCCAATAAATGAAAAAAAATGTGTATAGAAAACTTAAGTAAAAAACTTCACCTATGCCACTGACTTAATTTTATCAAGGAACTCTTCTTGAATGAGTGGCTTTTTTTAGCTCTACAAAACTGAACAGTATCCATCAGGGGTTAATACTGCTTTTGTTTAAATCCTTCTGCAAAGCATAAAACTACCAATCAAAATATTTATATATATATATAAAGATAAAATATATCAAGAAAAACACTAGCTCATCAGTAGGTAATACTGAATGCCACTTTGTCTCAAACTCCATTACCAGTGTAAAATACAATCAGTTTTCAATGTAGTCCCGTGGAACCTATCACTGAAGCTCTGTAAATCACGTCTTTCAATACAGATAAAAACTAAAACAAATTAGTAAATTTGAAATCGGTAAAGCGTGAGCACAGTAACGCAATATTAGGAATTTAAAACACTGACAGTTTCGGAGATTCCGCTGGCCCAGTGAATGCAGACAATGCTCTCCCCTGGACTTCAAGCATGACGCCACTTCTGAAAGCCAAGACTTGACCAGGCTTTGTGTCTGGCCCTCGGTAGTCGGACACTACGGCAGACTAAAACATGCGGGGGATTCCTCCATCCAGGGGACAGCCACGCTGCCCGCGCTGCTTGCCTGTGGCTGCAGCCAACTTTCTCGCTGCGCCATGTGTGCCAAGGCACGGGCACCTACCGTCCACCTTGCAGCAACTCTGCCAAGCCTTCTTGTCCGCAAGTCACACACTGCAGGATTTGCAGATACAAGGCAGAAAACACAGCTCAATACACCCTCACGTGACGTCTCTCAGGCAGCAAAAGGTTACAAGTAGTTACCAGCAAAATACTGAAATTGCAGGTGACTACTGCAGACCTTACTGCAGAAGAGGAATAAAAGGGAAGCTTCAGAAAAACTGGGAGCTTTCTTTCTGATTTTCATGTATTCATTCAGGAAAACCCAAATATATTAGAAATTACTCTAAGGTGTTAAGACACTGAATTCTGCCCACATAAGGAAAAAAAATGTGACAAAAAAGTGTAATAAAATAGAAGAATATAAAAATATTAATTTATTTTAGCTCAGTGGAATGAGCATCCATAACTGAACTTTGATCTGTAAATGCAAATTGAGAAAATTATAAAACATATAACACAATTAGCATACTTCAAAGCATGCAGGAAGCCATTAATCACTGAAATAAAATGTTCCAACTCAGGAAACACCACTCAGATGTATCAGTGATGTACACGGCCAGAACTCAGTGCAGACAGCGGGGAAATCAGCTTCATCTTAGGGACAACCAAATACTCTCAAGTCAAAATAACCCATGGCATCTGTATGCCTGAATTGCCATGATTAATTATTAAAACTCCTTTCACATTGCCTGAGTGCCTCCTAGAGACCTCAAAGTCAGAGGAAGAGACTCCCCTGCCCAAGACTGCCTGAGCACCTTGGCCAAGAGTTGCCTCAGGAGGGGAATATGAGTGATGGGCAAGGTGACCAGGGCAAATCCGTGAGGTCTCTCTAGTCAGGGCACAGGAGGAAGCACAGAAAAAAACCAAGTCTTTCTTCCTTTGTCTGTGAAAAAAAAGCATGGAGGCTTCTTATGAATGGATGTAATCAACAGCAACATCAAGCCCTTTGCAGCCCAGGTCAAGGAGAGAGAGCTGAGTGAGAGGCAGAAAGGCAAGCGCGAAGGGCAGAAGCGTCTGAGCAGAAAGAGAAGGGAGTAGGACAAAAAGAAAGGGAATCTGCTTGGCTAGGGGAAGAGTTATGGGAGGCTGGAAGACAAAAGAACAAGAAATTTAAGTTAGTGACAGTCAAAGGTGTCAGCACAAGGATTCAGAGACCGAGGTAATAAGGTCATCATGACAGGCAAGAAAGGGAATATTGACGGCTGCCTTTCATGGGGCTTTGAAGTAGGAGGTGGAGGTGTCAGCAGAGATTACAATAACTGAAACTGGAGGGAACACATAGATCTTGGTTTTTCTGTTGGAATAGGGACAAAAGGCCAGCCAGGGTAAATGTTTTTCAGGAGTAATTATCAGGATTTAAACAGACCCTAAACGTGCAGGTCACAGAGGTGGTGGTGCTGAGTTGCAGATGTAACACTAGCAGAACAAAGAAAGCTTCTCTCTGCTTCCAGAAATTAGGTTTGAGAAGGGGGTTGTGTTTAAGAAATAGGAGTAACAAAGAGAAGCCCACACCAAGCCTGAACAGACCTAGATATGTGTTTGTGACAGGCTGCTCACAAAGGTTCCCAGGGAATGCTGCAATCCTTTACTGTTCCCCATACACACCTGCTGTCGGCCGCTGTCTTTTAAGGAAACAGCACCAGCAGAAAGCAATGGAGAACAGCAGAGGAAAGACACTCAATGAGAAATAAAACTCAGGTAAGGGGAAGGATATTTGGTGAAAAAAAAGCAAATCAAGAGGAAAAGAACCATATTGTGCAACGAAGAGTCTGATCTCAACTCCATAAAGATGTAATGCTCACATAAACTGGCTGGGGGCTGGGCGATAGATGAACAGTTGATCAAAAGATATTGCATGAACAGAACCAACAGAAGAGGAAATTACTGGAGGGTGTGGTGGAGAGAACAAAAAAGACCATAGTCTGACACTACACTTTCTTAAGCAAAGGCAAATATTACAGTGAGTCTAAGCTACCACAGTGAAGGGACTAATGACAGGTCCAAAGCTCAGTTCAGGTTATTTGTCCAGATCATTAGAAACCTCAGTGAGAGAAATTCACAGAAAAGAAAGCAGGAAAATTATGCGTTTGAGTAAAATAAGAAGGGAGCGGCGAGGCAGCCATCAGGGTATTCAGAGACCAAAATTACTCAGAACAGGACTATGGGAGGGAAAAGGGTTTTTTGAGGACAGAAGGAACCAGCAGTGTTTGCTCTGAAGAAAGGCATGCAGGCATATGACCTAAGCATGCAGATGACAAGCTGTAACAGAGAAAGCAGAAAAAGCAAGACAGTATTTTCAGCAATGGGTCCCTGGGTGGTCCCAAGGTTTCTTCTGCGTACACATATAGCTGACATACATACCAGGCATGAGTCAGAGTTGGATGCTTTAAAAGCACAGTGCTGACAGAGGAAAATGGTAGCCCAAGGGTTAAAGACAATCTGGGCAAAAATGAGAGAAGAAGTGAAATAAGTAGAGCAGTGAGGGGAAGGATGGGACTGGGAATTAGGTGTCACAGATTTTGATGGATGGGAGGTCACAGAAAGGCCTGGTGAGGATAGGCAGGTGGGATGAGGATGGGGGTGTCTCAAAAGAAAGGTGGTGGTGGTGCTCAGATGAAGAGACTGGGTTGGTGGGAGGTCAGAGTGACTACCTCCCCATTGCAGAGGGTGGAAAGGGTGAGTGTAAATGTGTCATTTGCTCAGTATTTCATGACCCTGTGTCAAAGGGCAGGATCGCTAATAGCACTAGCATTAAAATGTGTGACAGGTTGAGGTTTTATATGATTTTTTTTTTTTTACTCCTGTGGGTCAAAATAAATGCCTTCATTTTTTTTTCCATTATTTGGTATAAAGCTGTATTAAAAAAAAAAAAAACAACCATAAACACCAAACATTTAAGCAAGTTTACAGCTAAGTAAATAGATACAGAACACCTTCATCACCTTCACAGATAAAAGCATCACAGCACTTCAAATCCTTTAAGTGTTGGTGTGAACAAGAGCAACTTGATTTTAAACTATCATTATTTTCACCTTTTATTGTAGACCTTTCTGGTTTTACTGCATTTGTGTTGTATTCAATAAAAAACATATCACTTGTCCTGAAATTTTGCACCTACACATCTAGCACCCTTCTCCTACAAAGGAGCTGGATTGATAAAACTTCCCAATACAACAGTAAGATACCGATTCTGCACACAACCTAAAGAAATTAAATGACATGGGTATGAAGTGGTCCTCTGGCTGAGGGTCAGTGCAGATGGGGTGCACAGCAGCATGATCAGGAGGACACTAAGAAGCTCAGCCGGCATCTAGGAGAGACTACAAACACTTGTAACTTGATTAACCTGTGATTAAACTAACTGGAGGGACAGAAAGAAACCTGTTAGAAGAAGCTTCAGGAAGATATGGAAAACACATTAAAATTGCCTTTTAGTTCATACATTTTTTTAATTTTAGTGCTGTTTTGAGGTTGAGGCTTAACCTTCAAAGCTTTTTTGTTAAATACCAGCTGGTAAAACCCAAGAACTTCAGAGTACAAAATTCACAGAATGGTTTTATAAATGCTATTTTCTTGTTTAGTGGAATTAATTGCTTAACTGAACACTAAATTTCTCTGGCAATCTCTTCTGGCCTTTTTCTCATCATTGATCCATTTTTGAGCCCCAGCCATCACCTTCCCAGGAACCAGCAACACTCAATTCTGTAAATAATAGTTGACTAATGGTGAAAATAAAATCCTATGTTAGCACCCTGAGCCTCCCTGACGCACATTGCTCTGGACAAAAGGGAAGATGTTGATCAGAGACTTCATGGTTGTATTTCGCCCTCTTATGCATTTCCAGGAGCTGGACTCATCTTTCCCAACACCGTGGCAATCAGTTTGCATGGAAGAACTACATCATCTACAGATACCCACTACTGCAAGCACTCACGATTTCTTATCAAATCTGCACACAGGAAAAGCTGCGCCTCCTACTCAAAAACTTTGTTCCCTTAGAAGTATATACTGCCCTCTGAAGACATCAGTTGCTTTATTAAGCCTATTTATAGATAAGTAAAATGAATAGCAGATGGCCTGCACAGACAAGGATTTTGAGGCACACTGCAACCCATAACGTCTTGTCTTTGACTCAGCAAATGTCGACCAGGAACAGCCATCTGCGACCTGGAACGTGCCTCTCTGAATTTTCTCCGTTAGCAACTGCAGCAACAGCACAGACTAAGAAGTATCAATTAGAAATCTTAATGGATTATTCTAGTTTTGATCAAGACAGAGGGAACCATGTGGCAAGGGAGCAGTGCTGCTGGGAACTGAACTGATTCTGGCAGGTTCTTCCATCCACTAACTCACTGATGACTCTTCTCATCTTCCCAGGTGCCTGGGCAGCTCTCACATCGTTTTTCCTGCCATTAAAATGCACAAGAATAGCCTGCTTATTGAATGTATAGTTTTAAATATCTTTATGAGCATTGCCCTGGAAGCTCCTGTTAGCTTTAAAGGAAAGAACCTCCTGTCTCACATAGCTAAACTTTTTTTAGAAGTCAGGCTTAGAATAGTTACAATGAAGGTGAGAACAAAACCTTTTGAACAA
The DNA here is from genome assembly GCA_036023395.1 of Myiotriccus ornatus. Lineage (NCBI taxonomy): Eukaryota > Metazoa > Chordata > Aves > Passeriformes > Tyrannidae > Myiotriccus > Myiotriccus ornatus. The sequence continues at coordinate 90,364,614 of JAYRBT010000082.1, read as the reverse complement.
TAGCATTCAATTTCTAAAGTAAAAATTAAAATGCTAATTCAAGCACAGAGTCTTTATTTCTATTCATATTCCACTAACACACAAAACCCCTACTTTATAACTAGTTTACAGGGGAGGCATTTATAATTAACTTATTTTCGTGACAGGGTTATTCTTGGATAATATCTAAATATTCAGAAAGACTAAGTTCTCTGTGCTGCACGGTATACTAAAGTAAATTGATACACAAGGATGAGGAAGGCTCGACTTGGACAAGGCTAAAAGATACATTTTTGCTATTTGGAACACAGACAAAATCAGATCTGGTTCATCATTTCAGCTAGCTTTTGTATTTTAAATTTTTTTCTATAAGAATCATAATTACCACTTAGATGAAAAAAGTTATACAATGGAGAACACTCATTCCATAACCATAATCCTTTCAGAGACCCTTTCTGGCATCACAAGGCTCAGATTGCTCTAAAAAGACCCCAAGGAGTTCATTTATTTACCATGAGAGCTAAAAGAAGAAAGCTAGAGAAGCAAAAGCCAGTCTTTGCTTAAAGGGACAACACACTGGTTCTTTAGACTTGCAAGACAGGAGCACAAAGACTCTCATCAGACTATGCTCAACTCAGACGTGGCCTAGAAAAAAATCTAGGAATAAAGGACTTAAGCAGGGAAGAAGCTATTAAGAAAAAAAAAAAAGAAAAAGTCCTAATTAAACTGACTTGCTCTCTTTGTAGTTATTGTGGTAAAAAAATTTCTCAACCAGTGGGTTTAAGCAACTCTTCTCCTCTTCCATCTTTACCTTAACAGTTTGTGTGATACTCCAGCTCTGGAGATATTTAATACCACTGATATCTACCAGGACAGGAACTGATCAGAAAATCCATTTCCCCAATTTCCAAATTCCAGGTATCCTCCAGTTTCCAGAAGTAAAAGTACATGTTTCCAGCTACTATGAGACTGGTGAGGAAAGATGATGGCAAAGAAAACAGCAGTATGACCTGTTATTGCCAGTCTAAAGCTTATAAAAGCTCCCTGTATTACACATTAAGAGAGAAACTAATGAAATGTTGTTTGGAGCTATAAACTACAGTTCACCGCATTTGTTTTTGGATTTCTATGTTCCAAATATTTCTCTTGACCATTACTGATCATTGTCTGATCACTTACTTCTAAGAGCTGAGACTTTCAAAATCTCACTATTGCCTTGTCAATACTACAGACTCTACTAAACTATAGCTTAGTTTCCTTTTTAAGCAACAGAAGAAGTAAGTGAGAAGGGATTAACATCTAAGAAGAAAGTGCCTGTGTTGTGCTTATAGCCACAAGGACTTGGTGAGACTGTCCCTGGCTGGTGTAGTCTGGGTTTGTAGCGACCATATATTTCATTTTCCAGCCTTTGCTGAGGACTGGGTTCTAAAAGTCTTGACAAGGCACTGGTTGCCGACTAGCTAGAAATGCAAGCTTATTAAAATGCTACTGTGGAAATTAGGATGTGAGGTCCATATAAAATCTCCAGTTCCAAAGACGTTCAGATAGGTGGTTGCCATTTGTTTGAAGCAGCTGAAATTTATTTCTCTTAAAATTTAGGAGATATGTTACCTTGCTGGAAGATTTTTTCACTGTAGTTGCAGGGAAAGATCGGATGGTTTTTCCTTGCTGCCTGAAGAGGCATCTATGCTGCACCATGTACTGGTTCTTATTTCGTGCTGGCTCTTTAACAGTCTGCTATCACCCCTTTCTTTTCATTTAAAGTGATGATATCTGCATTGTCACTTTCCTGACCATGGTAGAGGAATTCTGCAGGAAATACTGATTATCGTCTGCTGGAACCAAGTTGATAGCAAGGCTTTGGCTTCCCCCTTCCCCCGACACTGAGTATTGTGCATCATGCACCAGTTCCTTCAGCAGAGATGCTGACTGCCATGTGAGTGATGTGCAAAGCTGGGCCCATTTGCTTTCCAGCCAGTTGAGCAAATTTCGCTGTTGTTACACTAATTCTGGGAAAATTTAAGTCAGACTCTGATCAGGTCCTCCCTCAGCATGGATGAGTGGCTCAATTTGCTAAGACCAAGAGAGCCCCAGAGAGGAATCCTGTTTCTCTCTAGCAAAACGAAAATTAAGGACAGGACAAGCTAATCAGGAGAGACTGTGTAATAGATGCAGCTCCTTATACAAATAATAGTGCATCATACGCTCCTAACAATTCAAGTTAGGCTAATGCTGTCCTGGGTAACATCACAAAATAGCAAATGGGCAATGAAATGACTATGCTGCCATCTTTGTTTCTTAATTTATTTTTATTATTGTGAAGCGACAGTTTGTGAAAGACAACAAACTTGATACTATCTCTGGTGAGATTACTGTTTCTTTATGAAGTGTAACTCTGTTGGCAAACAGACTTTTGCAAAGCACTTAATTTAGAATTATTTTAAAAAATCATACACAGATATCTGTGACATTTATTGACTTATAAATCAGCAGTAATTGTGAATCAGGGATTGTGATTTCTGTGAGGGCATTGTCAATGAGATGCTCGGATACCTATTCTCAGCCTGATGCCATTCAACACTTTTACTGATGGTCTGAGAGAAAATAGAGAAAATATAGTCTTCACTCAAACAAAGTTCACCAGTCATACAACAAATGAAAGGGTGAATGATGATGGAGAGAGGTCGAACTGCAGAGTGATCTGTTTTGCCTGGTAGCTTAGGCTTGCTGGAACTCCCAAACAGCTTTTAATACCACGATACAAAGTCACGGGCAATGGGAGGAAAAAGAGAAAGAAAAAACGTTGTTCATGTCCATAGAACAAGGAGCTTTGTCATGGTAAAAATGCCTCATAAGAGGATTTAGAGGTCACAAAAATGAGTTTGAAACCTGTAGCTAACAGGAATTGACACTCCTGTTCCCACATCCCCCCTAAAAGGGGAATCCTGTTAAAAGGCTACTAAGAGATCGCAGACGGATGAAAAAAACTGAATCTGCAAAGCAAAAACCCTGCTTAAGTGATTATTGAGCTGTTGAGCTTACTCATTGTCTCCTAGATCAAGAAGCAGGAAGATCCTCAAGACATGCGACCTCTTGGGCTGTCCTTCTGGGCTGCACTGGCCACAGACGTGTCCCCAGTCAGCCACTGCTCCAGCCTTCGCACTGCTTGGAAAGCCATCCTGGATAAAAAGCATTTCCCAGGACAGGATCCCATTTGACACTTTGAAACACTGGCGAAAGAGTCCTCAAAACATCCCCATTTTGAATCTTAGTCCAACTCAGAAACAGCCTAAAAATTATCATCAGGTACTGTTTAAAGTTCTTCCCAATTATTTTTGAAAATATTTCATTCTCCTTCTCGCTGTTTCTTGATATACATGTATAATTTGGCTTTTTTTGACTTCAGAAGAAAATATTTATTGACTGTTTCCCTGAGTTGAGCATTTTTCTGTATAACTGTTGGTGATCTACTCTGTCCACATAGTAATGAAAAAAAATCGCTTTTAGGTTTAGGGTTTTTTTTCCATGCTATTGTGTCTTGAAAATATTCTGTGTTCTTCTTACCTCTGCTGGGCATTGATTTCTTGTCATTTGTGTCCTCTTGTTTTCTTTTCCAACCCACCACTCCTAACATGAACTTATATCAACATTCTCATTTTTCATTTTATAACCAGATATATGTGTAAGTACCCCTCCCCCCCTATATATATATACATACACCCCCCACAACCCCCCCCCCCCCATATGAACCAGGTGATCTCTGGAGTAGTTTGCAACATTTTTATTCCCTGATTCTACACACACGTATAATAAAATAAAATAAATTAATGGGCCTTTTGATGTGCATGTAGAAACTTCAAATTTACCTGTTCATTTCCTTTCTCTCCCCTCTGCACCTGACTGTGGATGCCTAAGTACATTAAAGCACTTGGTAAAATATCGAATTTAAATTTTAATTCAATATGCATGCTCCATGAAAATAAGTTTTTCCTCAGAGCTTAATTAGTATTATAAGCTTTGTGAAACTGAGCCTTTTAAAAGCCCAGGTACGTATATATACATATATATATATACACCATCCTAAGACATAGTTGTCTGGCATTTATGCCTTCGCCACATCAAACGTGTGCAAAGAAAACTTACGATTTGTACCACACCAACAGCTGCTTTTGTGATGAGTCCCCTTTTTTTCTGCGCAGGGCAGCATTCCTCTGCCACAGCCACCTGTAAGCGGGGAAGCTGCCCCTGGTTCCTAAGAGTAGAGATGTCAAAGCACTGCTTAACAAGCACACACATGGCTGCATATTTCCCTGAATCACGTGCATCTTCTTTCCATCATTGCTGGGATTTGCCAAAGCAGAGAAGATCAGCAGCACTCAGCTTCCAGCCCTCTCCCCACTGCCCTGGTCATGTTGTGGTGCCCCTCCAGCAGCTCCAACCCATCCACAGGTGCCCACTTTGTCTCCTCAGCGAGCCCTGCTCTGGCTTCAGTCAAGCTCTGGCTCTGCTCCCAAGAAGAAACTACTGGGGCCCTCAAACCTGAGCAGTAAAGCTTGAAATAGAGGTTTGCAAGGACTCTCCTTTCCTTAAAAAGGCAACTAACGCTCTCACTCCACCCTTCCTAGGACTGGTAGTGGAGGAATTCTGCTATGTAGTAGTGAGAAATTTCTCAGAGAAAGCTCTTGAACCTTGGCTGCTTGCGTTAAAACAAAGCTTCACATATCCACTAAAACATCACTGCTCAGTTACCTGAGCATATTGAGTTACGTCTTCCATCATGTACGCCCCCCAGAGCCGTGGGGTCATCTGTGACAACACAGCTTGGGGCAACACCTACAACACACCCACAGACACTGAGGACAACTTACAGATGTAAGCTGTGTGTCAGTGATTTGGAAGCAGGCCATGTCATTCCTGGCATCCAGCTCTAGCAAACTCCCTCTCATCTTGAAGCTCAGAAGCTGATGACGCTGTATACAAATACCTCAGCAGAAAGATGGCTCCTGACAGTAGAGAGCACTTTAATTTAGGAAACAAAAGGACAACAAAGCTTGGCTGCTGGGAGCAGAATCTTGAACGAATTCAAAGCCGCAATGTGAAGTAGATTTCACACTGAGGAGAACTAAACACTGACACAACATACCTGGTGACTGGCAGATACTCTGACTTTTCAAGTCTTTAAAAAGCAAGTTTGGGATGTATGCCTAGAAGCCATATTTTAGCTGAGACAGAAATTATGGACGTTTATATGGGATGAAAGTCTAGACCATGCACATGAAGTGGTTAGGTTAGATGCTCACAACAGTCTCTTTTGGCCTTAAATTGCATTTCAGATGATTTTCCCTCCCATTTTACATTTTGTGATGATTTAAAATTGTAATTTCTCCTGGCTTAAAAAAGGTAATATACACACACACACGTGCTTCAAATGAGTTTAACTACGGCTTATGTTTGTAAACCAGTCATAATACATCATATAAAAGTTGTTCAATATTCAAATATTCAAATGCTATTATTTGCAGGAGAATTTTGCAACTCTGCAATAATGCTGTGTTTCCATTTCTCTGTATTTTTTCAGTGACTACATTCAAAAGACTACCTGCAAAAATCCAGCTTTAAAATATTAACCTCAGTGAGAGACTAGGGAGGAAGAAATACACAAAATTTTTCAAATTCCCTTTGAATTTGTCTTTAAAGATATAAAATAATAAAATAATAATAAACAGACCTTCAGAGACAGAAAAACACTCTTTTTCCACAAATAATTAGTTTTACAAAATAATTTCAAATCCAAATCCCTATCAGAATGCTTTGTATGCTTTTTCCAATACAAAAATTGGTGTAACCACTCATTTAACACACCTGCAGTGTATCATTCAGCGAGTATCCTTCCACATATTCCGTTGACAAGTGAATTAATCTAATACTTATATATCAGACACAATGATTTAAATCAACTGGTACTATATCTTAATCATTCAGTAAATACGTTCACAGGACTGCTGTGCCATGTAAGTTCCGTAAAAATACATTTTCTCCAGAAGTAGTTAGTAGACTCGCCACTTATTACATTAGGAAATAATAGCAACATTACAAGGAAGAGTTAAGGAAAAAAAGTATGTTTTACTGCACATATTAGTAAATTGATCTGGTAAGTATTTTGATCTAGTAAGGGTTTGTCTATTTTTTTTTAATTATGATTTTGTTCTAAATAAAGTATTTGCACTTCTTGCTAAGCAAATAACATTTTTTACACAAGTCCTCTGTGGATATTTGCCACAATACAATTAAACTCACATATTGCAGTGGTTTCTTTTTCTTCTCCATACTATCAAAGTACGTACGAGAAAGCAAGTTTAGTACTTTGCAAAAAATGTAGACGGTAACATCTAAATCTTACATCACAACATGAAGTACTAAAACATTGAATGTTTTTATTTTAAAGTATTATATCATATTTTAATCCAAATTTATCTTTGAAATCTATCTTCTCTGGTACTCCCACCACCCCCAAAAAGGATACTGAAAAATGGAAGAACTGTGATTTTTGTTGTCTGGGGGCAGGTTGATGGTTTTGGGTAGAGTAGCAGGATATACAAGGCCCTGTTAGAGAACAGACTTCAGGGTGTACATGTCTACCAATTTAGCCCTTTGGGAATGCTGAGGCATTATTCTGCACTGGCAGAGCACTCAGAGTGTAGGAACAGGCACTCTTTAGTTTTTATTGGAAACAGGAGAAAAACCTGCCAAACTCACTGCTAAAATCCTCCTTGAAACTGGACTTAAAGCACTGAGGGATCTGCTCTCGTACTGCTGGACACAGATAGAGTCTGTTAGACTTTTAAAAATGCAGAGTGGGCAGGGAACCACACCACCTTCATAATTAGAAGGCTGTGTCTCCAAGATGAGGATACCCAAATGATGTCTTCCAGAGTGGATCTAAACAGTGAGTCAAATTTGTCAGGACCTCTCTGAGGTCTGGAGCAAAAAGAGGGAGACACGTGATGTTTATCTACTCACACATCAAACATGCTCAGGGAGCTTGAATACGGATGGGGTGGACAACCAGCTCTGAAAATCTGTCCACACTGCCTCCCCATACACCCACAATCAATATCTGCTGTCTGCTCTGAGTACCTGCACATACTTCACATACTTGAGAGAGGGGATAAGGGATGTCAGTAAAAATGACTCTAGTAACCTTATGCCACAGCTTTAGCAGCAGGACTAAAAGCAGCATCCAGAACAGCTGAAGGCAACACTGGATGCAACTGATGGATTAAATCATAACTTGCTTTTTCACTCATCCTGGACCAAGCATGCTTCTTGGACAAGGACACACTGAGTGTGTCTTCCCCCTGCTGTTCCAGGCACTGGGAAATAAATCTGTGCTGGAAATTCTTGCGCTCTCCTGATTGCAGGTCACTTTCAGCTAAACGCAGGGAGGAAAAAATGTTTCTTATGTAATTCATGAACAGTAAAAGGTCTTTATTCTGCCACAAGAAAGCCAACTTCCGTGCAGACGAAAAAAGAAAAAAAATTTAGAATTAACAGAAGTGATTACAAAGCACAAAGATCTCCTGGAAGATGTGAGTTTTGATGAAGGAATATGACAGCCAAACACAGATCACGCCTGAACACACAAATATTAGGAAATGCCTTGTCCCTTGCATATCCAGCAATGGTGTTTGTGATGGTCCTTAGAACCAAAGACAGCACACTCCACCTCCTGAAGTCAAGGTGCTACATCTGCTGCCTAGAGGGTTCGCACTGTGCCTCACACAGTTTTATGATCTTGACATATCTGGTCCTTCAATTTTTACTCTGTTTGCATTTTTTTACTTTTTTGAACTTTTGCTTCACTAATAAACTCATTAAGGACAGCAATATAATCCACATCCAATTTTCCCAAGGGGATGGAGAGAGAAAAGGGAAGTATCCTACATGACAAATGCTATCATTTCATTTAATGTGAGGTAGACAGGTACCCAAATACCATGTCTGTGGGCTTGTCACAGCAACACATTAGAACAAAATGAGGCAGAAGAGCTGCCTTTATCTTCTCTGTCTATAAGCCTATTATGAAATAATGAAATACCACAAACCTAAGAAGGAGAAGACAAGAAGAAGAATCTCTGTAAGAAGAATCTCAGAGAGGGAAAGGGTGGCAGAAAACCAAGACAGACACACACATAAAAAGCACAAAGATCTACCAGATCAGGAAAGATCAAGAAAGCAATGGACTGCACAGAAGGTTTCTGAACTTTTGTGTCCACTGTGAGAACCTGGAGATGTTGGCATCTTTCTGACACACAGGACACCTGCCAGAGGACAGGACAGTGGCTGAATTCACCAAGGACCTGTTTCCCAAGGGTTGCAAGACCATTTCTCCCAAAGAGAGATATTGCCAGAAATATTCTTGTTCAAGAATGTATACTGTTTCTATCAGAACAATTCTGCTAGCACACTAGCAGAATACTGTTAGCATTAGTACACTAGTAAAACTATTGCAACTCTAGTGTATTGTTACTGGAGCACATTACGCGGGGAACGTGACTTTATAGGCAAAAAGCCACATTTCATCCAACCTTTCAAAAATTACATACATACATAATGCACATGCCCTCTGCCCAGCACTAATCTACTATGTTATTTACCCATCAGACAGCTCAGTCAAACCCAAACACTGTCCAAATGTCAGACAACATGACTCATGTTGTCTCATGGACAACCTTAACATAAAAATCACCTTATGTACACTACAAGCACACCAACAGAGCATTTGTTTTGTCTTTTTCACAGTGTGGAGTATGAATTATGGGAGCAGAGTAGGACGCAGATGGCCTTGTGCTGTGGGAAGAAAAACAGATACTCATTACAACATTGTCTTCCTCTCTGCTTCCAGGATGGATCAGCAAAGTTTTTCCAGAACTATCAGGTTCTTTTTCAGTCTGGTGGAGGCATTCAAGGGAGAAATATTCAGCTACAAGACTTCATGATTAATCAGTCACTGATCAGTGTTGCTTCTGTGACAGCACACCAGGGCACTGTATTTTCCTTGCGTCTGAAGAACCCATAACTGTGCCCCCTGTATTTAACATATCTTTTTCAAATACAGCTGTAAAAATTAGCTTTCACAAAAGGGTCTTGGTTCAAACAGAAACCCTTATTTTCATCATGCATTCTCTTACACTTTACTATGCAACAAGGCATTTTGTTTTTACTAAGTGATCAAATCAAAACACAAAGCAGTAACAAGAGCATTTAATTATGAGCTCCTTATGTTTTGAGACCTGGAAAGAAAACAACATCAATTTTCTAAAAATATTGTAACACACAGAAATTATAGTAAATATTTCAAAAACAACTTGAATATTTAAACTTTATAATATAATTTTAAATGTGAAAAAAAAATCCACCTATAGGGAAACATAATGATTTTAGAATCTAAAATCAGGATACTAAATTCCGTCACAGAACCTCTTGCTATTACCAAGATAAAATGTAATGAAGATCAGCATGTCAACATTAAGCTGTTGACAGTGTAATAACATAATATTTATGTTGGATAATAACTATGTAAAAGAAAAAAGGAATAAGACTTATTTTTCTAAGTCACAGAGATAAACGTACACCATCATTTCTTCACAGAGACTATGGGACAAAAATATAACATTGGGTGATTCCATATTTATAAACAATATTTATCAGAGGAAAAAAGGGCAGTTTCTTTGTCACCAACCTAATTTTCTTCCTCAAAAGTTTCCAATATCTAAGTAAATAATGCAAAAATTAATTTACTTTTTTTAAGTAGAATGGCCTCTAAAAGAGTTTAGAAACTTCTGTCATATCAACCTTATTCATTTTAATGTGGAACTCTAGGAATAAAATCAGAGTACGCTCAGAAAATCCTGACAACATAGTTTCTTTTTAACTAGAAAGCACAGCTAAATGTTCCAATGAAAAATCTCAATCAAAAATCATTAATCAAATGTTTTGAAGGAATTAGATATGAATCATAAACATAGAAAAAAACCCAGCTTGTGCATATTCCATATTTCTGATTCCAAGCTACAAAAATGCCCAGCCAGTTCAAATTTAAAGACTTCATCCAGTCACTGAGTATTAGGTCCAGCATCATCTGTGTCTTAATTTAATTTTTGACTTGAATATACTCTGAATATATTTTTCTGAAATTAATTAGGAGATTTTTCAAAGGTACCAATAAACATTAAGTAAATAATTTCAGCTTTGAAAAAAATCTCATGAATGATAAATATATGGAATTTACTGCTGTATAAAGATACCACAGCAAATTAAAAATTATGTGAATCTTCCAGGATGGGGTATTTTTTAAGTATTCTTGATCTAATATCCAAATCTGTTAAGTCTGAAATAGCATTAAATCCTTTTGAAAGCATCTTAATTTTCAATATTTAAAGCGGCTGAGCACTCCAGCTCTGATCTAACAAAACAGCTAAGAACATAAGTATATGACTGCAGAATTAAGCACGTGCAAATTTTCAGTATTAGAGGCTTAATCTGTCATTTTTCCTCATGGTCTGTTAAATAGAGAAATATATATATGTTTCTAATGGGAAACCACAATAACTGATAAGAGGATTTAGATAAATACACACTAGCAGTGCAAAAAGGTTTGGTTTTCTGGGTTTTTAAGAAAGACAGGGGGAAAAAAGAAGAAAGGAATTACATTTTTGATTAACTGATTTCCTCTTTCCAGCTTCCTGATGTAGGAGGGTTTTTTCAGGAATCTTCAACATGTTTCTCCTTCCTAATTATTTACTTTTTCTCTCACTTAGCCAATTCCTCAGGTAGACGCAATATCATCCCTTATTGTCTTCTCTCTCTCTTAACACCCTTTCCCCACTTGCTTGTCCAACACCCTGATTGCTGCCCTCAACCTCTCCTGCCAGCGTCTCAGCACTGTGCCCTCCTCATTGCCTCCTACCTCACAGCCACCCACCGCCTCTTCTCTTCTGATGATCCAATTTTGTTCCCTAATGACTACAAAGAGTTCCTGTTCTCGCCTCATGCTTTCTCCATTGTTTGAGGCCGGCAAGATTTTTGCTCTCTCTTTCCAAGCTGATGTCTCCAAATCCCTTTTTACTATTCTTTCTGTTCCTCTATTTGCCTCTTCCTTTTTCTTCAACTTTTGCCTTGAACTAAAAGCAATTTTAATCTTCATTCACTTCTGACTGAAGACTGCTGCCTTCTCACTTTTTTTAGCCTGTCTCAGTCCCTTGATCCAGACTTAATAATGAACTCGTCCCTCTAATCTTTTAATCTTCAAATTCCTTTTCTATGAGGAATAGCTTTCCTCACCTGCCATCCTGCCACATGTTTTCTGATACCCCACCAATTGCCCACTCCACACACTGACCTTCAGCAGACTTTTCCTACATCGACATACACAACTATTTAATTTCTTAGGAAAGCTCTCTGCTTTCATTACTTTCCTGCTGGCCTGTCCACTTTTGACTCCACACAGCGAATTGTGCACAGCTGGTTTGGTAGCAATGTGACTGCAGTAATATGAAGTTTAGCGTGAAATGAAAAATTTACTGAAAAGCAGGACAAACAGTCTGACATTTCACCCACCCCCATCTCTTTTCAGTCAGCGTCGTTTTCCAGGACAAAGACAGACACTTCTATGTCTTATTTAAAAGTCTTTACCCTCATCGGCCTAAATCTATCACCTTTAGAGAAGTTATTCACCCGCTGTATTTTTCACAAGTGCACCTTTCGGTGGCTTTGACTGTTCCCTGTCTCGACTTCACCTTTCTGGCAGCATGCCCGCTTGGCTGAAAAGAGCCTTAATGAACTGAAAATACAAAAAAGGAGCACACAAGTGTAAACAAAGATAGGCAGGACAGGAGGAGAACAAAAGCATTGCCTGGGCACTCTGGCACAAAAAAAGGAAGGCAAAAGCCCAGCTGGAGCTAGCAAGGGACACTGAGGTTAAAAAGAAACTATTCTACCACAATGCTATTTGCAAGGGGAAGGTCAGGAAAGATGTGAATCTGCTGATGAACGGGGAAGAGACAAGTAACAGGAAACAAAGAAGAGGCTGTACCACTCAGTGTCCTTTCTTACAAGTCTTCATAGACAAAGCCTACTGCCAAGTCCCAGCAGCCATAAACCTCTTTCAAAACACAGAGGGCCAGCCAACAGCCAAGCAGCAACTAAGACAGACTACTTAGAGGAAACCAGGTATGTTCAGATCCATCAGGACAGGTTTCACCCAAGGATCCGACAGAGTTGGCTGGCAATCAACTGTGAGAAATGAAGGTCATAGAGCAAGGTCCCTGATGACAAGTAAAAGGCTAACATTATTGCCATCTTTATGGAAGGGCAGTGAAGGGGACCCAGGGAACAATCAGTGGGTCAGTCACATCTCAGCCCCAGGTGCACATCCTCTTGTAATCCATCTGCAAAGACAGGAGAGGATGACTAGCAGGAGCAGCCAGCATGGATTTTACAAGGGAAAATCATGGCTGACTCCCTCACTCTCTTCCATGAAGTAAGAGTCTGAAGGGAGAGCAGTAGAGGTGCAGTATATTTAGACTTGTGATACTATCTCCCACAGCAGCCTCCTCTTTAAGCTAAGGAAATACAGGTGAGAGGGACAGATTGGCTACAAGCTGACTGGATTGCCAGGCTCAAAAGGCTCAATGACTTGACATGCCATAGGTAGGGGGACAGGGACAGTAGAGGCACGTACCCTTGAACACCTTCATCTGCGGCCTCTGCTCACACAGAAGACACCAAGGGCCAACACAGAGGTGGCATCACATTGCAAGGCAGTAGAGAAGTAGAAGGTACAGCCACCGTGTCCTCAGTTTCCCTACTGTCCAGGGCTGAGCAAGACTGCTTCCATAAACACAAAGGGGGAAAAAACCAGCTGTATATTTTACACAGTGATTTAAATCAACTGTCTTGCTTAGGTGGAGGGGGTTCACACAGCTCTCTCAGAAATAGCCTTTTTAACTTGGGGTTTGTGATCACAAGCCACGCTGGAAGATGCAGATCTTGTAAGCCGAGGTGATGAAGCAGACCCCGAGAGAAAATGAGTTTCAGCAGGTTAGAAATCATTAATGTTTCTGTTACTTGATTAGGTGATTAAAATGCTTCCAGAGACACTAACTCAGAAAAAGAGGATTCCTCTGAGATTAAAGGTTTATGTTTTGGTTTGTTTGGGGTTGTTTTGTTGCTGCCATTCAAGGTGAATGCTCTTTTTTTTATTAGCTACCATGCTTTCTTGGTTTAATCCTGTGGGGTTTTTTCTCCCTACAGCTATGTCTTGTTTTCTTTGCTTTTTTTGTTACTCACAGAAGGTACAGTAAATTTAATAGCTTTGTGAGGCTTATGTATATTGTTTTTGTTGTAACTGCATCAGCACTGCCATTTAATGATAATGTATTCCCAGTATTTTGTTAGCCAAACGTACAATGGCTTTTAACTTGCAATAACTGGATAAGCCCATTAAGAGATGCTTCCCATTATGCCGCCATATTACTTTACAGGTTTCAAGTTTTTCAGTGGAATAAGAAGTTCAATTACTCCTCATTTTTGGGTACGACAGTGCTTAAAACCTTGCATTAGATTCCTGCCTCATCTTTTGCCATTTCACTCTATGTCCATAACACCTTTCTTGCAGTTAAAATTCCTTTCGTGCAGATAGATTCTGTCATGTGGAATTGCAGAAACAAAAGTAAATATATTTAGTGAAGTGTAACATGAAGAACAAGGCAAATTAAACAAGAAAATGAATCATATGCAGTACTTCTACGCTGCCTACGTAAGCCTCTGAAAAAGGGAACAAACCCTTTCTGTCTGATAGACTTCAATTTTGCTGGAAACCTTCAGAAAATTTCCCTGGCAATCTGACTGTGCACCATACATGACTTCCTGTCTTCAGAAAGATCAGTTCTTTACTCCACAAGATTCCTGCCCATTTTGTAGAAAGAGATACACTGAAATTTATCATTTCAGTGTTGTGACAAAAATCTATGGCATAAGGTCTATTTATGGCTCTAGTAAGGTCTGTTCAAGCCAGGGAGACACTCAAGTTTCACTCTGTGACATGTGTTCATGGAGAAATACCAAGAATTCACTCAAAAATTATTCCATGTAAAATACACATATGGCCTCACAAAGCAAAGAGGTACAAACTTTTTTCTGAAGGTTTTATCTTCCTCTTTGGTTAACCTCTGGAGTTCACGCTGCTCCACTGGCTAAGCAGCAAAGCATTGGCAGGAGTTCCTGCTACAGGACCTGCTCCAGGTGCAGCAAGGGCACAATTTGCAGGCAGTTCACTGGTGCCAACAGGGACAAGGACTCACATCTCCTTGCAATCTCTTCCAGCCTCCCACCACGTGGTCCTCTCACATCTAGTACTTGTCTCAAAATCACAGAATCATTTAGACTGGAGAAGACCTCCACGATCATTAAGTCCAGCCTTTGACTGATCTCTACGTTGTCAACTAGACCACAGCCACGTCCAGTCATTTCTTGAACACCTCCAGGGTGGTGACACTAAAAACAAGAAATAACACTAAGAAGAGAAACCACCCACTTTTTGCTGTACTAGAGTTCTGCACATTTTAGCGAGGTGACCCATTTAAGAGTGGGGTACATTGAAGGCTGAAGTAGGACAAGGTCTGTGGTGGGATACACAGCCAGGAGCAACAGGGTGAAACCCTGGGCAAGGTCAACCCTCAATAACCCCTCTCATAAAACCATACCTTGATTTGGGATTTCTGTCACATTTAGAAACCAAAACCAACCCAACACCCAAAATTAAACACTATAACTTTCCCTTTCTGCTCTGCAAAAGTGTTTTTCAGAGTCATCTAATGATATTATTCAGCTGATTTTTCTAAGAGATGCACAGAATAAATACTTGTTTCATTTCTATTATTTTCCCTTTCATAGCAAGAAATAAGACGGTCTTACAGACCCTGAAAGAAAAAGCTGTACAGAGCTTCTGCAGGATAAGTTGTGAAGGAATCTCATAAACATGCCCATGAAAACGAGGATATTTGACTGACTTGGGAAAAATGAATCTCATAGTCAAAAATGTTGGCCTTTCCTAACTTCTGAACAGGTTCTCAAGCAAATGTGGAGTTCTTTGATTTTAATGCAATTTGCTATCTCTGAAGTTGCAATAATATACAGAGCTGGGAACTGCTCTTGTTTTACCTTAATAACATAAAACATCATAAGATCAAGTTTTAAGTTGCTTATAGCATGAGGGCTCATTGTTTTCATAGAAAATTTCCAGCTGTGTCGTTTTTAAGAATGGAGTTGGGGCACATACAGTGTTTTGTTCTAAGAAACAAAATTGCAACCACACCATTACGGTGTTTGAGCTTTCCCATGTTTGCATTCAGGAGCTGAGATATAAGGTGTAGGAGGTATGACTGCCAAGGCTCAGACCATTGTATTCTTCTATGTGAAAAATACATCCAATCCACCTGAAATTTTAAGGTGCTGTAAGAGGTTTATCTGTTACACACCACCAGCAAAATTGGTCACAGGTTCCCCCTTTCATGCACTCTTTTTTCATGGTGTTCCAGGTGAGCTGTGGCTTCAGCACCAAAAATCAGTGCTGGCAAACTTGTATATTTGTCATACATGTCATATTCATATGGACTCAGTGGTTTCCTTGTCCAATAGCTCAAAAGGGTATGAGTACAAAGCTGAGAATTGACAGTGAAGGAACAGTGGCAGGTACAGAAAGAAGACCACAAGGAAAGCCAGAGGAGAGGCACCACAGAGTGGAAGAGGCAAGGATGGCTAAAAAACAGCCACTGGAAAACACAGGATCCCAGGCCTGCAGAGAGAGCCCAGGGTTGCAAGGTCTTTGCTTTTCAGTAAATATATAGAAAAATTCCATGTCTGTTTTTCAGGTGGCTGGTTGACAGAGCAGAACTACTTTCAGTGGTATCCATTATGCCATTAATTCAAGTGAGAGGTCTCTGCCAGGACATAATGGTTTTAGCCTTCCTCACAGCCACTTAAAAATCAGTCCATCCTAAGAAATGTCTGTATTTTCCCTGGTTTAGTGGGAAGGATTGTTCTTTTTTCTGAAGAAACTTATGTTAAGCAAAGCAATAATAAAAGCGCAAATCAAGTGCTCAGAAACAAGAAGATTCCTGAATTAATGTTATTTGAGCAAATCTAATTTTTATGTTCTTGTGCAACGCTAGACGAGTTTCTCAAATCAGATTTTCCAGACATGTTCACTAATTGGGCATTTCTCATCATCTGGATGCTTTTCTTCCTCAAAGCAATTCAAGCAGGATGCAATAGTTCACAGCAGTGGAAGCTGTTCATTGAATATATCAAGTTCAATTTAAAAAAACTAAGTATCCTAATCCACAGTTTTCCTAACATACAAGTTTTCACCCAGACTTAAAGTCTAATTAACACCAAAAAAAAAAAAGTTTCAAGCAGTTTTTGGATTAGTCTAACCCATGTGTAAGTTTTAAAGATCTTTGAAAACATATCCAAAAAAGTTACTGGTTAAGTTCCCGAGGTGGTAAATTTGTGAAAACAGAAATTATAAGAGCCAAATTATTGTAAGAATATTTACAGTAATGTCACTAATGTCTATTCTCTTTAATGTATTTTTAACAAAGTTTTAAATTCCACTGGTAAAATACAGCTAAGCAAATAGTATATAGTGGGGTCAAAAAAAAAGAAATGGGTGATCATGAGAAGTAGGCGATCATGAGTGTGGAAATAGTGACCAAGGAGGCTCAGTGCCATGGCAGCCCTCTCCCAGCCATATGGACACACTGTTAGCATGACAGTCAGCATATATGACAGCTCTTTTGTGGGAATGCTACCTTTCTCTCGACAGGAACAGAAAGAAATATCTATTTCTAAGTTGCAGAACTTAGCTGGAAATAGGAAATGAAACATCAATTTATTTAAACAAGTATGTTATCCAATGAAAAAAATTTAACGGTTGTTGCAGTATGAAAGATTTTAATGCCAGCACTGCATGTTCTAAAGCTACAGACTTCTAGAAGGAAACAACAGGGATACACTTCAAAACTTAATTACAGGGAAACATACCACCGGATCCCCACAGACCCTGCCAGTCTATATCGAAATCAAGAATTTATAAAAATATCCTAAGTGGTTACTGATTTCAAAAGACTAAGTACCTTTTCATTTTCAGAATACTAAATAGAAGCTAATTCCAACAAGAGAGTATTTTCCGTGCAAGAGATAAAAATCTAACAGTTAAATCTCACAGTTTCCAAATTAATACAAAAACCTGTTTTCTCTCGCAGTTCAGTCTCATTAAAAATCCTTTAGCAGATCTATAAATTAAAAAATCATTGTGGTGCATTATTATAATACACAAGACTTTGTAAAAATAGTATTAGATTCCTATTTTGTATACAGAAAAAGGAAATAAATTAACTCTTGGGTAATATCCCTGAAACATTAGCAGTATGAATGGTGCTGGAGCATAATTAGGTTTGCAGAAACTCTCTCCTCCAAACACCCATACACTATGCTATTTAGGGCTAGTTTTGAAAACTGTAATTAAACAGTCAGAAAACCCCTGGAAAAGAAACAAAATAACCAGCCACGTAAAAGTCACGGGGAGAAAACAAACAAACAAGCCCCTGGTTGGTCATTTAGGTTTCTTAATGAGTTCTGGTAATTCCAGTAAGTTATAGAAGCCAGGAAGGACCTGAGCAGCCAGCTCCTTTCCTTTCAAACCTTAACAACTATATTACGTTTCCAAAAAAACAAATCACTGCTCAGCTTACTGAAATAACATTTTTCTCCGGTACACATTCCTGTCAGATAAATCTATAGCTAATAATTCCTCTCTGCCTGCTCGTTTATCCATACTGAAACACAAGGAGAAATACAATTCCCAGAGCGCCTGCTAAGCCACTTTGCCAGCCTGGGAAGGATTTTCAGGGACTGAGAGTTTATAGTCGGGCTACGGCATGGCATCTGTGGAGCAAGGCATCCTCTCCTGCTCCATGGCCTCTAACAACAATGTCTGGCACAGGGCTGGTAGAGCCACCAGGTTTGCAGAGAACTGATGGAAGTTCAGCTCACTCAGAGCCGACAGCATCTCTGCAGCCCACCACACTGGTGAGCCAAACAAAGCCACTAGACCTGCAATGCCCAGAATTTCAGAGCAACAAACTAGCCTTATTTAAAGGACAGACAGCGGGTCACCTCTTCTTCAACATATTCATCCATCTCTCCCTTTTCTGGTCACGCTACTCACGCAGCACGAAGCAGGTGGAAATTATTCACGGTTCCCTGCTGGTGATTCCCTCGGCAAATGTAAGGGTGGATTAGAGAGCTCACGAGTTGCCTTCCCGGTGGTTCTGAGGCTGAGGAGCACAGCCAGTGGACACTCTGCCAAAATGTGCCTGGTGTCAGCTTACAGCTGTTGAGGGAGACTTCCTAATTGCCACAAATTAGCTGTTATTATGTGGTGGACAGCAGAGAATCAAGGAACTTCGACTTGCTGGCCGCCATTCTGCCCTTGCCCAGATGTTGCGAAGGACATCTTGACTTTGCCAGGTGCTCAGACAGCTGGCCAAGTAAGCAAGGAGCAGAACCCCATCCTCCTCCTAGGTACAGCCAGTCAGGCCATGGGGACAGGGTGAGGAGGGCCAGCAGATGCATTATGATCCCTGCTCTGAATCTTCTCATTGCTGGGGCACTGACAGACCTTGTGTCACTCCTAATCAGAATTTAATCCACGTTTTCTGTTTGAATGCAGGGCCACAGCCACACTCAGTTCACAGCCTTGGTCAGCTGTGTTTAAAAGTGTTGTGCACACCCAAAATGGCAGAAAAAAATTAGCCAGCACAAATATTCATATAAATATAGTAGGAAAAAACAAACAAACAAACTTATAAATATGCATGACTGAATTCTGCCCTTTGTCCCACACCCACACCTCTGAAATGAAAGACCAATTTCAGTCCTGAGAAACACAAACAATGACTGAGGTACAGTTCCCATTTACACCCAGGCTGAACTGGGTGTAAACATGTCTCTGTGGCTTGGAGAAACTTAGGCAATTGAGTCCATCACTTTGGTACAGGCTTGGCTGCAAGACAATGGAAAATCACTGTTTCTACACCACTAATCTATAGAGTTCTATGAGACTATATTTACAGGTTCTTAGTCCTTACCCTGTACATAGAGAAATCTGTTTTTCACAGGGACCATGATCTAGGAGCTCTTGTTGATTTTAAGCAGTGGTTAGCACTTTTGGAAAAACTCCATAGGTAGTGCGCTTCGCTCTACCGTTTAGGTAGTCAGACCACCACCTCCTTTCCCCTCTATTTGTAGAAATCTTTTTTATTTTTAAGTGATTCCTTAAGAAATACTAAGAAATTGAAAGACAATTTGGGCATCATATTTGCATGACATACATGAGATTTTTGGTGTGTGCTTTGCTAGCTGTTTATCAGTCTACCAATCCTCACCTCCAAGAAAAAAACAAATCAAATAAGAAAAGGCCAAAATCAGAGGACAGTATGGCAGAAAGGTCTCCTAGCTCCTTGGCTGTTTTAAAAAATAAAGCATTTTCTCACAGAGGACACATAAGAGCAGATTCAGGTAGCTTTCCACAGTAGAAAAGAGATACTTTTCAACCTGTTTCTTTCAGCTGCCTGCAGTCACAGAAGTGCATTGCTGCCTTAGGCTGGAGAGGCGACCCACAGACAGATTTTCCACCTGTGTCAGGTGGCCTCACACCAGCATGGCCAGATCTTGCTGCTGCCCTTCCTCCCTGCAGATGAAGTGTCATAGTGTACACAGTGTCATTTCCCAAACAGCCTATCCCACACCTAATCCATAGAATAATTAAAAAAAAAAAAAACAAAAAACAAAAAACTTAAAAGTGGATACTGGGACAGGAGCCACCTTTTCTTAGTCTTTTCTACATGGAGACTCAATGCTTCCCATGAAAAATCAGAGAAAAGTAATGAAGAGCTCCTGGTGCTAAAGCTATTTTGATCTCTTGTAGCCTAAGTAACTGAAAGGGGCTAGGGACACATTTTCAGGCATTTTAAAGAGAGATGTAATTATAGGATAAAGTTAGTATCTTATAATTTTTCATTAGGTAATTCTGAATGCCCTGTAGAGTGACTTTAAATAGCATAGAAATATCAATTGCCATAATATAGAATAGCAATAAGTAATTTCCATGACAGAAAAGCCTATATATTTAGGAAAGAACTGTGAAAGCAGTGAAAAACTTCACTTTCCTAAATTAACTCTGATTTCCAGATTTTGATACTGAATTTTTGAATCATTATCTTTGAATAATATAAGGGGGTTGGTATCCAATACATGGCTTTAGATTAGGTTTATCAAGTGTCTAATAAAACAGGATGTTCATCTCTTTTGTCTTTGGGTGAGGACTCTTTTATTACAGTGTAGTATCTTTTGTTTTAATGCTGCTCTGCAGTGGATTGCCAGCTCATTAATTTTTCTGCTATAACACCCAAATCCCTTTGCTGATCAGTGTGCTGAATGATTGATTCCCTGCTCCTAGACTAATTTTTTACATTGGACTGCATTTACCATCTGGTAGATAAATCATCCAAAACACTCAAATTCGGAGTCTGGTTCCAGTGATCCTCTTTGTTTGTTCAGTCAGCAGCATGAATATCACTTGCAAATGTGGAGCTTGTGTTCTCACACCTGGATAACTCTTCTAAATTGCAGACAGAGGTTTTAACACAGAGCACTGAGATAAAAATAAACCTCTTCTCGTAAAAAAAAAAAAAAAAAAAAGAAAGAAAAAAAATAGGTATCTGTTCTTTGTGTTTTCTAGCCAAAATTTTTGTTTCATCCCTACCATAGCCACTACTTTCTCACACGAAAATGAGTATTTCTTACAGCACAGAACCAATTTTGCACATTTCAAACACATTTAACTACTTTTGTGAAGGTGTAAACACCTGTGTGAGTGAAGAAAAGGACACTCTTTGCAGTTAAAAAAGAGAAGAAATACAACGAAATAAATTGCCTTCCCAACCCACGTTTTATATGACAAAACAATTCTATAACCTCAACGGGAGCCTGCTATTTTATTTTCACTTTTATAACCCTGAAATGATGCATCCATAAAATTATACTTCCAATCAAGACAGAGAAAAAGAACTCTGCCTCACAGAATTGTCTAGGCAAACTTCTGTGAGAGGTGGAGGATGAAGAGAAAGCTGCAGGAGGAACACGGTGCGTTAGGAAAGGAACTGTTCATCTGCCCCTCACTGTACATGGCTATATCGCCGGGGGATGGGGGGGGTGGACAGAGGGGGTCCCTTTCTTTAGCCTAAGGATTTTCTGCTGCTCTCTGCTGCCCTAGAGAACCCATTTGGCACAACACACTGACCTCTGTCTCTCCCGGAGGGATCAGATAGAAGCAGCACACAATCAGAGTCAATACTAATTAGCAAAATGTAAACATTTCATTAGATCAATGCTTCCCTGAATTTTAAAGCAACAAACTGCTATCCAGTCACATTTTTTTATCAAATTTTCTATGGAAATACCTGTTGAAAACACTGTTTTAGCCATCTCCATCAACCAGCTGAAGACTTTATATTGTTTATGTGTTTCATCAAGATTTAAAACTTATATTTTCAAAGGCACTCACTCATTGTGTATGCCTAGACTATTTTGGACGTTTTCTCCATATGCACCAACATCTTTAACTATTCCATATCTCAAGCTTTTATGTTGCTTTTGTTAACATTCTTGTTTGGTTTAAAATTTTAGAGGAAATTTAGCAAATTCTGCAAATGAAGCTTATCCAAGCACTCATTATTTGCAGTCATTTGTGAAACTGCATGTGAAATGTCTCCGAATAGGAAAGCAAGTAAAACTCTTCTAAGGTACAACAAACTCCTCCATATGCTTCAGATTTGGGCAACGGGACACTTTCTCACTCACTGCTAAAATATGTGTGTTCACAGAAGGTTTTCTATAGTCATATACAAGTAGATGTGACAGCATGTTTTCGCTGGGGGCTGTGTGTTCCTTCTTCCACCATCACATGCAATGGTCTCATCAGTTAGTAACCGAGACTGGTTAAAACAATTCTAAAATAAAGATTTTGCCAGCCATAGGTGAACAGTGACATGTGTCAAACTCCTGAAGGTAAGTGGGAATGTGACAGTCTGGGAAATAGTCAGGGCTGGATCTGGGGTAAAACAATTGGAGCCCCTAAAGTTGAGCATTTTGTGTTCAACTTGAACTTGCTGTGGTAACCAAGGGTAGATTAACCGGAGTTTTCACAGATCCAACTCTCTGGCTTGCCTGACCACCCCCATTCACCCCATCTGCTTCTACATGGATCCTGTGAGATTAGTGTGAGGCAGAGAAGATGGCCGAGGGCCTTTTCTTGAGGAACCCGGCTGTTGCCTGCCAGGAAGCCTGGCAGCTGGAAGGAGGCTGCCTACAGCTTTGTGGTTGGGCAGAGCCAGATTTCAGGACGTTTTTGCCTCCAGACAAGACCTGAGAAGAACCACTTCATGTCCTGAACACCCTTTTTTGTGTCTGTCAACATTGTACCTGTTCTTTCCTTCAGCTGTGCCCCACAGGATGCTCTACACATCTTACAAAAGTACAGAGAGTTTCGCACCTGTTTACGGGAGGTCTCAGCCCAGTAGAAACAGGTGGGGAGGACTCAGCAGCTACCAAGCTGAGTCAAAGTCGCTTCAGAAAAATTACTGACAATTCTGTCTTGTTCTCAATTTTCTCTCTTTTCAGTTTAACACGTTTTCTTGCTGGTCTTAATTAACACTATGTTTGAACCATGGATGAAGATCCTGCCAGCTTGAACATGGTTATATAACACGGGTGTTTCAAGACTGTAATTGCAACTAAATTTATTTTTATAATACTAAATCAAAAGAGAGGTATTACAAGGATTTAATTTTATTTTAAACCAGATCCTTTAAACACTGTTGCTGTAACACATAATCTATTATCAGAAAAAGTCCTGCCTTTTCAGTCCTTAGAAATTGTCTACTATAATGAGAATTTAAATTATCCTAAAATAAATGCCGATTTGCTAGTCAAACACTGCCTCCTCACAAACCGCACTATGACCAATGAGGCAGCTTTAGAGCAACTTAAAAGAAATTGAACACTGATATCAGTGTAACATTAAATTGCTCTTTTAAACAGAGCAAGTCACATCAATAGATATGCAAATGCATGCAGAGCCTGGTCTGTCTCCCAGCTCTCAGTCAGCCAGGTCTGGGGATGTAACTGGGTCAGTGAGAACAGAAGTCTTCTAGGTACTCATCTAGCAAAGACTTTCACCGGCATCTTGCTCCACAGAACACACAAGTTCGTTCCCTGGCAAGAATCTTGAAGAGAAAAAAGGACCTGATATTTTTTCTCTTTCTTTTTTTTTTAATAAACAAGCAAATAAATAGTAGAACATATGACCAATAAATCCCAAATATTTAAACAGCTAATGGCACCACTGGATACCTTCTTAATAACACAAGATTAAATAATTCTGATCTCACATCCCCTTGAAGCCATCTGTGAACTACATTAGAACCAAAGATACATCATAGCTGTTCATCAAGACAAATAGATTTCAGGATCTTCAGGAAACTTTAATTTCATCAGATCACAATTCTGATTGCTGAACTTACTCCTAATCAGATTTTGTCTGTATCTTCTTATCCTTTTGTAGAAGAAAAATACCATATAAGAAGACCCATTTTGTCAAGAAATGGTTTCATAAAATACAATTTACTAACAACCGACTTAGTCAAACAAGCCCTTCTCTATACAGGAGCTCCGCAAAACACAACTCTACTTTCACGCTCTTTCTCCTTTTCTTCCTGTATTTCTCTGTATTTCTAAACTGTTACAATTTCAAGATGATCTAGGAATAAACTACAGCAATTAAAGGGACTATTCAGTTTACAGCATACTATTTAATTTTAATTTTCTTATTATCTAAAGCTATTCTGGGAAAGAACAATTTTTTTAAGAGTGATTCTATAAAGAATGTCATTGATCTTACGCTCTGTCAAGTATTACATTCTGTTTAGAAAAAGACAGGCTTTCACCTCAATAATGACAACACGTCCTCTACCTCCACTTTTGTTCCACAGCATCTGTAAGGACACATTGAGGAGGATATGCAGTAGTCTAGAGTCAGAAGAATAGGTCCTTTTTCAACATCCCTGGTGCTCAGCATTTTTCCTTACACAAATGTTACAGCCACTGTTATCCTGGGAACTGTTGCCACTATCTGCTTCATGGACACCCGCCAAAGTCTGACCACAGGCTGGAAAAGTCACAAGCCCTTCAAAGTGATGGATCAATAGTGGAATGTGATAATCTCTTTATGGGGAAAGGGTAGATTGAGTCTCCTGTCGATCTTGGTGGGATTCTCTGCATTTGTGCTTCTCTACCCAAAGTGCGTGATTGCAGCTTTTTTCTTTTTTTTCAAGTCCAAGTAAATATTAACTCTCCCCTTTATCCAGTCTACTGTCAACTCTAGAAGAAAACTGACAAGCAATGAGTATAAAATATTTATCCTTACATCAATAGCAAGAAAAGGGCCAGACTTGTTGTTTTCCCCTTAATAGGAACTATCAGAAAGACTCTGGTACAGAAAGAATTTTTTCATAGTAATATTTTCCACAACAAACACAACTCCCCTTCTCCCCCTTTCAAAAAACAATAAAGAAATTGGATTCAATCCAATCCCTTCAGTCAAGCCTCAGTTGTTTCATCACGCTACCAGTTCCCACTAGCGACAATGACGGAGTGACACCTACCACAAGATGATTTTCTGCTATTCTGACACTTTCAATTCTACTTTAATTACCTTTTGGTTCTTTAATCAGTGTAAGAATCTGTACTACAAGAACATTTCATGTCTAGGCAATTACACTAAAGGGAAACAAATATGTGCATGCTACTGTCTGAGTTTTAATTTCTCTTTTTAATCACTGTTCTTACTTTTTACTTACCATTGATTTATAGTCACTCCTTATGATAGTTTCTCAAAGTGATACGTAACCTGACTGAGTTTAGATCATTTACTTCATAAGTTCAATTGGCACAAACACACATCACACTTATTTGGCTCAACTGTTATAATTCATTTACGGGAACATAACTCATAGTATCTTAAATAAAATAACCAATTATTCTAGTCCCATCTACCCTTTCAAATCAAGTTTATCTATGCAAACATAAAAGGAAATGTACTTCTTAAGACAGTTAGGCTAATTTACCTGAACCTATACCTCTTTTCCACCCCTTGTTTTTACATTCACACCAACATGGCTATACACCTTCAGCATAAATTAGTAACTTAGAATTATATACCAAACAAAACCCCTCACCCACTTAATTTGAACAAAACCCACGAAGGGTATGTCTGTTCTAGCTGATAAGCACAGATGAAAGCCAGTCTTGAGGCCACAACTCACTCTGGTTCAGAGTTTCCACCGAGCCCAGGCAGAAACCACGGCTGAGCTCCAGAGACCAGCAGTGCCTGAGGTTTATATCTTCCTAAATCTGGGTTCACATCTGCCACGTGGACTGGGCCAAGGGAGATACATGCTTGTGTTCACTCTTCCTTGTCACAGCAGGGACAGCCTGGACCCAACTCACTAATAAACTGAAGTCTTCACCTCAGTGTAAATGTAGCAGATGTGAGTAGCTTTAGACACCATGTTGTCCTAAGAAAAAGCAGTTAGAAGAGTTCATACATATAGGTAGCCAGTGACAGTAAGCTTGGAGGATCCCTGCTACAGGATCTGGAGGACAGACACGAAGTTTTTTAAGAAAGTACCAAAAATGAATGCACTATATATCTGCCTTTAAACCGGATCTCATATTGCTCATCTCACTCACCCTCTGTGCTCTTCCCAATTCTTCATCCTCTAAAACTCTGCTCACATGAGGAAAAAAGGCATGCTTTGAAAACAACAGCATATGATGTGACCGGTTATTGACACCCATGTCCATCCTCTGAGTTGTTCCCCCTCTTATCTTTTCTCATAGTGCTTCCTTACTCTTTTCTGTCAATACCTTCCACTCTCATCCCTCTTCAGGACCCACTCTTGTTGTCCAACCTTCAGATGCCTTTGCCCTACTGATGATTTCTATCCTTCCCTTCTCATCCTACCACATTTTAAAGTATTGAAACACGTGAATTTTGTTTATGCTTGTTGTACTCTTGGCTTACCATGTTCTCATCTTCCCTTCTCTCTTTTTTCTAGTGTTTCCACAGCATACTGAAAGTTGAGATGATGGTGAAGGATGATTCAACTATACCTTTCTCTGCTGTTCTTGCTAAAAATTTGCAAGCTTTTTGACAGCTTGTACTTCCATGCTCAATAAACACCTCATCATAGATTCAGCCATCACCCTGTCACAGGATAGATACTTTGTCCCTATGTTCCCTTCCCTCTCCTTAATCTTTAATTTTCATCTACTTTTAGCTACAATTTCAGATACGTTGACTGTGCATTCATACACCTCGGAAGAGGAATCTTGTAAAAGAGGCGTCCTTACTTTTTCCTTGACCTCATTCAATCCTCAGTAAACTATTCTGACACAACTTTACCCAGTTCATTCAAAGAGAACTTAAAAAAAAAGGGACAGCACATAGCCTATGAAACTCCTATGTAGTGCACAGAATCATCCCAAACAAATCTATTTTATCACATGAAGGAACAGCACGCTGAAAGGCTTATCCGAAGAAACATATCCCTGTTAATTAAAATCCCAGGTGTACAGACCCAAACCAAGGCACTGAGCAATGATATCTTTCATTGAGTCTGTGTACCTTCCACCAAAATCCATGGCGTCTGGTCACTTATGATCAAACCCCTGTGGCTGCCACACATGTGACGGGAGCGTATCTCACACTGGATATTCAACCAGACCGAAACTGAAACTGAAGATGCCCACACGCAGTGCGTGTCTCTGGAGAGTACCGTCAGATTAGGAGTTCATGCTCAATAACTCCCCGTAGTACACAGCTATCTCACAGCAGAGCAGAGCAGCAAGCATCATGCCACCCGGCTCATGGACAGCCTGCGAGTACCAGAAGTGTTACAGAACAAGACTACAGGCAATGCTGGGAATAATATAACATCTCCAAAAAAATCAACCTAAGACTCTCTTTTCCAGAAAGAAACACCAATTTTTCTTTTTTTCACCGTGTTCTGGGTAAAATGGGCCTATTTTATTTCCCTAGCTTAGCAGGGGAAAGATTGGCAGATGACCAAACATATACAAGTCCACATTGTCAGTTAACTCCAGATATATCTTAATTCTCAGTTTCCTTCTCTAATCATTTGATCGTGTGCTCTTCCCTTGGCCAGGGATGATGCAATTATATCATCATTTAACAAATGGCCAAGCTGCAATGCATGTGCCAAAGGAGCACAATCAAGGTTGAAAAGGCTATCTTTATTTTCATGTTGTCTGCCTATGTCCTCCACCTTGCAATGTTCTTTTGCTACAGCAAACTCTTTATTAAGCAGCATATTCTGTAGCAATAAAAGAGTATTTCTGAAAAGAATTAGAAAAAAAATACAGGTAGCTACATCATCTAGTGATGATAAAATGTTACAAGCCCGGGAAGCCTTTCATGTAGTGTAAAAAACTATTTAGGGCAGCAGGTCAAACTGATGCACATATAAAAATGATAAAACAGCAAAGGAAAGGAGAAGAATTTTTCATCTGAGTATGGAAAGTAATTTAGAAAGTCCAAACATTTGAAGAAGTAGCAGTAGTGTTCTTTATAAACAGCAATGTCCATGGTAGCAGTCCACTGAGAAAGGTGCTAATGCCAACATCTGGTCCCACGTGAACCTACAGGAAACTCATCTTTTTCAAGGAGTAGCTTCTCCAGTAAAAGTTAATGAAGCTATGCAAAGGTAAGTGAGGGGAAGATCTGACTCAGATATTGTGTGTTGATGTTAGTTCTTTCAAAATTAAAGTTGATAACTGAAACCCAGCAGTTTTGCACAAAACCATTAACATGTAGCAGAATTTGACAACTGCATTTTAAATGAAATTTTCCTTCCATATTTTTGTAGTTATACTAAAACCGGTGCCTGCCACAAGTATGTATATAGCACATATATTTGCTTCTGCCTATTTTTAGTAGAACTGAATAATTCTGAATGGCTTCGATACAGCATATGGTTTTCTAATTCCAGGTTAGAAAGCTCTCTTTCTGTGGTGGTTTCTAAATAATGGTATCCCTGTGTTCCACATCATCTTAGAAACTTCCTCACATATTTCACCAGCCTCCCATACTTAATCTCACTGATTTATGCACATGCCATAGTCTAATGACCCACATGTCTCTGACGGGTAAGCCGCTAACGCCAGTGACACATTAACCTATTAACCCCTCTTTAAAAATAACCATCATATTCATACAAATAGAATGAAAAGTCAGGCAGCAGCAAAACAGTAGGACTGTGGTATTGCACAGTAAACAGTATATATCTAAACTGGGTAAAATGAAGAAAAAAGGAGCATATCAAGAGTGTATGGCAGATTTATTATATTGCAAAAGTCATTTCGTCACAGTTTGCTGGTCCGTGAATTTGATTGCCCGCTTTAGCAGCATTATCCGTATTGTAAAATGTAATTGGGAGGAAGATCACTCTTCCATTCACTCATTTCTTGAAATCTGTTGTACAATTTGGGGACCTCATCCTGCCAGGTGCTGAGAGTTCCTTTCAATGTGGAAATTGCCTTCCAATCCCACTGAAGACAATGGGAGCAGGGCGCTCTGCACACAGGGCGAGAAACCTTCATCACCTTGGAGAAGGCACTTTGCACAGCTCTCGCTGGCGATCCGTGCAGTGGAATAAACCCATCATTTTAAAAAGCAGGAGGAGGCATACACAGCCATTTTTTGGAGGAAAAAAAATAAATTCCCTTTCATAGATAGTAGTTTTAGAAGAAAAACGAGTCTCTCTGAAAAACTGTAAACTTTACATTGTGTGTATTTACTTGGTTCTACTTTAAAACCACCATATCCCTCAAGATCTAAGAAAACGTGCTGCTGTCATGCCTAACCAATTCATATACACTGCAACCTTACAATACCAGTATATACATAATATACGTAAGTATACATAATACATAAATATACATAAGTATACATAAGTATATTATGTATACGTCAAACAAACAAAGCAAAAAAAAAAAAAAAAAAAAACCACCAAAACTAAAAAGCTTATTCTGAGCATATCAGGGTATTTTGCTGCCTACACCTCATCCAGAGTGATTCTACACAACAGCCGGCAGAAGGACGGACGGAGAGGCTGCCCCGGGTTTGGGGGGCACACAACAAGAGTGAGACCCGAGAAACAGCCCGTGTGAGCGCCGTCCGGGGCTGCGCTCACAGCTGCCGCCCGGCTCGCACTCCCCGCCTGCGGCAGGACGGGGCCGGGGCCGGGCTGGCGGGCGGGGAGGAGGACGGGGAGGAGGGGGAGCGCTGCGGGCAGCCCCCGGTGCGGCCGGCGCGCACCTGCCGGCACCGAGGCGGGGGGCAGCGCGGAACAACAAAAGCCAAGAGGCGGCAGCAAAACCCTTTCCTTCGGCGGGGAGGGGATGGAGAGGAGGCTCCCTCCGCCCCGGAGAGGGGCATCCCCCCCGCCGGCCGGGGAGCCGGCCCGCCGCTCCCGGGGCCGGGGGGGGCGCCGCTGCTTTGTTTTCCGCCGCCCGCAGCGCCGGGCCGGGCCGGGCCGGGCGGAGCGGGGGGGGGCCGCGCTCAGCCCTCCCTCCACGTGCACGCGTGGGATGCCCGCAGGGATGGGCGCGGGGCGGGAGCCGGCGGGGCATTACCTGAGCAGTTGATGCCTTTCCCCTTGCCGCCGCCCTGGCACTCGGAGCCGGGCAGGGGATGGGAGGCGCGGCCGACGGGCAGGGCGGAGAGGGCGAGCACCAGGAGGGCCGAGGTGTAGCACAGCGCCAGCGGGGGTCCCGCCCGCAGGAGCGGCCGGGCGGCGGCCGGGCTCTCTCCAAGCATGGCGAGGGGCGGCCGAGGAGCAGTGCCGGAGGCAGCGGGATGGCGGTGGCAGGCCCGCAGCATCAACCGGAGCCCGCGGCGCCGCCCGGGCGGGACCCTCCTTTCTCCGCCGCGCCGGAGCGCACCTTCAGCATCCCCGCCGCAGCGGCCGCACGGACTCGCTGCCGCCGCCGCCGCCCGGGCACGGGCACGGGCAGGGCTGTTCCCGGCGGTGGGGCTGGGGGCTCCGCGCCTGTCCGCCGGCGCTGCCGCCTCGCCCCGGCCGCGCTCCTTTGTGCGCGGCGCCCGGCAGCGCCGCCGCTCCGCCTGCAACAAAGGGAGCGGAGCCGAGAGGCTCCTGCTGCTGCTGCTGCCGCCGCCGCCGCCGCGGAGGGGGAGGAGGAGGAGAAGGGAGAGGGAGAGAAGGGGGAGGAAGCACACGTGATGGCAGCCCCCTCCCCTGGGACCGGAGGGGAGGTGAGGGGGTTCTCCTGGCTCGGCGGGCAGGGCGAGCAGCGCCCGCCTTCACGGCGGGGCCGCCCCCGCGGGGAGCGGCCGAGGGGTCCCGGGGCGGCGCCGGGCTAGTAGTGGGCACAGAAGACTGTCGTGCGGGGATAGCACTGATGGGTGAATGAAGCAGAGAGGGTCCCCAGGGGCGTCGAGGAAGGAGGGCCGCTGGCACAGCGGTTTGTCACTGTCCGGGATGGTTTATTTATTATTCACTAATAAGCCAGCGTAAGTGGAGTTGGGAAAGAAAGCAAAGGGACCATCCCTTCTATTGCTGAATTGTAAGGGATGTGTTTAATGCTTACTGAATGGAAGCCCAGCTTGTATAGCAGGAGCATTTGTACCGATGCAAGTAAATAAATATGTTTACGGTGAAGGCAGTGACTTTTGTAAGACGATGCTTTTACTGTCCAGGGGTTTTCCAGTCCTTTACATGGAAACCCTTCAGAGGTGAGAAGCACTGCACAGTTACAGGGTGCCAGGCACGTGTCTTGAGTGCAGACGCCCAGTATGTATCTGTGTGGCTGAAAGCTTTGTGTAAATTGACAGCACGGTGACCATTTTTGCACAGGGAAAACACAGGACAGTGTTTTACATTCAACGAGATTTTTTTCCTGTCTCAGTTGTCAATTTCACACAAGTTTTTTAATCCACTGTACAAACCATTTATTTTTCAGGAACAAGATCTGCCTGTTTCCTTGGTCTCTCTGCTGGTGTGTGCCACCAGTGGGCTGTAAGGTATAAGCTTGTGCGAGGAGACCTGGCTTGCACTAAGGTATAGCTCTTGTGTGAGGAGACATTTGAGTAGTTTGTTAACCAAAACTATCAAGAGTAAGGCCATAAATCCAGCAGTAAGCATTGGGAAGGCACAGTGGTCAGACACATAAAGTCAGACTGTTGCCTTTTTACATACGGCGTTGAAGAGATAAGTCCTGTATTACTAAGACTGAGCAATTTCCTTATGGCATAGGGGGTTCAATGCTGGCTGTTTCTGCCAAGTAAATGTTGTTCTGTAAATACATGCTGATACTAGATGTCAGAAGAGCTCTGTTCCTTCAGTAAGGTGGGGCACATGAACTTGCATGGTGCTGGTTCTGCAGAAACTGGGCTGCTGAGGTACACTGGCCAGGATGTTTAAAGCTTGCTAGGTCTGCCTACTACTGTCTGGTCTGCTGAGCAGGTAAACCTTTAGGGTGGCACAGGGACTGGCACAGATCTTGTGTTTTGAAGATATTACTTTACTGTTGTAGGAGCATATATGCTCCATATAACTCTTTCCATAAACACACCTGGATCCCTCTTAAACTAAATATGCTGTTTCCTGTACTTCTTGCTGAAGGACTAGACCAGCACTGCCCTTGTCACTATGTTAGAAAGCTCTTTCTAACACGCAGACCAAACACATTGGTGACCAGTTCATACCCATTTGTCCCTTTGCCATCCAGTGTTTCAGTTAGGCATTTCTCTTTCTGTTGCATTTAAATCTGCAATATATTTATAGGTGGTAGTCATAGCCACTCTTGGCTTGTCTAACCTATCAGTATATTTTATTAGTCTCCTTCTGTAAGACAGAGCCTCTGTAACTCAGATTTTACTGCACTAGATAAAGTTTGAATTCAGCTTTCTTTAGCGTAGCTGACATGCAGCATGTAACAGCTTTCACAGACTATTGCCAGTCTTTGCAATGGAGGTATTCTCTCCTAATTTCTTCCAAAATTACCTTTTCTCATACAGCCAATTTGCTTTTTATGTGACTGAATCTCACTGGTGGTTCAGGTCATGCTGTGAGTGACATATACAGGCAACTCTTTCTATTTGTCTGTCATTTACAGTCCACATAGAAATGCTTTTCAAAAATGTCTAAGTACATGACTGTGTCTTTTGCATTACTGCATTTCATCTCATTCTTTTATTCCAGTCCTCAAGATTTTGTAGGCATCTTTTCAGAATATTGTGAACCTCCTTTCTATTGACAGTCCTGCACAGTTCTTTGTCTCCAGAGCACTTCCACATCCACAATAATGAAAATATATGCAAATATAAACTATTGGTCTCAGAATAGACTTGAACAGTAACAGTACTTCTCCCAGTTCAAACATTCCCCTTCCAGGGCGGTGAGTAGTCAGCTGTAGGGAGTTCCCAACTGAATTTGCAGCTTTGTTTCAGTTCCCCATGTCTTTCAGCCTAAGCAGGCAAACTATATTCTAGAATCATAGAATTGTTTGGGATGGAAAGGACCTAAACTACCATCTAGTTCCAACACCTCTGCCATGGGCAGGAACATCTTCCACTAGACCAGGTTGCTCAAAGCCCTATCCAGCCTGGTCTTGAACACTGCCAGGGATGGGGCATCCACACTTTCAGTTTAAAGCCACTGCCCCTTGTCCTGTCCATAAAAAACCTTGTAAAAAGTCCCTCTCCAGCTTTCTTGTAGGCTCCCTTTAGATACTGGAAGGCTGTTGTAAGGTCTTCTGGAGCCTTCTCTTCTCCAGGGTAAACAACCCCAACTTCCTCAGCCTGTCATCATAGGAGAGGTGCTCTAGTCCTCTGATCATGTCTGTGGCCTTCCTCTGGACTCGTTCCAACAAGTCCACATACTTCTTATGTTTGAAGCCTCAGACCTGGATGCACTACAGCAAGTGGATCTCACCAGAGTGGAGTAGTGGCAGAGTATCACCTTGCTCAATCCACTGGTCACATTTCTTTTGATGCAGACCAGGACATAGTTGGCTTGCTGGGTCAGGTTGAGCTTTTCATCAACCAGCATTTCCAAGTCCTTCTTCTCAAGGCTGCTTTCAGTCCATTCTCTGCCTGTATTTGTGCTTAGAACTGCCCAACTGAGGTGCAGGATCTTGCACTTTGCCTTGTTAAACTTCAGCAGGTTCACACAGGCCCACCTCTCAAGCCTTCCAAGGTCCTCCTAGATGGCATCCCTTCCCTTCAGCCTGTCAACCGCACCACACAGCTTGGTGTCGTCAGCAAACTTGCTGAGGGTGCGCTTAATCTCCCTGTCCATGTCACCAATAAAGATGTTAAACAACACCGGTCCCAATACCGACCCCTGAGGAATGTCACTTGTCACTGATCTCCACTTGGACATCAAGCCATTGACTGCAACTCTTTGAATGTGACAACTTAGCCAATTCCTCATCCCCCAAGTGGTCCATCCGTCAAATCCATGTCTCTCCAGTGTAGTAGAAAGGATGTTGTGCAGGACAGAGTTAAATGCTTTACACAAATCTAGGTAGATGATGTCAGTTGCTCTTCCCTTACCCACCACTGCTGTAACCCCAGTGTAGAAGGCCACCATATTTGTCAGGCATGATTTGCCCTTAGTGTGAAAGCTTTTAACAAGTCCGGATAAATTGTAAGTAAATCTTATGGGGTTTGGTTTTGGCTTTTTTTTGTTGTTGCTATTTTTTGACTTCTGGGATGAATGACATACCACTTTTTAATCTAGAAAAGCCACATCTGAGTAGTGCTATCTGTCTGGATGCATCTCTAGCTAGTTTAAAATGAGTGATACAGTCATGCTTGATTGGCAAATTCACACCATGCCAGCTGGGTATTCATTCTTATTCTGTTCTCTGATACATGTATTAAAAAAAAAAAAAAACTAAACACTTTCCTGCCAGCTTAAAAAGCAAAAGAATTGAGAAAGAATTTGAACAAGCTGCTTCTGCAGAGCAAATTGTTGCAGAGGGAGCGAATGCCACACCAACAAAATGACAGATCTTGTATGTCTTTGAGATCACACTAAACTCTACCACATTTGGTAACTTCCATCTTTGGCAAGTAAATGTAACTTTATTGCAATTATCCAAAATTTCACTTTTGCTCACCTCCAACTGCACTTCTGTGAAAGTAGGAAGCTCTACAGATTATTGAAAATTGGCATCCTTGGTGAGTTCTTGAACACCACTGGCAATTTTTCAGTCCCTTGCTGGTACACACACAGTTTCTGCCCACCACCCCCATACACACCTTATTTTTCTCCAGTAATTGTAGAAATTAACATGTACAAACGAAGGGAAGCAGAGAATATGAAGGGACAGAGAGGATCTGCCAGACCAGTGAGGGTGATTTCATTTGACAGAGATCTGGATAGGGTACAGATACACTTAATTGTGAAAGCACTGTTTTATTTCATCTTAGAGAACAAAATGGAGAGCAGAGATCTATAACTTAGTGAAACCATTAAAGTGTTGTTTGGAGGCCCCTGTGGCCCTATGCATCAGACAGTAGAATCCTGCTCTTGCCAGGTATTTCGTCAGAGACCTGTGCTTATTGGTTTCAACTTTCATTTTTACCCCCCACAAAATCATGTTTCCAACTGCTGTAGTTATGAAGAAAATATTAAAAATATCAAGAGTATAAAATGGAACAGGATTCACAGAATCAAAGAAACACAAAAAGGTTGAGGCTGGAAGGGATTTCTGAAGGTCATCTGGTCCAACCCACCCTGCTCAGGCAGGGTCACTTAGAGCCAATTGCCCAGAACTGTGTTCAGATGGTTTTTGAATATGTCCAAGGATGGAGACTCCACAACCTCCCTGTGCAACCTGTGCCAGTGCTCGGTCACCCTCACAGTGAAAATGTGTTTCCTGATTTCAGAGAGAACCTCCCATGTTCCACTTCGCGCCCATCGCCTCTGGTCCTGAACAAAAGGTGTTGTCCAACAAAATGTAGAATCAGCTTCAACAGAAGGCTCAGTTCTGTCATATAAACCATTTCACTTTTGTTACTTGATTGAAAATACTCATTTTTTCCAATAGTTGAACTTATTTATCTGTCTCCATTGTTTTTTTATTCATCTTCTGTGCCCAGAATCTCAAATGACACCTACCTAAACCTGCCACCCTCAGTATTTGCAACTTGGATATTATGAATAAGAATCTTCAGTGTACAGTCCCACTGTATTCTGATAGAACAAAATGAGTGCAAACCCAGGAAAGGACCAGGTGCCACTAGCTATGTAATTTAATTTCATACATAGTTCATTAGCTAAACTTTGTTTTTAATTAAAATTTCTTTTTCAGCACCATAGTATTTCTTCTGTATTATTCCTGAATGCTTCAGCAATCAGAGGCATGGCCCAGGATTTACAGTAAGGTCACTGTGTAGAATTTGGAAGTCTATCCAACAGACTCAGCACGGGGTTTTCTTGCCACACTTACCCATGCAAACATAATTGTGGGGAAGTTTTCTTGCCTGGAAGGCTCTTCGCTGAACAGGAAGTGTGTTTAGCACAGTACTCTCTTGCTCCTTTCAGTCCAGGACTAAATAATGTGGCACCAGTCTCAGATCAGTACTTGCTCTTTGTTAAAGTTTCACATGTCTAACTTCTGGTCCAGAACCTTGATCAAGTGATTCAAGTATTTAACCCCACTCAAAGTTGGGGGTGGGGGGAAAGACAGTTTGGACCAAACTGAATTTGCTGGCACAGTAATGAGAACAAAGTGAGGGCAAGAGCTCAGTAAAAGCTGGGAAAGAGAAGGCTGACTACTACTTTGGCCCTCTCTCCACCAATATAAGTTCATTGTGTCTCTGGGGCAAGCAACACAAGCAGTGGCCATTTTACTGACACCCTGCTGCCCTTTTAAGCTGTGTCCTTTTCCAGTGCATAAAGCTGCCTAAATGCCTCACCAATTTTTGAAGCAGAAACATGTTCAGGCTAGTTGTTATTAGGAAGCTGAGAAGTCTTTCTCTTGTTCTATGCTACTCTGTTTTTGATTTTCTACTCCACTCCTGTAGTTCTTCTCTGTTCCCCTCCTTCTATTTTAATTTTTAATTTTTGAGCTGTTTCCCTACATTTTCTGCTTTCCGCTTTTCCATTCAACATGTGCCAGACCTCTTTCTCCTCTTACACTTGTTTTGCCTCTTCTTTCCCAGAATATCTTTATTCAGTCAAAAGGCATGACTGAAAGGCCATTCGAGTCAATAAGATGATTTTTAAGAACCAAGCTAGAGATCCATTTCTTCTCATTGAATTTCCTGTCACAATGTCCCCATGAATCAAGAAATATCACTGAGCCCACTTTACTGCTGGGAAAACCAGGACACCAAGAGATTTCTTTTTTTCCTACCAGCAGCCACAGGAGACAAAGGATCCTGCAGCAATTGCAAAACAAAATCCTTACCTTTCAGAACCCAGTTTCAAATACATGCTTCTCCAGTGCATTTTGGTTCCTCCCAACACTAACACCTTCTTCTGACTTTTATTCATAGTGGTGGCAGGAACAGTAGTGGAAGCCTGAAAACATTCTCAAGGCTGGCACAAATATGTTTGCCCATATTACTCATTCTCATGCATCCATTCAAAACTATTTTTCTCTTTTCTTGGCTTATATAGTAAGATATGAGCTGTCATTTAACACCTTCACATATTTAGGTCTTTTAATCTTTCCTCATTAATCAATGCTTTAGTACATTAATCAGTTTGTTACCTTTTCTCAGTTTCTTCTAATTTGTTGACATCTTTCTCTTATTCAAGTACTGCCAGACTAGCTGCTGATTGGTAAAAAGGATTTCCAGATGCTGATAAATGCTTTTGTCACTTATTGATCAGATTGTTTCAATTGTTTGTTAGCGAATTGTATTTAGACTGCAGCTAATTCCCAGCATAGTAATCTCTTTGTGCCTAGGTGTACCAATAAGGTCACATCTCACTCAGTTGTGGAGTTCTTCCACTGCGTTCATAAAATCATGACAATTTTTCTATCCTGCTGTCAGCTTTTGGCACCCTCAAAGGCAAAAATATAGTATATTTCATTGAATTTAATCTCCACTGCCATAACAGTTCTTTGTATTCTGAATTAAATGGGTGTTCAGTTTGCTTTAAGTGTAATCTTCAGTTAATGAGTACTAGGGCTCTTGCCAATTATGCCCCTTGCTTTGAGAATACCCTTCACATGGTTATCTGCAATTCTTAATCAAAATGCAAAAGAAGATTAAAGAATGACATATTTTATGCTGCATTTAATTGTCCCCAGTGACTGGTTTTAGTAGTACATTACACAGTAAAACATTCTCAAACATTTTTGTCAAGGACTTCTCCAATGTCAATTTTATTTTGTTTTAATTATTGTTACAGAAACACCCAAGTGGATGGAGCATACAGTTTGTCAGCCCACTAAGTCATACAGAAAGGGACTACTACTTTCCCATGTCGTGGCAGTGTGCAATTCAGAATTACATAAGCTTTTCTTTATTGCTATATTTCATTGCATTTCCCAGTCTGATTTTCTCCAGCCTTCTGCTGTTCTCATACTCCAGTTTTGCATAACTTTTCAAAGTTTATTAACCATTTTCATCATGCTGTACGTTGATTTCTCTCATTATACAATTAGCTTTCTCAAGCATAGTCATATGCTTTGTTATGAATAGCTATATTTCTCACACTTGTATCATTACCGAACTGTCCAAACTTCATTTTCTTAGTTATTTTAATGTTTACATAACACAGACAGATTACTTTGTTCTTGATTCACGTTATATATAATGCTTATAAGCAAAAAGCAATTACATTATCATTATGTTAATATGTAACTATATACTTAATAAAACACAACTGTCAAGGAGAAAGAGAAATTATGTATTTTTTTTTAACATACACAGTGATTGTGGCATATAAAAGAAGAATTAGACCAGGTGCCAACTCTAGCCTTATGCACATTCAGGTTAGTAAGGTATTATTTTCTAGAATAATGACATTCTTAAATGATGATATATTCTTATCTTGTTTCTCCACAAAAATTCAGAAAGAGGTTCTGAATCTCATGGAAGCTCAGTATGTGTCCATTAACATAGTAATATGCTTTTTCCAGTGGAGCACATTTCTAAGTATTTGCAAGCCATTACTTATAAATGGGAGGTTTATTGGATTTCCAGAACCTTGTGAAATCTCCTTTGGTGGATAATAAAGCCAAATGAATATATTTCCAGAGGAACTTGTCTAATATGATTACGTTTGTGCCCAGAAATATGAGACTATTAAAGATTTAGATTGTCCAGAGCATCAGCTATCTTGCTCCATGTGTTTCTGTCTGTTGTAAGTTATCAATATAAGACACTGACCCATTGAGTGAGCTCTTACACCATTTGAAAAGTGACAGCTGGTGCACCTTGAATAGGGTGCAACTGGAAATATGGCACTTTTGGTTCATGCATAATAATGTGTTTGTATTGAATTAGGATGATTTCACAATGGCTTGCCCATTTTTTTTTTTAAGGTAGCTGTAAAAGGCATTTCCATCAATCACTTACACAGCTGTAATAAAGGTCTGAATTCAGCTTCAATCTTTTTGACAGAATGATTTAATAAGTAGTCCCTTCATATCAATAGTGGAATTTCCACTTGGAAAGGTAGGAGATGAATAGAAATATTTGCAGATAGGGCAGATCTCTTGACTTACTGTAATTACGTGATTTGTTAGTATGCATCAGTGTCTCCTGTCCTAGCTTCCGCTCAAGAAATGTTGTGCCTCTTCCACTAGATGGATATACTGAGATAAGTATTCATTTGTTTGAAGACCACCTGCTTCTGACAGATTAAAAGTAC
The DNA here is from genome assembly GCA_036023395.1 of Myiotriccus ornatus. NCBI lineage: Eukaryota > Metazoa > Chordata > Aves > Passeriformes > Tyrannidae > Myiotriccus > Myiotriccus ornatus. Next base: position 90,325,504 of record JAYRBT010000082.1, on the reverse strand, counting down.
TTTCTGTTTAAAGACCGAGCTCCTTCTGTGGGGTACTCCCACCACAGCTCTGCTAGGTTGCAGTGGCCGGGCACTGCTCTCCAGACTTCCCAGGCCATCAGCAGCCTGGAGGGCTTTCCCTCCATGGACTGCTCTGCCACCTGACATGGGCACAGATGACTGTTGTAGGGATGAAACCTCATTGCCAAGCTACTGAAATACTGGAGTCCCTGTTGTCTCCTAACATATCCAAGTTTCTCCACTGGAATGTGGGGGGCCCACCCTTTCCTTTTCAAGGCACATGGCTGGTGTAAACACATCCAACATACAACATCTGCATATGCTCTTGAAACAACATTGCTCTATATTTAATGGTTGGGGTTATTTTGTAGAAAATATGGGCAGCATTAGGGTACAGATTCACTAAGTATTGCAGTACAATATCAATTACAGACAGTTTTTAAATGTGACATTTTTGTCTGTATCACAGGATACTTCTAAGCTTGTAGGGTTCGAGTAAGTCCTTCTCCCTGCCCAAGGATATGTGTTTTGTGTCAGGAAGTGGCACTAATTGCTTGTAAGTAGGGAGCAAGCTAAATTGGCTGAAATATATCAATCAATATGAAAGCACCAGCTAAAACTATTAAGAGAGGTGCACTCCATCTTGCACAGAGAGAAATTATATGACTATCATGCAGCCCCAAGAGATGCAATGAAATGTTATTCATATTTGATTATTTCCTCCCTCCCTGAAAGACATTGTGGATACCGATGTGAGTCATAGTTAACTTTCAGAATAACATTAATCCCTTTGTTCTTCATCAAGTCATGCATGCTATGCTGATGGTCAAGATGATGAAAGGAGTTTTACTTCATAAGACCCTGAACTTACTGCACTTTTTGCTTTTACAAAGGGAGAAATGGAATTGCATCAGGGCCACAAAAACAGCAGATTGCTCTAAAAAGACATATTTTACCAAAGCACTTTCTATGCCTACCAGCATGGTCTGTAGTGAACTTATTGTTGACACAGCTCGGGATATTTATATTCCTTCTGGAATAGCACAACATGATTCTGAATGTCGTGTGGAGCTTGACAATAGGATTGCTACCATAGGAAAGAGAACTGGTTCTGAACTGTGTTCTGAATTTCAATCCGCACGCAATGAACTTTCACATGAAGGCTGAGGGAAAGTGAGAGATAACCTGCTTTTGATAGTTGAGTTGAATTTCATGGAGCATTATTTTAAACCTTGTATTGATTAGTAACAAGTATCAGTGAGATAACTCACTTTTAAAAGAATGTCTGAGTGAATTTGTAGTAATGACGGTAGCATCTAATCTGCTTTTAAGCCTCCATTCTTGGAATAAGAAATGTTTCTGTTTATTCAGCATAATGTTTTAAATTGAGCAAGAAGACATATATCACAGTTTTTTTAATGCCATTTTTATCTCTGTCACTTGAGGTTTCTGAAATGTGCAATATCTATATTACTTATGTATGTTACTTTTGAAATACATTTTAGCGTGCAGGAAAGTATGTTTTCCAGATGGATGTATTAGTTGTATTGGTTCCTGGCATGCACCGCTGGAGATAAGGACTCTTGTTTGAAATAGCTTCCTGTACATACCATCTTTTCACATTATACCCACTTTTAGCAAGAATCTATCCTTGGGAACAAATGGTGGAAGGGCTGTTAAAGTCTCCTTATGCTCTACAATATCACAGTTTCTCTGGCATAGCTGATGCTGGATGAGCTCAAAGCCAAATCCAGTCAGTGTAACTGCAGAGAAAATGGTTAAACTGTTCTCACACTAAAAAACAAGGTGCTTTGAATTTGCCCTCCAGAGCACACATGCATTTTTCGTATCTTCATCATACATGGGTCTCCCACACCATCAGAATGTGGTTTTTTATCCTGGTCTCCACTTCCTCTTCCAGGACAAGACACATATGTTGAGATTGTGCTGCTCACCCACTCACCCACTCACAGTTGTGAAAAGGACTGGCTTGCTACCAAGAAAACCAAAAAAACCCAAATCAATGCATATGCCTCAGAGGTGGATTTGGTGTCCTTCTCCTTTCACTATGCACCATGAGGTAGGATCAAAATCCAACTTCTATTTGCCTTCTGGAAACTTGTAGTACCCAGAGCTGTCAAAGGCACATCCTCCACTGCCTTCCTGAAAACCCTCTCTGCAAGGCAGATGGTGGGCCGGGAAGGAAAAGGGAACCTCATCTGCCTCGCAGAGTTGGGATGAATCTGAAAGCTCCTTGACAGGTAGCTTTACAGACTTCCCCACTCATCTGAATCACTGCCTGTGGCAAGGCTGACACGGCAAGAAGTACTGCAGCTGGTGCTTACCAGAGCCACAGGTTCAGACAACCCAATTTCTCACATCTCTGATTTATTTTAGTGTATAATTGAAATGAAAGATTCTGAACTGTGAGGAACATTGTAGTCATAGTGATGATGAACAGCACAAGTGCATGTGAGCATATATTTTATTAGAAAACTATTGCTGTACATGTTCATTATTTGCAAACTGACTCCTGTAGGCAATAAACTCTTTGAAAATATCTCTATCTTGGTGGCGGGTTTTCTTCTACAGTATTTTAAGACTAAAAGGTTTCAGTTTGAAAAACCTTTCCCCAACCAACATGTATGAGGATTTGGCTTTATGTTTTTCAAAAAGATGATACAACTACCCATTTGAAAAAACATCTGTTTCCCTTAAGTATTTCTGTGCTGAGTTGAAAAGCAGTTTACAAATATCTATGATATACAGCTAAAAATCCCATCTAATTCTATCATATGAACTTGAACATCTAAGAAGAAAACAATACAGATGATTTGCTTCCATTTTCTAAAGGCTATTGTAAGAGAAATAGAAAAAGGCTTCTGTTAAGTTAAGCTGTCCTGGAGGAATGATGTGCAAGGTGCCTTCCCACAAAAGGATTAGAAGTGAGATAAATTATTAATAAACTAATTTTTATTTTTGGTTTAAAAAGTTCTTATTTTTATGGCTAGGCAAATGAACATACATTTCTAAAGTTGAAAAGGCATTTTTCCAATAGGAGAAAGAAATAAAGTAAATCAGCACTACAACAGCATGATGTTGCTATTTCAAATGTCTTATTATCCGTTTGAGTTATCTAACTAATGATGTACAGGTAGAGTTTTGTTAAAGAATAGATAATCTTTTTAATATTACAAAAATGCAATCAGACAACAAAATTTAATATGAAATTAAGAAAAATTTAATCATGGCTAGGCTTCGCGAATGAAGATTTGGGAAGGGCTCTACCCACGCTTGCTACAAGCACGCTGATGGCTAAAAAGGCCAATGCGAGATAGACAAG
>JAYRBT010000082.1:90308521-90322061 GCA_036023395.1 Myiotriccus ornatus | reverse complement strand
ATTGGAAAGGGCTCAGAAAGTGCATCGCCATATCTGACTTGACTGTGCTGGTCCTCATGAAGCGAGATGATCATTTTAGGGAACTTGGGGGGACATCCTAAACGTTCTAAAATCTGCCACAGACCTTTTCTGCTCACAGTACTGAAAGCCTTGGTGAGATCAACAAAGGTTACATAGAGTCCTTTGTTCTGTTCCCTACACTTCTCTTGCAGTTGTCTCAGAACAAATACCATGTCTGTGGTACCCCTATTGGTTCCTATTGGCTCTGAAACAACATTGGCTTTCAGGTAGAAGTTCTTCTGCTGTAGCGGGTATTAATCTGTCCAAAAGAATTCTTGCAAGGATTTTACGAGCAATGGAGAGCAGAGTAATACCTCAGTAGTTTGAGCAGTCTGATTTATCTCCTTTCTTCTTGTACAAGGTGACTATGACAGCGTCACGAAGGTCTGAAGGCAATTTACCTCGTTCCCAACAGCGCACCACAAATTCGTGAAACTTAGTATGGAGTGCTTGGCCACCACGCTTTCAGATTTGAGGTGGGATTCCGTCAACCCCAGCTGCCTTGCCAGTTTTCACCTGCTGTATGACTTTAGGAGTTTCTCCCATAGTGGGGGCAATATCCAATTCAGTTTTCACTGGTTGTTGTGAAATGTATTGAATTGCTGAGTCTTGAACTACATGGCTGGTACTGAAGAGAGTCTGAAAGTGTTCAGACCATCGATCCAAAATGGAAACTTTATCTATGAGAAGCATTTGACCATCTGCACTGAGTAAAGAGCTTTGAACATGGTGTATAGGATGGTAAGCTGTTTTCAGAGCCTCATAGAATCCCCTATAGTCACTCATATCTGCACATAATTGAATTTTTTCTGCTAGATTGATCCACCACTTGTTCTGGATGTCACAAAGTTTCTGTTGGAGCTTGCTGCATGCAAGTCAAAAAGCTGCTTTTCTTACATGAGAAAAGAGAAATTTAATATGAAGGTACAAAAATAGGTACTTGTGTAGGCTGTAAGACTTATTTATAAATTCATTGACTCATAAGATACAAAAGGCCAATCTCATATTGTGCTGACCCTATCAATGTCCTGGCTAGATCCAGACCAGCATCTACTAACTACTGCTTGTACATGCAGCTACTGCATACATTCTGCATATTAATACTCAAACTACTTCAAAAAAGTTGATCTTGGAAGAGTAGGTACAAGGAAATTTAGGAATGACATCTGGAAGTTTTGTAAGTCCTCATACTAGCGTATGTTTGGCAATATTTTACTAAAGTCACCAAACACCCTGAAACCTAGAGGAACCTTATGCTCCAGAAAGCCCATCATTCAGCAGTTTCCAGATACAGACTCTCTGGAAAACCTGTCAGCCAATTTTGATGGCTAAATGTCAATAGTTGCCAAATGCTTCTTAAAAATCCGGTGCTTAGAGTCTGCTTCATTTATGATCCATTTAAAGCTGTGACAAAGACCACTCTAATTAGCAAAGAAATGCAACTTCTGTTGCAGCATCTTCCCACCACCCTTCAATTGCTCCTAACTTTGGTATACTGATTTATTCTGGGTAACAATGTTCCAATTATTCTTTCAGCACAGCAACATTTTCTTTTGAAGTGAAACCAGAACCTCCCTTGTGTTATTTTAAACTCTTTATGGTAAGACAAGAAGTAGTGAACCTTTATTTAAGACAAGCAACATTATTCCATTATAAAATGGCTTCTAGCAGTATTTAAGGAACTGTGGTTTCTCCATAATTTATTGTTTGGCAACAGGGTTGGCCTTGAGTCAAAAAGCTTGGATCCTTTTTTTTTTTTTTTGGCTTTATAAAAATCAGAAAAGGGCAAGTTACCAACTGCCAGGCCTTGGCACTTTCCGCATGTAATTTATTTTGTCCAACCTGAAAAACCTCTTAAAATGCCAAAAAAAAAACACCATTCTAATCCTGTTTCAAGACAGCATTGCACATGGAAGAGGGAGAGATGCTGATCAACCAGCCACTGTTTTGCCCCTTCAAATCACCAGAATATTCCTTGGTTGAGGGAAGATGTGCCGAGAACTGACTGTGCACAGTGTACCTACTCATTTAACAGGGCCCACAATTTCCCAAAGCCACACCTTTAGCTGGAGAGAGAAAGACTTGACAACGAATTTCCAAGGACAAGCAAGGTCTCAAAGCCTATGTTTGCATTAGCAGGCGTTGCAGCTAGCAAGAGCAGATGTATAAAGCAGCTAGTTCTGAGGACCTTCTATCCTTTTAGTATGCATTTGAGGATGTCTTCCTTCAGCCAGGTTAAAGTTGGTCACATGAGCACCACACCCTATTGGCATCTGGACTGCACCTTCCAGTTTAGTTTTATGCAAAAGGAATCACATTTGTCTGCTCAGGGACCCTTCCGTGCTGTGAATCAAAGCATGACCGTTAAGGAGGACTGGGAGATGCAGTCCAGGGTGCAGTATTGATCCAAACTCAGTAACAAGGTAGATACACTCAGTAGAGAGTAAATGTCTGTGGTTCTGTGTCTGTTAGGTGTCATTTCTCTACAGGGAATTTTGCTGTGTTCCGCTCCTCAGGGAGTTGTGCTTCCAGGAGGAAGATGATGAAAATCCAATGCTGGGTGAAGAGCTGTGAATCTGGTGCATTGCTGTGGTTCCCCAGCTGAATTGAAGTGCTGGGGAGGTATGGAGGAGAAGCAAAGAGAAGGCTAACCTACTGACGTTTACAAACAAACATTATATCTTAAATGATACCAGACTGAACATTTGCTTAACTAATTGAATATTTATTAATTACACAGCATATGAAACCACAGAAAGCAAATGGCACAACTTCTCAGCTTTGCTCTCTGTTTCTAAGGCAATAATAGAAAAGGCACAGTGTACTGCTGTGTGTTTACAGAACAGCATCAAGTTTTATTGATCACCTTATAATGTAGAATTGCGTAGCAGACTTGTATCAATTTATGTTTAAAGAGTTGTTATACTCATTCTGATCATCATGTTTCTGCTGAAGCCAAAGCCTACAATGATGGAAGTGCAAATATGTGGCAGCTGCAGCTGTGGCCAAGCCATCCTTTGATTTTGAACTAACTATTTCAACACCCCTCACCCCAAGCTCTGCTCCTAAGAAGATCACACAGGCTCAACCCTGGCAGAAATGAACACTGTCTAGAGAAATGGCATTTATCTGTCACCATGAAAAGCGTATTTGAAGTAGAAGTTCCCCTTTACTTGAAGCAAAAGGTTTCACAGCCCAACACAACACCTCACTAATGACTGTGGCTGATATTGTGAGATGCTAATTATGAAAATGCCTATGTGATGTACTCATAATTAGTCAGATTGCAAAAAATAAGTAGATATATTCTTGAAAGATCTGTTCATACAGGGCCTGGATGACAGAAAGCCAGCCACCACCTCCCCCCCCTCCATAAACATTTGTTTTTCCATTTGTTATCCTGGATCACTGCTTGCTTTCTTTCACTTTCCCTCTCTCTGCCCTTGAACTTTTTCAGTTGTTGGGCTCAAACGCTGAAATCTATTTATTATTTACCTTACCATGGGAGAGAGAAGCATGGCTTTTCATTCAAGCCCTTGAAAAACAACATAAAAACATTTCAAACAGAATTCAATCACTTATTTTCACTGCTTTTGGGGTGTTTTGGCTTTTTGGGGTTTTAGCAGAGCAACTGTCACTGAAGTTTATCAACTCTCCTACTTGACAGCAGTATCTTATCTGAGCCAGTTTTATGCTGTGCTTAATTTTTCAGGTTGTACACAACCACACAGGTAAAAAGATCTGAGATTGGTTTTACAAAATACCTATGGGATAATTACAAAATCCTGCAGATGTGCAGGACAATCCATTTTTTTCCTCCCACATGTTAAGTCTTTTTTCAATTGTATGCCAGGCTATGACACAAATATCAACATTTCTCTGTACCAGCTTCTAAAAAACCTTTTGAATTTGACTTTTCAGATCATATTTGAACTTTATTAGGTTCTTATATAGGAGCTGCGTAAGTTATTTAATACCTATATTAAGGTAACTTACTTACTTTGAATTTATCAACTTTGGGTAATTTCGAGTTTTACTTGTGGACTGTAGGCTACTTGGGCTATAACATACAAGTTAAAAATACAATAAGACCAGAGAACTCGAAGGAAATTGTAAACGTGTACAGGGTGCAGGTGCCCAGGTGCTGGCAGGACAGGGCTTTAGGGGCCTTTGTGGTGAATGGCTGGGGCTGCCCCGTGTGGGACACAGCCCACTGCAGCCGGATCCAGTGGTCCCACCACATGGCATGGCTGGGCCCTGCAGACAACGTGGTGGTACCTTGAGGAAAATGTATTTTAAAAAGGGTAAAATGCTGAAGGAAAAATGTGAGAGAAACAGCCCTGAGGGGAGAGCTGAAGGAGTGGGAATAGGTGCACCAGGTACCTGAGCAGAGACTCCCCTGCACGCCTGGAAACCACAGTGAAGCACGTTCTTCCCTGCAGTCCATGGAGAGGACCATGCTGGAGCAGATAACCACCATGCAGCTCCCGGATGACCCCACGCAGGTGGATGTTTCTTGAAGGAAATGTGGCCCATGGAGAGCCCACACTAGAGCAGATGTATCCTAAAGGGCTGCAGCCCATGGAGAGCCCACTCTGGAGCAGGGGGACAGTGTGAGGAGGAAGCAGTGGCAGAGAGGAACAGTTATAGATTGAACGCAGCCCTCATTTACCATCCTCCTGTGCTACTCAGGGTTGGGGGGAAGAAAGAGAAGTCGGGGATAAAGGAGCAAAGTTGACCCTGGAAAGAAGGGGGGAGGGCATTGTAGCTTTTTGTTGTTGTTGTTTATCAGCATCCAATTCTATTTTATTTGGCAATAAATTAAATTAATCTCTCCCAAATTGCCCATTTTGCTTGTGATAACCAGTGAGTGATCTCCCTGTCCTTGTCTCAATACAAGAGTTATTTCAATCTATTTTTTTCCACATCCTATTGAGTTGGGGGAGTGCAAGTTCTGCTGGCTGGGGAACTGACAGCCTTCCAAGGTCAACTCACCACAACCAGAAAGCATCCCTGTCTGACTAGAAGGGAACAATCAGAAAATTTTAGGAAGTTGAGAGCTAAATCATATGCTGTCATGAAACCTGATGACTTCTGAGCTCATGGGAGTTTGATGTTGCCTTGAGACTATGACTGGAAATACAGTCATTCTCTATAATCCAACCTCTGATATCTGCAGAGCACATAATGCATTTTAAGGAGAAATAAAGAATACTTCAAGTTTACCAACAGAGGCTCAGTTGAAAAACTTAGTGTTTGTTAAAATATGCATTGTGAAAAATCTTAGAAAACTTAAGGGAAAAACTTGCAAAAGCCTTTGGTAGGATCAGTCAATTTCCAGCTGAACTGAACTTTAGGTAGGTTATTTCCATTCTTCTATGACAGAAAGGCTTAGTGGTGGCTGACAGGCTTTGTGACTTTGTGAAAAATTCAAGAGCATTCCCTATGCCAGGACTCTGTGGACATGACGGCAGCTGGACAGAGCTGGAATAGAGGCTGCTCAGCAAATCCTCAGCAGCATAAGGAAGGAAGCCAGCAAGCACCAGAGCCTCGAGGATCCAGCTGCACAGCAAACCCACCACTCTTCCTCAGCAAATCATCTGGGAAGCCACCGGTTGCCTTCCATTTGTGATTTCACCTGGAATTTCTGCATCTCACTATCCCCAAGCAAGCTTTATATATCCTGTAATTGCTGCCCTTATTCCAGGATCGCAGAAGGTTCAGACTCAGATTTTAATTACAGCGCACACAAAATGTGTTTGCATTTGTTTGCTTATTTTATACTTGACAGCATTTAATCTATGCTGAAAACCTTACTTTTATATCAGTTGGATAGTTCTGAATTCTCAATGCTGAGTGAGAAAAATTACAGTTCATATATATGAGTATATATAAATCATCAATTTTATCATTTTAGACCAAAAGAAAGCAAGTCCATCTGGATTTTGTGGCTTCTGTGATGCACAAAATTATAATAAATCTAAACTCAGTTTGTTAACATAGTTTAAGAAAGTTATAGAGGTTTCTGAGGGTTCTACGTTATATGAGATGCAATTTTCTTTTGCTGTTTCCATCTTCATATTTTAGAAACTGATATTTGTGTATAATTCTACTTAAATTAACCTTACCCCAGCCAAAACTAGCACAGCCTTTTATCCACTTTTACGTGAAATGCCAATCACCTCTGCTTCCAATGAAGGTAAGCAGTTACGAAATTTTCTGTAGACTGACACTTAAGACATTGAACAAAGAATGTCCTTCTTGTCTTGTCTAAAACCAAGCCATTTATTCTGAAACTATAGATACATATAGTACTTTTTGTGAACCGCCACATAACAACATGAACATATTCTGTGTTTGGGGAGATAATTGTATACACCTAGCCACATGCAAGCTGTACGTATTTTGCAGCTACTGCTTAAAGATTAAGACAGTATTCATCTTAACAAATGAGAATGTAGGCCAAAATCAATAAAAAGTGTGTTAGGATTATTGATATCTGAGGTTAAATTTTGACTGCAATCAATTACTCCACAATAATAGTGGCCTTTCCACGTAATTCTTTAAGGAAATCCTATTAAGTGGGCAAGAACTAGTAAAGAAAATAAACAAACCCTCATATTTCTGTTCTGGATCAGTATCAATATCTAGTGCCAGAAAATACCACTAAAATTAATTGTTCTCTAATGGATTTCATTGGAAAGAGAACTTTTATAAACATTTCCAGGTTTCAGTTTTTTTCTTTTTAATCACCATAAAATTCAGAATTTAAATACAGGAAATCTTATTGCATAGGTGCACAAGTTGTTACTGATTGCCATTTCAGCTGCTTAAGTAAAAATTCTAGCTTCTCAGGACTCAGCTGGCAATTAGTACCAGAATTACACTTAAGTGTACAGCTACGTGGGTAATTCACATCAGCTCTGCAAATCGCTTCACATGCTCTTAAGCCATTTCTTTTCTGTATCATTCCTTAGTCATAATCAACATCGTTCTTCCTGTTGCTGGAATTGTTTTAGTCTCTGCAAGTTATTCTAGTTTCTTCTCTTGATGTCATCCCTGGTAATGGGCAGCAGAGAAGAAGTGAAGTGCTAAGATCAAGTGGTACCTGATATTACAAGTTTACCAGTCATGTGGTACATGATGATTTGGCTTGACAATAAAGAAAGCTGCATGGACACATGAAGAAAATATATCCTGGTAACTGCTCAGGGGCACTTTCCTACCCCAGAGCAAATATGATATGCTTTTATAAAGAGACAAACCATCTTTGGTTCACCGTGAGGAAATAATGTGAGCGAGGGTCCCTGTCATGGAGAGTTTAAGGCACAATAATTTATTTTCCTTCAGCAAGTTATTCCTGTAATTTTCCCTCTCAAGCACAGCAGCTGCCAATTCCCACAAATGTCAGCAAAACCCCATGTAGCGACTGCCTCCACCAACTGACACCTGCACTTCTGCACGGAATTATGGGGCAGGAGGCTTGAGATGAAGAGAAGAGACTTGCTCGTAGATAAAAGGAAGGTTGGAAGAGTAACAAAACTAGAATTTTGGATGTGTAAAATGGAAGAGGAGGCTATGAAGGTAGGTGTTTGTGATAAAGAATAATAAAGGACCCTTGGGGCTTGGAAATGGTGAAGTAGTAGCATGAAGTTGGAAAACAGGGTTTAGTTGGATGCACTGCAGAGTGGCAAGGACTGGTATGGCTTCCGATAGCCAGAGGGGTTGGAAATGAATATGAGAGCTTTAGAGCTGGGATCAGAGCAGATGGTGTAACAGCAGGGTGTTGTTAGACATGTACGTAGAGGACTAATCGGCTGGACATAAAAGTGACTCAGAATCTTGGTGTTGTCCCCATACATTGCTTTTAGGAAAAAAATCTTGCATCTCTGGACAAAAATGGAGTCATGCAGACCCATCCTAGTATCTGGAACACTGCTCTGGGAATCTGGGTCCTCCACTCGCTGTCCCAAGCAGTGTAGCTGTGAAACCTTGCTACAAAATACTGTGCAATGGGATCTTTTTGCTCCCTTTTGTCCATCTTTCTCACTGTTTAACTTTTCACAGAACAATTACATACCCACTGGACCAAGAAGGATGTTCTGTCTATAGAGAAGACGAATTACACGCTGTCATCCAGAGCAGGACGCTGGATTCTGGTCTTTCATCTCTCTTCTGAAGACCATAACATTTGTGGCATTCCCCCCCCCCGCCCAGGTTTTGAATAAAAGAGAATGGACAACACCCTCTTTTTACAGCCTTCTGAAATAAAAGGTTGCTCTGCACTTTCTTATCTATTATAGAAAGGGCTAAGGCCTTTCTAAACTTCTCGTAAAGTTTATTATGTTTTGGGTCAATGAAATCCTAAATCCCTGCAGTCCAGTGTTAGGAGGCTAAATGCTAAGGACACTGCTACTTAAGAAACTTCTGTGTTTCCTCCTAGCTAGATGAAGTGACTCCTGGTCCTAATCTTAGATACCCATATTTCTTCAAGGAGAGAAAACACAGTATGTGGAAGTGAGGATGTTAGAAATTTTTCTAGCTGAAAATTAGGTATGTCAGCAAGCAGTGTTCAGTGGGCAGATGTCCTTGAACAGGTAGGCCATGTTGATCCATCATTATATTGGACAGCAAGTCCTGAGTCTTCCAGATAAGACTGGCTCTTTCACAGGCCATGCAATGCACCTTTCAGTCTCCATAACTGCTGCTGTATGAAAAATAGTACCAAATATTTCAGATTTATAGAGAACAATATTAGCACTTTAAAGGAGAACCTTCACAATAAAAATGTCGCTATTAACATTTTAAAAGAAAGAAATTATACACTTGAGAGAATTGAGTAGCCAGTTATAACAGCTTTATTAAAACTCACAGCATGCTGAACTCACAGCTTAGGAAATTAGATCGCTGATAGTGTTTACACGTATTAGAATTTCTTTAATGAATATAAAGAACATTTTTTTCCACGCTAAATGATTAAAAAGAAAATGGCAGACAGTGTAATAAAAATGCTGAAACAACTGGAGGACATTTCAAGGCACAAATGCAGCCACTCTTGTAACTGCTTTGTTCAGTACTGATGGCAAATGGGAAATTTCAAAGATCTGTAAAGAAACAGAATATATTTTTTTTTTTTTAACCTTAACTTCTATGCAAATACACAGTTTTATGTAGCTGTTTAGATTTCAGTCTGAGGTCTATCTAACACTGAATGTCTCACGTAGGACAAGATTGCAAGTATTCTCTCAAAAGATGCCAGTTAAACAGCACATATATTTCCACATGCTTTCAAGACTTTCTTACAGTCCTTTTTGAGCATCCTTTTGTCTTTAAAAGTATAGCCAGACCTCATGCATTTCCTGCCAAAGAATATCCTATATGAACATTTTAAAGTGCTGCACCTTGCTTTTCATTCCATTTGACAGTAAATGTAATAACCTTTTCTGAAGGCAATGGGAAGGTACATGTCTGTGCAGTGGTGAGAACTTTCTGACAGCATTGCTGAGCTCTCATTTGCAACTAGTTTTATACAATTCTTATTTCTCTAAGACATATGTGCATAGCATAATAGCATAGCAGTAGAATAAATCTAACATTGGCAAGCAAGAAAGTACAATGTGCTTTCTCCATACTGTTAATCATTATACAATCTCTACTGCCTACTTATGCTACAACTGCAGCATAAAATTAATTTCTTTAATATTATGACCAGCTAACATATTCTTACAGATTTTTCTTTGATAAACCTGATATTCTTAGAGGCTACATGTTTTAAAACAGGGCCAAGGACCATCCTTTGGCCACATGAAGACAGATGATATACAGCATGCTTCATCTCCAGATGGCTCTCTCTCCTCTCCCTAATCACAGTGGCTTTGTCTGCATTGCCTTTGAAGGACTCAGCACTGGCGAGGCTGCACCTGGAATCCTATGTCCAGTTTTGCCCCTCCCCCTCACTACAAGAAGGATATTGAGGTGCTGGAGCAAGTCCAGAGAAGGTCAATGGAGCTGGGGAAGGGTCTGGAGCACAAGTCCGATGAGGAGCAGCTGAGGGAGCTCGGGGTGATTAGTCCGAAGAAAAGGAAGCTCAGGGGGGACCTTATTGCTTTCTACAACTGCCTGAAAGGGGTTGTGGTGAGGGGGGGGTTGGCTTCGTCGCCAAAACCCAGTAATAGGACAAGAAGAAATGGCCTCAAGCTGCACCAGAGGAAGGTTAGACTGGATATTAGAAAAAATATCCTCACCGAAAGGGTAGCCAAGCACTGGAAGAGGCTGCCCAGGGAAGTTGTTTAGTCGCATCCTTAGAAGTGTTTCCACAGGATGCATATTGGCTGTCATTGAGCTTCTGCAACCACCTCTAAGAGGTCTTTGCAAACAAGCAGAACATGCATTAATTAGATAAGCCATTAGAGGCCAGAGTAGCATAAGCCATTCCCTAATTTTTTACTAACTGATCCTAAGTATACTGAAGTCATTAAAGGTCCTTTTATTGATAGTCACAGAACTTTGGATCAGATCTTGGGTATAGCTCAGTGATGGAAGACAGTAATGATATTTTGCTTATGTGATGAAGTCATACTGTTATCTAATATTGCAAACACAATGTAATAGTAAGGAATGTTGTTCTTCCCTTTTAACCCTAGCGTATACATCACAAACACTGCATCTGGTTCACCCTGCTTTCTCTCATATCCATAATATTCCCATGCCATAAGAGTAAAATTTTGTAATTCCCTTTCAAAGCCTGCTGGACATTCTGACTCCATTACATTTACCAGTAACAAAGTATTCGTGTTGTCTGAAGTATAGCCTTTGACAACTTTAAATATTGTGCTTTCACATTTCGTGTTCTACTTTGTTACTTTCTCAATGTTCACAAAGCCTGCTTACTTTACACTATTTGATATATAGAACTTGCACAAAATTCCTCTTTTAAAATTCTTATTATATACAGATTTCTCTCCTCTCCCACGTACACTCTTAATTTTCATCACTGCTGTCAAGCTTGTCAAAAAAAACCCCAATCAATATGAATCAAGGATTCAGACTACAGATATGCTGTAGCAATATAGCAAGTCACAATTTACATACATTTTCTTAGGTAGATTCCAGCCTACCGCTTATCCTGTAATGCTAAAGGGATTTTGATCTGCTTAACCCCTATGAGGTATGACAATATGTATTGTACTGCATGGTTATGGCACAGCACTGCTGCCTGCCCCTGACACGGTAAGGTAGATCACAGATTACTGCTGAAAAGGTAAGTATGCTATGCAGTGTACCCTAAAATCTTCAGACTTACTCAGACTACTCATCAGCCCCACTAAGGGATGTGCAGGAGATGCTTTTCTTCCACTCTCTCAACTAGGAAGGCCTAAAATTCTCTTTCCTGTGCTGCTGCTCTCAGCAGAACAGAAAAAAATAGAGAAGATTGCCCCTTCCTGTTGCCACTGCAGCTGCTTTTAGAGGGAGAAGGCTGTGCAAAGCAATGCAGGAAAAAGTGGGTAGGATCTTTCCTACCCACAGACAGAGAATGCTGTGCTGTAAAGGATGTAGGATGAATATGGTGCAGCTGACTCCACAGGGAGTTCACTACTGCACTGAACTTCACCACTCTCTGCTCAGCCCCACAGCGTGTGGCATTTCTGAAGGAAAGGAGGGCTAGAATTCGCAGATCCTTCCAGAACATCAAATGCATCCAACTTCTAGTAAAGGAAAATATAAGGTACCACTGCCCATCTCCTGACCCTGGAGGATCCTAGAACAAGTCAAAACTGGGAACTGTTCATTTTGCTCTCCTGTTCAGCAGTGCATGGGGAAAGGAATATGATAAGTCTAAGCTCTCAGTCAGTCATGCTGATCACAAGTCACAGGCTTATGTTCACTGTGCCTTGATGATACTCAGGCACTGAGTCCGCTGCAGGTAAAGGAAATTATATTTCTAAAAGCTACCACTGTTAATTTCTTCTTAGAAAACTTCATTAAAATATCACCTTCATTAATCTTTTAATGAACTCCTTTGGCCTTTTTCAAATAGAACATGTGTCTTCATCAGGAGTTTATTTCTGACCCAGGACATGGTCAGCGTCAATTTGTATAATTTAGTTTTCTTCTGCCCTAAAACTGTTATGCTCCGCTTTAGCTTTCTTGCTATCTTTGTTATCACACATGTTGATTTAATTTTTGATGTGTAGCTTTAAAGACAAGAAATAACAGCTATATTATTCAGATATTTCAAACTACATTGGTTTATTTGTCTTTTGGGGTCTCTCTATAATTTTAGTAAGTTTGGGGGTAAAAACTATACTCCTTAAATTTTACTAGAATTATGATATTGCAGAAAGTATTAGAGAACAGTAGACTCATCTCTGTCAAATGATTTAATTCAAGTTATTTTTCAAGTTATCACAGAGCTGTGTTTGGAGGACACAATTAGACAAATACATTTCTTCTGGTGTGCTACAAAACCTTGAGATTATTCAATTTTTGCTCAACTGAAATGCAAAATCCTTTTCAGTGACTATTCAGGAGTTAGATGTCACTTTCTTCTTATTTTGGATGCATCTGCCATTCCTTTCTTCAGATAATTAAAATAACAGATGGGGTAAAATCAGCTGTTCTTCAGCAACACTATTTTTTCTGCGTAGAAGCAGAGAATAAGGATAACTTATATATATAATAGCTGTTATTATTTTTTTCTCAGTAATAATGGAGCCAATTGATATTTATGCCAAACACATACCCATTACAACAGCAGCCCATCAGCAGATGCTAACCAGCAGCACCTTAACTTACAGAGGGATAGCTACATTTAACCAGTACTAATGGACAGAGTAAATAATATGAAGGTTGATATAGCGTGTGTAATTTTTAGCGATGCCAACCTTTAGCATGTGAGGGGAAAAAAAAAGGCAAAACCCCCTATAGTGCTGGACTGCTGCCCTGAGGAAGCCATAAAGAAAATAACTTACTCCAGCAGGGAAAACAAACAGACTGAGCCTTAGAAGTATTCATAGAAAGAAATCAAACTGCTTTACTCAGAGGTGCAAACATCATACTTTGCAGTATAGTTCTTGCATGGAGTCAGAGATGATCGAGATCTGTTGCAAATGATCCCTGGTCAAGGGTCCAAGTTGTGCTGGTGAAACTTTCTGCCTATCCATGGTCATCAGTCAATCTGTCTTAAGCTGACAGCTTTATTAACCTCATAACTAGAGAAAACAGAATTGCTCATGTAAAGAGATAGTGAATATTTTTGCTTAAGATTTATGAGCTTTTCCAGGAAAAGGAGAAAAAAAATACTCTAGGCTTATCTGAAAAGTCACTTGTCAGTTCTCAGCAGCATAATGGGTTTGTTCATTTGGATACTGTGGACTATTTATCTGCTGGTTTGTTCTACAGGGAGATATATATATATAATGGCCAGTCTTCGCGAACGAAGAACCGGGGAAGGTCTTTACACCTTCCAGCCTGCGCATTG
>JAYRBT010000082.1:90280953-90303213 GCA_036023395.1 Myiotriccus ornatus | reverse complement strand
AGACAGAAACATATCCCATGAGTGTGATTCAGGGGTTCCTACCCTGATCACAGCATGTGAAAAGGATTGTGCCTACAGCTCTCCTCTCTGTCCTGAAAGAGTCGTGTTTGTAATGTTTAGCTAAAGGAAATTGAAGTACAAGTATTTTCTTCAAATTAATATGATTTAAACGCTAATTGGTAATGTTAGTGATGGTTTTTCCCTTTAATTAACAATGTATAATGTAACCTTAACTACAATTTAATTGCATTATGAAGGCAAGAATATATTTTCTGAAAGATCTTGAAGGTTTTCTTTCTTGCTCTTAGGGAATTAATCCCATTAGTATTAATGTTTATCTGCTTTAAATCCTCACATATTATTATGAGAACTGAGCTCAAAGTTTAACTATCCTAAAAACTGTAATGCTTGTAAATTAAACACGTTCTACTAAATCTTAGAGACATTAGAATAGAAAAAGATGTATGGAATTTCAATGTGATTTCAGCTGTGTTAGAGAAACTGGACTTTTATTTATCTTAAGAAATGTTGCATAAATATAGATGATTAAGTTTCTGAAATTGAAAATAGCTAGTATGCCACTCACAGGAAAGATTTTGACATTGACAGAGGACACCTCTTTCCTGCCCAGAAAATAAGGTGTGAAAGCATTCCTATTTATACTTCTAAAGAAAATGGTCTGGTTTTTCTCCCCTTGGCTGCAACAGGGAAGACACTTCACTTTAGTTCCTTGGTGTTTAGGTTTAGATGGTCCCTCTCTTGAAGGGAGGCACCAGAGAAGTGGCTTTTGACCCTTGTCATGAATGATGCAATTCACCCCTCAAAGCAGCTATTTCAGACCATCTGTCAGCTTAGGCAGATACATTTATTTGGTTATACACATATAGGTCATGGTTCCAATTAATCTGTGGGCTAGAGATCCACGTGTACAGAAAAACGATTAAAAAGTCCACCAGCAAAATCATGACATTCTGATGCAACTATCTCACATTCAAAAAATAGCGCAAAATGTAAGAAACCAGGGATCCTAAAATTTATTTTGACCTAAGCTGCAAGGGAAACTCAAACATCTGCAGTGGGCTCTAACCCATTACAAATCCACTACATTCCCTCAGAGGAGAAGTTTTAGAATAACCACCAGAGGCAAAAGACCAGTAACCCAGCGATCAAAGTTGGAAATGCAACTCGAGTGAAAATTTAAATTTTCTTTCAGTGTACAATGTGCAACTGGCTGTTTCGAGTGTCAGTATCTGTGCATTCTGAGTGCAAAGTTTAGACACAAATATTGAGTTCTAAAAGCAAAGGAGTAAAGAAACAAATACTACAGGTTTCTCAAGCAAACACTGTGGAGTAAGCCTACCTTGGGTTCCCTAAATTAGATCAGCTAATATTAAGTGAAAACAGGCTAACTGGTGGAACACACTCTGGCTTTGACTGAGAATGAGAAGCTCCTGATGCATATGTTTTTGAGAAGACTGATGTAAATGAGTGGTTCCTATCAGAGTTTCTCAAAAACAAGTCCTACAAAAGAAGCTGAAAGAGCTCCATTCTTTCTTTGTGTGTGAAAAGGGAAAAGTACTATTACAGTGACATTTATCCAGCTAAACAAACTTTCCCTCAGCTTCTCTGGATACACTTGAAGAAAAATTGCAACAAATACGAATTTTTATTTAATGAAATGGTAGGTTTTGTCAGAGATTCAGAAATAGGGACAGCTATTTTTTCACGCAGTCAGGATTCCCTTCAAGTTTCTAATTCCACTTCTGAGGAGTCTCTGTGATAAGCAATGTTGGAAGTTTCGGCAAGAGATTTGAGTAAACTCTGATGACACCTTTCCTGCTGACCACCTCAGTAAAACTAAAAATATGGATTATGTGGGAAATAGCCTCCATAGAAGAGAGGAGAGGCCTCCAAAGAGGCTTGTAGGCAGCTATGACTTTCTGTGTTTTGATGGAGCCTCAGTCTCATTTTAAGTCAGGAAGTTCTTATGAACTCCACCTAAAGTAGTAGCATCCACTTTCCCGATGTTTCTGGGTGTAGAAATCATCTCAGCTATTTTTAAACAACATAACTTACTGACCCTGGTGAATGCTTAACTGGGGCACATAGACAGACTGTGGTAACAGAGGGATTTCAAGTATTGTTGGACACACAGCTCATGTGGAGTAGTCTGCTTGTTATTTGCTTTTTTAGAGTGCTACTGAATGATGCTACTTTATGGATACCTAGCATATGATCTCAGAAGAATTGACCTTTCTCCCTATAATTTCTTTGAGACATCAGGGGAGAGCCCAGAAGGTAATTTGCAATTTTCCTGCTGCCAAGAACGTCTTTAGAAATGCTGCAGTACACATCCAGGCAGCCCCAAGGCTATTATGGTTTAGAATAACTCAAGGTTTGGTGAGGCATTTTTGTTTACAATTTCTTAAGCCAATTCTTTGTCAGCTTTGAGTGTTTCTATTTACAACCTACATCACTATCCTACGAGTAATAGGATGAAAAACGAAATGTAGATGGGATTTATGAACTCTCAGATAGTACAACAGTTCTTATCAATAAATGGTGGAAAAACCTTTACTGGACGCATTCCAAAATATACCAAAGGAAAAATTTAAGGATTAAATTTCCGAACATTCAAAGTTGATCTTTTCCATTTTCAATTTTTGTGTAATTTGAGTGATACATATTTCCTGTTATTACCTTATACGTTCTACATGATTTTTCTGTACTAATAATTCTGCCCATGCCTACAATAACCAAGGTCATAACTATCCATAAAGGAAGGGTCTCTAAATAATTAGGGTGGATAGTTAAAGCTTCAGTTAATCCAATACAACTGAAACTTGGAGCAACTGATCTGCAATTTGATTGCATTAAAAAAAAAAACAGTACGTATACAGATGAGGTACCTTACCCAACGAACGAGCATCTTACAAAACATGGGAGCAAGAAAATAAAACTTGACTGTAAACTTAACAATGCTGATTTATACACAGATATGATGAAAAGACAAAATAAGAAGTATCAGCTGAGTATATTTAATACTTACATACAATACTGCAATCATAGTAAATAAATAAACATTTTTCTGGTAGTGCCAAAGAATAAAAGAAATTCTAGAACTGTAAATGCAACTTAAGATTATTTTCCTTGTTTTAAGTATCAGATAGGTATCACCTGAGATTCAACATATAAGGCAAAAACTCCCCATGACATATTTAAAAACAAAAGCAGAAATAGCACTGAAAACAATCAAGAGGACTTTAGTTTTTAACACCAACAGAAAAAATAATTTAGTTTCTGTTTATTTGTGAACAGCTCATATTCTCAGGCAATCTTTGTGGCTTCTGTGAACAATATTGCTGAGCAAAACTCAGCCAAAAAAAATGCTTGAACAAACCATCAGTGGCAATGATGAATTCAAGCAAGAAATGTAGAAAATTACTTATATGCAAGAAAGAATTACTGAATTAACATAATTTTTTTATTTGACTTTTCTGAATACATCTTCTCAGTATTTTATTGTAATAGCCAATTTATCACTTGCTTTTCCTGTACTGCTTAAAAACTCTTACTTCTACATTTTTCTCTGTTCTCCCCAAGCTATATTCCAATTTACTAGTAAAGTTATTTGAAGATATCCCTTCTAGTCTTTAATCTTTGAGAAATTCCTTCAACAGATTATCACCATTCCACAACAGAAACTTGTGATCATTGTATCTTATTGAAATTAAATAAAACTGAGTCAGACAAAGTTGATTTTACAGATATTTGAATATAGAGGGAAGTGCAGAATCAGATTCACAAGAGTACTGACGCTTTGAATTTATATTTAGAAGCCTTATTTTCTATGAAAGCAGGGAGTGGCTGGTGTTAAACTACAGTCAGGTATGTAAACATTCACAAGCATGGAGAACTATAAAGAATGTAGATCCGAGTCACCTGCTCAGACTTTATTCTACTTGTACAGATTTTGCCCATGTAACACTGAAATGAATTATTCTTTTTTCTCAAAATTACTTCATGTACAATTGCTGTATGATTACGCTCTGTCTCCACTGTCACTTTACAAAATGACAAATGATTACTTCATGTTTCCTCCTTCACAATCCATGCTTAATCAAAGTGACATGTTTCTGAACAGTTAGCGTTTTCTTGTGGAAAGTGCTACAAAACTTAAAAGTTGTATTGACTAAAACCAAAAAAATTTCCTATTTCAGTCCTTGTGTTGCCCCAGCATTTACCAGAACCTCAGGCACAGTTTCCTTTCCAATGTAACCTTTTGAGAATGTCAAAAGGGAGAATAATTTATACTTCTCCTTGAGTTACATTTCAGAAACTAGCTTTCAAAAACAGTTTACTGAAGCAACTAATCCTTAGATTTCAGAGAGAAACAACATATCCTTTTCTGTTATCTGGGAACTTCAGACTTCCATGCTCTAAGGGCTCCCTTGGTCTCTTATTTTTTTTAGTCTTACTCAAAGCTAAACAGAGATGGTCAATCAAATGCCTGCTTAACTTTTACATTAAAGATTAAAAAAAAGAGACAAATGATCTTTAATACTTTGAGCCCTGAAAACTGAATCAACAACAAAATTAGGAAAAAGTCAACTGGATTTTTAATTTAGCGGATGAGATAAAGTTAGTCAAATTACGATAAATGCTGAATATCAAGAGACATTTCCAAATAATATCTATTAAAATGTGCACTGTCTCATGTATAGGAAGAAAAATCTTCACTACTGTAATTAAACCTTGACTAATGTGGAGAAAATAATGTCTGTAGATAGAGAAGGACAACATCTCTTCCTCATTTCCCTATGAGAATGAATTTCTACATTTTAAGAATATTTTAAAAATACAAATACATACAGCCTGCAATAAATCAAAAGATGAATGACATGAATAAGTTTCTATTTGTCTAGCTATATCTTAGTTATCAAAACTGCTACAAAGTCTGCGGTGATACACTACTGGCAAAGAGAAATTGATGGCTATTTAAGCAAAATATCTGGAAAAAACCCTTAATTATAACAATATCTTTCACAACCCTTTGAGAAGATCAAGTGGGTGAATATATGGGGTTTGTGTGGCCAGGTTTTGGTAGAAGGGGGCTACGGGGGTGGCTTCTGTGAGAAGCTGCCAGAAGCTTCCCCCATCTATGGCAGAGGCAATGCCAGCCAGCTCCAAGGTGGACTCACTGGTGGCCAAGAGCAAGCCCATCAGGAATTATAGTAACAGGTCTGTCATAACATATTTAAGAAATGAAAAAAAGGTTTTGTGCAGAAGTAATTTTGATCCTTGTGGGTCCCTTCCAACTCCAAATATTCTGTGGCTCTGTGACTGCATCTAGAGAAGAGCAGAGTGAGACTATGTGAGAGGGACAGCTCTGCAGACACCAGAGTTCAGAAGGGGGGAGAATGTGCTCCAGGTGCCAGCTCGTGCTTCACCAGCCCATGGTGAAGACCGTGGTGAGACAGACTGTACCTCTGCAACCCATGGAGGTCAACAGAGTGCAGAGATCCACCTGCAGCCCATGGAGGAGTCCATGCTGGAGCAGGTGGATACCCAAAAGAAGGCTGTGATCCTGTGGGAAGCCTGTGCTGGAACAGGCTCCTGGCAGGGATCTGCAGACCCACTGAGAGAGGAGCCATCCTAGAGTAGGTTTTCCTGGTACGACCTGTGACCCTCTGCGGACCCACGCTGGAGCAGGATGTTTCTTGAAGGATGGCACTCTGTGGAAGAGTGACTCATGTTGGAGCAGTTAATGAAAAACTGTTGCCTGTGGGATGGACTCCTGCTGGAGAAGTTTGTGGAGAACTGTCTCCAGTGGGAGGGGCCCCTCAGGGAGAAGGGAGAAGACTCCTCTCCCTGAGCAGTGGCAGAAACAACTTGTGAAGAACTGACCGTAACCCCTGTTCCCCATCTCCCTGAACTGCTGCAGGGGAAAACGTAGAGCCAAGAAGTGAGAAGGAGGGAGGGGTGGGGGGAAGGTGTTGTTAAGACTTATTTTACTTCTCATTATCCTGCTTTGATTACGTTGTTGATAAATGCAATTGGTATTACTAAATTCAGTTTGTTTTGTGTATGACGATAACCTGTCAGTGATCTCTCCCAGTCTTTATCTCAACTCATGAACCTTTGTCATATTTTTTCTCTCCTGTCCAGCTGAGAAGTGAAAGAGCAGCTTTGGTGGGCACCTGGCATCCAGCCAGTCAACCCAATACAGTGAAGAATCAGCCTCCAAAAATGTTCAAGGAAATTCTGAATTTTTAAAAATTTTTTATTATTATTATTATTTTTTTTTTTACTATAGCTGTTACCAGTATCTGCTAAGTACAGAAAAGATCACAGAAGAATGGACAAGCATACAACTTGCTCCTCTATGAGCAAGTTGCACCTCTCTCAATCTCTCTGTGTCTAAAAGTAACTGGCAATTGATCCATAATGAAGTCTGTAGGCCAGAATACATACTTCTAAAAGAGAATTATAAACTTCAATTAAATAAAGCTGAAAATTATTTGGTCATCTCAAATGTGACATTTTAGAGAAGAAAAATGTGTTTAATGTATCAGATAAAAAAGCACCCATGTAGAAGACAAGCTACATTTTTTTGGCAGTGTCTTTATAAATAATAAACTTAATTGATAGGAGCAAGAAAGGATTTCTCAAATAAAGAGTATATGGCCAAGAGTTACAAATTTTTACAACAAACTGGTTTTAGCTTATTCATTACCTTCCAAAAACTTGTGCAGCTTTTGTGACACAATGTATCTACTTAAGTAAGGGTTTAGGCTAGTTTAAAATTACTTCAGTTTGAAAATCGTTAATTTAGATATGAACAATGTTTTAAGCATTTGATACATATCATTACCAATATAATCTGAGAGAAATGGGCTTTTTATGTGCTTACATTTCACACAACTCTTCTGTGACCTTTTGCTGTTCCGTAATGTACTTGCTGCTTCTGGGACTCAAAATGCTGCACAAATTTATCTTATATTTTTAATTATCTAAGTAATTGTTTTAGCAGTCCTGTCTCCCAGAACCACATTTACTACATTTATGGTGTTTATTTCTGTACTGTAGTACTTCACAGCTACTGGACTGGTAACTAGCAGTCAGGCATTTGACTGCCTTGCAGTCACAGTCCAAATGCCAACACTTTCTTTGTAACTTTTGCAGGAATCACTGACTTAACATACAGATAAATATAAAGGAAAACTGCCATGCATCTTGTCTTATTATGCAAAGCAGCACAATGATTCTTCAGAGGATTTATTAAGTAGAGAAGTGTTTTTCTGAAGAATGTTGCACCTTGCACTTAACACTAAACTGGCAGTGGTCCTGCCAGAAACAGGCAGTGGGATCTGCCTGCAAGGGATTTTAACCCTGGTTACAAGCCTGGGCTGCTGTACTCTGTAGAGCTCCCTCACCAACTTCTTGCCAGCCAGCTACAGTCACTTTACAGCGATCCTACACATTAAATCTATCAGCACATGCAATGAGCCCCTACTGCGACGACAGCTCTACAGTTTTTTGACACCATCACTATGATTATGAAAAATCAAATCCTACCACTCAGAAAATCCACTCCATATTCAAGTTATTGCGAGTTTATTGACCAAAACTGTGTAATGCCACCAGCTAGAAATTTTTGGCTGTGATGCATGCACTGACTGGCATAATTCAGATTTGTCTAAATGTCAGATTGATTTATAATAGCCTACTATCTCTCTTAATCTTTTTTTTTTTTCTGATTTTTTTTCCCATCAGCAAACTTAGCTCCTTGGTATCAGAGAAATAAATATTAGTGGAATATAAACTTGGAGATCTGCAGAGGTTTCTGATGTCACAGATTAAATTACTTTGATTTTTCCTTTTTTAAAGAGTTGTTTAGTCTTATTTTAGTAGGTTAAACAACAAAGAAAGTGCTTTCCTTGTGTAACTTCAGAGGTAGCTTGTGTGCCTGTCCTAGACGTCTTCTTGCTCAAGCTTTTGCATATTCTTTGTGAAGCAAGAGACATTTTTATTAATAGGCAGAGCAAAGGGTACAGATCATACTGAAGACAAAAAGTTAAGGTACAGAATGAATTTATTACTTGATCAGTTCCTCTTCCCCACAGACTTTCTAAACAGGAAAAGATTCATGTGGTTCACAATCCATTCAGACTTTGAATTCTGCATGAAACTACAATTTAGGACACCTTTGTGATACGCACAAAGTGCTCTTAGATGTCAAGGGTTTGGCAGGAAGTGAAAAACTCTGATCCATACCATATCCAGTACACGGAAAAAAATTATGTCTGCTGACAATTTGAAATTCTGCCAAGGCTATAGGAATTTTTATAATGGCAGTAAAAAGCACCTTTCTAGCCCAAAGACTCTTTCCTGCCAAGCTTTCAAAATATGCAGCGAATCATGATGGAATTGGAGCTGTTAAAAGTTACAACCATTTTATTTTATTACAGAAAGCACTACACAAACCGCATCAGAGGCTGCTACTCCTTCTATCACAATGCCTATACAGTAATGAAATAATTATGTCAAGCAATTACTTTTCAGATAAAAACATTGAAAATTTTTAATATATGGTTCTAAAAAGCTATTTATATTGAAGACTGAAAATGCCATGCTTACCCTTAGTTTGATAAGGCACCAAAGACCTACAAGCTTCTGAAAGGCCAGAATTTTTCTTTTTCTGAACAAAAAAAAAAAAAAAGGATATTCTCATTGTAGCCACCCTTTAAGTACTGGAATACTGTGATGAGATCCCTCTGAGCTCTGTCGTCTCCAGGGAGTGACTAACTCCAGTGTTTCCTCCAGAGAGTGACTAACTCCAGTGTTTCCTCGCAGGTCAGGTTCTCCAGCCCTTTGATCATCTCCATGGTCCTCCTTTAAACCCTCTCCTGTCAGTTCGCATGCATCTTGAACTGTGGGGACCAGAACTGAACACAGTATTCCAGGTGTACCCTGGAATTGTGTAACTGATCTTGTGAATTTTACAGTTTGAAATGACCTTTACTAATGAAGATCATTTTTCTTGTGGCTTCTAAGCCTATTTTTAATTATATAAAATTGAGGAAAATATAAACAATTGCTCATTTAAATCAGTGGATTCTAGGCTTGAGAAAAGAGCTGTGAGAAGATAGGCTATGTTTCAAAGGAAACAGTAAACCATGGCATTTATAAGACACAAAACCTGCAATTTATATAAAAATATACGGAGAGAAAATGCCCACAGAATTGAGAATTGCAGATTTGGATCAACACACACTGTATGACATCAAAACCCTCTTGGGAGCAAAAAAGATTGAAAGGAAAAGGATGCTGCTTTGTCCCTTTTAGAGTATGAAGTGTTAAAACCATCAGAGTTTCTACATAGCGACATCATAGATGATACACTTGTAACAGTAGCAAAGGGAGTGATGTTTTTATGAGAAAAAGTTGTTAGCCATGTTTTTTCTGTGATTGCAGAGAAGAAACTTTCAGTCAAAATAACTGCTGCAAATGTGGTTAAAGACAGCACAGATAAACTTCTTTTAGAAGATTTATTTGTAAGAAAAAGAAAATGGAATTTTAGATGTTGGCACTGGAGAGCTACTAAAGCTTCTGCAAGATTACAGTATCCAAAATATTAAAGATTGGCAGCAGCATTTTTTTCTTTTCTTCAGTACATAATATGTCTTTTTTCCCCCATTGTTCAGAAACAAACCTTCAGGTCTGAAGAATTCAGACCCTTTTACCATTTTTAAAGCTTTCAAACCTGGCAACTATTTAAAATCGCTTTTCTGGTTTTCCTTGCCATTCATCTATTTTCAAGGAAGATGGTAGAGTTGTTTAAAGTCTCTGCTTATCAGTTCCTAATTATAAGCTTTTGCCTTGTTAAAATGTTTGTATACAGATTCTTATAAGCATCTACTTAATTAAAAAATTATTATTTTTCCATAAAAAGACCCTAAACATAAAACTATTGTGTCCAGAGTCTGTAAAATTTTGTTTTTGAAAATAATGTTCAAAACATCTGTGCAGAGAGACAAGGAATATAGAGAGCTTAAAATACTGTATTCTAAAAATTAAAAGACCTTGCCAGTAATGAGTACTGTCAGTATACTGAATATGATGATTTCGCAGCTGCATTTTCAGCTGTCCATAATTAGAATGAATAGCACATATATATAGAACAATAATTATTGAGAATCTGTCCCAACACTGTGCCTCAGCTTCAAATGAACAATATCTATCCTACATGCACTTGTAGAGTATGCATTTGGGCACAAAATTATCATCATAAAAAAGTGAAAATTAAAATCTTAAGAGTGTGACTTAATTTTTAACAATGTTATTTACAGTGGAATTTGGAAAGTTAAGGTATTCCATAAATAATACTATATTCTAAAATTCAATTTGGTTGCCATTATTCTAAAACAGTTTTCTCCCTCTTCTGTTCGGCAACACTGTTGCACATTACTTTATTTTAGTAAGTATGAGAAAGACTTATGCCCTGAACTTGATGTTATGCAAGTAGGCAACCAAACACCTCAGGTAACTGAGTGTTTATCATGGAGAAAAAATTAAGGAAACATATGCCTGTTTACAAAAGACTTGATCAAATGTCTGCAGAATGAAGATGTGTAGAGCCTGGGAATACCATCAGACTTCAGAAGTCATGTTTATCTCAGATTATCCACTTCTTTATTTTATGCTAAGTAAATGGTCTGATCCATCTCTCTGAATACTCAGCAAGCAACAAGTTTTTGACAAGTTCTGTGACATTATTACCATCATCCTTCCCTACCTCTTAGTTTGATTCTAGACTAAGGCACAAGATGAATTTTTGCTGCCAGGAAGCACAAAACCAAACACTAGGGCCTCCACTACTTTGGTGCTGGAACGCGTTTCCAGTAATAATGACTCAGTGGTTAACCCCTTGCTGCTCACATAGCTGACAGGAAGGTCTTACTCATAGTCAACAGAATACTGCCAATTTAACTCATACATCTTCAACCAAATCATCCCAAGTAACACATTTTACATATACATACATACATATGATACATATATGTATATAAATATATATATTTATGCTCTCTTACATATATGACTGTTTAAATTGCTTCAGCTCACAAACCTACTATGGATACTTTATAGTACATTGAATGGACTGTCCATAAAGAAGTTTCTTTTTAATCTTTGCATAACCTTGTGCGCAGATGCAAGCCTGTTTTGCTGACATACAGGTGACTGCATTAGTGTCTGGCACCAAATCTGACCTAATAAGCTCTTCAAGAACACTGGAGAGACAAGTTTTGACTTGATGTCTTGCTAATAGGTTCTCTGGCTTTTGGGCTAGAACAGCCTCATGGGCTGTTCAGTCAGAAAGTAGAGAGCTTGTTTGTACCTGCCATCCATACAACACTGTAGCTGAGCTTCGCAAAGCTGCCCACAAACTAATTAACCATTACCAATGTGACTTTTCTTGAGTGTTACATTTTATATTGCTGGATATCTCTGTTACCCTTAGGATGTCCTTTGATAAAGGAGACTCATTCCACCAAGTCTCACTAACATCAGTGATACTGCAGCACCGTGCTCTGACCAATGCTTCCAGTTCATGCTGTTTGTTTCTCATACTGTGTGTGGTGGTGTACAAGCATTTCAGATATGCTCACGAGCTATCCATGCTCCCAGGAGCAGTGCAAGCATTCCCATGAGCATTTACCACACTCAGGTGATGCCAAGCCAACCCATGTTTTATTACTGCAATGGTGTTGGTAGCCCTTTCCTCACCAATTCTAGTTTAAAGCCACCTCCATCAGTTCCAGCAGCTTACATCCAAAGAGGCAGTTGCATGTGCAATGCAGTATTTTGGTACTTCATTAGAAAGACTCAGATGAAGAAATATAGAATCACAGAATATCCTGAACTGGAAGGAATCCACAAGGATCATCGAAGTCCAGCTCCTGGCCTGGCATGGGACAACAACAAAAATCACACCTTCCTTGTACAAGAAGCATAAAGTAGGTAGAAAGGAAGACCAGCATATGCAGGTCCCAGGACAAATCGATGAAGGAAGCATCTGCAGAAAATAATGGAGCAAACATCGCTCTAAATGCAGTATTAGATCCTTCTGCATTTTGCATCTTTCTACAGGAGCCTTCTCTGGCTGCTGACTGAAGTGCTAGCAATTGGGGAGGTTTTACCATGAGTCCAGAAATACATGATTAAGTGTGAAATATGGTACCAGAAATATCTGGTATTCAACATTTTGAGTTATTTGAAAAAGTCTGTTTTGATTTTCTGGGCTCATGTTCGCGAAAAAATCTCTGAAGGCAAAGACTGATGAATCACTGATATCAGAAGGCAAATTTTATTATTATTTTAATCTTAAAAGAGTGGAGAGTTTCAGTCACTCAGGCTTGCTTTCAGCATTTGGGTCACTTTTTAATAATTATGATTAGTGATCTTTGGCCTTCTCTTTTCCATGCTCATTTCTGAAATACTAAAGTGTATCTGAATCAAATTTTCTTTGAAGTGAAATGACTAGAAACGTATTTTAAAGACATGAATAGTGATATTAATTTCTAAAGACATTTAATAAGCAGTACTTTAGGGTTTTAAAATAATTAGAAAACAAAGTTCAGTATGGACTCATGAATTCACAACAGGTAGATATAAGGGTTTTTATACCAAACACACATATTTAATGTAAATTCTTACATTCTCCATTCCCCTCCTTAGGATTTAAGCCATAACTGCTTATGAGACAGAGTACGGAGAATACCTGAAGGCTTTTCCGATCCACCACATTTGAGGTAGCAGTGTGAGAAATTAGGTAATGGAAAAATATTTTCCTCCTTTACCCACAAC
This sequence comes from Myiotriccus ornatus, assembly GCA_036023395.1. NCBI lineage: Eukaryota > Metazoa > Chordata > Aves > Passeriformes > Tyrannidae > Myiotriccus > Myiotriccus ornatus. The sequence goes on along the minus strand of JAYRBT010000082.1, from coordinate 90,290,343 downwards.
TACACTGTTAGTTAAAACATTCTCCTTGGAGGATAGGATTTCTCACACTTCAGGTCTCACTTTTGGTCCATCCTTTTACCAACTTGTAAAAGTTAGTCCAAGTTAATTCTTGGGCATTGGGTTAATGGCTTCAGGTAAAGCTTTTAGAATAGTGAAAAAGTGAAAAATCAGACTTAACAGAGCTGTGCTGCACTCAGTTAGCATATATTCCCATTCCATCAAGTCAGGACACCCACCCAGGATTGGCTGCCACAGACAGTATAGACAATGGTTTTCATGTATCTGTAAATCTCTAACCCAAATATCTGATCTCTGCATTTGGTGAAGCAAGCAGAAAAGAGGCACCATACTTTCTCAGGATACCAGTTATGAAGAGATCTGCTTATTATCAGGAGGCTTGGAGACTACAACTGACTTGGGTAACACCTACATAATTCTTTGTCTTCACTGCTAAAAACATTCTGGTGACACTTTGAAAAAAATAAACTCTCCTCAGCTGTGGAGGAGGGGGGAAGAGATGTGGTCATTGTGTCAGTGATTACACAATACTCATTTTCTGGGTGCTCACTTGCAACCTGATTTACAGACAGGTCAAGGACCTCTCACAGGGCCGTTTACCATCAGTTCAAATTTTTCCTTTTTAAGAAGTTGTTAGTCACAAAAAAATCACAAACTGGGTGTCTAGATTATTGTGCAACAAGCATAACAATATTTTTTTCTGATTGCTACCGATGCAGCATCTCTGCAGGAGTTCTCAGCGTTGATGGTATTGTTGAGCAAAATCAGTGGAAAAACTCAGCACAAAAAAAGATTGCAGACTTGAACTGAAATTCTTACATATAGAGTAGGATTTTCTTTTGTTGTCACTCATGCTGTATTTCCCATTTGTTTCTCTATTTTACTTTTGCACAGACATCTAAAAGCATAAATGGTAGGGGAGTTAGTATCTAGTATCAGTACGTAGAGTTTTTTAAATGTTATTTTTCGAATGTAAAAACATTAACACATTTTAGTAGCCTTGTGTGACTGACTTGGATCTGCGAATAGCACTTTTCAATTATACAGTAGGAACTGCATTACTTTGGAATTTTGTGGAGTAGTTTGTTCTCAAGATGAAGGAAGGAAAACAGGCACCTGTCTTACAATAAGAAAGTTTAAAACTGAGTAGGATGAGAAATATGAGAAAGTGACAATCTGGAAATTCTTTCATGTCCCAAGCAGAAGAGAGCATTGAACCAGCCATGGTTCACAGCAGAATATGAAGCGAAACACTTCAGAGAATCCCGATGACTAAACCCAGACAAACTGTAACATCTTAAGTAATGCACCAACACTTACTTAGCCAGGGCTGAAGAACCACCACTCAGGGTACTAAAGGACAGGCTGCTGCTTCTTCTGGAAAAGACTGTTAAGAATTAAAACTGCCAGCGCAGCTGAAAGCAAATGAAGAGCTACAGAATTTGACAGCTATGACATCAAAGGTACCTGTGTACTTGTATGTCTGAGGCAAACAATGTTTTATCTTAACAGGTTAGGTTAGGAGACAATGTTTTAGCTATAAAGGTCTCAGGCCATCAGATCACCTGAAACAACTCAGAATGAAAAAAATGAGTGCAGCACAGCACTGAATGTGCTGTCAGTGCTCAATAACAGATACACTACTTACTGAGCTGTGGTTTTGTTGTCATTGTCTGGCAGCAAGATCATTTGTTTTAATGACCTTCTGCCATCATGTGAAAGCAATAGCTCTTTTGATTGGACGTGTGGTAAAATTAAAGGCTAATTGGTATTCCACTGACAATATACAGTCGTGCCTCGTTGTGCTGCTGACAAGATCTGATGGATGCTGCTTCAGGTTCAAAGGAAATTAGTTTGATAGGAAAAAAACCCAGCAGTGCCAGGTTTTCCCGTTATCTACTAGTGTTCTATTTCACAGGAGATATTACACTATCCAAATTTAATACATACCAGGCAGAAGAAAACATAATGACAATAATCCTAAATATTACCGTGGCATCTGTCCCCTGTATGAGGTTATTTTGGTATCACAGTTTTGAAACAAGCACACCTGAAAGCAGCAATAATTTAAAACGAGTGAGCACATCAGAGTAACAGTTTGTCAAAACAGGCAAAGTCTTGAGACAAACTACAGGTCTCCTACTTCCAGAAATGTTACAAGAACTCAGAGGTCAGCTGCTGGATATCTAGAATCCCTGAATGTGCTAAGTAGTTCCAGAGGTGTAGCTTATCTAAAGTGTTGGAAGTGCCAAATGCAGTTTTAGACTTTGTCTACTTATGTACAGTTACTACAACACACGATCTATTTTGCAGAATGTAAACTAGCAGCTGTGGCATGTCCCAAGACCTACCCAACACACTGCTATTTCTTTACAGAAAGTGCCAAACAGAAATACAGCAATACTTTTAAGGTATAGATTTTCCAGTTAAAGTCTCCATCTGTAATCCAGGCTTTGTGTCAGAACAGGTTTACTTCAAATATTACCTTAATGGAAGCCATTAAAGCTTTACTGATCAGAATTTAAGCTTACATTATTCATTAAAGACAGCCTTTTAAAATGGCATGGGAATGCTAGATCCAGACTGAAGATTCTGAGATGCTAAGTATTCATTAGCTTCAGTAATTTCAAAGACATTCAGCTTTGAAAACTTTGATTTTAAACTTGTGTTTAGAAAGACATCTTTCCAAATGCATGCCTTCCAATTATCTTCTGTATCCAGCAGAGAACCTAAAATACAGCTAAAACTGCTGTGCTCATACACGCTTTTTGAATCCAGCTTTTAACTGTCCTAGCTTTCCAAAGCAATCTAAATTCCAAAACTTTAGTCCAACAGTTCATTAAACAGCTATAGCTTCCATCATTACAATCCACTTTCAAAATACATAAACAAAAGTGGCATCATTTTTCTGTTACAACAAAGCAAATCAGGATGCAAAAAAGGAACAGGCTGTGTCAAAGGGAAAGGTGGCCAGCCAGAAATCCAGTCCGGTGTTGAGCCCAAATGAAAGAGCCACAGCACAAGTCATCCTGGTGCAACACACCTTTTATGAGACACTGCACCTAAAACCGCAGATGTTTGTGCTGCTACCACAAACATCATTCTTCACCACGAATTTTCTTGTTGTAATTGAATGTTGCATTGTTGGCTCAAGTACAGAAGTGAAGGCAATGAGTGTCAAAAAGCCCAGTGCTATCCCAGCAAGATTTGCAGCCTGCCTCTGCTGACTGAGTCAGGGCACTAGAGATTCAGGCTTCTATTTATGCAATCAAATATGAAAAAAAGGAACAAACAAACGAGGAAGCTATTGCTTCTGTGTTTTTTTAATATAGCTTTTTCTAATTAAGCAAAAAGTTGTTGATGAAAGAATTTCTACCCCTGTGTTTTAGACATACATAAAACATGCATGTTCTACGATGCAGCTTTGACAACTTTTAGAAGCAAATAAAAGCTCTAAGCTCCAGATGATAAACTGTACTCAGACACTTTGACTATTATATTCCAGAGGCACATAGGAACAGAATTTCCATCCTGGGATATCTTGTAATTATGTTGCAAATTCTCCTGTGAAGATACATAATAACTTATAGTACTTAAAAGCATGCCATGTGTGAATAAATGCTGTTTTTCTCCTCCTTCAGCATCTTTCAGTAAATTGCATCCATAAGAATGTATAAAACTATCGCATACTATTGTACTGTGTATTTTGTGTGCGTGTATATATATATAGCCTTGCTATATAACAAACTGCATTGTTCTACAATTCTAAACAGGTCTCTCTGGAGTGCTTGTCTCTTCCCCTCTGCCCCCTCCCCCATTTTCTCCATATTCTTTTCTAGTATACTTTGCTGTTGTTTACCCTCTTTTCCTTCCTGAAAACTCAGCCTTTCTCTGTCTAGACCCGACACCACTGCAATACCCAAACAACAATAATTATTTATTTTCAGAGGTTACCAAATCTTGTTGCCCAGTAGAGGCTAGGATGGCAGTAGTGAGGCTGAGCATGTTTCCTCCATAGGTGGAAATGTGCAGTAGACATATGCACACACAGACGAAAAACACAGCCCTCACACATTCAGCAACAGCACCAGCACCCACAATGCTGTTCCCCGGTCTGGCTGATTAGGATGAAAGCCAGTGAGCAAGGAACACATACTCCACACTATACTTCAGCGGCTGTTCATAAACGCTCCACCTGTCCAGTAACTGATTGTTGGATCTTCTGGTGTCTCCAGTTGCTGGTACCTGGCCATAAAAGCCCTTAAAGCCTGCCCATCCACACAGGTTGCTGGCTCCCAAACCCTCTGGAGCATGTGACACACACCCTCTGACTCTCTCTGGTAACTTACTTAATCTATACCCAGCCCTGAATACCCTGATCTGACAGTCACCTCATGCACAAAGGCACATGCTAACAGGCCCTCTTACAGCTGGTCCCTTGACCCCATGGGTCCTTCCCACAGCTGCCTTGGAGCTCCTAGTCCCTCCCATAGACCACGCCCAGGGTTCTCTGGTATCTCCAATACTTGGCTCCCAAGCCTCTTATCTTACTAGCCTGCTAGTCCAGCTTCATGCTCATTAGTAATTACACAGAGTGATGTACAGATCCACACAAGACACACGTACTCCAGTCTTTCCAGTTGCTGCCACTCCAGACACACGGATACCTATGGGCATCTGTCCAGTTGCTGGCACTCAGACTTACACACACTCCAGTCCTTCCAGCTGCTGGTATCACAGAAGCATGGGCCCCTGTGACCGCTGGTCCCCTCTCCGTTCACTGGTACTTAGCTGTCCATCCACAGACAGACAGACCCTTGGCCATGAAAACAGTTACAAATGGAGTTCAGCAACAATGCTGGAAAATCAGCAGTGATCAGGTGCTTACCAACAGCCTTACAACTGGCCCTTATTGCTACTTCTTCCTTATCTTCTCACATATGTTCCTTCTCAAAACACCTTGATCTTCGTTTTCCCTACCTTGGTCCTTCCCTTAAATGTTTTATAATAAGTCTTGCACAGTCCCAAGGATTTCTTAAGTCATTATGAGATGCAAGGACAATGTCGCTCTCAGAATGACATGGTATCTGTAGTAAACCAGAGATCCTCTTTCATTAACTTGTCTGGTGAGTTACACTTAGTCATGAGGCTCATCCTCCTCCTTTCACAGTCTCAAATCCAGATCAGAGTGTTCTTCCTCGATGTTTTCCCAGTGATTTGGTCACTGGAGCTTCACGTCCTGTCACCGCTCCTCTGTGCTAATGGCAATCAGCCTCTGATCACATCATGCAGAGATTAACCAATATTCTGTGTTATTGCTACATTATCAAGCCCAGCTGAAAAAATTACAAATTATTTTCAATACTTATATTCTAGATACACCATAAGCATTGAAGAACAGAAAATACTGAAACCAAAACTACTAAACACAAGAACCCCAACAGACACAAACTGCAAAGCTTTTGGTTTATAAGTGCCTGTGATAACATGTGCAAATCCCTAGGGAGTTTTCCCAACGACTTCAATAACTGATGGATCAGGCTGCAGATGCTCTGTAGGGAAAAATAGCACAACTTTCATCTTTTATTTCTATTCTTAACCCTTTTAATCATCTTAGGGCTCATTGTGTAGAAATTATTTGCAAGCAGGTCTAAATGGAAATGTCGTAACTATAGCCATGATTTGTAGCAAAATATGAGATAAAAGCCAAAGCCCCACCCTGGCAGTTAGTGTTTCCCTGGATGTCTGTGCAGCTAAGCACAGCACAAAAGGATCTAATGCTCCTCCTGCGCAGCTTCCACATAATTATTTCTTCTGTTAAAATCTCTATTTCAGAGAGGTCTTCGGAACAGAATTTGTTGACATGAAAATGAGCCACTGAAGAGAGATAGGAGCGCAGGAGAAGGTCCTGGTAAGGGCTTAGATACTGCTTGTTAGCATCTCTGTTGAAAGACATATATTTATATATATTTTGTTACTTAAGAAACAACTGCTCTGCTCATGTGCTAATTAAAAAACCCCAAAATCTCCAAAGCTCAACTTGCAGGTTGCTAAAAAGCTGCAGCCATTCAGTAGACATAGCCAGTAAAAAACTATTTTTCTCCAGACAGAATTCTAAGTATTTTGACAACCATCACAGAACACACACACAAACTAAGGACATTGCTACATTAAGATATATCTTTAGGACTTAGAATATAATAACATCAAATATGCAATGGCTAACTAGTTGTTCAGTACGGTATTGGAGAGAGGAACTTTTTGGAAGAATAACAGAAGGAACTGCTGATTCAGGGATTTCTTTAGAATTGCAGAATGATGTTAATAGAATAAAAGGATTACTGGAGATTTTAAAGAAAAACAATAGAGTTTTGCATGAGGCTACACGGGTCCAGAAATTGTGTGGTAACAGCTTTGCCGTTTAAAACAAATTTTTGGTTTTTAACTTTCAGAGTTTTTTTTCATTTATACATTTAATATTTCTAACCACATAGTTGTTCTCAATTAAAAGTTAAAAGGCAAGGAAATATAAACCCTTCCAAATCTCAAGAAACTTTTAGGGATAGAAGCTTAGAAGGACCACAGAAGAGTGGCCCTCAGCATCATGCTCAGGGCCACTTCCCTGCTCACTTCTTCATCATCACCTCCCTTAAGTGCGTAACGTTGGGCTCGTACAACACAGCTGTGATAATGCCATGCAAAGAGACTAGAGCTGCATGAACAGCCAGCTCCTTACTGGTTCCAAACCACTACGTTTTAAAGCATTTGGACTGACACATACTCAGCAAAGCAATCATGAAATTTTTGGGCAACACCAGTCAGAGCAGTTAAAAAAAAAAACCCAAACTTTTCCACTTTCATCCTATTCTTCCTCATTCATTTCTTTTCCATGCTGAAAAGGATGTCACCTCCTGAAAAGCCCCTCTGAACAGGAAGGAAAATAACCAAAAATCCCAACAAAGATGGTCTTTTCAATTCCAAACACTCTTTTAGGAACAGAGGCCTGGAGCTACACACTGTCATTAAGATGAAGTCCCATGATTAATTAAGACAGCAATCAAACCTCTTCCTGGTTTGCTTTCTGCTGACTCTCTAAATAACGATTCTCATTTGTCCACAGGTTAAGAGATTTTTCTACATTCATTAAACCATTGACAAGTGTCTCCAAGACCTTTGTTTTATCTGATCACAGCTACTCCAGAGCTCATGGCTGGAGTAAGACAAGGCTAACAGAAAGGGCAAAAATGACTGAAGGGCTTTAATTTTACCATGAGATAAACTTACTGAGATAATTCAGGTACCCTAAAACAGACCTGACATCAAGTTTTACTGCAAATAAGTTTTTTTAGGTGAATTGTTTTTACCAGCATGGGTTCTTTCCGCCTATCTGATGTGTGTTACCTACTCAAATTAAACTAAAACAAAAAATAGCATTTTAGCACTGAAGACCAGTTCACTTAGGTCTGTAGATGACCTTGACAGGATGTGAAAGGAAACTACAGATTTAATACAATGAAACAGAGACAGTGGATGCATTCGAGAGGCTAGAAAAACAGGCTCTGTCATTTAGCAGCTATAATTTGAAAAGATTAAAAAAAAAAATCGTTTACCCCAATCAAACACCTAACAATAGCATCTTACGCATAAATGTTGTGTTACTGAAATATCACTAAGGCATCTGGCAAATAGTATTAATGGAAAATGAATTAACATTAAACAAAAAACACCACCCACTCCTGCATTTTATAGCCTCCCTTTCTTCCTCCAGGGAAAAAAAAAAAAAAGAAAAAAAAGGTAAGGTTGAGGGACACAGGGGTTTTTTTTAACACTTTAAAAGTGACGGCACAGAACAAATCCATAACCTTCTAACACATCGCTCTCTGTTGCTGGAGTTGTTCACAATTCATATTTCCCTTCTGTCCTTCAGTCAGCTGAATTCACAAAACAAAGAGGTTTAGTTCAGTCAGAGAGTTGGAGGTATTAGGCATAAAAAAGACAGATCTGTCACCTCCTTACTGGTGAGCAAGGTCAAGAATGCAGACAGCAGAAGGAAAAAGATGGCTGAGAATGGTATGGATGTTAAGTTTAAGTCACTGGCATAACATTTAGGAGTCACTGGTAAAGCCAGATCCTACAGCAGGATTCAGTGTTGTTTTCACACTCTAGTAAGTTGAAAAACCTTGGCAACTGATCATACAAGAGAGGTCAAATTCCAGAGCCAAAGGGGATGGGTAAGCACAACTGCACCCACCTTACTAGCAATATTAACCATGTGTTAGTAGAACGTAAAACTCTGGAAATGGTGGAGGAGTAAAGAGAAATGTAAGAGAGCCTATGCCAGGGATACACAGTGGTGAAGGGCTCATGACGAGCTAAGAAAAGTGGTACAGCAAAACAATGTTTAAAAAATTGAGTACGCCTATTCAGAAGAAAGCAACATGTTTTTAGCAAGTTTCAAGCCTTTCACCGAGGTGACCTCAGTCCTTTCTTACAGTGCCTTTGCCCACTCGCGCACAGAGCGCAGTTTTCTTCTGCCAGATCGTTAATTACAATGGCAGTTCGACCAAAGAGTGCTCACCGCCTTGGCCTCGTGGATGCCAACAAAACCCGACATCGCCTGCCTTTATCCCGCACACCTTGTTTACAACCAGTCAGCCCGCTTCCAGCCCTTGCTTGCCTGCACACATACTTTTGAGACTAGGAGTCCTCGTACGAAGCCCTTTCCAAGCCCCCAAGGGATGCTACCACACCCAGCACCATCACCCAGACCGCCGCCGCCAGCCCGGCACGACTCGTGCTTTCTGGGAGGAACCTCTCCGAGTCTCATCCTTTTAACTCTCCGGGGCAGCGCTTCACACCTCGCACGAGACCGCCATCTTCCGAACAACACCGAATCCGAATTGCAGTGCTTTCGTAAATAGGGACCCTCTCGGGATTCAGCCTTCCTCCCGGGCCACCTCCTACGGGGCTGCTGACTCTACTCCCGCTCTGCCCTTCCCCAGCCCGCACGGTTCCCCCTGGGCTGCCCCCCCTCCCCGCCCAGGGCACCGGCGGCACTCGGACGGGGAGTCGGCGGGACCGCCGGGGCGGCTCCTGCCGCTGTGGCAGCGGCAGCTCCGCCACCCCCACGTGGTTCCCGCCCCTCTCCGCCGCTGGAGAAGCTCCGGAGCGGCGCGCGGCGGCCGCCGTACCCGGAAAAGGAAAGGGAGAAGGGAAGGGGCGCGGCGCGGCCGGCGCGGGCGGGCAGCGGCGGCAGGGCTCAGCCCGTCCCGGCGGCGGGCCAGGTAACCTCTGCTCTCTTTTCCTCCTTCCCCTTCCCGCGGCTGCTGCCCTCGCACGGCCCGGAGCCGGGCCGGGGCCGGGCCCCGCCGC
>JAYRBT010000082.1:90260540-90273063 GCA_036023395.1 Myiotriccus ornatus | reverse complement strand
CAGTGATAAATGAAACAGAAATTATGTGCTTACAGCTGCGTTTCTTTAGGAAATCCATAAACTTTGCTACATTTTCTATTTTTAGCAAAGTTAAAGCTAATGCTTTTCAAAACTAAAGCTAGGCTTATAAAAAAGTATTTAGGACTGGCTTTTTATTTCAAAACCTGTAAGTGCTCCACAGTTTTTTTAATCCTAATTATGTGTGTGACAAGCTTGTATTTTTTGTCACATACAAAGTAACTGGTTTTTTTACTTCAGTCAGTCCACTAGTGTCATGGGCTTCCTTACTTCTTTTTCTCTTCCATCTTCACTTGTTATGCAGCAAGGTCAGGTTCTATACTCGGCATATCTGTCTTCTGGGCCCTGGTTGCACATCATGTGTAAGTTCCCCTGGGGCACTGGTGGGTAGGGAGATGGGGCCCTGGTTTCAATCTGTTTTAGCCTGAAGTTTACCCAAATGGATTAGGCAATATATATGTGTGATTTCTGTGCTGTGGGAGGTAGGCATGCATTCATTTTTGCTGTAAAATTAATTTGGTCCAAATCGTTGTGTTCTTCAGGGTGCTTTTACACTTTTGCATAGCAGTCGTGTCACATCCAGATTTTCAGATCTTACCATCCCCTAAAGAGCAGCATTACAGTTCTTCCTAGTGCTTGTACTAATCTTCCAGAGGAGGTCTGTGCTGCTTTTTGTATCCTAGGAGTGTGAGTAGGACAGTAGTTAGCCACTACCTGTCAGAAATGTGATTCGTGAAAAAGATACCAATGAAGTCAGTGTATGTTGCATTTATGCAGATTTTTGGATCAAGAATACCTATATCAATTACAGTATGAACAGTTGGACTTGATCTTAGGTCTTTTGCAACCTAAATGATTCTATGATTCCAGAAGTAGTTTTCTTCAAATGCTCAGTTTACTGCCCCCAGTCTCTCTTCTTGGAAAAGGTTTTAGAAAGGTTTTATTTTCTTAAACAGCAGTCATACACTACTCAGAATCTTATTCCTAAAGTTGATCTTAATAGTCCATTTTTAAAAAATTTAAACTTGTATAAACACTTATTTTACCTGTAAACAAAACATTTATCTTTTTGTCCCTGTTTAGTTCATGTCCCTGTTCTTCCCCTAACATGTTGCAGTTGCTCAGTATTTCTTGCTAATGCTTCAGTGAAAATATTTCTTTATCACAAAAATAATAGGTTGAATATTTTGTTTTGGACTTCTGTCTGGGAGGACAGCTTTGGGGATTCTAATTTTTTTCTAGGAGAGCTAGACTACTGGTACTTTGAATTTAAAAGGTTAAAGTAAGTTATAGAAAGTGAGGTTAAATCAGTAATCTTCAGTTCTTATGCTAATCTTTTCTGATCTTGACTTTGGTATTTAAGACTAATCTTTACAGGTATTGGATTCATTTCCAGCTTGTTTAGCATACTGGGGGAAGTTCAGCAGTATCAGTCTTTCTGTAAATTTTATTGTAGGACAAGTTCATTCTTGTTTGAGGAGAAAACCCAATAATAACTATTTTTTCACAGCAGTATTGCAGTTGTTCAGATTCAGTCAATTCAAAGTATAATGTGAAAAGAGACTTCCTTATTTAATCTCATTTTTGATGAAAGTTGAAGCATGGAATGTAAATTTTTGAGCAGATCAGTAGTGAAAATGTGGTAGAAGGAAGATTTGCATACAAATGACACACAGAATCAATTACCTCCTGGCATTAGGGAGATTTGAGAAGGAGCTATGACTTTATAGTTACGAAGGGAAGAGTATAAGAAAGGTTAATAAAGGCTTATTGAATGGGAGAGGAATAGCTTTTAGAAGTCCTGCTGTGTAGCTTGTTCAGGCTAATGGAAATACGGGTTTCCTTCAGTTCTGTATGTGCTTAAAAGTATTATGGAAAAACATCGTTTTGATGGTGTCGTGAAAATGCTACTGGTGTAGTATCTTACCTGTATTTAAAAGAAGATGTGAATGCTTCTGTAAAGATAGCTTTAGCCACCATAACCCTTCATTTAAGTTCATTCCCTCTGTGATTTTTTATTCATGATTTCCATCAGTTACTTCTTTCCTCAAATCTGTTGCGCTAATTATGTAGGAACAAGTTTTAGAAGTGGTTATTTTTTTATTAGAGCATGGAACAGTTGCATCTGACTCATTTGTACGAAGTGATCATCTGTGATTTGGACTTTTCTGTGTAACTGCAACTAAATAAGTAAAATGCAGAACACTATTTTTACACTAGTCTTGCATATAAATTTTTTCCTTTAGCTTTTGAAAGAAGTGATGTCTTAAAAGTATATTTTAAGATACCAATCATGCTACTAAATCAACTTATTGGTAAAGGATAGTGCCAGATTTATTAATGTCATCTTCAGTTTGTTGACGTTTGAAGACTTCTTTTTAGCAGTGAAAAAGTAAAAATAGATATTTTTGTTATTTAAACTTGTACTTTGGTTACTTCTTACTTTTCCTTCTTGAACTTTGTAAGAATTAAGTTTACTGTGGTCTTGTCTAGAGCTCCAATGCTTGATGTGTCACCTCAGCACTTACTTTCTCCCCATTGCCCACCAGCTTAGTGTCATCTGCAAGTTTGCTCTTGGTGCCATCTGTTTCATTCCGATCATTAGTGAAGCAAAATTGGTTGCAGTTTTTGTCCTGATGAGCTCTACTTCTTACTAGCCAGCCATCAGCTCAGCAGTCCAGACAGTGTGCAAGCTCATGTTTCCTCTTTGCCCACTATCTTTGTAAGAGATAGTGTCAGAAATCCTACTGAAGTCAAGTTCTGGTACATTCACTGCTATCACTGTCTCTACAGTCAGTTACTTCCTCAAGCTGGATGAAGCATTTGGAGAGGGATTTGAAGAGGATATTCAGCATGATCTTTCCAGGACCTTAGATGGTGCTGACTGTTCCCTGAGTCCTGTTCTTTGCCTTTCTTAAAGATGGGAATAACGTTATCCTTTCCTCAGAGTTCACCGAGGCCTTCTATAGCCGTGGTTTTCCACAAATGATAGCCTTGTCACACTAGTCAACCCTGTCAGCACCCTTGAGTTTGAGTCCCATCCTGGCAGGTGTATGAATGTTTTCAGTTTTTTCTACATATCCCTCAACTGTTGCTTCTGTGGTTTGCTGCCCCTTTCTTTCTGGGATGGTGCTGGGATCTGGTTTTGCTAACGAGGACTGAGGGCTGAGATGAAGGCTGTGCTGATGCTTTGCTCTTTTTATGTCTACTGCTTGTTTCCCTTCCTGTTCTATCCACAGACCTGAATTTTTCCTGAACGTTGTTTCTCAGCTAGCATTCTTGTAGAACTGTTTCTTGTTATCCTTGGTGTCTTGTTAGTTTTAGCTCCAGCTGGGCTTCACTCTTCCTCCTTTTTGTTCCACTGCTTTTAACTTCCTTGTTGCCAGTCTTTGTTCCTGTTTCTTGTGTGCTTCTCCTTTGAGTCTTAATGCATTAAGACACACTGCTTAGCTGGGCATGTCTTCTGTGAGTGTTCCTGCACCAGCCACCTCTTCTGGGCATTCTTTCCCTTTTGACTGATTCTCAGGGTATTCTGCGCTGCAATTCCTTAAAGAAGTCAAAGTCTGCTTTGTTAAAGTCTAGAGTCCTAATTTTGCTTCCTCCTTTCCCAGCCTCTTTTTGTATCCTTATCTCAGTTACCTCATGCTCTCAAGATGTCATTTTTTGCTGTATTTGCCATCAGTTTTTCCTTGGTTTGGTGCAGTGGGGTCAATTAGAAGGCTGATTCTGCCTGGCTTTTCTGTCATTTGTATTGAGGAAAGCATTACCAATACAATTAAGGGACATCCTGGATTGTGTGCCCAGTACTCTTGCCTTCACAGCTGAAAAATCTCCTGTGAATGGTGATTCTTGTGTTCATAGGTAGCCTTAGTCACCACCTTTTCTTGTTTAGGCGGTCTGTGAACAGTACTCCTGGGTCTCTTGTGTGCCAGCCTACTGAGTCATGGCCTTGTGGCTCTTTAACTGCTTTTCGGCAGCACCTTGTGTGCTGGCAGGCTGCTGGTAGCAGCTGAAGAGGAAGCTGGATGTGGTTGTGCACCCTGGGGGATGCTGTCCATGCAGCTGGGGACCCCCCATGCTGTGTGTGACCTCTGCAGCCCTGCAGCGTGCTGTGTCCTCCTCAACTGCTGCCAAATAAGAAAAACAGCAAGCAACAGGAGAAACAGGGAAAACCAGAAAGGTGGAGACTGTTGGGCTAATATAAGGGGTTGTTTCGCTTTTTCTTTCCTCCACTTAAAGTGTAGTAGTTTGCTTATATTCAAGCTGTCTTAAATTGTTGATTTCATGTGACTCACACAGCATCTCTTACTGTTTGAACTGACTTTGCTTTTTCAAGTGCTGACTCTCAGATGAGGTTCAACTCCTTTCTTCCCTTTGTAACTTTAAAAAAAAAAGTATCGCATTTTTGGGGAAGGGCTATGTTGTTGAAAGGTGTTAGTTCAGAAATAAGATAGTGAAATGGGGTTTACTTAGAAGATTCTGAAAGAGAATTTGAAACTTACGAATTGTAAACAGCTGTTCAGTTAAACTACTTCCACAAATAGAAGAAAAACTTGAGTGAAACTAGTATGTCCTAGTATGACACAAGCATGTGCAACAAATGCTTCTGAGCTTGATGTCTGAATATGCAGTAATGTTTTGTTCACACCTTTTTTTTCCTGTCTCTTCATAGGAGCAGCCTTTACTGAAGGATTATCTAGTGGTTTAAGCACTTCTGTGGCTGTGTTTTGCCATGAATTACCTCATGAGCTAGGTAAGACCCCAGTATTTCCATACACTCCATGTATATATTCTTAAAGGTGCACATGGGGGAATAAAAGATTTTATTCTGCGTTGCTATAAAATTTGATCAGAAAACTTCATCTGTGTCAGGCTGTCTATTCAAGAATACTTTTAATTTACTTAAAGACGTTTTTAAACATTTCTTAATTGAAATAATCTTACTTTTAAAAATCTAAATCTTTCAGCTACTGTGTTTAAAACTCCACCTCTTGCAGTTACTTACAGCTTGTTCTGTCTAGTTTAGTTGTAGTTTTTATTCTCCTTGTATACAACATAAGTTGTGAATTGCAGGAGGATGCATGACAGAATTTGCCTTTCTCACATCTCTCTTTAATTTTATTCTTGTGTTTGTGCTGCTAAAAGAAGGTCATGATTAGTCAAACTCCTTTCCGCATAACATTTGCTGCTTTTTCATTAAGTCTTGCAAAGAACTGCTGTAGCTCTAAATTAAACTTGAAACTACTTAGAAATCTTTCCTGGAAATAATTTGTCTTTCAAGCTCAAGTGATTTAAATTCATGTGCTGTCCCATGAGATATTATTTTCGTGTTTTACAATGTAAGTTCAGTATTTGGCCCTTTTATGGGGCAGCCTGTGGGAACAGGACAGATCTGCTTAGTTGAACTCGAGACAAAACTGGTCTTCCCAACTGTTCAGATCATTTTGAATGTGCAGCTGGTGTTTATTTCTTAGCCGTCATAGTCACAGTCATACCTGGTGTAAAGAATGAAGAAAGAAAAGTTTGCTTGCACTTTTTTAAGGTTTAATTCTCTAGGGAGTAGAACCTTCAGTTTCATTTAAAGGAGCTTGTAAACCAGTATGTGTAAACATCAAACTCTGTATTAAACAGCTTGATATATTTGTGCAGTGATGTTATACAGAAATAGTTATTTTGCAGAAAACATAGTCTGATTTTATGACTTGGGAGGAGTTGAGTTTTGTTCATATTAATCATGGAACCTTGTATTAATTGCATGTACTAAAAGTTGTTACTTCAGATATACAAAGTAAATTCATGTTATGAACCTGATAATTTTAGATTCAGCTGTTCTGTTGGTTTTGGAAACAAGAAAAAATCTTTTAAAATTTAAATCATACTTTAATCAGCACAGAAAACTTGATAAGAAATACCTTCTTTAGCAGAGGACATGAAGTGGCATAGTAATATTGAAACAAATGGGACTAGCTGAAATTAGCTGGGATTAAAATTGGATCATTGTTGTTAATGCTAAACAATGTTTATAACATACCAGTTCATCTTAATTGCAGTATATTGTAGGAAAAGCTGTTGTAACAAATTACTCAACTCACCTTTGAAGATCACCTTTGTTAATCTTAACTGGAGATAACTTATATAAGCTTCTATTACTCTGGTTTAGAAAAAAATCTGTTCTGAATTACAGGAAACCTATTACTGGCTGGTGGCCTATCATTCCTTCAAGTAAAATTAAGACATTAAGGATCATTTATAGAAATTAACAAAGAAATTATTTCAAAAGTTATAAAAATACATAAAGTACAAAGAGCAGTTACAGGATAATAAATGGAAGAATCACCATTGCTTTATGCAATCAAATATGGGAATATTTTTTTTAGGGACTTCTTTAGAATGCTCATGCATATCAAGTACTGCAACATTTTACAGTGGTGGTTTAAATGCAAACTACACTAAGATATAAAGCTCTTCAAGAACATCCAAAGCAGGGCTATGTGGATGGTGAAGGGCCTTGAAGGGAAGCCATACAAGGAGCAGCTGAGGTGATTTGGTCTGTTCAGCCTGGAGAAGATTGAGGGGAGACCTCATTGCAGTCTACAACTTCCTTGTGAGGGGAAGAGGAGGGGCAGTGATCTCTTCTCTGGTGACCAGTGACAGGACCAGAGGGAATGGCCTGAAGTTGTATTAGGGGAGGTTTAGATTGGATGTTAGGAAAAGGTTCTTTACCCAGAGGGTGCTTGGGCACTGGAACAGGCTCCCCAGGGAAGGAATCACAGCACCAAGCCTGACAAGAGTTCAAGAAGTGTTTGGACAATGCTCTCAGGCATATGGTGTGGTTCTTGGAGCTGTTCTGTGCAAGGCCAGGAGCTGGACTTCCATGATCCTTGTGGGTCCCTTCTAACTCAGGTTATTTTGTGATTCAGTGCAAAGTTGCTTCTTCCGAAACTCCTGTGGCTTTAAGGTTATAAACTTTCAGTGTGTGCTGCTGTGTTTGTTTGCTGGGCTTCATGTGCACCTTTTAATTTTCTGTCCCCAGTGATTTCTAATTTTATGAAGGAAAAAGAATAAGACAAATGACAGCATAGATCACTCTTAGTAATCTTGTAAGTAAGAGAACTGTAAGTAAGAAAATACTACAATAACTACCTGAGAATGAAAACTTTGGGTGTTCTTTTTCCTTCCCCTGTTGTAGGAGATTTTGCTGTACTTCTGAAAGCTGGTATGACTGTCAAGCAAGCTGTGCTTTACAACGCTCTGTCTGCTATGCTGGCCTATCTTGGGATGGCGACTGGGATCCTTATCGGTCACTATGCAGACAATGTCTCAATGTGGATATTTGCACTTACTGCTGGCTTGTTCATGTACGTGGCTCTTGTGGATATGGTAAGTGGCTAGATTTACTTGAATTTTATATATCACAGTTTAAGAATTAATGCTAATTTTATTTTCATGTCAAATTCTTTCTTCTTTTCTCCCTCAATTAACTTTCTCTGGGCTTGGAGGTGTTAATGAGTGGAAGTGCTCAGTTAAATGTTAAAGTGAAAGTGCTCTTATTCAGATTACTGTAGGAACAGCTCTATTTTCCCCTTAGCTGTTAAACAGAGGCACTTAACAGCAGAGGTAAAGAATTTGCTGCTGACAGTGGCCACTATAACCAATAAGACTGCAAGTTGCACACTGTCAGCACCACCAAATTTGCTCCAACTTTTCCATGAAATTGTTACTGCTTCTTGGCATGGAGACAGATATTTTTTAAAAATTAATATTCTACCTCCAGAAGTATGTTTGTACAAAGTGGATATTTGTGAAAGCTTAACTGTCATTTTAAGAGTAAAATTCTTGGTGTGGCTCAGTCAAATCACTTAATAAATAATCACATCACGAGTAAATGGTTGACTTAAGACATCAGCATAATTACCATGAAAACAATAATTAGAACATTACGGGTTCTCTCTGTGTGTAAATATGAAAGTAGCCTCTGACAGTGTTGTTCATGTTTGAGTAACACCTAATTCAAGGAGCAATATGAATGCAGTTGACAGGAAGAACTAGAGGAGTAAGACTCCTCTACCTTGTGCCTCATGGTTGAAGAACTGGGTTTGAAGTAATTGTTTGTTTTGAAAGCATTTAACACTTTCATGTTTTTTTAGGTACCTGAAATGCTCCACAATGATGCCAGTGATCATGGATGTAGCCGGTGGGGATACTTCCTGTTACAGAATGCTGGGATTCTCTTGGGTTTTGGGATAATGCTGCTTATCTCAGTGTTTGAACATAAGATTGTATTCAGGATAAACCTGTAATCCTGGCTGCCAGAAAGACAGCTTGGTGTTAAATTATAAGTAGTAGGGGTTTTTTCCTATTAAACTCCTTATTGGAGAGGTACATTTGATATAGACTAGATATTTTTATTGGTGTGCTTTGTTGTTAAGCCCTTTCCTCCCTTCTCCCCAGATAGAAATGAACACTGTAAAGTTTTGGGTTTTTTTACTTGGGATTTAGCATTGCTTATGGTACTGTGGAAAGTGGTACTTAGTAAAACATGGTTAAAGTGCCAAATCGGTATTGTCTTTGGGGTTAGGTTGTTTTTTTTTACTGAACTTATTTACTGTATGTAATTATATGTAATGTTTTTTTACTTCAGTGGTTTGGTTGGTTTAGAGAGGCAAAACAACAGTGGTTTTTATTTTAGCACAATCAAAATCAGTGGATACAAATCACAGTGAGCAGTGTAAAATGAGAAAAAGACATGTAATGGTTAGCATGTGTTTGTATTGGTAGACATTCATCTCTTCTTCATCCACCTAGTTTATATGGATTGGCAGCTGACTCCATCCTTTGCAGTAGTGGTACTCTCAACAGCTTGTGGATTCCTTGTGTCGTATTCCAGTTGGTTTCTACTCCAGTGTTTGCATCAAATGTTTTACTTGTTTGATCCCTTCTGATACCTGTTGCTTTTCACTGATTTTTCAAATCAGCAACAAAAGTACAGCTATGAAATTTTAAAAGTATGGCTCTAAAATACATGAATTTCAGTAAAAAGGCTTTAAAACCAGTGCTATATCCCACTTATACTCCCTGAAATGACAAAGGTGTATTAAAACCTGTTGGATATCAAAGGGAGGAGCGGTACAGGCTGAGATGAAACAGTCATTTACTATAACAGCTTCCTGAAGTGTTGGTTTACTTTGGGAAAATGAGCTGAGTGGGAGAGCTGCCTACTTCTAGTTCAGTGTGATTGCACGTAAACTTGTGCTTGCAAAGCAGTTATATTCTTTGCAAGAACTAAGGCTGAGAAATCAAAAATACCAAAATTTCTTTGACAGCATATCTAGGGAAGCAGCATGTTAAGAATAACAAGTGTAGACTTAACTATGTGGTTTGAACTTAGTCTTAATATTTTTCACCACTCTGAATGTAACTGAAGGAAGAAGGCTGAAAAAACAATAGCAAAATAAATAAATTCTGCATTTGCAGGGAAGGAGAATATTAGACAACTTTTATTTGATTAGTAACTAACAGAATTATAATATCTTGCTGGCTTTAAAAATCCTGGAAATATAACAATTAGAACTTATTTTTGATCCACTGCTTCAAATCACCAGCTGAATAAGAAGCTTGAACACCACAGAAGTGTTTAATGATAGCTGATAGGTTGAAGCAGTCTGTTGGTCTGTCATACAGTGGAAGCCAAAACCTATTCTATCACATCAGAAACAGATGTTTTCAATCAACTGAGTGGTTTGAGAGTTTTTTATTAGTTGAGAAATGGGTATCACAGGAGTTTTTGCAGCCAGTGGAATATTAGCTTCTCCTTCAGTCTTCTCTGAGGTTAACAAGACTGAGGTTTAATCTTCTGCCCATGGTGATGAAATCCTGTTCAGTGCCTCCTTTAAAGCCAGGGAGTTGAGAAAGGTGTACTTCCTTCAGCTCTGTTAATGCATCCTGAAGCAGCACTAAGCTATGATGGGGTCTTGCCACCTCCCCTATATCTGCCATGTAGGAACCCATGCATCTCTGCTTGGTGAGCAGTTGTTTGGAGAGAGGAAGAGAACTCCTGTTTGGAAGCACACATTTTCCTCCCCCTAACCTAACTTTTCATCACTATAAGCTATGCTGGTGCTGGGCATTCATCTCTAATAAGAACACTGACAAAATGTAGGTGCATTATCTCCCTTTATCAAGCAGTTTACATTCTGTATTCTATGCTATTGCATTTGGATTAAGCCTCTGGACTTCTGTTAGGAGCACACCTCTGAACAGAGAAGTTGTGCCATGGTACAACAGCCATGTGCTATTTTTTTATAGCATCTTCTTGATCACCCATCCTTTTCTTATAGCAGTCATATTCTAGTGTTCCCAAGCTTGAATTAGTAGTATTTATGAGTATGATGAAAAATGGATATCTATACCCATTGCTTCTGCATCTTCCATGCACTTAAACTGACATCTTATTTGAACTCTCAGAAGAGGAGGTAACCTGGTTTTTTCAGTCTTAACTCTGATGATAATTCTGCCCTTACTTCTATGTTCATTTAACTTCAAGAGTAGCTAAACTCTGCATTAAACCCACCTGCTGATCTTCATCTTTCCCTTTCCACCTCTAGTGCTTGAATGCCATAATCTTTGGCTCATCAAAAGCTGCTTTATTTCTGCCATCACTGCTTCCTTTTCAGAAAAACAGATCCAAAATAACCACGCTGACACCCATGCTGACACACACTAAACCTGTCAAATGAAATTTTTTCATGCCTTTTCCTATACTGACCTCCAATCTTGGCAGTCCCACCTCATTCCCGATCTCTCCAGATATAGCTGCTTTTCGCCTGGAGGTGTTCCTGATGTCTCTTTGTTGGAGCTGAATGTATCGTTCCTTGGGGCGATCTGATTTGACCCTGACCTGTCTAAACAAGTCTTGCCTTTGCTAGAGTAATAGTGCTGGTCACCATCAGTGCTGATGTGCCTCAGTCTGTGCTCCTGTACTGCTCCTTATGGGCAACACATATTCCTGAGGAAAAAAAAGTCATCAAGACTTGTCCCTTCCTTTCCTCCTGACCTCTCATTGCAACTGTTCTGCATGATGCAGTTTCTGGGATGCAGCCTCACTGTGTCCTAGCAGGCTTTGTAGGGCTTAGGCACCGTGTTTACCCATGGTGTGGTAAACCACCACAAATACAGTGCACTTCAGCCCGTGGGGCTTTCACCTTCTGTCCTGCACTCTCAGCTGCTACAGAAATTGGGCATGCCCCACCTCTGGTCCTGAGGGATTTCAGACTTGGATGAGCTCAGTTTGCCTTGAATTTTTTACTAGCCTACAACCACAATAGCTGCCAGTTCAGCTGGATTTCTGTTGTCCACGTAACTGGGTATGACACAGGAAGCGGACACGTGGCCCAGTGTTGCTCAGGAGACTTTAAGATCAATGACTAAGCGATGGAGATAAATCTACAAATTTCAGACAGTGTTTCCAGTGGGTTCTCAGCTGGTTTTTGATGTGATCAACTGACATTAAAATATCTGCATGTCAAAACACATTGCTAATGTAACTGTATGAAAAATGAATTGCCTTTGGAGTATGCGGGTAGAAATGTCTCTAACCTAAAAAACAAGCATATTCTACCTCTTTAATGATTGATGGAGATGTCCATGACAGACAGGTGTCCAAACTAGTAATTGAGAAGACTATAGACTGAGATTTGCTGTAGGTTTGTACCAGCAAGATGACAAAAGGTTGTTTGGTTGGTTTTTTGTTTGTTTTGGGTTGGTTTGTTTTGTTGTTGTTTCCTTGTTTGTCAGCCTTATAAAGGAGAATCTACATTTGTTGCAATGTGCTCATGTTGAAAATATTCGTGGTTTGGCAAACTGATGGGGCAGAGCCTCTAAGCAGCCCTTTACTTTTATGCATATATTTTTCTGCAGCAGTTTGTAATGTGCCTGCCTATTCTGACTGATAAATGGAAGTGTCTTTTCTGTGTATCTGTCTATAGCTTAATTATGGTACAGACCTTAATTTTATATGCTGTTACAGCTGCCTTTAGTGCCTGTGCTAGATGCAGGTAAATGGAATAGGCTGGAATCAGCTGTGATTTTTTTTTTTGTTTTGGTTTGTTTGGTTGGTTGGTTTTTTTTGTGTAACATGTTCTTCTAATAATTTTGGCCTGCATTTGTACAGAAACGGTGTCGTGTAATTACTATGTGCAGCAAGAGTCAGAACAAAGGAGTGGAAGTTCTCAAATTCTGCCTGGCGTGTGGGGTTCAGGTGCTGGTACCGTGTCTCTCCTCCTTCGTAGCTATATGTGATGGCAGGTGTGTATTTATGTTTATATAAAACACAGCGAAGGCTTAAATGGAATTCAAAGGCTAAAATGAAATTCACCGAGGCTCTCCTCCTGCCTGAACTGAGACACCAGCACAGCTAGAATTTCTGTGGGAGAAGTGGCTCATTGTGTTTGTTTGCCACAAGCAAGAAACCAAACGGTGTTTTAATGAAATATGCTGTTTATTTAAG
>JAYRBT010000082.1:90223699-90260440 GCA_036023395.1 Myiotriccus ornatus | reverse complement strand
AGAAGTGGCTCATTGTGTTTGTTTGCCACAAGCAAGAAACCAAACGGTGTTTTAATGAAATATGCTGTTTATTTAAGGTACCTTTTTTTTTTTTTTTTGGCGTGTATATATCATGACTTGCTGTTACCGTATTGCTGTGTGCTAGAGAAAATAAACCGCCGAACCAAATGCTGGGTTTTGAGCGGTTTTTTTCACTGATGGAAGATGTGGCGAAAGATGCTTTCGCCACGTGGCGAAACATTTTTCTCTTATTTTCTCGGGGGGGGGGGGAGGGGGATGAGGGGTAGGGGATGGAAAATAAAGAAAGGAGCGGGGAGGGGGGGGAAGTAAGGTTGTATTTCCCCGGAGTTTCCCGAGCCGGGGAGAAGGAGGGGTCGGGGTTGGGGCCGCCCCTCGCTCCGTCATCGCGGCGCGCCCGCGGGCGGGATGGAGGGTCCGGCGGCGGGCCCGGGCGGAGCGGAGCGCTACTTTACGCGCTGGTACAAACCAGGTAGCGCCGGGCGGGGGGACCCGGGGCAGGCACCGGCACCGGGACGGGGGCCCGGGCGGCGACGGGGCGGTGACTGGTGTTTGTGCCCTTGTTGCAGACGTGAAGGGGCGGCCGTGCGAGGACTTCTGCGTGCTGCAGCACTCCAACAGGCGAGTGGGGCGGGCGGGGATTGGGGTCCGCCCTCTGCCCGCCGCGTTCTGACCCCCGGGAGGGCTCCGGCCTTTGCTGTGTGCAGCTTACTTGCTTTCCATTCAGCAAGGGGAAGTGCCGGATTCTGCACCTGGGATGGGGGCAACCCCGCACGTACGGACAGAGTGGGGAATGAGATGCTGGAAGGCGGTGCCGGGGAAAGGGACCTGGGGGCTCTGGTCGATGGCAAGTTGAATGAGAGTCAGCAGCGCCCTGGCAGCCCGGGGGTCCAGCCGTGTCCTGGGGGGCATCAGGCAAAGCAGCCCGGTCGACTGGGGGGACTGTCCCGCTCTGCACTGGTGCGGCCTCACCTTGAATACTGTGTGCAGTTTTGGGCACTACGATGTAAGAAAGGTATTAAGCTCTTAGAGAAAAGGTTCTTCACCCAGAGCGTGGTTGGGCGCCGGAACAGGGTCCCCAGGGAAGTGGTCACAGCACCAACCCTGACGAGAGTTCAATAAGTGTTTGGATGATTTCTCTCGGGCACAGGGTGTGACCCTCGGGGATGGTTCTGTGCAGGGCCAGGAGTTGGACTCGATGATCCTTGTGGGTCCCTTCCAACTCAGCAGATTCTGTGATTTGTGTACTATGGGTGGTGAAGGCAAGGTAGGAAAGTGTCATGCATTGCTTCTGCTTGGCTGTAGCTGGATACCCATTTATTTGGAATAAATCAACCTTCACCTGATTTGGAGTCTCATACCTGACCCCCCCCTCAGCAGCGCCCTGTTGGGGCATTGGGAGTGTTTCTGGGGTGTTTGGTTCCAGAGGGAAGAATAAACCTAACTACTATCTACACAGAAACTGTCAGTTCCAGTGCCTCACGTGTGAGGGAAGGTGAGGCTGTATTTGTGTGCCCAGTGTGTTGCCTGCTCCTGTTAACAGTTCAGAATAACAGGAAGAGCGTGGTTGGCACAGGGCAGAACCATTGCCCTGCTGCAGCCTTTTGGAGCTGGAGCTTCTCAGTGGCTGTTTTCTGCAGTCCTTTCTCATTCTTTCAAAACAGAAACCAGAGTGCCTGTGAGTAAAAGGTGTGACAGCAACAGCAAGAAAGGACACCCTTGCATATGTACTAAATATGTAATTACTAGTCTCAGTTGTCTTGGTATAAACAATACTTTAAATCCTGTTGATGTGGGGGAAAAGGAAATAAAAATTTGCTCAAATGTCTACGAAGAATGTTTTGCTACTTTGAATTGTGCAATATCAGGGCCCTTGGCTTACGCAGCAGCTTAGCCAAATGCTCTATGAAGTATTTTTCCCTTATTACGTATGGGGCTATGGCTCAGTTTGCTTTTTCCAGGCAGTATAGAATTCCAGGAGGATGTTTTGTGTTTTTTTTGCAAGGTCTCAGCTCCAACAGATGACTGTTCAAATAAGTGATTTGCCATCTCCCCCTTAGAAAGAGGCTGGGGTGAAGAAGGAGGTAGGTTTGCTGGGGCATGCTGAATGCATTCACCAGGATCCAGCTCCCTCTTGCGGGAGCTGCACAGCCAGAA
The DNA here is from genome assembly GCA_036023395.1 of Myiotriccus ornatus. NCBI lineage: Eukaryota > Metazoa > Chordata > Aves > Passeriformes > Tyrannidae > Myiotriccus > Myiotriccus ornatus. The sequence goes on along the minus strand of JAYRBT010000082.1, from coordinate 90,258,265 downwards.
CTCCCTAGAAGTCCCTGCAGACAGATGCAGCATCCACAGGGAAAGATCTGGTTTTCTCTGCAGTCACTGTTCTGTTAATTCTGGTCCTTGCCCTAGGTTTTATACTCATCTTGAATAGAAAAGCTTCATCTCTCTTCATTTACTGGCAAGTTCTGGGCTTTCCATGCCTGTGTGTTACACATGGTTCTAGACCAGGGATGAAGGCAGGTCATCTCCTCAGCCTAGCTTGTCTCCAACTGTCCAGTTTCATGGAAAGAAATAACCTTCCTTTAGAAAAAGATTAAATGCAAGCAGCAGGTTAACTAAAACACAGATCACTGAAGGATTTATCTGCTCTAACTATTCACTACAAATGGCCTTTAGCTGTTCTGAGAAAAACTGCCTTGCATTACATTTTGTGAGAGAAGTGTACTGTGCTCTACTTGTTTGTCTTAAGTGAGTATCTACTTCACCTATTAGCTGTCAAGTGAACAAAGTATGTTCCCACAGGGTACAACAACAGATAGAACAGCTCTGGCATATTTAAAAGCAGTGGTTCTGTTTAAGTAAGAAATGTAGTGCTTTTGATGATCCTGTCTAATATCTCAAGCATCTCCTATGGGAGTTGTTTTAGGTCAGAATGCAATTTTCATTTGGGGTGGCACAGCAGGCATCAGGATAGGCAGAGAAGGTTGTGGAGCTTGCTTAGAGCACAGGAGCATGGCTTCTCAAAACTACAGCATAATACTTCTTTTTTTTTTCCAGAATCTGTGTCATCACTTTGGCAGAAGCCCATCCTCTTCTTCAAAGTGGGAAAACAATTAAAAGCATTAATTACCAAATCAGTGCCAACTGTAGCAGACTTCAGAATAAGGTCTCTGGGAAGTCAAAAAGGGTATGGCTTTCTTCTTTCGTTAGTTTTCATTTTAATCTCTCATACTGCCTAAAACTTCCTGTCCTTTCTAGGACAGAAACCTAGGAGGTTACTTTTGTATTGCATTTTAAACAAAGCCCCTCTACAGCTGAAGAATTCAGACTTCCTCGAGAGGTGCCTGTCTGGCTGTCCCAGCCCAGGTCCTGCAGTGCTCCTACAACACTGATGGTTTCCAGTGTTGCTCAAACCCACTCGCTTTTAGTAATTTTTTTTTTTTTTTAATAGTGTACAGAGAGACATAAACATCCCTGAAAAGACAAAAATTTATTTCCAAGAAAATGCCAAGGATTTGGAGACTGCTGTTTTTCTCAAGCTAGTCTAGATAGCAGATGGACCAGTTTAGGGTGTTTCATGGTGGGTTTTTGAATGTGTAGTTTAACCTGCTTATACTGAAATCAACCATGCTGTTTCTTCCCTGATTTTAATCTGATCAAACTACAGCTCTGCTATTCTGCAAGAAACTTAATTATGACTAAATCTGGAAGCTCTTAACAAGCTTCTATTTGATTTGAGCACATAACTAAGTTGGCATCTTCCCTTCTGTAGGGAAGCACAGCTCTGTAACTTGCAGTGACCTGTAACTATCACACATCCTTGCTTTCTGAGAAGCTTACAAACTTATGTTGTTGATGGTAATACTTTTAAAAGCCCTGTGTCATTAAGCTACATATATATTTATTTATTTTCCAAATGCAGGGAGCTCAGTTTTTAACAGAACTTGCCCCTCTGTGCAGGATATCTTCATCAGATGGAGAGGAATACACCATTTACAGGTAAGGTTTTTCCCTTTTTCTTCTTACCTTGACATACCATGCACATTTATTGAATCTAAACACTTTTGCAGTTGTATACGAGGACGGCTGATAGAAGTGAATGAAAACATTCTTAGTAACCCCGCTCTTCTGCAAGAAAAGGTAAGACACTTTCTTGCTTTTCATTTTCTAAATTTTATTTCACTGCTTACTTCAGTCTTGCTTTTTAGCCGTCAACCGAGGGGTACATTGCAGTGGTTCTACCCAAATTTGAAGAAAGCAAGAGCGTAACTCAAGGGCTTCTGACGCAGAAGGAGTACGAGGAAGTTTTGCTGAAACGCCGTAATTCTTCTTCATGAAATGAGTTCTACACTTATCATCTGTACTTGATACTGAACAAGCTAATTCTGCTGTACACTGTGAGTTTTGTAGTATTTGAAGGCCTAGTGTCAGTTTTTAAAAGCAGAACTCATCTGCTTGATTCATACAAGAATAAACCAGTCCGAATAGTTTGTATATTAAAATTTCCATACTCTTTTTCTCTGAGTTCTAGCACTACAAGTTCTTAAATAAGCTCAGAATGACATGTTGGAGAGTATTTGTGTTCCACAATCAGTTTTGCTTTTGCTTAATGCAAGAATATTACATAGAGAAAAATCATATGAATTACCTATCATCAAACTCAGCTAAACAAAAGCAATACGGAGCTTGACAAAGGTGAATTGGAATTAAAAATGCAACAGAAGCATAGGTACAAAGAGCAGATAAACTTGAAAATACACATTTCACACCAGGTTGTATTTTCATGGCATCCTGAAGTGAAATAATGCCCTTTGCACAGAATTCTGTAACAATCAGTATCTATTTTCTTAAATTTTAAATGGTATGTCAAGTCTGCATAATACTTCAGTGGTTAAACATGCAACTCAAATTCTTCTCAGTAAATTTTAATAAAAAAGGAAGCAACAACTACTGTCTACAAATATAGGGGGTAACAGAAAAAGGATCTGAGTCAAGACCATTAGTCACTTAGAAATACCCTTTCATAAAGATCAGTCATCGAGATTAAAATTCAGGGGTGCAGCTACTAAAAGAGGTGGGGTTTTTTTTCTAGAACTACTTCATTGCAGGTATAACTCGTAACTAAGATAACATTTCAGTGCTTCGGGCCACAGCCTTTCAGACTATATTCCTGATTCTGCTTTATCAAATACATAGACTGAGATAGGCCAGAAATGAGTTTACAGACTTCAACAGTAGTGTTACATATAGCATATGCAGCACAGGCATCTTTACATAAAATGTCTATTAGCAGCATCTTTGGGTTGAAACATCCAGTAAGACATTCATAAGCATTAATTACAAAATCGGTATCAGTGAGCATAGGAAAGGCATTCACATTATAAAAATACAGAACATTTAGACTAGCTGGTGTCGTAATGGCTAAGTAATGGGACATCTATTAGATGTGACAAAGGCCAACAGTTTCATTTCAAATTAACCTGGCTTGACTTTCCACAAATGAAAGCAATATTGAAAATTCAGCAAGTGTTATTTTCAAATGGGAGTTCCTGCATTTCTCAGTGCTATAATTACTTGCTCTCTAAAAACGTCATGTTTGTTACATGATTTTCTAAAGACTTGATGCCAAATGTCTCTGCTCTTCTTTCTGGAGTGTGTGCATTTGTACCAGTTCGCATTCTGTCTTCTTTCCATGGTGGAGCAGGTTTAAGGCAACCATTTCCTGCTTTATTCTGTGTATATATATAAAAAAGAATATTTCTTAAAAACAACCAAACAAAACCCAAAGTTTATTTAAAAGTGCAGATGAACCAAGTACTGACCTTTCTCAGTAATTTGAAGCAAAGTGGAAGAAGTTGGCATAATAGAGTCATCACATTCCTTGTTTTCAGAATGCATGCATCAACCTAAACAAGACAATTGACAGTAGAGCAAGACCACTCACTACCTGTGTTAGGCAGTTGTTTTGTGCATAAGATGGAAATCTGCTTTGAGCTGGAATAAGTAATATTTGTCCTTCTGAAATCTCTTCTAATCAAATAGTTTTGCCTACATTTTTATAAATTTCTCTATATAATACCTGTAAAACAAGAGCATCCCTTCTGTTAAGCCAAGACTTGAGCTGTGATGCAGAAGGGAGTGACACCCATCCCAAGAGAATGTGTAATTCTCTACTAACAATATTAAAACAGTAATAGGAGTTTCTTGAAAAGGAGCTCTTGTCATCTAAGTATGAATCATCACAATTCTTCATGATTTTCCCTTTTGTATTATGTCCTGCCAGCATTCTTTATAAAGCCATGCATCATGAAAGCCTTACTTTGATGGGAGTTACATTTAAGAGTTGTCTTAAATCTTAAGAGTGTTTTGAGTTCATGCCTCAGGTCTGACACTCAGCACAGATTATAAATTTGGGCCCTTGACAAACATTACTTTGAGATCCTAGTACTGCTACGTAGTGATACATCACTGTACAAACAGACTGCAGTTCCCATTTAGTTTAGAGAGCGTAAAACAAACCAAGAGGTAGCCCCAAGGTGCTCAGTTTGGTTCAGAGTGGCTTGCATGCTCTATCTAGTTTTAGACCCTGCTGTAAAATTGAAACACCTTTTCCACAGCCAATTGGAAACAAACATCCAGGGGCACAGAAGTTATACTGCTCACACTGATCATACTGCTGCTCAGGGATACTTAAGTTCTTCAAGAAACCTGACCTCCATTCCCCACCAAGGTTTGCAGATCTACTTCTTGTGGTAATTAACAATGCTGAAATTTTCATGGCAGCTGTATAGATATTTATTTATAGCAAATGTGAATATTACCAGAAAAAATTCTGGGCAATTTAGTGTACACTACCTACCTACTGAGAAGCAAGCATGTATTTCAGAAATAGAGACGGGATTGGAATTTACATTTATATACATTTACATTTATGTTAAGCATTAGTAACAACAGAATAACAATAATTATTAAAAAACATTGCTGCAGTCTAGTGGATTATAGTGTAATTATATGCAGTATTACTCCACCTCTTATAATTCTGCTGAAAATTCTTATTTGCAGCATGATAAAATTCCAATACCTCTCTTAATCTAGTGGGTAAGGTGAGGGGCATGTTGATAGAAGTTTTTTTCTCTGAAAAAATATCTCAGCAGCAAAAAGAATATAAAGTAGTGGAAGCCTATGGACCCCTTTCCACCTTTTCCTTTTTTTAAGTGCAGTCCAGGAAAATCATCTCCCCTGGCAGAGCTTAAGACCATGCCCTGTAGAGCAATCCTGTCCAATATTCAAGCCATCCACTGACAGGCTTCCATGTATGCTGGGTGCCAGTGTACTGTATTTTGCATCCTATCAAACTCCCAGCACGAATGAGTGGAGAAGGTCAGGATAACTTCACTGAAGCCCTTCTCTGGTAGTAGGGAAAACATAAAGAAAAAAAAAAAGGCCAGAAGACAACAGCACCCATGCTGGAGAAAATCCCTTCCTGAGACAAGGCAGTGCAGCAAATGGCTGGGACTAGTTATCAGTGAGGGGTGTCCCAACAGACAAAACATTTTCAGCAAAGGGAAGAGTTCTTCCCCTATATTTTGCACATCAGCTGCTCAAAACATGTTACGTGCAAAACAGCACTTCAGTTCCTCTCCTACACAGGGAACAGCAACAGTGACATACTGCATAGCAGAAGAATGCTTGCACAACAGCACAAAATTTTTTACTTATTAAAATCCCGTCAATCCAGAAGCCAATCAGGAAGTTCAGCTGTCATGAACTGTTCCATACTTCATTTCAAAACAAGTTAGGGATTGCTTTCAGGAATATATATAATTTTTACCTTACCTTTGTAAATGTAGCACTTTTACCCTGAGCAGAAGCTTTAGCTGTTATCTGGAGCTGCTTGCACAAAGAGATGAGTTTTTCAGCCTCCAACAGAAGCAAAGGCTTGTCATCCTCCTGTACCTGAAACGTGATTCAGGAAGACAAAACAACTCTGTGTTAAAGACTCTGATATTAAGTTAACAGAGGAGACAGCACAGCCAGTTTTTAAGCACTGGTGTCATAAGCTGAATGGCTGTTTTAGAGGTCATACATCACCTGATCAGAAAAAGCATGAAGAGCTGAAGCAAGCTTTGTGCCCTCCGTGGCAAAAATCTGAAAGTGGCAGAAAGCATGTAACAAAATGAACCACAATGGAAGTTTTTCCTCATTTTAATAGTGTGCTATAAAATAAGGTAGCAGGAAATACTTGTAATAGTTGTATATATTTATAATTCACAAGTCAGCAGTTTGCAGTCATTTCTGAAATAAGAAGCTACACTACAAACTGCCATCCTCCCAGATAAGCAAAGCTTAAAGGCTTTCCCTTTACATATAACCCCCCTCCCCGATTTCCAATTACATTTTGCACTGTGGCAGCTCACAAATTTTTTGTGGGTAGGTAACACCTGCCATGTTTGTATATTGTCCTATCAAAGGTAACCAGTCTCCTGTTACACACAAGCATGCAGGCTGGACACAAGGAATCCACACATTCCTTCACTTGGCCCCTTTCCTTCTGTTTGTATTACGCAAATTTTTACATCCTGTTTCTTTCCCAAGAAAATACTGCTGCTCAGACTAGGATTGAGTATCTGTTAACACTATCAGGGACTGAGCTAAGTGACACAACGAATACTACTAATGTATTGAAGTCCACTGGTATTTGCCATATAATGCCATAGTTTGCTATTCTTCCTCCTAACCGGAATGTAACAGCTATCAGTATAATGAATGATATCTCAAGCTACTACTGGAGCACTGAAAAGTTTGCTTTCAGAAGGTATGTACCAGAGTTGGGCTGCTTAAAATCTACACCTGCCAGTCAATTCATGGTACACTTTACTTATGTGTAAGGAATCAGAGACTTTCATTCCAATTTGGCCTTCAGAGTGCCCACCTCCTGTTATGTTAATAACATATTACCTCTGCTTGATGAAATAAATCTTGAGTAGTTTTCAGAAGTCCTTCTCCTCTGCGGGAAATAAGGAAAGCAGAAGATATGCCATGTACAGACTGCAGATTGTTTTGCCTGCTACTTGCATAAGTTATAGTCTCACCAATGAACATTTTACAGTTCATACCACTGAACTGTAAAGTATCAGTCTTTTAGAAGATACTAGACACAACAATAGCTTACTACAGGAACTGCATTTCAAAGTATTATACCAACACCTCAGTAGCTAGAGCATTACTGGGGAATTAGCAATGGCTCAGTTCTCATAAGCTGAACAAGAATAGAAATCCATGTCTCTGGCATACGGAGTACTATAGGACTAGTAGCTTAAAAAATAAAAATCTCAAAAACATCTTGGAAATAAAAACAAACCTAAAATCTTCAAGTAAGAAAGCTTGGGTAAGGGTAAGTTTCAGAACAACTCTTTTCAGTACAGCAAAGATGAGTAATTCTCATCTACAATTATATACCTGTGCTTCAATTCCCTTGACTTTCAAAGTATTTGTGAACATACTTCTTAAAATGTTTTCTGTCCACAAGAGATATTTAAATAGACATGCTGCAACAAAACAGGTGTTCAGCCCTTTAAAACCTGCCTAATTTTATTAATAAACAGCTTAGAAATTTAAAAAACTTTATAAAGCTTAAGGATAAAATCAACTTCCTTTCTGAATGGGTCCCAATTATTTTACTCTGAAAATGAAACTGTCTTCTTCCTTATAAACACTGTTAATGCTCTCCTTCCCACCAAAATTTGCTGCATACAATGTAATTACCTGGTAAATAAATACATGGAGTAGGCCATACTTGACATGCCTTGTCCATGTTGCACAATCTCATTCTCCTGATCTTCCCATTTCTCTGTCTCAGAATCCACATCAGATGTGAGGAGATGCAATTCTAATCCAAGTTTTGCAATTTTTGCCTGTTCCTGTAACCATATTTATGGCACTTGAAAACACATTCTTCAAACAACATAAAAATAATAAAGGATATTTTTTTACAAAAATGATGGCATCTTACCTCAGTATCTAGTTTGACTGGCTTTAATGCTTTCAGATTTGCATTATGCTTCTGTTTCAAACAAAAACAATATTTTTAAATAAAAGGAATTGGTAATCATTTTACTAAAAAATCATAAGAGGTAGCTCATACTCAGAGTAAGACTTTGCAGAAGAGTTCTAGTGCTTTAAACAAAATTCTCAGTAGAAACTGAGAACCTGTTCTGATCTGTCTGTCCTCCTGAAATGGCATGTGCAAACAGCATCTGTGCCCTGCAGATGCCCTGAAATTTCAAGGAAAAGACCTCTTCCACAGTTCTTGGACTCCACTTCCTAATCTCTTTCCCTTACCCTCAGTAATATTCCGGACTAAACAAACAGTTTCAATCAAGTGCTCCGGCACTGATCTTTCCATCATCAAAGATGATACTGGTGTAACAGGGAAGTTGATTTGGCTAGTAGCAAGCTGTTGTAGGCTCCAACCCATGTAAATGCTAGTGGGACCATGTAGCTCATTATTCTGTGTCCCTTTGTTAAAACAGCTGGAAACAAATAGCGACACTTTGATTTTTTCATGAGTTTCCTTCTTTTATTTGAGTCACTGAACTATTGAACATACCAGTCTGGCTGCAAGCCAAATACTGGCTCAGATTAAACAATAATTAGTGCAGTTCTTGCCAACTGCATGACACACTTATGCAAGAGTACATAATTTGTTTCAAATTAATTTGCAGTTCCTGGCTTTAACTTTGTGTGCTGGTGCTGTCACTGGGCAAAGACAGCAAAAACTAACAGACGTGAGATCCACAGTCCATGTTCAGAAACTGCACTGGATTGCAGAGGAATAGCAAGATACAAAGTTTGTGTCATATCTTGGAGAGATGTGAGACAGAGGAGGAGGATGGATCATCTCTGAGGAGAAAAGCAGGATGGAGACCCTTGTCTGAGAATCTGAAAAAAGCTGCTGCTATTCATTAGTGGGAATACTTGGGCGAATTAAGCTCAGTAATGCCTGCAGGCGAAAAATCCCCAACACTGTTCATTGTGAACAGCATCAGAAATTAAGCTCCCAGCACCATCTCCATCTCTCACTTCAGGAGTCTGAGCAAAAGTAAAGTACTACTACTGAATTTCTTACTGCAATTTGGTGCTCAGTTTAGCTTTCATGACTTTTCTCATCCCGAAATGTTTAAATATTCTGAGTCTTATGAATGTCTACCCTGATTAGATACTGTTATTCTGCCTATGTATTAGAAATGCTGATCTCATATTGAAAGATTTAGCACAAAGGGTAATAACTGATACTCTCAATTGTGATTCAAATTTGACTATATTGCACCTTAGAGATCCAATTTAAGAAATGCTGGTTTTAAGGCAGTGTCTTAAAAGAACACAAAACCAAACTAAATTTGCATGTAAACACAAACTTCGTGCTAGAAGGTATCACAAATATTAAGCTGCAAGAATGAAGGGTACTTCAAGAAAACCAGCCCTCTAGCACAGGTTAAGTTTTTCTATCCACAAATAACTAAAGAAATCTTGTAACGTTTTTGTAGTTTTCTCCACTCTAGTATTCACTTGCATTATTTGAGTAGTGCAATTGTTAAAAAAAAAACAGACAAGTTATTCTGCTTTTAAAACATGATTTGACACTTAATGCTATAGAAAAAAAATATACCCATGCAGTAAAAACACACGTGAATCAGCACTGCTGCTCTGGTGCTCAGCTAAGGCATGGCCTGGGATCCCACTCATTACCAGCAAAAAGCACACTTGCAATTAAACAGATGTAACAAAATAAGTAATCTAATTAGATTGACAAGAACAACATGGCCTCTGTGCAGGAACAGCGTGGGCGTTAGCCAGGCACAGCAGACCGCTGTGCTGACAGTACGGAGCGAAGAGGCACTACTGAGAGGAACAGCACAGGGAAGAGAGGCAGTTCCAAAGCTTAATGCATCAGTTAGGCAAAGAAATTACTCTGTGAAGAAACTCTGGTGTCTTATGAATGTAATTTACAGCTCCTGTCTACTTTCAAACTGTGCATCTATTTTCAGTCACCCCAGTGGTAAGTATCTTGCAAAACTCAAGGCAGCAACCTTTCAAACAACAACAAAGCAGAACTGTTTAAATCCTGAGCACAGATTTTTTATCGAGAATATTTTAAAAGGCATATGAATCAGATATGAATCCAGATTGGATCGATAATACATGAGCTTTTTTCATTACGGGTCAGAAGTAGTACTGTGTTTGAAGTCACAGACATTACGTAACAGAAGACACGGAAACGGGATCATTTCACACCCGAATTCGTGAACAGTACAGGTTAAGGAAAGAAAGCATGGAGAGAAAGAAACAAGCTAGAGCTTACTGTACTTCCTGAGATCATTCTTTCCTTTTTTTTCCTACCCATGAAAAGATGCAGATCGTAGCAAGTGAATCAAGTGACTGGTGACATGATACTAACAAGGTTTATAAGAATTCCTAACATACAGATGCTCTCAGAAACAACGTCATATCAACTATAATCAGCTAAGGATATTGAATATCTCACAACTAAAACTGGATAATGGGTGTAACTTTTTTCTCTACATTAAACACACTTAAGACAGAAGGACACAAGAACTCATTATCTGAAGAGCCTACAACATGTTCAAACATGTCTATTCGTTCCAAATAGGTCAACTTGGGCTACAATATTAAGTCTTGGTAATCTGATAAATTTTTTTAAATTTTCAGTATGTTGCAGCATATTCTTAGTGTTTTAATAGCAACAATGCATCTTTAAATTATATAGCATGACAGTAGAGGTATGTGGTAAGAAATGTCAAATTAATGAACAGGAATTAAAGTTCCTGTACCATTAAAGTGATTAAAACACATTACATAACTAGTCATCTTAATCTTCAGCCTGTTTATTATTCGTTTAATAAACTGACAAAGTTTGATATTTTACTGTCAACCATCCATTCAGGACATGTTATCAAGATACTACTATGTCCCCATCAAGTTGTGACACAAAAAGAAATAAAAAAGATAACAGCAGATGTAAAGTAAATACAACAAACCCAAAAGCAACTTACCCCTGGTCTAGGCAGTGACAGGTAGACACGCTTCTCTCCTATGAAGAACACACAGGTTTATACCAAAATTTGTATGCAGATTTTAATCAATGGGATCAAATGCCTTACTTCATTCATCCTTAAATTGAAGTACTATAAAACCAAATTACTTACCTGTAATTCCTCCTCTCTGAATATTGCAGATCTTCTGTCTCATGCTTTCAGAGAGATAGGCCAAGAGCTCTGTACTGTTCAGATTTTAGCTCCCAGCAACTGGCATTCAAGAAAGCTTATCTGAACAGTTTCCCTTAGTAATATTTCTAGTCCCCTTGCTTGTATTCCACAGGGAATAAAACAGCTCTCTCCAATGACTCACTATTTACATGCACTCATTTTGTTGCAAAGTATAGAACATGCAGTGGTAGCTCCACGTAAGGCTTTTCTTGGCATGGGTTGTATGGCCTAAAATTTGTAGTAGACACTGCCACTGGTAAGAAATATCTAGGCAGGTTTTTCTAAGAAATGCCAATAAAACCCCTTACGTTGTACTGTACTGTATGTATCACACATGCATTGTATTGTATAAAGAAGAAAGTTCAGCATCATTTTACAGACTTATTCAATAGTATATCACTGTGAGCCTCAAATATTCCAAATCTGAGCAACACAAGCTGAGAAAAAAAATCCTTCTACGTGTTACTTAAGAGTTCGTAAGATGATTTTATTAAAAAGAAAAAACAGAGCCTGGGCTAAAAGCCTAGGATTAGAGCTTCAGCTATCAGGAGCCTTAACCATCTATGAAGACTTAACACTTACTGCAATAGATTCAGGAGAGATAAAACTGCTAAACCAAATTAAAATAAGTAACAACCTTAAAAGCTAGTAAGAAGTAAGATTTTACCCAAAAAACCCCAACGGCTACTATAATGGATGTCAGCACCAGGTTAACACAGAGATGATGCATCTCAACAAAGGATGAGCAACAAACCCTCCTACAACTGCTACTTCCTTGTCTTCTATCAGCTCCTAGAGAAATTCCATTGAGTCCTCAGAAGACAGCTCCTTTGTGAATTCATGATTTTTTGAAAGCATGCCCTTTATCTCCTGACACCACAGAAAGATTTTGAGCTCCATGTCTAGGCAACTGACTCCTAAAAAAAAAATTTTAGGATCTTGACAAGTGTCCCTCAACCCTCCTGATAAATATAAAAAACGTAACCTAAGATCACCTTTTCCCCCACCCAGTTTTGCAAAAGATGAATGAGCTATCAGGGAACAAGCTGCCTATTTTTTTTCAGAATGCAGAGTTATTTAGATATTAACTGCCCAAACACGTATCCAAGCAATATCTCTCCCTAAAGACTGATAAAAAATTATGAGAAGTGATTTACAATATCCCATGTATCAAAACATCAGCTAAAGGGCATGTAAGACAGCATATAAGACATACCAAGAACAAAAGCTAACTTGTAATTTTAAAATGCTGCAACATAAAAGATCTCCTTGGAGCTATGTCAAAACTTGTGCCTTGTTAAAAAAAAAAAAAAGTTCAAACACAAAAAGCTTTGACATAACAAATGGAACACAAGTGCATACTGAGAAGACACACTTCTCACACACAAAAGTCGACATTCAGAATTATGGAAACCAAATGGAAATATGTAGCGAACAGAAATAAGAAAAAACTTTTGCTTTAAGAAAAAATGCAATTGCTTGTAAAAATAAAGAATTTAGTATAAACAATGTGAATCTAGTGTAATCTGAAAAATGCTTATTTTATTTTATGTGTCCAGCACATTTAGTCACCATTCAATTTTTGCATCTTAAGCTGCATTGCGAACTCTCTAACAAAGCCAGACATTTAAATTGGTAGTACAAAAATACAGGTTTTTAAACTGAGGAGAAAAAAAAATATATACCTCTTACTGTAATTCTATATTTTGTTACACACAATCACAATTTTACTAGGAATAAAGCACTTGATACATTTGAGTCTGTAAAATAAAGACACTTTTACCAACCTCAAGACAAGTATCATGAATTACAAGAAGAATAAAGTCTCATGAAATAGTGAAACTTCACTGTGTTCAGAGGCAAAGGTTTTGTGAATGCCACTCCTATACTCTCAGGAAACAAATATTTTAGTGTCATTTATTTACTGGGTCACCAATTGTATTTTCTAGGAGAAAAAAACAGCCCAAAGTGTCAAAGGTAACTTCAGGGTATTTTCCAGCAGCAAAAAGGTGGGTGGATTGGGGGAGGGGAGGGAGTTGTTCCCCCCCCCCTTTTTTTTTTAATGACAAGAGTCAATCTGAAGTCCAACAAGAGAAAACAAGTAAACAAAAGCAGATTAGCCCACCATACAAAGCAAAACTTTGTAAAAGACAGGTGGATATAGGAGACCAAATTACTTCTAAGGAGATAACTCATAGCTAATATGAAACCAGATTAAGAGAGAAGGCCCCTACTAGGCTGGCCCAAAAGACAAGGAAAATGGAGACATGATCTCTTAAGCACTGTTTTGGCAATGCAAGGCCTAATGTACCTAAGGCCATATAGAGGAGCACAGGCTATGCTTAGTATCTTACTGGTGGTGGTATCAGAACACCTTATGCTGAAAGACCAAGGAAATGAGAGAAGCTAATAAAAACAGACTCATCAGGCTATGCCAAACAGGAGAAGGTAGTCTTCACTGCACCTAGGTCCACACATAAGAAAGCCTCTAAAACCTACCCATTCTCTTTTCTCTCCTTCAAGGAATGACATTGGGTTGCCCTTGTGAAATGATGCTTTAAAGAAAGTGGAAAGTGCCATTTATGGAAAATGTGTTATCTGCCATCAGCAGCCCCAAGAGAAAGTTACTAAGTGCAGAGGAAGCTGGGCACCTCACATCAAGAACAATTTGTTTGGAGAGCCAAGTATATTTTGCTGTGGCTACGTGATTCTCATCCTAATATACAGCAATATATATATGTATGCACACACGCACAGATATATATATAAACACATAAAAAGGTTATCATTCAACCCTGCTAGACCACTGTATGAATATGAAAAAAAATCAGCCCTAGAAATTCCAAATTTATTCTAACACATTAATAGAGCAATACCATAATTTAAGTTTCATTTTATAAAATACTATGTTTAAAGAAAGTGAGTATGTCCCTGGCTCCCAAAACAAACCAGAAACCTGCTGAATGTTAAAAGGCCCATAAACAGAATCTCTGATTCCTACACATATTTATGTGGCTTTCCAGACCAAGGTGGAAGAACAAGTAGGACAACAGTTATGTATTTCTCAAAAGTCTCAAATTCCCAAAAACTGTGCTACACACAAATATTGTAAACCAACCTAGAATTTCAACATATGTTTCCCTTCTACAAGTCTTGAGGCTCAAGCACATACTCATCTAGCAACCAGCAGCAACAATTTAAAATATTACACCCTGTGGCTGGTTGCTACTGTGCTCACAATGCTGCCAGGAAACTGGTTACACAAAAAATCAAGTACAGAAAGTTAAACTGACAAAATCAACTGTAAAAATGGGAAAGGGTCTCACGTTAATAGCAAGATGAAGTATTGTATCACTGATAAAGTGTCATCTAACCTGAATAAGGATTTACTTTTTCTGTATCTTAGATACAAAAAATTAAGTCCCTGTATTTAACTAACTCTAAAACCTGAGCAATTTTCTTAAAAATACAAGACATTCAGTATTATTATATATTACATTCTATCTGTATGCAATTATACCTTAAAGACTGAAACAAACACATAGCTGCAAGAAGTATGACAGGCTACACTAAAGACATAATCTGGAAAAAAATTATATTGGACAAAAATGAAAACCAAAATGCCTTCCATTTTAAAGGTAAATTACCCTATGCTAAAAGTAAATATAGATTTTTTTTTCCTTAAGATTCCAAGCTTTTCTTCTACATGTTGTACAAATACCAATAAACTTACCAACCACAGAAAATATCCCAAGATTGTGCAGAGTCGTCAGAGGTTCCATCCAGGAGGAAGGACAGCAATTTAAAAATCAAATAACTACATTCACTACATTATGAAGTGAATACAAGGCAAGTTGACACTATAGAATATATATGTATTGTCCTAAAATACGGGAAATTAATTAAACATGTCACACAATTCAAGTTGTATCTTGACTCTCATGAGCTGATATGTCTTAGACAAACCAAAAGGTGGGATGAAAGCCCTACACGCCTAATATCTGGATACTGGTGGCAAAGAGCTGTGTCTAACACAGTTGTGCCCTTTCAACAGTTCCATCTCATTTTGCTAGAACTAGCCACAGTGCAGAAAGTTAAACATACCTAATCATACACAAACCAGGCCTTTAAATTTTTGGCCACTTCTATTTGAAAAAAAATCCAGTAAGCAGCCTGATTCAACATCTATACAAAACCAATATATGTGTGTATTGATACCTCGATCCCACTGGATGTGGAACTGTGTGTTGCACTCCTCTCGTAAGAAAACAGTATTTCCTAAATCACACTTAAAATTCTTAGATTATGTGTTTTGAAAACTACATTTTTCTATTTCTACACAGCATTCTTACCTCGTCTTCCTTCAAACACATCATTGATTTCTCTCAACAATAAAGACATGTCACTCAGTTGAGACTCCCAGGCCTCGCAGAACACCTCAAGATTTTCTTTTGCAATCTTGCTAGATGGGTGTAATGCCAGTGTTTCTGCAGCAGAAATTATCTGGACAGAGAACAAAGCATTTGCTATTGCAAGTCCTAGTACATAGCGTTCCACATGAATTCACAAATGCCTCCACAGGCAAAACACAAAATTAAACTGCTGCTATTATGTCTTTGTAGTGTATTCATCTGACATTTGCAGGCTTGGTGATCTTCCTTGTGTGTTCTTGTAGCTGCTACCCAGCATTAAAGTGTAATTCCTTCTTAGAACTGCTTTGAAGAGTTCAACATTATACCTCCAAAAAATTCACACAAGTAATTTTTATTGATGTATGTCTAGTAGAAGTGGCCAATTTGAAAGCTAAACATACCTGTGGGCCGGTGACCTGAAAGGTGTCTTCTGCATGTATGCAAGTTATCTCAAGGGGCTCAGTTCCAGAAACATGCCTCAATAAGCGACACATCTAGATTTAAAAAAAAAAAAAAAAAAAAGAAAAGAATAGTAAAAAATATGCTTTCATTAGTAGTGAGAAAAAGTGTACATGCAAAAATCCACACAAACAAATAAACACAAGGCTTTTGACAGTCCTTTCAGAAGCTTACAGGGGACCGCACCTGAAAGCAATCACACACTACAGAACTTGGAAATATTGCAGCCTAAATAACTTCACCAGAACAGGCTTATTCAGCAATTAGCAACGATGTGGAAAATTTAGGCTTCCATCATCCAGGGGACTGAATTATATTTGAGCAATTCAGCATCAAATTAGTTTAGGGAAGTAATACTGTTTCCTTTCACAGTAAGCTAACATCCTTTTTTTTTTTTTTCTTAATTGAGAGTGAACTTTCGGTCAAGAAGGAACATGGAAGTTTTCAGATCAAAAGGATTTTGTAAGAGGGAGACAGGACTTATGAAACTCATTGCACTGTCCATCAGAAATGCTATAAGGCCTCACATACAAACACTAAACCTCATGGTTATGACTGGGAAAAAAAAAATCAGTGTCTCACTGGAACACTAAATAGTAACAGATAAAGGGGACATTAAAGCTGAAATTAAAAATTCACAGCATTGATCTTCCAGTCCTGGAAGTTCAAGGGTATTGCTTTGGCTTATTCATACTTCTGGGATGAATCCTCAAGCCCTGTACACCGTATTTTTTAAGAAATTAATATTAGATACTATGCAAGTCCAAGTGATGGCTTTCATGATCCATTTTTCAGATCTTTGTATGTACTACAAGGTACTTGTAAGGTACCTTGGCTCATAGCAACAAGGTACAGGTGGCAGACATCCTCTCCACAGCCACTCCTATAAACCAGGATTTCTCAGTACTCAGAAGTCCTCTTTATTCGTATGTGTCATTACTACCATACAAAACCATGAATGCATTAGTCCATGGAACATAAACACTGCTTTTCACAAAGGAGAAAGATTTTCAGTGGCTTTCTTGACTGACAAAAACTACACGGGACCTTCAAAATGGTCAAATTCACTGCATTAAGAAACTTAACCATATAATTTCCAGCATTCTTGTATATTTGGATTGAGCTATTGCTAGATGCCTCCTGCTTGAAAGAAAAGGGTTATCATCTCTTCTTGGATCTAGAAACCTATGTTTTTGTTAATATTTTAGGCTCAACATAGACATAGAGATTGAGTCTAGATCCAGAAGGAGAATTGGGTAGGACTGTATGTCCTTTCTACAACGCCTGTATGCCACAGTGACACCCCTGGCTCACACCCCTCCAAGAACAATACAGAATTCAACAACATACCGGGAAAATAAAATTTTAAAAAAATTTACAAAAACACATACCAAAGCCTTCCTAAAGAACAGACTGATGCAAATCCAGCCACTCATTTTCTAAGTGTCTTACACAATGAAAGCTGCTGTGAACTCACCTCAACAAGTTGTTCTTTCTGCTCTGATAGCTTGCAAGTATATTCTGCTACAGCTTCAAGATTTCCTTCTACTCCTGTGATTTTTAATGCTTTGAGAACCATATGATCTGTATGGTATTTTAGAAGATCTGCTGCCAAAGATGTTGCTGCACTGTGGACCTTGAGTAGCATTAAAAGGAGACAGAAACCATGGAAGGAAAAAAAATTAATTCAGTACGAAGTCAAACAAACTTAAGAGACATACTAATTTTCCCAAGAAGCAAAATTTTACTGCTATGAAAGCTCACATACAGCTTGTTTATTATGCTGGGTTTTATTTCTTCTATTACTATTCAAAGTACAAAGGTAAAATGCACTGCACTAAAAAAACCCCAACACAATAATACAGTAAAACCCCCCAAAAAACCCAACAACCTCACAACCAAACACGGAGAGAAACAAAAGAGCAGCTGGGTAAAATGAGGACATGAAGTTATCACACTGCTGCTTTCTGATTATGTTACAGATAGGTTAAAAACAGGTGCATGAATTTCAGCATAAGCAAGGAACAATGTCTACTCCACTTTTCATAAAGAACACACATTAAACTGCGTGAATCAGACTGAAGCCCCACAACATCTGAGTTTATAATACATTAGAAATTAGAATTATCAGTGGTGCAAAGAAATGCTTGACTGTTATATAGCTTGTGACACAGCCTTAGCAAAGTAAAAAGCACCTTTTCTACAAGGAGATGGCTCTTGGAGAAGTCTCAAACACTCACACTCCCAAGAAGCAAGGAAAAGCTTCTCCTTTAAACACATCCCTAAATCCAGACACACTTTCAGACCCATGGATGTGCTGCAACTGTGCTGTGAAGGACTCTGCTGGACAACAGCTATCAGTGACAGCTGCCTCTAGTTCTAGTAACCAGTCAGTAGGTTTACCTGTGCCCTTAAGAACATAGGTAAATACAAAACAGCAACCTCTTTAGAAAGAGAAGAGTACTCTTATGCTCATAAGACTATTATGTCTTATAATACTGTACTCACTTTGCTAGACTACACTGAATATAGAACAACTTGGCTGTTCAAGGAGAAAATATTTTTCAAGCTCTTATGAATGCAATGAGCTTGAAACTGATGCTGTAGAGAAGGGAATGTTTACTGTAATGATATGCTGGTTTTTTTATTTTATTGGACTCTATTTATTTTTACCCCTTTCCCTTGGCAGTACAGTGCACCCAGAATTAAGTTTCTCTGGATTTGTGTTTTAATTTGGCAAAAGACAACTGAATTATTGCCTCAAAACCTGCTGCAACTGTTTTTAGAGGGGAAAGAAAACAGCTATGACAACCTGCTATAAACTATTTATATAATGTTGCCTGCATGGCATTAAAAATTAGCACAAACCACTAATCTCAGAAATGAAGTCAGCTCTGAAGAAAGGATATGTGAAAGGCTTGTAATGCTGAAGTAGGAACTGGCAATTCTCATTTATATACAGGCTATATAGAGATTACCTTTTCATTAGAGATTCTTTTCATCATGATCTAAAATAGAAATATACTTCTACTTAATGCTGTCTCTGATCATTAGCAGGAAAATCATCTAAAGGAAGGAATGTAACTTTCGTTTCTTCTATAAAAAGACAGAGATGGGAAAGAACTACTTTTAACAAGGCTGTCTTGTGTTCTCAGCCACTTAGGCTCTCAAAAGCATTTTAATTAGAGTCACAATACTTTCACTTCACCAGTGAGATCCCTGTTGCTGACTGATACACTGCAGCACCCCAAGGTGACAGGACAGACTTCCTCAGCCATGTAAAGAAGCATGGCTACTTCAGAATCAATTCAATCACTACAAAGAGAACAACAAAAATGACATAATACTCTAAACTTACTTCTAAGCATAGCATCAATCCTGTGCATTTTAAAATAGCTTACTAAAGCAAGCTTTTCAACTCTGTAAGTCAACAAAGCAAGTAACAGAGGATTTAGGATTTGTTGGTTTAGAAATCCACACCCACTCAATTTGCTCCACAATTCCTAAAAGAGTGTGCTATGTTTCCCCCTACATTGCTTTTAATATGGAGCTACATCACAGGGCACAGATAACCTACTATTTTGTATTTTATGCCACCTTTGTTAGCTAGTTTGCAGAACATAATTTTCTATTTTTGTCACCTGACAAAGTTCTTTAACTTAAGCGTGGTAAATGTGTAGTCTTTGCTGCATGACATTTTCATAAATATAAACCTGTGGGCAGGATGATGTGTTAAGATTTACATTTACAGAACTGCAAAAAAATACAAGATATTAATGATTTCTTCCACATACCATATTCCAGCCACCTGTGGCTTTACGATCTATGAAATTACACAGCTTTGTGTAATTTGACTGGGAATCATCCCTCCTACCTCATTCAGCACCCAGGAATGATGTTACTCAAAAATTATAATCTTACAGTTACAGCAGCTGAATGCCACTTTGGAAAAGCTCTTCTACTGAATTCCTACGTAATGGTGACCACATTACAAACTATTCATCAAAGAGCACAACTTATGGACCCTCCACTTTCTGGGAGCCCAACATGCTGCCTGACAGCAGAAGTGCAAAGCACTTTACTGCAACTGAAATAGATTCAAAGTACTGTTTAAATCTTCAGGACAGCTACAGGAACTGTAATCCAGAAGACAAAATTTCTTATTTCACCTCTATCAAAAAAAAAAAGAAGCATGATTTTTTAACAGTTGAGGTTTTCCAGTTACAGCAGCTGACAGCTCAGCCTTAATAAGTTCACCATGCTTCCCTAAGATCTTTGCACTGCTCTGTGTTGAAAACCTCACTGTTCTTAGTCTTCATTTCTCCATCTGTTTAAGAGAACAATAATTTGAAGCAGTTGAAAAGATATCTGAATGATTTGCAAATATTTAGGAAGCTGGCAGAAACCAGTAATTCTGTATTTGACTCAAATCTGTGTAACAGATAAGGCAGCAATGCTCTTCCTTAACAGAAAGGGGGAAGACCCTGGTCAGCAAATGCAGTTTCCCGTGTACCAAATGAGGCAGCTGTTCTACGTGTGTATGTAGGCTGACCCCCAGCATACTTGCATTTAGGAAAAGAATCATTATTTACAACAGGCACATACACAGCTGCTAACTGTAGAGAGAAAAAACCGAGTATAAGGCACCGTCATAACACATTTCTGCTACAGAAATCAATAGAACAGGTTAAGTACAAACGAACTGCAAATGTAATGTATTGATTTAGGCACACACTACAAGAAAAAGTATTTAAAACAGTGACACACAAATCCCCAAGGAAACTTTGCCTTTACATTTAAAGCAATGATTATATACATAGCACTTAGTTCCAAACACTTCTTTCTTTCTCAGTTAGCAATGAGCCAATGTATCCAATGGATTTCTAATCAGTAAGGACAGAGAAGATAATAGTTCCCTGATGTAATTCTGATTTAGCTGCTCTTGTCTATAAATAGATATTAGCCTTTTTGGGTGCAGGATACCATTTTACAACTTCACATATAACAAGCAAAAAAATCCAAACTCAGTTTATCTTGCTTAAGCTACACTTACCTCTCTTTTAAGTTCATTCATGCACTGACATGTTTTTAAAATGGCTACTTCCAGGTCTTCCATGAGATCCTTTGTCTTCTGGTTTTGCTACAAGCCAAAGAAAGCAAACAAGACGACATTACACAAAAACCTCAGCAAAACCACCTTCATGTCACGTGTCATTAGTTCAAGAAGCTTTAGAAGATGGCCTTTTCTTTGTACATGAAATGTACTCCTTTGCACATCCCGTGTATATTCTAAAATTCTTTTATAGAAATATTTATCACAAAATTAAAACTATAGATAATAGTGGTCCGATCTATTTGACTGCTTCTGTTCAACAGCAATTTATTTCTAAGCCTCACTGAAGCTTTTCTTCAGTAATAGGGTTTCCTTAAGCTTGCCAAGTTCCAAAAATCTTTTGTCAAACCAGCCTACAGTAAAATCAGAGTTTAAGGGTTGGTTTGTTTTTTTTTTAACATAAACACCCTTTTAAAATGAAGTGATACTTAAAATGTTATACCAAATGTTCTATACTGAATTATAAAAAGAGACTCTCAGGAGTCCTTGAGAAAATATTCACCCTCCAATGAAGCTATTGAGCTGAAACTAAAAAGCCATTTCAGTGAGCTGATGTTATTTTATCTGCTACTTTGTCATTAGTCACAGCTAGGCTGGGTTATTTATCAATAAAAATACTTAAAGCATACGCACACACGTGCATGCCGAAGTATTTTCATGTATCATATATATACATAATCTGGTACAAAGCTCTCATTTCTATCACTTGAAATGTAGCATGTAAATAATTTAGAGGTGATCATTTTCCACCAGTAATAAGAGCTTAGAAATTCCCAAGTGTCCTAGTTTTTGCTGGGATAGAATTAATTTTCTTCATAAATCTGGCATGGTGCTGCTTCGGATTTGTGATAAAAACAGTGCTGACAACATGGGGATGTGTTAGTTACTGCTGAACAGTGTTTACACAGCTGCCTACCAGGGCCAACAACCAACACCAAGCTAAACACACATTTAGTTTCTATAGTTAAAGGTGTCTATGCAATTATTATTCTATACATGTCTTGTTTGTCATAACAATATTCTGTATTATCAGTAAGATCTATATGCCTTTCAAACTGCACTACTGCATTAAGAACACTTGACTGCAGTATCTGATTCAAAGAGATAAAAAGGAACAAAAATGCTTTCTCATAAGTAATACACTCAATTAAGTAAGTACCCTATACTAGTACACATCTGCCATATTTCAGAATGTTGATAAGATTTTGAGCTATATGTTTCCCAGAAGCAAGACTGAAAGCAAGTCAGCATCAAAACCAGAAACTGCATTTTCCATCTCTGCTTTTGCATGTACCTTCTATTATCTTCAAGGAACAAGTAAGATAAATGTCGAGAGAGTCTTAACATGTTTCTTCTCTAAAAACTCCCATCATTTAAATCATGTAAAAAAGGACAAACAAAGATAGCCTGCAAGTCTTAGTGTCTCTTTCCTCTCTCCACAAGATAAAAAAAAAAAAAGTAAATTTTTTAGAGTGTTTCCCTTTCCAATAGTTGAACTGTTTTCAATATTCTGTTGAAAACAGGAAACAAAGCTGTGATCACTGCTATGGGATCAAGACAATTGAAGTCTCTGAACTATTCCAACAAAATACCTAACTGTTTAAGACTGTATAATGACACTATGGTTCACTGCCTTGTTTCCAATTACAGCTTAATTAAAATTAGTCTACTGCCACCAGTAGCCTAATTTAGCCATCAAAGAAACAAGGAAGCAATAACACTGGGGAAAGGGGAGGACAGAACATATGGAAGTTGCAGAAGTGCCGAACAAACTGTGGCTTCCTTGATCAGCTCTCACTGTAAGGAATACACTCAGTTCTCTCTTCCCAGAACAGAAGAAAGACTGCATTAAAAATTTCTTTCCAAAGTAGAGGTGAAAAGATTTACTTTGCTAAAAAGCTCTTACAGCTTGCATCCACACTGAAACCAGCTGCTCTAGTTCCATTTTAGCCTGTTTAGACAGTTCCAAAATGTGTTCTCTGTGCTCATGACTGGTATAGGCAGAGTCTGTGAAGTCTTCTGTATGTTCCAGGATAACTTCCAGCATTGTCGAAAGGTTCTCTTTTGAGAGAAAATAAAGATTCTCACGAAGACCCTCCACCTTATTCTGAAAAAGAAGCATATCAATTCCTTGAGAATTTATGTGATTATACAGTTGTGACACAAATGCAGAAAAGCAGAGGCATGACTTTACATTTTATCTTTCTCCTCAATGCTTTTTTTAGTTATTCACTTATTTTCAAAGTAATTCAACAATTTGCTTGTGCCCAGACCTCCAGTTTGGGGTTTGGGATGGTTTCTTTAAAGTGATAATGCCATCAGCAAATTACTGCCCGTTTACCAGGAGTAACAGCAAATACATCGCCGTTCTACTGCTGTCATTAAAAAGTTTTTAAGCTCAGTAAGTTTCAGAAATTAAATGTGCAGTCCAATTTTGTTTGATCTTTACATATCCATGTCATCTATTTTGAGTAGTTTTCTAAAAATTTGTATGTAGCAAATTGAACACTTTGAGGCACGTTGCAAAAATTTCAATTGAATTCTAAAGGGGGGAATAGATAAATAAATGAATTGAATCAAAGTGACAGGCTCAAAAGCAGTAAGATGTGGTTGTTCATTAACTGTTCTTAACAGAGTATGAAATTTAAAAATGCCTTTATGAGGAAAAAAAATCAATTGAGCTACAAAATAAATTTCAATTCAGAACATTTCCTTTGAATGACAGCTTGCTCTTCTAAGTGTTTGTATGAATATTTTTGTCTGCAGTTTTACAAAGTAAGAATTCTTGAACAACAACTGTTTTAATGAAGGTCTGATCAGATGCTGATACTTCAGTTTATTCAATGTCAAAGCATCACCTCAACAAAACAGAGTTCTGAATGCATACTGATTCAAAAGGACATGGCAAATATCATGAGGTGTATTTTGGCAACGACTTTGAAATTATAATCTCTTCTTGTCAGATTCTCTAACATTTTGGGACAGTTATTTAAGTTAACACTGCTGAAGAGATGCAGCTCCACCATTTTAAATTTAAAA
Organism: Myiotriccus ornatus; assembly: GCA_036023395.1. Classification (NCBI taxonomy): domain Eukaryota; kingdom Metazoa; phylum Chordata; class Aves; order Passeriformes; family Tyrannidae; genus Myiotriccus; species Myiotriccus ornatus. The sequence continues at coordinate 90,234,269 of JAYRBT010000082.1, read as the reverse complement.
CTACTTTTTTTTTTTGCTAAAATCCTAGTTACGAGGTACTTTATTGGCTGTAAAAAAACAATATAATTTCTACTCTTACCTTGAATTCTTTGATGCCAGAATATATGCTGATGGGGGCCACTTCATTTTCTCCATTTGGTCTAGAGTCAGTTACAATTTCTATTACCTGTTCCAAAGCTAGTCTCATCCGATGAAAAACTCCATCTTTGTTAATACGAGCAGATTCACAGTCTGGATGCCGCAAACAAGTCTTTTAAAGAAAGTAAAGTAACATTATGAAAGAGTACACATGCAGTATATCGAAATGAAGGCTTCCTATTAAGGCAAGTCTAAAAAAATGTGTTAGAATATGATGAATTCTTTCTGTTAAACTGCTGTTAAGTAGAATTCACACCACTACTGAGAATATAAAAATTTTCTTTACACATTCTTTACTCTTACACCCTTCTTTAGCACGAAGTTTAAACTGGGGCTGAGAGAGGAGAGCTGGCTATGCTGCCAGATGTCACGCTCTGTGATTCAGCCAAGTTGTGTAAGAGTGCACACGCTCACTCACCTTTGAAGCAGTCAGGAGCATCATGGTGCACTTCTCAAGAACAGCCCTGGATGCTGCCATTCTAGCCTTTTTCTTCTCATCCTTTAAATCCTAAACATCAAAAGAAAGAAAATGACCTGAATATTACACAGTATCTAAAACATCAACCGCTTGTGAGACTGCAAAAAGGAAACTCTCTAGCAGATGAATGGGTTGTGAGAAAGCTTCCCAATGTCTGACAATTGCTATTTTCAGCCTAACTCATGATCTAGAACTTGCTTTTCAGATATATTTTAATTTATGCATTTATTCTTGGTTCTATTCAATTCAGATTTCAGAGAAGGAAGATCTCAGAGCATGTTATGTAAACTGTTGCTAGTTTTGCTATCTTTATCATATAGCATTATTCATAAAAGAGAAAAATGAGGGGAAAAGAATACCTGACTGAAAATATTTCCTGAAATGGGGGAGAGGGTAAGGCAGAGACAGAGAACACCTGCTTTTCACTGTGCTGCAGTGAAGGAAATATAAACTAAATATTTTTTTTTACTTGAGTGTTATATTTGCTACATAGAAGTAATAAAGAAAAGTCTTAACAGGGTAAAAAAGCAATTCCTCTGTATTGCTCTGCATTGAGTACATAAACTTATCAAGAACTGTCCAGGGAGATGGATATACCTGCAAAACTGAACTAACACTCCAGCAAAGTTCATCAAAAAGGAAGAATTTAGACTCCAGATTGGGATGTGGGGGAAGAGGACAAGAAAGACATGAATCTCTCAGCATATAAGAATGTCTAGCAATAGGAAGAACTTTGAAAGCTACAAGTACAATCTTCTCACTGCTCACAAAGATAGCTGAGTGCTATCTGAGGCAACTGAATGGGACTGGCTGAAAAGGGAACAATTTACAGAACAGGATTAATACTAATTTACCCCACACTAAAAAAAAAAGGCACACAGATAAATCACTGCAGCAATCTGTTTTGACATTTTTATAAAATTTGTATTTAGCAACTACAGAAAATCTTTAAGATCAAAATCACCACATTAAAAAAAACAAACAAAACCCAATCAAACAACAAAACAGTTAATTTCTGAAATTCTGACATTACACTACAATAAATCTGATGGCACTCAGGAGTTTCCAGCATACTTAAAAGTACTTTGAGGGATACTTCCTCACAATAGGACTAGCAATGCCACATATCAGCCTACACATTGTAAACTGAGCATATCAAAAAAGCAGACATAATTAAAAAAGTGGTAATGAAACAGTCTTTCCAAAAGAGTCAAGTAGGAAAGGCAAGGAGAGCAGAAGAGGAGTTAACACTGAAAACCCAAGATAGTTGAAAATAGTATCACTTACTAGTAATGCATTTTTCCCTTTCAAAGGCACAACTGCAATCACTACTTCAGGGAAAAATAGAGCTTATTTCTGATGAGAGAGTTCATTTCCTTTAATTACATGCAGCTTTCCAAGAAATGATTCCTTGAGACTGCACATGTACTTAGCAGACTCAGCACACATCGACAGTAAAAGGAAACACATGAGGTTGGCCAATTGTTTATACAAATTGAATTCTGAAATGTGCTAGATATTAGAGACTTTGTATATCTATATCAAACCCTGATTCAGTTCTGAATAGCAGATGGGAATGTCAAGGGAAAGCAACCTGAGCTCACAGCAGAAGTCTTAAGCCTCAGCAAAACCTTTATTTACATGGAAGTTGCAGGGAAAAAAGCTTCCTGCACTAATGAAAGGTTTTGATAGAGCAGCTGCATGTGAGAACTAAAAAATCATTGCCCTAATATAAGAAGATTTTGACCTAAACCTAGAAAAATATTGCACAATAATAATAAAAAACAAAGCCTAACAAACCACCAAGCAGATGCTTTATTAGAATCTAAGGATTTCATGTTTGGCGTATTCTAAGATAATTACTCTGCTTTCAAGTCCCTTCACTATGTGCAAACATCAAATATTTCTGTCAAGTAACAACACACAAATTCTCTACCAATGTAAAGAGCCTGAAAAGTTAGAGTCAAAAGACAGTGACTGAAATCAAAGGACACCACAAATAACATGCAACCAGGCACCTGGAAGATACGGAGATCTAACAGTGCACTGGTATTTCTCGGGCTGAGCTTTAAAATCAAAGGACGTACTTTGGGTGGAGAAAGAAGAGGTTAGGTTCCAGAGACAGGACACCAGCAATTGTTTTGTTCTGTTAATCATCCCAGAAAAATCCAAATCTTTCAGATAATAAGATAAAAATTACACCGTGCAACATCCCTCACAACCTCTTATTAATACTTACATTTTGCCGATCTCCAGTTAAATGGGCAAACTCTACCATTTCATTTCCAAACTGGCTGAATATTTGTACAAACTCCTGGAAACTACTGACTTTTTCTAATTGTTCCATTGTTGCAAGAACCTACAAGATAAGGAAAAACACTGCAGATTATCAAGATGCTAAACAGAAAACATTATTATCCTAGGAATACTACTATTTACAGAAACTTCTAAATTGTGCAGTTTAAAATGCATACATTTTGTTACTATTTAAGCATTAATAACTCAACAGCTGGAAATCAAGTGTAAATTAATAATCACACTTCATTCAAAATGAGTCACCTGTTGTCAGCCCTCAGAAAACATTTTCCTCATTCCTCCCAGTATCAAGACTAACAGTACAATAGGATTCAGCTTCCAGATTTAGGAAAAAAAATTTAAAATTTAATATGACAGTAACAAGTGCTTGAAATTAATATACACGTTACATCCCTGTGTTGTAACTCTCAATTTCGAAGTTCAATTTCAGATGGATAACTTTCAAAGTCTAAAACCACAGTTGCAAAGACAGGTGTTTCAATGGCTCTGTGCATTAAAAAAAAGGCAACAGAATTCAACAAAAGCAAACAAAAAAGTTAGAAATCAGTTAATACATCATTTTATACTACCCATAGCAACTTTCTCTAACTTTTGAGATTTTTATTAGTTGTATATAAAACAAAGAACTAAATATATCCAAGTCATATCAAGCTCTTACAATATATTAAAGCATGTAAAAATCAGCATTTTTAAAAACATTTAGCAAAAAATACCACATAGCTTATAAATTACTGATTACTGAAGCTATCCTGTGAAGTCACTACAATATGGTTTATAACAGGGATTAACATCAGGGTTTTTCAGCTTAGATGTATACTTGCTAATCTCAAAGTGACCTTTCAAATCCACTAAAAGTCTTCAGAAGGGAAACAGTCAAAGCAGTTCTTTATTGTTTTTCACACTGGAGATAACATACCACATAAAAATTCAACAAACCATACTTGAAAGGGAGAAACTTCAAGTTATTTTTCCTTTCCCATGCCAAAAGTTATCTTTCCCCCAACTAAAAAAAGCAGTCTAAATACCTGATTACAACAAGCTCCCCCCTCCCTGTAAAGAGTTTCCCTCTGGCAAACTCTCCTAGAAAGACCCGTTCCTTTGTGGTAGAGCAGCTGCTCAGTCTCAGCTATAACCTACGTAAAGCAAAGGTTCCACTAAATCCTGTGACTACTGTGGAACTGACTCCCTTATCGTGCAATATTAGACCACTGTATCTGTATAATGTTATGCAGCCAGTTCCATAAAGACTGTAGAAACAAGGACTTTCCTGATTCAGATGTCTGACACATGAGTAAGGATGGGGTATGAATAACTTGGAAGGAAGGTGCACGAAGAGAAAGATGTGAAAATCGCAGCATGAGAGTGGAAGGAGAGAACCACAGGACTGGGAGAGTGAGGATGTGGAAAAGAAAGCATGGAGAAAAGAAAAAACATACAAGTTGAGGTCCAACTTTCTCTTCTAAGAATGGATAAAAAATTAATTATGCTCTACCATTCTTGGTTTAAGCAAGTATAGTATTTCATGAGTATGGTCGCGGTTGCAAACAACTTTCTTACAGTTACCCTAGAGCAAGTGCTTCTCTCATGACAAATCTCATCAGATAAAAATTTCAGTGAAAGCACATGCATTTCCATTGCATCTAATAATTCTAGACATCCCAGGCAGAGCTGACATTCCAAGAAACTGTATAGACAGCTCTAAATTTGTCTAAAGCTTATTCAAGAAGCTGCTACAATGCAAAATACTTGTAATGTCTTCAGAATTTTTCATTTTAAAAGTTCTTCAATACAAAACACGCAGATAGTAATAAAAATGTACATTTTTAAATACAAGATTAAAAATATGTAACAAAATATGGCTTTAAGTTCTTACTAATATCTAAATTAGCACCTGGTATTGCACAGCTACGGCTGCAGTATGAATGCTGCCTTTCAGACAGCGGTTCTAGGCTGACAGCACTTCAGGGCACATCCATATTGTGATCCAATCTGCACAGTGCAGCAGCTCCCCCACTACCTGTCACTTCCCTGCTCATTGTTCTCGCGCTCCTAACCTGACTGGTGACAGCAAGCGGTGCAAGACCTTAAGCTCACTGATGCAGTGACTAAGTCTGGTGGACAATGAAGCTAATTTTATATGGTGGAAAGATGTAGGCAGGGACAGAACAAATGCACACAACCTGAGAACACAAGAACAGTATATATGGTAGAGGATGCAGAAGCAGAAACAAGATCATTGGGACCATCAAACAGAGGATGGGTTCTGGAGCTGATCACCATTCCGGAAGATCTCAATCACTTCATCATTCTGTGCAGATGGATGTCCAACCCCTAAGCTGTTTCTGCCCTTGGTTCACTCCTAATTCATATGAGGAAGACAATGATAACAATGAAAATAAAAGGTGTTCAGAAAGTGCTGTAGCCAAAAAAAAAAAAAAAAAATTAACATTCTATCTCTAAGATAAAAATGGAGCTGAGATCTTCTGGAACAGTGACCCACTTCAAGAAGCCAGAGTCTGTTGCAGTTGGCAGTACTGATGATCCTACTTTTCCATCCTCTATGCCATATTATACTCCACTGTCTCTGAGTATTTGTGTGCACTTCTTAAGTCCCTGCCAATACCAACCCTCTACCACAACATTTCTTACTGGAAGAACTGCTCTGCTATCCATCATAGTGTCTCGCACACTTTTCAGGAATGTACTCTATAGAAATCAGGGCATATGTAAATACCAGGCCTTTTTTATGAGACACCATTATTTGTTTAATTTGGTCCTAGAGATGTGAATTGCCCTACTGGTACCATAAACAGAAGCTGACTTTCTCAAATACATGTGCACTGTGCACAGAAAATGAGAACACAGTAAAACTCAAAAGCCCACAAACACTAGCTGTGTCCTGGGGGGCATCAGGCAAAGCACTGCCAGCCAGTTGAGGGGGTGATCGTCCCACTCTGCTCTGCACTGGGGCCGCCTCACCTTGAAAATCGTGTGCAGTTTTGGGCACCACAATATAAAACAGATATTAAGCTCTTAGAGGGTGTCCAAAGGAAGGCAACAAAGATGGTGAAGGGCCTTGAGGGGAAGCCGTATGAGAAGGGGTTGAGGTCACTTGGTCTGTTCTGGCTGGAGAAGAGGAGACTGCGGGGAAACCTCATTGATTACAACTTCCTCTTGAGCAGAAGTGGAAGGGCAAGCACTGATCTATTTTGTCTGGTGACCAGTGACAGGACCTGAGAGAATAACATCAAGCTATGGCAGGGGAGGTTTAGGCTGGTTTTCCATCCAGAGGGTGGCTGGGCACTGGAACAGGCTCCCCAGGAATGTGGTCACAGCACCAAGCCTCTCTTGAGTTCAAGAAGTGTTTGGACAAAGCACTCAGGAACATGATGTGGTTCTTGGGGTTGTCCTGTGCAGGGCCAGGAGGTGGGCTTCCACTATCCTTGTGCATGATCTTTGTGGGTCCCTTCCAATTCAGGATAGTCTATGATTCTGTGACTATGTGAGTCAGAGTCAGATCACTTGCTTTGAAATATAAGACTTTGCATGAAATACCTTCAAAATTAAATGCTGCACCTATGCTTACTATATTCACATCAGTGTACATATGACAATATTTTCATACATACTTAACATTATCAGAAACCATGCTTGCTGCTGAAATGATATATTCTTCCTTATCCTTTCATGATATATACACTTGCACAGTTGCTCTGTAGTCTAAACCCCTTTCCACCAGCCACTTTTGGAAAGGTATATTAATTAGGATCATTGCACTGTAGGCTGCAGATGACAGCAGAAAAGCAGCAAAAGGTATTAAATACACCATTCTGGTCTCCAGGGCAAGAAAATACCAAAGCTGCAAGTAACTTCATCAAACTGATATAGATGAAAATGCTGCCACCTTAACCAACCACTGGGAGAAGAAAACAGCACAAAGACAGCAAATAAGTGCTGCCCAGTCCACAGCCAGAAAAGAAGCAGATTATTTTAATTGGTTTTGAATCCTGGACTCTTCTAAGAGTCCTGGATCTAGGAGCTGCAAAATAGAGACCAGCACATCTGGAAAGCAAATTGGGACAGAAGAATAGCAACATCATGAGGAGTCAAAAGAGGAAAGAAGGGCACTGCTCTGGATTATGAGTTCCAAATTAATGGAAAAACCCAGGTTTTATCAGGTTCTCATTTTTTTAAACATGAGGTTTTTCTATTTTTGTTTTAGCACATTGTGGAGAAAAAGAAATGGAAGAATATCCTACAGGCAAGACAGTGAAGTCTGCACTGTATGAAATGGATTACATTTGAGGTTAAATGGGTCTTCATACATTATTTAAACCAACTAAGTAGATTCATGGTAAGTTTCAAGACCTAAGTTAAATTGCATAAAAAACTTTTAATCTGCAAGCCTCACATCCCTAGCACAGACTTTCATATGCATTCCTCACAGCTTTCTGCTTAGACACATCCATAATGCTCTCTTTGTCTTGATCCTGACAGTACAAACATCCTGTAATTAGCAAGCAGAACCTTTTATTGACCATTTTACAGACAGACACACTTGTATGTAGAAGTATACCTGAAGTTAAACAAACAGTAACACAGCATCTTCCACAGCATGCTAAGTCAACAGAGCAATAAATACGGGTCACATAAAATGTAGAGTCACTGAAAATTATTTTAATACTACTGACTTATAGCCACCCCCTTTCAGACATCTCGTAGATAAACATGTGCAAGACACTTATTTTTACTTTTTTACTTTAGACTTCCTCTAGAGATACAATGAAAATACCACTTCATTTACCACCACTCTTTTGCACTGACTGCAGGTATCAAGTTAAACAAAATAGAAAAGAAGCTACAAATACCTTGTTTCTGGAAGTTATTATTTGCTTTATAACAATTCTGTCTGCTAACACCAGCACCTTTGTGACAGAAGAAAGCAACAATCTTGCAGCTTTTACCACACCCGTTTTGTCTGTAAAGATTGTTATGTGGCTGTCAGATTCCGGATGATCCAAGCTTGCCACATCGGTAAGCTGTGCAATTGTTTCACCTAGAGGAAAAAAAAAAAATTAATTTTTCATACTTAGATACTGGGCCATTAAGCATTCTTAACTTTTACCTTTAAGGGATGAAATAGTTTCAGAGCTAGCGACAACTCTTTTTCATTTCACTTCACTTCCTTTTACTGACTGCTGGTGGCACCCTCTCCATATTTAAATTTGGACTACTACTCCGTACTACCTTATTCTTCCATCTGTAACATACACTGATTTTTTTACAGTAGTCTACAGATATCTGAGTGGGGGTGGAGTTGGGGAGTGTGGAGGGAGAAATTAATGGGAGTTATTTTTCTGATTTTAATAGCAAAAGTCAAATCATTGTCCACACTTGCAGCATCAACGCACTGAAAGAGTGGAATGCAGCAGAGAAGGAAGAACTACAAATTCCCCTTTGCTTTCCAAATTTCAGTTGGCATTCCCAAAATTTATAGATTTCCTTTTCCTGTAGAAGTCTTCAGGCATGAATAATAAAGAGATTCCAGGAACTTTATAAATTATAAAACTGAAGCATTATAGTGAGACTACTGCACTTTTTATTCAAAGAAGAGACACTAAACAGTATGCTGACAGAGAGAGGAGACAAAAAAAAAGGCAAAAATGCACTGATTTTCTGTTCATCATTATCTTCTTATTCAACTCGCATTTAGTTAAATAGCTAGTAGGCTTAACTGACCACTTTTACTTCTTATGCAGTCAAAAAGTCTACATCCAGTGCAAGCAATGGATCTGCTTATCTGAGAAAAATCACAGACCTTATCCAATTAAATCTTCTGGAGTACACTAGAGAATAGTGCAACAGAGGAAAGACAGGGTAGCTTCCTATTCCATTATCACAGAAGGGCTGCTGGGAGAATGAACTCAGGCAAGCTCTCAGACATGCTTCTGGTTAACATGCAAGACAAGATGATCAACCTACAACTAACCTATAGATCATCCTTGAATATAAAATCTAGAAGATTTGAAGTTCCCTAAGACTCATCTTCAAAACCTCAGCTCAGGTAATTCACCTAAGCAGACAAAATACTCCAAAAGCCTGATAAAACCATTGTTCCCATACGAAAAACCCGAGGGTGCATTATTCTGGTACTCCACAAATACCACACACAAATACTACAGAACAAGGTCTGACAGTCCTTCAAACCACAGAGCTCCACAGCGTTCACGTATTGCTTTCTCTCCTCTGATAACTGTAATCCCTTGGGTTCTTAAGTTGCCTAAATAGGTATTGCATTATGGCAAGAAGCTTCCAGTACTTTTGCCAGGACCAGGCCAGGTCATAAAAGATACGCTCCAAATAATAGAGTGTCACTCTAGTGTAAGTATGCAAACACGATAAATAGAGTACAGTCTGAGATGGTGAGTTCCCCAGCTGAGGGGCCTAAAAATGAGCAAGAAGAATTATAAAAGTACAGCTACTATTCTAGCACTGAGGGCAGCCAGATGAACTAACAGTGAAGCTGTAGGACAAGTCTCCAGTCAGGCAATGAGACCATTTAACAGCAAAACACACTGGCCATTGCCTTTTCCACAGTCCGATTCATTTCAGTTCGTGCCAATATCTACTTCTTCACCTTTGTCAGCAAATTAATCCCAATCTCTTCCTTCAACTTCAAAATATATGTGACAGTACAAAATGCTGTAGAAACACATAGTGAACCAAGAAAGGATGCACAACATTATTATCCCATTTCTTATGCTGTGGGATTCATCTTCTTGAAGATGAGTCAGGTCATAGGTTAAGCATCTACTCATACGAAAACTTATCAGATAACGTGACAGACCTGCAACATCTGCCTGTCAAAAGCTCCAGACAGCCCCAGAAATTTGAGACTTCTGATAATAGAAGAAAGGCTTCCTCCTCTGCCTGTAGATTGCAACTACAGGAACATGAATTAAGCCCTGGGAGTAAGCCATGAGGAGCAAAACCTGTTATGGCAAAGAGACTGAGTTAGGGAAGCCATCTGAGTATACACAAGTCCATAAAACACATCTCAGCATGTTAAAGAAGCAGTTCACTGTCCCTATAATTCTCCTATTATGACTGAAAGATTGTGACAACTGGGAGAGATTTCCAATCACAGAAAGACAACTGCCACATCCATCTTCAAGAAGGGTAACAAGAAAAATTCAGACAATTATGGGCTAGTCAGTCTCACATCAGCCTCCAGGATTATTACTAAAATAATACTGGAAGCCATTATCACACAAAGTAGAGAAAGGCAATCAGGAAGTGACGGCACAGACCTGAAAGGGTCAATAGTCCCTTATTGATATGAATGCCTTCTATGATGAGATGGCACCGATTTTAAAAAAAGAAAGCCATGAATTCTGTGCATCTCAACTTCAGCAAGGCCTGTGACGTGATCTTCCATATTGTCCTTATAACTTCATCATGAGATACAGATGGAATAAATGAAAAATGGTGGGTAGAAAATGAACCTGACTGTTGGGCTCAGGGATGGTGATAACTGGTACAAAGTCCAATGGGCAGTCAATTTTCAGTAGTGTCTCTCTGGCAATGATATGAAACATCAAAACTGTTCCCAGAATGATGGGCCAGCACATTCAACAG
>JAYRBT010000082.1:90125801-90214093 GCA_036023395.1 Myiotriccus ornatus | reverse complement strand
CTTGTTTGCTGACCTTGGCATCTGTGGAGCTGTTTGTCTCACATATTCTCACGCCTCCCTTATCTGGCTGCAACTACTTCCGCGCAGCATTTTTTCCCCTTCTTAAGTAAATTATCACAGAGACACTACTACCATTGCTGATGGGCCGGGCCTTGGTCAGTGGCAGGTCCATCTTGGGGACAGCTGGCATTTTCTGTCAGTCATAGAGGAAGCTTTTGGCAGCTCCTTGGAGAAGCCGTCCCTGTAGCATCCCCTGTCATCAGAACTTTGTCACAAAAGCCCAATACACTCATATTAATCAGCTTTCCTGATAGAAAAAACCCAAGATGTTATCTCTATGCAGTGAGGATTAACAGCCTTAGAGTAACAGCTCTTATTTTGTCCTGTGTGTTCTCTGCTTTCTGCCTTCCGTTAACTTCATAATAGTAGAAAATTCCTTTCTGAAAAAAAATATAATACCGAGAATGGAAAGCTTTTGCTAAGAAAATGCAGTAGCACTACATACTTGGGAAGACTCACAGAATCAATCAGGTTGAAAAAGACATTTGAGATCGTTGAGTCCAACCCATGATTGAACACCACCATGTCAACTGGACCATGGCACTAAGTGTTATGTCCAATCTTTCCTTTAATATATCTAAGGATAGTGATCCCACCACCTCCCTGGGCAGTCCATTCCAGTATCTAATCACCCCTTCTGTGAAGAAATTATTCCTATTGTCCAACCTAACCTCTCCTGGCACAGCTTAGGACTGTCTTCTTATCCTGTCACTACTTGTCAGGGAGAAGAGAGCAATCCCCTCCTTGCTATGACCTCCTTTCAGGTAGTTTCTACAACAGAAGAGTGCTGTATGGTAAATTTGGTTGCATTTGATAGGACATATAAAAATCTTGGTCAAAAAGCCTTTCCCATACAGCCTGCACTTTCATTAGTTCATCTTGAGATTGAAGGCAGAAGTGAACTTGTAATATTACATTTTAAGTACTGTCTTTCATTAGCTTTTGTGTACTACTTAAGGACAACCGGGTCTTCAGACTCATTAGCCTGAGAGCAGCACATGTTGTTCCAAAATCCACACCTGCTACAGAACACAGCCATGCATGCGAGAGAGCAGAGAGGCAGCAGCTGGCATTTGACATCCTGTCCATAAGGGCTACAAGCAGAACTGTCACACAGACTTCTCATCACAAGACGAGCCTCAGGGATCTTGAGAAGTGAACAAGGACTACCTGCTTACCTGTCCTAGAAATCAGAAGTCTATTAAGATTAGATGCCTGTCCAGGCATTAGTAGAAAATGCTTAAGATTGCCATTATTTAAAGCAATAAAATATGTTTTAGAAGTAGTTTAGTTAATATTTGAGTTTTTAGAATTGGAAAGCCTTATTTCCTTACTCATATTTCATTTTGTAGAAAAATTGCACAAATAAACTTTGTAGAAACTCAATTTTTAAAGTTTTTGAAGGGTGGAAAAGACTAAACAAAATAGAATTTAACTGCATTAATTACTAATGCACTAGTTAACCATAAGAACCCATACTGGATATATCCTGAAAACATTATTTGAGACAGCTGCCACTGCTTTATGAACAACTGAATATGTTATTATTAAAGGGGCAACTAAATTCTTCTTGCAGAAGTCACACAGTGCTCAACACATCATTCAGGACCCTGAGTCAACACTTCCGTAAAAAAACCAGCTTCCAACAAGTGGTGTGATCCAGCTACCCCCTGTTTATGTGTTTTCCTCGTAGTGCCCATGCACTGGTGTCTAGAAGGGCAGTACAAATATGATGCATGTCCAAGACTCCTGAGTACTGTTAAAATTGTTGCATTGAGACTACTGACGTTGTACCCTTACCTGAAGGCTCTTTAGAATACCTTCTCATTGGTTTTATGCACATCTTTCATAAAAGCCTTCAGGGAAACAAATTAAATAAACAACTTTAACAACCTGTAAGCTGGTTCACTTATCTGTGGGCAAACGCTGACACGCTTAGCGGAGCCTCAGGCTAACTTTCACATGCAGTGTCTAACAAGCTGGTAAGCCACCTCTGAAAAGGTGAAGGAACAATCCAGGACCTGCAGTGACAAGTAGAAGCTGTCAAGCAACACAAGAGCAGCACTACCAAATCAGATCTGGTATCTGGTATGCCTGACCTAATACTTTATATCTGACAGCAACCAACTTACCTACTCGCCTAAAAAAACCGTGAGCGTGAAACAAGCAAATGTGACACTAGCCATAATGCAGCTGTAACCAGAATTTTCGGTGAACTGCAAATTGTGCATTTAATTTAAAACACTACAACATTTAATTATGTACTTCTCACAAGCACAACAGCTTCAACAAATGGAAATATTATCTGGAAAGGGTGAAAACAGTCCTGTTTATCTCCTTCAAAACCCACTCTTTTTAAAGTTCATCAGGAGGGAGAAGAGTACACAACTTCAAATTGAAATACACACCTCAGACTATTAGTACCATCACTATGTACTTGTTAGACATTCCTGGAATTTTTAAGAGATCAAAAGAAAGGATTCAACTCACAGCAAGAGTGTACTATAGTAGTGAATACCCCTTCTTTGTGCTGAATGCATTCCTAGAAAATGAAGAGCCTTTAAATTTCAAGATCCAAACTGCACCACTGAGAAAATGATGATCCAAAATGTGATACAGATGAACTTGTTCAAATGAGGTGTAGTATTTTGCTGACACCAATTTATTTCCTCAAGTGTGGGTTATTTTGTGTTTGGGGATTTGTGTGACTTTTTTTGGTTTGGTTTTTTTTTGTTGTTGGTTTGGAGTTTTGTTTGTTTGTTTTGTTTGGTTGGGGTTTTGATTTGTTTGGGGGGTTTTGGGGTGTTCTTTTCTCAAAGCAATGAAAACTGGAAACTTTAGGAATTTTTTTCCTTCAGTGGGATTTAATTATTTCCAATTCTTTATTTTTGCAAGTTTTTGTGAAAAGGAACTTGGGAGAAAGAAAAAACAAAACAAACCCCCCCAAAAAAAGGAATGAACGCAGCTCTCACTATTCTTGCAGCCTTCTTAGATATTATGTGGAAGATTGAATTAGTTTAGCAATGTTACTGAAGTAACACTACTGAAGAGGAGAAATATGCTTTCTTTTTAATGTTCACTTTTCACAGACTCCATAAAATTAGGGATCCCCACTGATTCACAGAGGTGAAGCAGAAAAGTACACAAAAACTGACCTGCACTGCTGCTATCCTCCCTTCTTTTTTCCACACATGGAAGAGAAGAAAATGATCACTGGAAAATGCTCAGTGAGGCTTGACCACTGATCAAAGCTACCTTGTTTACTCTTATTGCCACATGCCTTCCAAGTCAGAGGAACTACTGCCCTATCTTCCCCTGCAAAAAGGTACCTTCAGAATGTCTGCAGAAATTAGCGACCATGATAAAGACCTTAATTTTCAGACAATTCAAGATCAAGCTTTCTTCTCTTTTTATACAGATGTATGGAATTTCACAGACTGAAATTTGTACCAAAATTTGCACCTTTGGGCAACTTGACATAAGTTGGCAAAAACAGCTTTTCAAATTGGAATTCAATTTAACCTCTTCCGATTATATAATACATACATCAACAAGTACATGGAATATCAGAAAATATGTGTTTACCTATCATAAAATATATGCAGAAGTAAAATTGGCTAACTGAACGCTGTCTTGAAGTTTGCTGAAGTGTACCATTACCTCACTACAAAAGGTGAACATAAGCTCAATGACCAAATAATTGGGTTTTGAGGCGCACAAGGCAGTACATTTTCCTCACCCTCCTGCTGCCCTCCAGTTCACTAACTTCTTACCCAAAAGGGTAGATTTCATAAACAAAGCTATTACCTTTTTTTAATTCTGCATGGAGAAATCCTGGGCTTGATCAAGCCTAAGAAAACCCAACTCAGAGGGAAGTTCACTGTTTAAAGTGTACTTTTAAATGTGGTCAGAACAAATGCAGACATGTTTTCACCACCAGAGAGATGCAAGTCTGAGAAATAACTCCGTTTAGTAACACGATCAGGTAACCTCAAAACCAGGGACTGGCAAATGTTAATTGTGGCTTTTCTCCCTAACTTGCCTTTGTTAATGTGCCTAACCATCTACTACTTGTGCAAACAATGCTCTGAGCTGCTTTTTCCAAAAAAAACCACTGTTGTGGAACTAAAAATTCAGACACTGTAATAAAGAATGTAGCAGGGACAACACATTAATATCACCAATTGAGAATTCTTTCTGTTCAAAAGAAGATCAGCTCCTGAAGATGCAGCAAAAGTTGCTTGTTAGTTCCATGAACAAGCAGCTTCCACGGCATGAATACCAGCCATTCAATCCATCTTGCATGGAACGTTGCCAGCCAGGAGGATTCCTACAGCCTTTCTTCAGAGAAGGCTTCCTTAGCAGCATTTTGGCATACCACTTCAATTCAGAGCAACACCTGGTATTCCATTTTGGAAAGCACATACTTGCTCTGGAGGTTAAGAGAGAACTACAGCGTGCTATGGAAAAGGCTATGCAAATCCAACCGCTATCCACCTACAGGAGCGCAAAACAAAACCTTCATATAATCCAGGAACTATCACCTTATTTATGTTAAAGTGCCTGTATGTTTTTTTTGGTTGCTTCATTGAAGAGCTCAAGGACTACAAAAATTCATTCAGTTGGGGAATTTAAGAACACTTAAATGTAACGTGGAGATACAACACAAAATCTTTGATAACTAAAAGGGAGCGCTCCATACACCAGTCTAACTCCTACATGGTAAGCACTTCCAACCCTGGACAGTATTACCCTTCTACTTCTAAACCTGTGAATAATTTTCACTTTCATTTTCACACCTGTGAATAAATAAACAAAAATAACCATAACAAAACCCACATTTACAAGATTATGTTATTACAGAACAATTTTGTTTTATTGTTATTTGAAAATACTAGATTTGTGTGGTTCTAAATGGTTATACTCATTCTGCTTAATACAAACATGTTTCTCTAAGACAAAAGCAACAGCATAATTTTTTTATTTTTCAATATACATCTGAAAGAACTTTAGGCTTTGCTCCTACATTACTGCTGTATCTGATGTTTAGGAGTTATCTTACCATTTGAGAATTCATCTTATGCATAAAAGAAAAAAAATCCCATTCAGTATCTAAAGTAGATGAATTAGTAATAAAGTTGGCACTAGAATCTATATCACTGCTCACTGACATCATTAGCTTTAAACAAGGCTATTAATGGAATGGAATATAACTCAGTGGGTAAAAAAAAAAAGAATTTAAAGTTCTAGCTAGCAAGGGTTACACTTTGTCAATGAATTCAGAAATGTAGAATAAATCCATGCAGAAAGACATAGGCTCATAGTACCATATAGCAGTTTTACTAAACTATAATCAGAGTTGTTTGCAATCATTAATTCATAAATCATCCTTTGGGGATTTCCCTACCTAATCTGTCTAAAACCATCTGTTAACAATGCTGAATAGCAAGAAAGCTGCTCTAATTCTTCTTGTGCAGGATCACAGACAGGCAATTTTGATTTAACAGTCATTCTAATGGAGAACTACAAAAATTTGTTTAATCTGTAGAAAAGTCATTAATCAGATCTCAGAAATAGGAAAGGTAAGATTCCATTGAAAAAGAGCAATTGATTTTCAGCTATGTCAGTAAAAAGCATCTTCCTTCAGCTACTTGAAATGCTAGTCTGACTCATTTATCACATCAAAGACTAAGGTACAGAACTTTATAAGGCAATAGCCAAGCTTAACTTTAAGCCAATTTCACTATCCAAGGGTTCACAGAAAAAGAAACCTGAAACCACAGCTATTTCATAATAGTGCTGTTGCTCCTGTGATAAAATGTTCAAGTGTAATTTTCTTCGTAAAGCAGAATATCATTAGTTATGGTAATATCATTAATTATTAATGTAACAAAATTTTAACAATATTTTAATTTACCTCTTCAGTCTATTCTGTGGTACTCCTGGCCTCCACAGCATACCTTAAAAACCACAACTGTACATGACTGTGTATTTCTCTTTTACTTTTCATAACAACCTAGCTCCAATGACTAAAAGCTGTCACTTCAAAACTATTCTCTGTAAAAAGAAAACTGCAACCACATCAACCAAGAAATACAATTGATAGTTTTACTGAAATAATCACCTTTTCTGCATCCAGATGACAATCTCCTAAGAATAATTTTTCTGCGTAAATCCAAGAGAAAGAATTAGGCTCCTTTAGGGGCACAGAGCACCAAGTGTAGGCTGAGTACCAGCTGAGCTGCTACCAGAAAAAGAACTTGTATGGAGTGGAAGATGCTTAACACAAACCAGAAGCTCACAACTTTACCCACAATACCTATGGAACTACAGAGAAAGGGGCAGTGAGTTAATGACTAATTTAAAGTAACGAGGTGCAACTCTGTACCCAGGCAGCATACCATATGCTTCCAGACTCACAGCAGTCAGAGCGTAGGACTCTGCATCCACGGCAGTTTCTCCGCAGTACAGGATGTAAACTAAGAAGAGTTTAGCAGGAGGTTTGCTGCGCTCTGTACAAGTTATAACGCAAGCTTCTACACCACAATTCATAATTTTATTACTCAACAGTAGTGCCAAGTTTCAAGTCTACAGTGAGTACCAAATTAATTTGCAAGGGAGAAAATTCTGGAAAATGGGGTAACTTCTCAAAGCTTGCAACTTACCAGGATTTTTAAAGTAACAAAACCCCAAAGACTAGGTCCCAGGAAGCATTTTAAAACGACTGTGCTCAGATTTCTCTTTCCCCCCTCCTCAGGTGCACTGAGAAATGAGTTCAAGACAAATATGGATCACCTGACTTTTTCCAAAAAAGGATTTTCCCATCCATCAAGAAGAGCCATAAGGGGCAACACACAAGCCCTGGCACCATAATGGAGCAGCAACAGCCAGCAATGTAAGAACCCTTTAGCACCTTAGACATATGAAAGGGAAAGACCCACAGGTACCAAAAACATGCCCACTGAAACAAGGCAGCCAAGGGACTTGCTGGAACAAATCTGTCAGTGCATCTGCTGCATGGGAAATGCAAATAAGTTGAAATGGATCTGAGCTTGGACTGAATGCTGAAGTGCAGGAAGAGAATGAGACTATGCATATTTCTTAATTTTATGGATGTTGTCCAGAGTATATGAGATGCTTCTATTTAGAAGAGTGCCACACATGTACAACCCAAACAAAATAAACCTTGTGAAACTCCTTTAATACATCCAGAGGAAATATTCTTCTGCAAGGAAGCATACTAAGGTCCATGTCTACAGGTAACTGAAAATCTCAGTGTGAGCTGCTGTTCAGAGTTCTGCTGCTACTGAGTTACAACATGAGCAACCTAGTAGTTTCCCATCACCTCAAAATCACAGAAGGGTCAGGTTGGGAGGGACCACAGTGGGTCATTAGGTCCAACCTCCCTGCTAATGCAGGGTCATCCTAGAGCACACTGCACAGAACTGGGTTGTCAGTTCTCGAATATTTCCAGCATAGAGGACTCCACAACCTCTCTTGGCAACTTGTTCCACCCACACAATAAAGAAGTTACTCCTCATATTCAGGAACTTCCTGTGCATCAGTTTCTGCCTACTGCCTTTTGTCCTATTGCTTGGCACCACTGATAAGAAGAGCCTGGTTCTGTCTTCTTGGCACCCTCCTTTCACATATTTATACACATTGATGAGGACCCCTCTCAGCTATCTCTTCTCAAGGTTGAACAGGCCCAGTTCCCTCAGCCTGTCCCTCAATCATCTTTACTGACGCCCACTGCACCTGCACCAGGAGTCCCACGTTTCTCTTGTCCTGAGGAGCCCAGAACTGGACACAGCACTCCAGATGCGGCCTCACTATGGCTGAGTAGAGGGACAGGATCACCTCCCTCAACCTCCTGGCAGTGCTATTCCTAGTCCACTGGCCAGGATACCACTGGCCTTCTTGGCCCCTAGGGCACATTGCTGGCTCATGGACAGCTTGTTGTCCACCAGGACCCCCAGATCCTCCTCCACAGAGCTGCTTTCCTGCAGGTCAGCCCCCAGCCTGTATGAGGTTATTTCATCCCAGGTGCAGGACCCTGCATTTGCCTTTGCTGATTTTCAGAAGGTTCCTCTCTGCCCATCTCTCCAGCCTGTCAAGGTCCTTCTGAAGGGCTGCAGAACCCTCTGGGGTATCAGTCACTCCTCCTAGCGTTGTGTCATCGGCAGACTTGCTGAGGAAACATCTGGCCCTTCATCCAAGTCACTGATGGGTAAGTTAAACAATACTGGGTCCAGTATTGTACCTTGGAGGGCACCATTAGTGACAGGCCTCCAACTAGGCCCTGTGCCACTGATTACGAGCCTCTGGAATCTGCTGTTCATCCAATTGTCAATCTGCCTCACTGTCCACACAGCCAGTCCACACTTCCTGAATTTGCCTATGAGGATGTTGTGAGAGACAGTGTTGAAAGCCTTGCTGAAATCGAGGTAGACAATATCCACTATATATCCTTCCAGGTACTTGTTTCATCATAGAAGGCAATCAGGTGGGTTAAGCATGATTTACCTTCAGTGAATCCAAGCTGATTAATCCTGATCACCTTCTTGTCATCCATGTGGATAGAAATGGTCTCCAGAACAAGGTGCTCCATCACCTTCCCAGGGTGATACTGGGTGAGGCTGACAGGCCAGTAGTTCCCTGGGTCCCCCTTCTTGCCCTTTTTGAAGACTGGGGTGACATTTGGTTTCTTCCAGTCCTCAGGCACCTCTCCTAATCACTATGACCTTTCAAAGATGATCATGAGTGTCCTTGCTATGGCATCTGTGAGCTCTCTCAGCACTCATGGATGCATCCTGTTAGGGCCCAGGGACTTATGGATGTCAAGTTGCCTAGGTGTTCTCTAACCCAATCCTCCTTGACCAATGGAAAGTCTTCCTTCCAACATTCCTTTACCCTGGTCTCCTGGGTCTGAGATTCCTGAGGGCTGGTCTTGTCAGTGAAGACCGATGCAACCAAGGCATTCAGTAACTCTGCCTTCTCTGCGTCCTCTGTTAGCAGGGTCCCCCCTCCATTTAGCAACAGGCCCACATCATCCTTAGTTTTTCTTTTGTAATTGATGTATTTGAAGAAGCCATCTGAGGACTTCCAAGTCAATGAATCCACAAAACAGCTTCCCCAAAGACACTGCTAGCCTACAGACAAAATTCTAAGACCAGTGTCATGGAACAGTAGCATACTGAACTCCGTATCTACAGTTTTTCACTTTTCTTAAAATCTCTCTCGGACAGCTCATGCTTTTTCAGTACCATAGAGAATAATATCAGTTCCACTAAAGATACAGTAAAATACCAGCTATTACAGTCCATTTCTTCAGGAGTTATAACCCTGATGTACTCAGTTACTTCCTTACCACAGTTTTGTTCTATTCCTTTGACTGAAAATAAGAACAGAGCAGAACAGCTCTTCGTAACTGTGCTCAACTACAAAAGAAAGCAAAGTGATCCCTACTCCAGAATGTACCTATGTACTGTGGAATCAAAGTGACTGCAGAACAGGCTGTGAAAGAGTTAGACAAAATGAACTGGAACAACTTGCCAACATTAGATGTTATTCACTAAGATTTCAAGGGGCTAAAAGATACAATGGATTATATCAACTTCCTCATGCAATCTCCTGCTTAAAACCAGATTGAAAGTTGAGGTATGAAGGTTGCCCAACACTTGTATACGGCAAATTAATACAAAAAGTTAGGAAGAAGTAGTGGAGACCTGAATAAATATGACATATTGACAAAGACTCAACATAGTGTTTGTTAAAGGAATTCCTGCCTCACGAAACAACTAGTTTTCTCTGTAGACATCACCGATCACATGGACAAGAAGGCACTCTGCTGAAAGAAAACTAGGAAATAAAGTGCATACTACTTCAAAGGACACTAAGCAAGTCTATGAAAGAAATAGAAGCCCTTTTATATGAATGTTTTACCTACTAAGAGACAGCAAGATGAGAAGACGAAGGATAATAGAAAATAAATGACTGCATATAATAAAGGCAGATGACCAATGGACTTACATAGAAACCTGCACTGCAACATGGATTATTACATGTAATCATAAAGAGGGAGGAGAGATAAGCAAACTTCCTGTCAGATCATCTTTTCAGCTTGTGCCTCTGTCTAGCAACCCTGTCCTCCACAGTATCAGACACTTCCCAACTCACTGTGGGGGAGTTCAGATGCCTGTTGAACATGCTGGCCCATCACCCCACCATTCAGATCACTAATAAAGATGGTAAACAGTACTGTCCCCCATATCAGTCCCTGATTAATTGACCAGAAAAAAACACAGAGAAAAGGTTACATATTACCTACAGACCTCGAGTTCGATGCACAATGGCTATTCTAAAGTTATCCCTTCAGTCTGAAAACTGCATCAGTGAGCTTTTCACTTAAGTAGGAAAACATCAGCTGTTGATCCTTTGGGCTCTAATAATTAACTCCAGAAATGCCTGGAAAAACAGGATACTGACAGAATATTATGCAATGTTATTATTACAACATTTACTGAAATAAGAATTATTTTAGCTAGCTTCAGAGAAATCAAGGAAACAATACCATAGTAAAGAACAGGTTTGTTGGTACACACCTCAAGGCATGTACCACTGTTAACTTATGTAGAATCTAAGACTGACAACAACAAAATTCGGAAGCATTGGTACCGTGGGCTTTTTGTACTTAAAATAAAGAAAAGCTTAAAAGCTTTTACTATATAGATCAAGTCAATTCCAAAACCTTGGTATAGGACAGGATGTCCTATACCAAGAAAATTGGGAAAACATGTTCAGTAACATATGGGCACACAATCATTCTCCAAAGTGCCTATGATAAAATGGGATTTCTGAAGGTTGAGCAGCTAACTGTAATCACATACGTCTGCCCTCTGGATGCTGGAGGATAGGTCACCTTCAGCTATGAAAACTGACTTTCTTCTTTTGGGAATACAGAAGCATAGAATGATTTGGGTCAGAAGGGACCTTAAAAGTCATCTAGTTCCACCCACACCCTGCCAAGGGCAGGGAGACCTTCCACTAGATCAGGTTACTCAGAGCCCCACCCAACCTGGCCTTGGACACTTCCAGGGATGGGCATCCACAGCTCCTCTGGGCAACCTGTTCCAGTGTCCCACCACCCTCAAAGAGAAGAATTTCTTCCCCACATCTAATCTAAACAAATCTTCTTTCAGCTTAAAGCTATTCCCCCACGCCCTATTACTTCATGCCTTTAAAAAAGTCCCTCTCTAGCTTTCTTGTAGGTCCTTTTCAGGTACTAGAAGGCTGCTACAAGTCTCTTCAGAGCCTTCTCTTCTCCAGACAGACAAGAGCTCAGAGCTTTCCTCTTTTTCCCAAGCATCTGACTGTGAAGGTTGACAAAATCCTATTCTGCAGATTCCCAAAATGCTTCCTTAGAACAGATCTAGACAGACAAACTCCTGCTGCTGTGAAGATACCCAGCTGCTGATAGACCAGCACTCAGGTGCATAAGGACAGCTGCGGAAGTCACTGGTGGAACCACATCCTGGAAAGTGCTTTTTCCCTGCCTTTGCCTTTCCTCAACTGCTTAAACGACTTGTTATTAAATGAGTCAGCACTGACCACTTCAAACACCCTTCCTGACTTGTGTTGCCAAAAACTTTCCATAAAAAAACATAAAATCCAAAATAATTAGCCTGGAAATGGGTAGCAGCAGTGAAGGAAATGTCTAGATTTTTGAAGAATGCCATACTATTTATGCATGGAACACTGAACTAAAGACACCTATCTGCGAGAAGAAAATTCTATTTATTTTAAAGAAAATTGTGGTGTTTGACCCCAGAAGCCGTATTTTCTGAACTGCATGCCACATGCTTTGCAAAATACTGTACAGTGATTCTTTTCACGGTACAGCTATGCAGATAGTGAAGAAGAGGTGTTAGCAAATATGCTTAATACCACGGCTTAAAGCTGTCATCTTCCTTTGTCATTTATGGCACTTCTAGAAATGGGCTGCATCAGGGTCTGAACAGACTCCAAGGGTAATTTCTCCTGGTGAAAAAACAGGAGATTTATATACTGCTGGTAGCAAATATACTCTATTACGACATAGTCTATAATAAAAAAAAAAAAAAATCAAGCTGCAAAGTAGAATTAAAAAAAAAATCAAACAAAACAACCCTCGCATTTGCTGAGAACAAGTGGTCAAACACATGTTTATAATATAAAAATCAGGACGATGTACTTGACAGCACATGAATTTAATAAGAATCAATGCAGCTTTTGTTTTTTTCCTTAAAGAAAAGATTTAGCTCCTCAAGAGAGACTGAATGTGAGTTTGTCAGACAGGGCACCTTTTGTTTCCTCTTCGCTTAAAATAAGTAGTGAAAAGCAATAGCAACATTCTATTTTTTTCAGTAGTATACAAGTATCACACTTCTCAGTTCTTAACAAAATGCTAACCTGTGACGTTAACTTCACAGCAAGAACAAAGGCCTTTGCAAGTGTATTTCCACAAGCAAAAAACCCAAGTCCTGAAGGTTACTGCCATACACAGCTTATGCAGAATCTAAAAACAAATTCTGAGACATCATCATCATGGTTAGGCTTCGCGAACAATGATTTGAGATTCTGAGACAAAGTACTGTTTTGGGGTTTTTTTGCATAAATTCCCAAACAAAGCCAGCCAGTGGGATCTCTACTGAACTATCTAGATGAAACAATACAGACAGAACTGATAAACCACTACAGTAAGTGCGGCATTTTACGAATCAAGTGTAGGAGCTACTGCTGACACCATCAGCAACTTCAGCCTGGATCTGAACAGAGCTCAGTGCTCATGCTTCAAGGGAACACGCTTGTCTGGAATCCTTTAATAAGAAAAGAGTAAGCTCTGAGTGTCCACAAATACTCAGAAAACTTACACTGCATACAGGGGAAGTGAAAGCTGCTTATCCCTTCTGGAAGATGCTGTCACAGGTTTTGTGGTCAATGAAAAATTATACATGACATACTACATGTCCAACAAACCCACAGAGAAGATCGATCATTGTTATTAAAGAGTATTCCAGAGAAATAAGAATGTGCACATCTTCACTTAAATCTGTTAAAAGTAAGAATTTAACATTTGCGACTAAATTCAGCTTTTGCAATTGGAGGTGTTTCTGATCGCTCTTAAGCTTCCTATAAGAGGTCTCCCTTATTTATTTAACTTTACTTTGCCTTGGAACAAGTGGTTCAGGCTTTGCGGAACTGACTGATTTCTCCAAACAGAAAAATAAATATACATTACCATGATAAGTACAGAAACACAATCACCAATCACAAACCCTTCCTGCAGCCCAGCTGTACAAATGCAAAAGAAGGCTTACCACAATTTGTTTCCAGATGGGCTATGATGGTATAAATACAACTCGACCTCACCAGGGCTACTTACTTTTGTAGAGCTGTTACATATTGCCTAAGGATTTTGTACAGATAGGTTTTTACTAGTTAACTCAAAGCACAAAAACTCCATACAGCAAACACTGTGCTGTTTTCATACGTTATTTTTCAAGAAAGAAAATTTTATGGGATATGTGAAACGCCAATTTTGTAACTAAATATTGCCAAACACCGACTTTGTAACTAAAAAAACACAACAAAAACCGCACCAACGCCGAAGTGGCTGGCATACAATTACTTAGCAGACCGCTGGCAAGCCCGATTTTTATTTTTTTTGAGGTCATTTAGCACTGTGAGGGAGACGTTAAAAGGTCACCCAGACACAGTCCGCGTATTATTGAACTTCTTAAAAATCGGACGCTACCCCGCGACGCGGTAAGAGCTCCAATCCACGCAACGCTCAAGCCAGACCGCGAAAACACAAAGCTCCGCCGCAGCCCCTGGAAGACGAGCGCTCTCGCCAGCGCCAAGCTCCGGGGAAAGGAGCGCGCTCCCACGCGGACAGCCGCCAGGCGGGAGGCTCGGGAAGCCGGGAGCCCCCGGGCGGCGGGGCAGTCCCTCCGCCCGCCACCCACCGCGGCGTCCCGGGGCTCGCCCCGCCGGCGGCACCGCAGCGCCCGGCGTTACGCAACGCTCCCCGCGACCTTGCGGGGAACTTCGGAGTCCGTCTGGGGACGGACGTGCGAGCGGCATCACCCGCACGGCCCCGCTCCGCCAGCCGCCCCCGGGACACCGGGACGGGCGGGAGGGAGGGAGGGAGGCCGGGAGGGAGAGCGGCTCAGCGCAGCCACCCCCGCCCGCGCCGCCGGACAGAGGGGGCTCCGGAGCGCCGCGACCCGAGCGCGCAAACTTCGGCGGCGGCGGGCGAGCCCCGTCCCGGGCGGGCGGCGGGAGGCGGTCAGAGCCTCCCGGCGGGAGCCAGCGCTGCCGCCCGCCTCCCGGGGGCTGCGGGGCGGGGGATGGGGGGGGTGCAGGTGTCTCGCGGCGGCATTCCTACCTGCGACACCAGCGGCACCAGCGTCTGCTCCACGGAGCGCGTCCGGATCTCCAGCCCCGCGTCCGCGCCCAGTCCCGACGAGGAGGACGAGGAGACGCCGCTGCTGCTGCACGGGGACGTGGCCATAGCGGGGGAGCCGGGCCGGGACCCCCGCCCGCCGCCACGCGCGCTCCCGCACGGCCGACCCGTCTCCCGCTTCTCCGCTCCCCTCCGCGCCGCTCCGCCCCCGCGGCCGCCGCCCCCTCTCCCGTTCCCTGCCCGCCCGCCGGGGCGCCGGGAGATGCCGCGCGCGCGCGCTCAACCCCCTCCCCCGCTCCCCCGCTCCCCCCTTGGCGGCCCCTTCCACGCCCCTCGGGACGGGATGGATTTAAAGAGGCAGCTCCCGCTTCTCCTCTTCCCGCCCCGCCGCGGAGCCGGATCCCGGTGGTTGCCGCCTACCCTTGTTCCCCTCCTTTCCCGCGCCCGTAGCCCCCGCCCCACCCCGCAGCCGGCGGAGGAGGGGAAACCGGGAGTGGTCCCGTCACCACGGCTGCCGGCGGGAGTTTCCCCGCCGGTCTCGCCCGAGGCAGGCCGGCGGGTGCAGGCGGAGGGTCCGTGCCCGAGTGGAGAAAGCGGACCCGGCAGTGGCTGAGGGGCTCGGGTGGCCCCAAGGAGGCTGGAGTCCGGGCCGGTCACCCGGGCAGCAGCGGGGTTGCGGCTCCGGCTGGCGCGAACCCCGGGAAGGGTGGTCCCGGTCGGGAAGTGAGGGGCGCCGGTACGAGGGCCAGGGAGAGGGAGCCGGGGGGCCGCTCCCACTTTGGGGAGGGCTGCAGTCACGGTTCGCGTACTTTATAGCGTGGGGGGAGGGGGCCTGATGGGTGTCTCGAACTAAACGCCATCAGCTCTTCTTAGCAGCCACAGGGCGAAGGCGCAAAAGGTTTCTTCTGTCTTTGGGTGATTTGTATTCCATACCTGGCACACGGGCTGCTCTCAGAGAATCTCTGTCGTGGGTATCCAGGTTTGCCCAGCCCTGATGCTAAAGCAGAGCACCTATGACTGATCTAGCAAGAAGAAGGCAAAAGTAATTAAAAAGAATAAAAATGGTCTGGTTTGTGTTGTGAGTTGGGGGATTTTTGCTGTTCTGGTTTGGCATGGGCTAAGCTCATTTCTTCACATTACTTAGTACCCTGCATCTGCAAAGCAGCAGGACGTGGATGCTTTCAGGTCTGATTTGGGTGTATGTATTTGGTATGGCTGGCTTTTTTACAGGCTTGTCTGCACAAACTGTGGAAAGGGAACGGAGCTCTTCTGGCTGTGATCCAAACCACCAAGGTGTGAAGCAGATCCAGCCCAACACTGGGGTCACTTGGTGCAGTGCTGTGTATGAGAGAGCAAGCCCTGTGTAGGATCTGGGACAGTAAATCACTTTAACTTACTACTTAGTTTCCTCGTCAGAACTGAGGATTTGTATTTGACTGCTCAGCTCTCACACAAGACAACTCTGTAGTGGTGTCTTTGGCTTTTTAAAGTTTTCGATCAAGGACTTTGTAACATTTGTGTCTTCTAAAAGATTTCTGACCCTTTTTGCACATATCCGCGATTTTGAAATATAGACAAGATAAAGGACAATACTTGTTGTCCTTTGGAGTCCTATGGAGTTATCCATATTTATTAAAAAAGAAAATTGCCAGAGCTGCAAGTATAACCCTAGATAACAATATGACCCTGTTCCTAGCTCTTCAGGAAATTGGTTTCCAACATGGTCTCATATTTTCTAAAATGACATCTTATATAACATCAAGTGTTACAGGAGAGAACTGAAGGCTTAAACCTGCCATGGCACAAAAATATCTGAATGATGATGTAGACTTGAAATAAATGCTAGTCTTGCTTGATCAAAGGGGTTTAAAGCACACTTGAGATTTTTTTTTTTCTTCTCAACTGTTCATTTTCATGCAACATCGTTCATTCTTTTTCAGGTAATTTGTTTTTCTTTTACTTCTCAATACCCAGATTCTAAGCCTTGCCAACAATTGTTGTTTTCTTATATTTTTTGGTAGAGTACTGAGGGCAAGGGTGGTTGCAGCC
Source organism: Myiotriccus ornatus (assembly GCA_036023395.1). Taxonomy (NCBI): domain Eukaryota; kingdom Metazoa; phylum Chordata; class Aves; order Passeriformes; family Tyrannidae; genus Myiotriccus; species Myiotriccus ornatus. The sequence continues at coordinate 90,197,538 of JAYRBT010000082.1, read as the reverse complement.
TCTCCAGGACTGTGAACTGGTACTGGAGACTTCTGGATCATATGAGCTGAAGCATCCACAAGACAAAGTGTCAGTAATACCAGACAGAAGTGCATTCCCTTGCCCTCTTCCCCCTGTTATTCCCACTCATTGACTATTTTATGAATATTGCCATAATACAAATTAACTACGTCATCAGCATCTACAGATACAAATCTACAATTCACATCAGAAATTAACTAGAAGCACGTGTACACTTGGATGCACAACGTGGTTTGTAATTTGACAATTTGTGTCACTTAATTTCAAAGACAGTTGCCTGTCATCTTCAACACAGTAACAGATCAGGCGTCCCAAGAATAATGTTTTCTGATTGAAAGCTGAGTTAGTAGCAGAGGTTAATGATTAATTTTAAAGATTGTAGCTTCTCTTTGAAAAAGAAAACAAGTTTAGTACGAAAGATACTGGCAAAAATAGTTTAAAAATAATTTCCTACACTTACTGGACAAACAGTGGGAACTTTGCAATACCTTTCTGCAGAGGGAAGTCCTGTTCCTAATCTGCCACTCTCTTTTGCTGCTTCCATTTTGTTTTTGCTAGAGAAGCAGCATTAGTGGGTGGTACTAGAGACAACACTGTCTAGTTCTCCCACTTCTCTTCCTAAGGTGCTTCCAGTTTAAACATGGAAACCACATACTCTGCTTCTGAAATCCTGTGCTGGGCAAACAGAATGCATGTTGTGATGTTTTTAATATAACACGATTCAAAAGCTCTAGCATGCTGCAGACTAATGTCTCTGAAGACACCTTGAGGAGATCTTCAAACATCGTAGCCTGGAGCTTAATTGTGCTTTTTAATTATGTTAAGACAATTTGAATGAGGCAGAGTGATAGATTGCAACCACACCTTTGGCATGCCAACACATACCTCTGAGGGAGCACACTGCAATGCACAGCACTAGACTATTTTGCATACAATCATCTTCAGGCCGTGTGATGGATTCGGGAAAGCAATAGCCCATCACTCCAGAAAGAATGTCCCTCATGCCTGTAGGATGTGAGGACTGCCCACTGGCAATGGCAGTCTCAAGTTGCCACTCAAGTTACCACTGTTTAACTCTGTTTTGAATCTGAAAAGCATCTGAAGCATTAAGACAGAGGAAAAGAGTAGTGCCTAATGGACTACATTTCTAACTTCATGGTTTTGCCAGTGCTCAAGGAGAAGGAAGGGATTCATATCCTTGTAACATTATCAACGTGTTACATTGTCCCTCCTTGTATTGTTTCCAGACTTCACTTGAGGTGAAACCTGTTCCGCTGCCCACGATCCCCCACAAGCTTGGGTTCTGTGACTGGTGGCAGGTTCTCACACACAAGGTAAACCAGTTTTCCCTCATCTAGCTCCTCATCTTTATTGTTCCTATCTCAAGCATCTTTTATAGGAGATAACATTACTACCCAGGACAGTGCTGTGCCAAAGTTCTCAGACAACAGTGATGACCCCTAGCCCCGGACAATGACAGTGCTCCTGAGAATGATGGCTGTTTTGAACCTTTATGCTTAGCTAGGCCTCTGATCATGGATGCTGGCCTCTTAGCTTTCATAGGAATTATATGAGATGTACTAATGGGTGTACTAAGCACATCTTATACTACTTGTGCTATGGCTTGTTTGAAAAGGCTGTCAGTCAGCCTCAGTTTGATGGAGTAGCTGGCACCTGCTCTTATCTTCTAGCTAAGACATGTGTGTTCTCTGGTCTGTTTAAAGCAAAATGAGGTGGGTAACACTTAGTTTATATTATGCTTTTGTTAATCTGGACATTTTGACCATAATAAGGTCACTGGAGAGGACAGAAACCTTTTCCATGTGAAGAAACCTTCCTGAGGAAACAGGTTTTATGGTTGTTCTGTATGTGCTGTTGAGGCATATGCAGGAAAGCAGATGCCGTTTAGACAGCCAAGACAGGATTGAACTTGTGAAATTTGAAGAGGAGCCTAACAGTTTCTGTCCACAAGGAGCAGTTGGTCTACAAAGCACAAACTGCAGGAAGAACAAGGAAATACTGGTAAAGGCCAGCTGATGGGATCAGAGGGCTTTTCAGTAAATTTTGATAATGAGCACTTTTCTACACATGTTAATAATGAATGAGATAAGACATAGGAATTAGATAAATTAATAAAACTTTGAGGTTGAATTCCAGGGAGTAATTGCTCTTTATCCTCCCATAGAGAGCATCCCAAATATCCAGGGTTGAGAGGAAGCGGTGCCCCCATTGCTTCCTTATCTCCCAGCCACAGTCTGGAAAGCAGAGCTGAGTGAGCTAAGTGTCAGATTGCTTTCTTTCTCTTTTCTCCAGTTAAGATTAAAGTTACAACAGTGTGGGAGGGGAAAGCACATCAATCATCTTTCCAGATGAAATTTACAAATCCACTTTAAGATGAAGCTTTTCCCTCGATTGCTTCTGGTTTCCTCCAAACCTTGACAAAGGCATATTTCTTTGTGTTTCACTGGGGATGTTTTGCAGGCAACTTGTGAAATTAGTAATTTTAAAGACAGCTAAAAATTTTAGGCTTTTGGGAAAAGTCAAAAGATGGGAGACAATCTTTGCATGAAATGTCTAATCCCGATTATTAGTGGTTATTAACTCTAAAATACATTACACTTCTTTATAAAACCAATCAATCTTTTATGTTTACTTCATGCCATACAGTAAAATACTTTACAAAGACTACATTAGGGTTTTTTACATGGAGAGCATTTTATGTGACTATACACTGACTTTTTTTTACCATTTTTTGAATTTACTAGTTTCACAGTGGGATTACAATAATTATTACAGAAACTATGAAGAAGAGGGGATATAAAAGTAATGTGTAGACATATCGGAAGGACTACAAGCTAGTGTCTGTTTTTATTCTGAATGTTTGTCCAGAATGCCTGTGTGCCCCTGCAGCCAGAGGGCGATTTCAAGCACGGACTCCCTTTTTGTTTATGAAGTGGTAGCTGTTAAAATCTTCAGCAAGTAACATGCTACCAAATGTGGTGCACCTCTAAACCACTTCTGTTCCCTATGACTGTGGAAAATGAGGAACATTGTTTGGATGGTAGGATACTGATAGCCCATCACGGCTTGACTGCCTCTTTTAGAGAGTGCTTATGAATACAGTTACCCATGCTAGTTCTCCAAGAAGCTTAAGGACTCAGTACACTTCATCAGTCCCAGCACCATCAAGAGACTTCTGTAATGAGTAGCAGTTCTTGAGAATACTTCTAGCCATAAAACATGTTTTCTGTGACATGCTGAATGCAAAGAACACAGAAGCTTGAGTCAACCTGTCAAAATAAAGAAAAATCATTGAAGTTGGGCTGAAGAAAATATCCTACCTTTTCACTGATGTTTCCTACCCTAGCCACCTACAGTTGTAGTAGATGTGTGTCTGAGGTAGGGAAGAGCGAGAGAACAATTTGCAATCCTGTAAGGCTTTGCTTTTTTAATGATGAGACTTTATCGGCAAGGAAAGATGTATACTGGATAATGTATAATGGATACTGCCAGAGTCACCCAACACTGTCCATTGTAAGACCCATGTTTATGGCTGTATATATGTATGCTAAGTTTCAAAACTTAGGTGTTTTCTCCAACAGGTGTTTGTCTTAGAATGTGTTGTTCTTTTATTTTTCAGAAGCAATTATGTTACCCTGAATTAAAAGAAAATAAAACATAGAAAAAGTGAGCTTAGGGCAAAAAAGGGCATTTATCAAAGCTGCATTGTTTTGCTGAGATCTAGGCTGGCCCACAAAGGTGAATTTAATGACATGTATGTAAATGAGATGGGACAGTCAAAGAAATGCCTTCTGTACTTTCTGTAACGCTATTTCTAAATTTACCTGAAGAATACATTTGTGAAAACTTATTTTTATATGTTTGAATGATTTATTTGTTGACTACGAAGTAAATTTTCTGAAAACTCCACATACATTGAGCAGGACTGGGTTTTTTGAGAGCCTAGAATAGGGGTCAAATGTAAGGAGTAGGAATAAATGAGAATAGGACAGGCTGAAGGAGAGCACAGCAAGTGATAGGAGAACAAGGGCCTGGCTGCAAGGGCAACATGTAACAGGAAGCAAATACTGTGCTAGTCAGAGATTTTGGTGTTCTCCAGCTGCAGCAATTACCTTCACCAGGTCTTGTGTGGGAGAAGTTGGACTCAGAGATCTTATCCAACCTAAATAATTCTTTGCTTCTATGGCAGACAGAGACTTGTGACTATTAGACAGGTATAGTGTATTGCAGGAGAAGCTGAAGCTGCTCTGTAGTCAAGTCTGGTATTTTTTCCCTTTATTTAGAATTTCCTTGTGCTGTTCTTTAATACATATTAGTGGTATATGAACTGGAGTCTAACACCAACATTGGTGTGACAACTTTTGGAGGTGAAAAGTCTCATCAGTTTAGCTTCAGCTGTGAATTTGACCTTATTTCAAAAGGACATCTGAAAAATACAGCTTCAACTTGAACTGTAGGTAGGAATTCATGTGCAGTTTTATAAAATGATACCCTAGGAATAGGAGAGTACAGGACCCTTTTCAGACTAACACTCTATACAAACTTCTTCAAAATGCTGCTGTAACATTTCAGGCAAAATCACCTAGATGATCAGTTCCTAGATGCTAAGCAAAAATTTGGGCTTTTTTTCTTGCAGTCTATGAGGTTTTTCTTTCATATATATATATTTTTCAAAGAACTATGTCTGAGGCTTATTTGTTATATCTAGGACCTTGTTCTAAACAGGAGCTAGCACACTAGTTTTAGAAGTCACGAGCAGCCTTGAAATACACAGATACATGATAATCGTCCCTCATGAAAGTCTTAAACTGACCTGTAGTTAGGACTGGGAATAAGCTTTTGACACCAAATCTTTTACTTCTTTCAAACCTGCTATCATCCTAGCACTGAATGGTATTTTCTGTGTTTCTTTAACTGTTCCTATGGGTTATAAAATAAATATGGAGGATTAAAGGTTTGAAGAAATCTCTAGCCTGCAAGATCTTTAAGAGCATTTGCCACCTAGCAACAGCCAAGAACGTGTGTTTCCTTTGAACAATCTGCAATTGTGTGATTCAGAAGAAACCTCCACAGTGTTTATAACTGCAATGGTAACTTATGTAGGAAGAGAAAATGCAGCAAAAGGCTCTGGTTACATCACTGACAAAAGCATTTCATTACCATAAGAAGTCCCTAACAGGGTGACAAATAATCAAGATTAAAAAGAATGTGTGAGACCAGCAGAAAGGGAAACAATGACGTTCCTATTATAGCTGTGGCCTTTGCAATAAATGATATGTCAGCTTTTTCATTTTGAATTGTGCTGAATAACTTAGTGATTTTAATTCATCAGCAAATGAATACTTAGATTAGAAGCTATTTTCTTTTCAAATGTGCATTTGCTAATTTAGTCATGCAATAAATACCACATTCCTTGAAAGTATGTGTTATTTTTACAGGTATTGTTTATAGGTGTTAATGATTTAAAACCACAGATACTCTGTTAGTTTGCACAGATATGTGCGGCAAGTATGGGAATTATATGAGAGAAAGGGTAATTGCAACATGCATGAGCTGGCTGGCTATCAAAGTCCCATTGGTCTGCATTTTGTGATGCTAATGAGATAGCAGAGAGAAATTACACAGATGCTAATGCACATGGGTTCTACTTAGATGATTCTCATGCATAAGTCTTTATTTACAATGTCTAAGAATATACTTTATTGTGTATCAGTTATCCCAGTTCCTCTGTTTTCCTCATGGTTTTTTTTCCACCTCCTTAAAGGAAAAAAACGGGGGATACCTAAGAACACTGCGTCTGTCATACCCCCCAGACCTCCGAATCATGTACACTTGTTAAGGAATTTTACCCATGTGACATTTTTAAATTAACCTGGATCTGTTCTAAAAAAAAAAAAAAATAAGCAGCTTCTAGACCTACTTTCACGGTATTACTTAAAATTACTTATTAACAGGGTACTAAAACCCACTTTGTTTCAGTATACGCTCTTTTTAAAACGTGTTTCTCAGTTAACAAACCAGCTTAAGCCCAACAAAGACATTGCTAATATACATTACAACAAAATACTTCTAATGCTAAAAAAATAGACAGTGTATTGTTGCTAACCCCTTACAGGCAGCTGATAGGATTCAGTTCTGTTTCTGGCAGCAGGAGAGTACATGCTGAAGTATCAGAATTGGAGCAGAAAATTGTAAGTGCAGCTGAAATGGAAGGGGAAGCAGCAAGCTATTGCCAAGGGAGCACGAGCACTTTTGAAATAAGTACATGCAGTGAGTTTATACTAAACATTAAAAGTTCCAGAAAGCATAATGTAAATAACTGAAAATTTAGAAGCCTCTCTTTTTCAGTCATGTTCAAAGTACTGAAAGCATTTCTTTGAACCTGATATTTGTACTGAATTGCCAGTGCAACATCAGCCATTTCTGGAAAACGTCATAATGTAGACAGGCTCTAATAGGCAAAAGTTTTGAAAGCAAAATGAGGTGTTGGGGTGTAAGGAGCACATTGACAGAATGTTTTTTTGCTGTACTTAGTAACAGTAGTCCTGACCTGGCAGCTCTTCCATTGATGTACACTGGTGTGGTGCCAGAAGAGGACTGCATGTTCAGGTGTGCTTGGGACACTCTACATGTTCCTCTAATAGGAATAAATTTGCAGATCACAGGTGGAAAGCACTCATTTCACAGTTGGTTTATTCTAGCAATCAGAATGTGAAATCTAATTATCTACTTTGGATAAAGAGAAAATAGTTTCCTAATCAAATGTTTCTTTGATTCTGCCATAAAGGATGGCAAAAGTCCTGCTTCTCTGAACAGAAAAGAAACCAATCAATAGGAGACAACTTGTGTTTTCAGAGTTCCAGATTCATGTCAGCGATTTAGCCTGCAAATTGCTGCAGGATTCTCAGGACCTCATTTAGTGTCTATACCTATATATGTACCCATTTTGATTTCTTACAATCCTATGTATCTTACCAGGCAGCATAATTAGAAAAATATCACTTTATGTGATAACGATGTATTTTTTGAAACTTAAAGCATCACAGAGTAATATGTAATCAATAATTACATCCTGATGGAATTGCTCCCTACTTTGCCTGACATGCTTGAATACTGATATGCATTTAGTAGGGAATCTCAGCCCTTATAGCAGAAACTGTGCAACAACTCTATTTTATCTACCTCTCTGTCCTTCTCAAGAATTATGATTGAGGTGCTGAGGGGATACAGCAAATGATAATATTCTTTTAGCTCTAGCAGAGCTTCTCCTTGACTTTGAAAGACAGATGATTACAATTCACATTTTTTAAAAAGTGGGCACAGCAGAGACAGGGCGGGAAGTGAAAATCCACATAGATTAGTGTAGCCTGGTGTCCAGGTCACGTGTAGCATACATAACCTGATTAAAATCCCTGCTCAGTCAGCTCCAGATCATGGTCTTGAAACTAAATTCCCACTTCCCCTCTGTGTGTTTGGCTATGGATATTTCAAGGTGGTGTCTTTCTTTGAAGAAGTCTCAGTCAGCCTTTGTCTTCATCCAGGTACAAAACAGAAACTGTTGTGTTCCCCACAGTTAATTCTTACCTAAATTTAGGAAAAAAATTAATAGATTTAATAGGAAATTTCCAGTCTTAACATTTTACTAATGTACTTATGATTTATTGTTCTTTTTATTTCAAAATAGAATTAGGACTAAAAAGTGGGATCTAGAGCTGCTTGTATTATGTATAACCAAAAAACTTCATAATGGAAACCATGACTTATTACTTTTGAATCCTAAATCATGCATTATTTTAGTTCTTCCTCTTAAAAGTTCCTTAAAAAGAAGTCACATATTAGATATGAGTTTCAGAGAAAGTTCAACATTCCAAGGGCACCTTATAAAAGGCACGAGCACTTGTCTTCAGACGGGGATTTTATGTATATAAGCTGATCCCAATAGACTTAATGTGCAGGATGAAATTGTACTCTGGCCATGCAGTTTGAATTAGCCTGTTACTTTTATATCTCTTATCACTACTCCTTTCCAGTTAACATTCTCCTCATTTACATCCTGAGTTTGTAATCCCTTAGGATATTTTTTTCCACAATTTTTCTGGAGCAAAATATTCATAAGATTCGAATCACTAGTTTATCATATTCCTCATTTGAATACAGCAAACCTGCTTATAGCTGGTTCTGTTGTACTTGGTTGCGATCCTCTAGCCAGGAAGAATAAAACCCAACAAACTGTTTTGATACCTTATACTTTTCCCGGTAGGATTCCACTAAAGGAAATTCTTTGGTAAGAGTCAAAACCCTTCAGACATTGACCTGAAACTGTTCCTGTGGAAGTCAGCTCTCATCTCCTGAGTTCTCTGGGTCAGGCACAGGTCAATAAAGGGCACTTTTGTGAATCTCCACTTACTATAGCCCAAGCTCTGTTCATGAGAGATGGCTGTATTCTTGCTTCCTACCACCTGATTAACTTTTCTTACTTGTCCCCTGTTCAGCACTGTGGATGGTCTCAGTTTTTGGCAGGCTAATGTAGAAAGATTGCTAGAAGGAATTAGGCACAGGGAACATGCATCTATTGAACCTTAGAATATTTATAGTCATCATGACTCTACTTTTGTCCTGTCCTTCTAGAGTTGATAGTAAGAGACATTTTATCCCTATTTATTCAGCCCTTTTTACATTTATTTCCTGTCTAATGGAATGGATGGAAATTGGAAGCTGGGGAGCAGGGAGGGAAAGAGGAGAGAGAGGAAACACTTCCCCGCTCTCTGTTTCAGTGACCCTGAACAGTGCTCATCGTCAAATACCCCTATAGTTGAATTCATCTTCTAATGATGAATTCACCTTCTAATGAAGCATATTATTAGTTATGTCTCTGCTTTTCAGAGGTCCAGGCTCCTCTAGTCAAAGATCAATGGCAATCTCCAGGAGAGTTGCAGTAGATTTGCTCCCGATAAGGCAGCACTACCTTCTTCTTCTCGGCAATTTTGCTTTATAAGAATTGGTCACAGATTTTCTGTTTTTTGGTTTTTGGTTTTTTGTTTTTGTTTTTTTTTTGGTTTTTTTTTTTTGTTTGTTTGTTTTTGTTTTTGTTTTGTTTTATTTTTGTTTTGGGTTTTTGTTTGTTTGTTTTTTTTTGTTGTTGTTTTTTTTAAGAGATTTTTCTTTCATCCTAAGAATGTACTGAAAGCTGATCCAACCATAGTTAGTGTTCTCTTCTCTGGATTATTCATGTGAGGCTGCTGGGAGAATTGGTATATTCAATACTCTGGCTTTTACTTTCTATAGATCCCAGTCTTTGAGAGCATTTTAGGTCAGAAAAAGTAACAAATGGTATTATTGTCCCACAGGACCTCATAGTACTCTAAAAAATGTAATTAAGAGGATATGCATTGTTTAGTTGAGTAGGTGTTTTAATGATTTCTAGTTGAGACATGTTGCTGTGTACACTTTTATCCCTTTCCAGTGGATGATAGACAAAATTTTGAAACTGCTAATTAAAGAGTAACTTAGAAGAGTTTTTTAGGTGGGAAAGTAAGTTTTTATTAAGTTCAGCCTTGGTAGAAGACAATGCCAGGAACTATGATCAAGGATAAAAAGGCTAAGTTTAGCCCACTCCTTTCAATTCTTTTATCTGAAGTCAAGCTCTTATTGTTAACAGCTGCCTCTCTTTGTGTTAAGTCATGCAGTTTAGGTTCCTATGGGCTTCCATATAAAAAGAACCAGTATGATCCAACATGGACATTTAAATTCATACCTTTTAACCATGCAGCTGTTAAACAGTAACCAGTTAATCATAACCATTCAATCTGAGAAGGCATACTTCAGCCAACTTTAATATTATTTAATGGAAGAGTTCAGTGTTTTCAGAGTTACATTTAAAATCTAAGCCTGCTGGCAAACAGAGATGGCTGAGCCTCCTCTGTTCCACAGCACTAAAGCACAGAGGACAAGCAAGGCAGTCAGGCTAAGCAGGCTTATTAGACACAGCTTTCTTTTTAGAACAATTTCTCTAACACATTTTGCTAAGCTGTAAGTTGAATATACAAGGAACCTGTTGCTCCATTAGAACAGTGCAAGGAACCTTCAGCTATCACCATTTCTGACCTACTACCTAAATATTTGGAGAAAGCTGTGCGTCACTAAATCTGAGATTTGAACAGGAATCTGGAATCCTATAACAAACCAAGTTCTCAGATACTCTAGGAATATGGATCTTAATGTTCATAGGTATGTGACACATCTTAGTTCAATAAAATAAAAGGCTACAGGACTAAGCTACAATATCTAGTACTAAGTCACAAAGCTGGTAGTTCCTGAAAATGCCTTTGCATCTGAAAGGCTCAGGAACTATATATCAGTCACAGTAAGGAAAACCTGGATGAGCAATTACATAAAACTGGAAGGGTCTTTGTGCAGCAGCCTCTACTTGTGCACCACTGATATGGTCCAGACAGCTGTGATGTCTCAGTGAAGACTATAAAGAGCATTAGTCTTGTTTTCTGACAGCCTATCATATAATTTTTAACAGCCTGATGCAATGAATATAATTGATTTCATTTTTTCCCAGTGTAGGCTTTACTGGAAAATACTAAAGAAAGTTTTCTTCAATTTCTTATATTCTTTGTTATTTGAAAGCCAAAAATTAGGCTAACCTCAGTGGTTATAGATTCCCTAGCAATTTCTTTTACTTGGTTGAATGTTGAGCTTTTTGTATTCTCTTGTAAAAAAAATTACAGTCCTACAGATTTTTCTGGTTAGGGATTGGAATAATGTTGTTAAAGAAATATGTCTTTACATCATGAAGTATAAGCCTGAAGCATCTAAGCTTGCCTTCCCTATTAATTTTTCCTAAATATATTTCTAAAAACCTCTTAACTTGTTTTCTTTCATCAACTAATGTGTCTAACCTGTATTATTTCCCTGTAATTATTTTCTATATTTTCTCTGTAATCATTTTCTATGTCTTTTATCTCAAGGGAATTTGAATGACTGAAACAAGCAGACTCTATTCTGTAATCATTTAATGACATCATTTTGATAATTTCTTTATTATTTACCATATAGTTTGTGGATCCTGTTATGCAATAATGCACTCCACAGTAACCAAAAGCCTGCTGGTGAAATCTCTGTAGTTAGATTAGCTTGCTGACGTCTGTCACTTTTTCCATGAAATGAAATTTACCCATTCTATCTGAAATATTAGCTGGTGCAAAAAGATTGCTGGAGGACCAGTGTCTGCGGTGCTTCCATCCCCTGCCATTGCTCTGGTAATCAGGTAAACAGAACATTCATCACTCTTAGCAGATGAGCAGCGCTGCTGCCTTCTGAAGTGAGAGACCTGAAGGGATCTTACCTGCAAAGGGCTGTTTATACCCAGGGTAAATTTCCACATGCACTCTCTTCCTGTCATAACTTATGGCTTCCAGCTTGGTTTTAATGAAAACATTACTCTAATCAAGTTCTAATTATTTCTGAATGATTTTAATTCTGTTTATCAACAGGTACACTATGTTAGCTTGTAATTATCAAGTTACAAAAGCTGCTTATATCAGAAAAGCACGGTGTTTTTTGTATATTTTTAATATATGAAGCTCATGAGTACTTATAATTGATGCTTCATCCCATTTTTCTTGTTAAACTCTGCCTGATAGCATTTCAGTGTTTACAAAGTTCAACTTTTCAGTTACCTTTCGTGCCCTGATTCTGCCAAAGTATATTTTTTTAAAATCTATTGTAAGCAAAACGCATAGTTTTTTGTTTTATCTAGAACTGTTAACCAAAATAACAGTTTGCCATTCCTTTCAAATGTATTTCTCAGGCTGCAATGTGGTCTGTTCAGTTAAAAATGTGGCAATAAAACAAATAGTCTTATAAATTCATGTACAAGATGTTCCAAGAATGTAGTCAGAAGAGAAGGAGACAAAGAGGACTGGTGAAGGATAAAACACTGCAGGCTCATTTGCAGTTCTACAGTGAACGCCTTTATGTGGCTGGTGCCTTTCCTTTCCCCTCCTTCTGAAAAGCAAGAGACTTCCAGGAGAGACTGAACTTTAAATTCGTTTTGGCATTTCTTACTAGGAGGAATTTACTAGTAGCTGCAGCAAAAAGAGTTAGTGATTTAGGACTAACTTTGACATATTAGCTTTTCGTTTAACTCTTTAAAGACAAGACTTACTTTACAACATAACTGGATGTTTTTTTCTTTCTCTAGTTTGCAGACTGAGTTAAGGGAACATAAAGAGTTACATTTAGCTGGACTTCCACAACAAATCTGTAGCTAAGCCAGAAACAGATGCCTGGGTTCTTCTGTCCTCTGCTCTAACCATGAGACTCACTGTGTGTTTTTGCCAATACTTATGTGATAGCTCATGGTTGTTGAACCGATAGCATTCTGGATAGTTAGAAAGCTGCTCAAGTAGAAGCTGAGTCATTGGTAGATTGTATTTTTAACTGGTGTCATCATCTCACCATCCACTCTACCCAGAATAAATTTGCAGACCATTTATTTGCTTCTACTCCATTCCTGCCAGAAAGCGTTTCTAAGCTTCTCTGCAGTACACTCCCCTACTTATGCAAATCTCGTAAGATGTTATAATATACTGCTTAAGTGAAGCTAGCAGCCTAAGAGCTAAATGAGATGCAGTTAGGCTTCATTTATGTCTAGAATATAATTCTGATTATAGAGGCAAAATACACCAAACACTACATACACACAAAGATAGTACATGTACAGTACATGCCGCCTTAATAGGCATATTCGTTATAGTAAAGCCCGAGGATGCTTTGGGTTACTTTCACACTGACTATTATTACTATTAATGCAGTGAGAAACGATACCACCCATAAAATTTGAGAAGTTTTCAGTTCCAGGACATTTAATAAAGTTTCATAATTACAAAACAGAAGGATCACTGCAGTCAGATAACAACAAGGAAAGAAGCATAGAGGCTGAGTTCTGGCAGGGTTTTTAGCTGTCAAGCAAATTGGAAAGTTGACTAATATAACAGTTACACTTTGTTGTAACAGTGCTAAATGGAAGAGCACCTTTCAAACACTGATATTCTTGAATCTCATGGGGAACCACTCCAATCCTTGTATAAAAAAAAAATGAAGAAGCTTTGGCACCCTAAACCACAGGAAAGCCAGAGCAGATACTTTAAACAAAAGTATTTTAACTGTTTCTCTCTAAAACAAACTCAGAACATTGGCTTTCCACCAAGCAATTCAACAAATGTAGAGGAGAAGCACAGCTAAACTGCCCTGGGAACTCTGACTCATGGTGTCAGTCGTCCTCCTTGTTGCAGAGGGGAAACAGTTTGCACCACCACCCTCTTTCCTGGCACAGCCTGTTTCCTCCTCTCCTGTTCCAGGATGCAGCCCAGCCTGCTGATCCATGAGCTCGTGCTGTTTTATGTACTCTGCCCACCACAGAAAAAAGATAAATCAGTCCACCAATAGCCCTTTGCAGGTAAGATCCCTTCAGGTCTCTCACTTCAGAAGGCAGCAGCGCTGCTCATCAGCTCCTTGCTGTCTCATACAGGACAGCAAGGAGTACTGTACTTGCTCTTCTATGCAAGCATTCAAAAGAACTCACAAAAGGGCTTCAAATATTTGTGCAAATGTTGATTGACATTTTTAACTTCATAAAATGAAATGTTACTGGTCTGACTAATACTCTAGTGAATTTACCATTACTTTTTGGCACATTTTCAGCAATTTCAGCATGATGAGATCTTCTGTTGCTCAGTTTATCTCAAAGTTTGTTAAGGGTGCCAAAAAAGGTGTACCCACTGCTTAAATGCATCACATATGGTTGCTGAGTTTGAGTGTGTGGACACAAGGTCTCATGCTAGCCCTCCCAAATCTGACCTTCAGTTCTGGTTTACTGGTCTCCTACCCACTCACAGAACAAATTAAATTGAAGGGTACCCTCTCAGTTCTGCTGTAATTAAGTTTCAGGAAAAGCATCATGAGTTCACCTACGGATGTGGTACTGGTCCTTTGCAGCACAAACGTCACTGTCAGCCCTCCTTCTGGGTCATACAAACTATATTCAGATCAGCAGTAGATCTCTTCATTTTGTCCCTCATTTGGTAAGTTTTGGGACTTGGACTCAGTGACCTTTATGGGTCCCTTCCAACTCAAGATATTCTATGACTTTAAGCTGAACCTCTAACTCTTCAAATTACATCCCTCTCTTCTTGTTTTCTGCAAACTTGGAACACTGGGAAGAGTACTACAGGTACACCTGGATCTTGTGTTTCTCGGAAATAGCACTCTCATTACAAAACTACTTTCAAACACAGCATAACTGTCCTCCAGTTTCTTGCCCAGGAAAGAGTCTACCCCCCTCCCTCTTTCCTCTGCCCTGGTCCTTCAGGAGTCCTCCCAAGTGAGATCTGTCTTTCTGCTCTTCTATCTGCTGGTTTATGTACTGAGTCAAACTGGGGACAGGTCAAATGGTGATGGCAGTCCCCTCCAGCAAATACCTACACATTGCCTGTGCACCTCAGCACAAGACTACAGCAAAACCCAGTTGTGACAACTGACAGACTGAGACTGGGACAAGAGGGATACCTTCATTAATTGGGATATTTTACTGTAAGCCAGCATACTAGTGCTTTCTTTTATGCAACAACTAGTTGAGGATTATTGCAACACCTAGTTTCAGGATTCAGAAGTGTTGCTGTAAATATTTAAATCTCTAGCTGGCCCATAACTTGTTTTCATGAGACTATATTTTCTCCTATATCGTGCTACCTCTCAACTATCATGTTCAAGGTAGAGACCTTTAGCTGAAGGATCTAGTGGCAGTGATCTTTGTGCCTTTGTTATCTGTTTGGAAGGGGATTTCCATGCATGGTGGAAACTGTCATTAGTTCCATCATTGTATTATGGTTCCTTTCTATCCACGTGTACATACTAAAGGAGTCGACAAACAATGAATCAATTCCTTCAGTAATACTGCATTGCTGTTATCTTTACAAAGAGTTGGTATCAATGATAGTTTCCAAAACTCAGAATTTTATTCTCGTTTGTGTTGCTTCTTGAAGCTTGGTGCTTGAGAAGGAGAAAACTTCCTTTAGTTTTTTTTTTAAATCCTACTTTTTTCCAGCTTATACATATTGTGGACAGGTGATTAATATACCATGGGTATGTCTACAACTTCACAGTTACTGCGTCCCAGTTTATGTTGTAAAACTTATGACTGCTCCGTAAAAATATCTTGTAAGTTTTTCTCTTATGGGGAATTTTCATTAGAAACTACTTTATAAATTCAGCATGAACGTTAAAGGAAAAATTCATGAAAGCTGAGCACACTGTAAGCTGAACTTGGCAGCTGCAGTGGGTAATATATGTGACGGAAGAATGGAAACAGAAAAATTAATAGGCAATGGATATGAATATGAACTATGTCAGAGTTATTCTAAATCACTAATGTTTAAAAAAAGATTCATTCTCCAAAGATAACATTTAAATTATTGGATTTTCATCACTTAGTATAAACTATCGTTCCTTTGAATATCTTTTTGAAAAAAAGGTGAAAATAATCAGATTTACTTTCCTGTTAAAATCCAATAATGAAACACCTATCTAGAAGTGCATTTCTTTCTCAATGTAGGTCAGGGTAGTAACATTGTACACTTTTTCTTTTCTTAATAGAAGATATCTAGGCCAAAAAAATTTCATTATTTCATTAGGAGATTTCAAGGGTGGATGACTTAAATTGAAGCAGCTTAGTTTGAAATCCTTTTATTTTCTTAGTTCAAATTACTCTGAGACAGGGAGCCTCCCCCATCATTAAACTGATAACAGTGCACTTGGGGTCATGGGCAGTGGCACAAGCAACCTTCCTGGGAAGTCCAGACTGCTGAGAAGAATGGGATTACAAGTTACATCTGAGGTACCAAGGAAAGGAGAAGGGACAAGTTAGTTTCAAGACAGAGTTCTGAGTTTTTACGTTTCTCAACTGAAATTTGCTAATTGAAAAGGAATAAATCAGTATTTTGGCTTTTGGTTATCATCCATTTTCTAACAGTAGAACTCCCAAGAACTGCAAATTCTCACTTTTAATAAATACTACTAGAAATAGCTACCTAAGACCTTCCTCTCATTCAGCCTTCAGCTCTACAGGTCACAGGGGCACAACAGTAACAACTTTCTGAATCGCTCAATTGCTAGGGCTGTTTCAGAAGGTTTAATTCAGATTTGTGAAAGTTCTGGGTCCTCAGCAACTGGGCTGCCCTGTGACTCCTATGCCAATGCCGCAGGGATGGGGATGGTGTAAGAACTTAGTCTAAAATAAAATGGCAGGTCACTGTGCAAAGTAGTCAATTAAAATTTAGGTGATCTATATTCCAGTTTTGTCTTCTGAGGCTTGCTGGCTTCCTAAGCCTGTAATTCATTTATAGAAAGATAAATTTCATATCCATGACTGTGACAGCCTGCATGCCTTGTCTATTGGAGCAAGCTAGCAGTACTCCATATAAAGCAGTTCCCTGAGGGGCCCAGAACATTTAGGATTGGCAAATGTGCCTTGGCAAAAAACGTGCTCTCATTGCTATAAGCAAAAGAATCCCATCACAATAATTTTTCTGTTCAGAGTATTTTTCTTTGCAATACAGCTTTCTTCTTTTCCTCCAAAGACCTTCCACTTTCTACGTTTTCCTGTGCTGACATACTTAGGACTCTGTGTTATTCCAGAGCATTTGCATTTTGGTGTGGGGACGGTGCATCCTTCTTTTCACACAGAAACAGAGCACAACCTGCAATATGAAATAAGAAAAGCTTTAATAGATATGAATAAAATCGTATTCTGAAGAATTTTACCCCTAAGCTGTGTGTTACTTCTTACGAGCTTGTGAATTCAAGTTTGATTGATAGGGTATGTTTATCTGTAAATTTGAGAGGTTAAAACGAACCATGACATTACAAACTGGCACAGTGTGTTAGGGGAGAAACATTTCCTTTGTTTGCATGTTTAGGGGGATTATTGGTTGATTGGTTTAATTTTACACTGACTATTCTTGCCACTTTTCTGTGTGCTAGTGTCCAACAGCATTTTATTTTCCTGGGATTTTGGACTTGGTCAGTTCATGACTTGAAATTTCCTGGTGTTTTTTCTGAGCATAATTTGCTACTGGCAGATTATTCTCCTCAAGTCCCCAAAACAAACTCCACTCACACACTGTGCTCTCATTCCCATTTATTTACGCCATGTAAATGATTATGTGGATTTGAAAAGAACCTCAGAAGAAGGGATAACAGAGCATGGGGGAACAGAATATGAATTAATCAGACCTTACAGCAGGCAGCCAGTACTATCTTATTTTTTTATTTCAAAAATATTTCTTGGTACTATCTAAGATGCTGGAGATGATAGCAGATATTTCAAATTTCCAGGGAATGAGTCCATATATATTTTTAAAATAAACTTCACCTGGTCAGAGGCCCAAGACTCATCATTTAAAGGGGCCAGAGGTATTGAATACCTAGTCCTAGTTCTCATTTACATTAAACACAAACGTCTTGATCTCTTTATACCTGGGGGATTAAAGACTAAACAAACTATTCAAAGATGAGATATTGAGTGTTGTTATGACAGAGAGAGGACTCAAATACAGATCTCTGGGAATAAGACAGTGGGAAACTTAGGAGAAGCGCAACTTTTTCCGAGCACTCACTAATTTATGCATTTATATAGTTATCCCTTACCCTGATGACTGATACTGCTGATAGCTAAATGGATGACATAACTATTCAAAGTACCAGGAAAAGCAAGTGTGAAATCACTCAGCACTGATGAGGCTGCCACTGCTCTTGTCCCAGTACTGATGAACCAGAGGCACATTAAGCTGGGATGCCTGCAGGAACTGCTCAGCTAAGAGAATTCCAGTGTCCTCCACTTGCTGTTCACTGCTGTTGACCTGTATTCAGGGTTTGCCTCCAACTGGAGTAGTCTGAAGGGCTGCCATCTTTGCGAATATGGGAAGTGCAATATTTATGCCGCAACTGATCAGTTTTAGCTGCGCTATTGCCTTGTGTCCTCACTGCTCTGGGTTACACCACTGCAGTTGTACTGAACTGAACACACAGCCTCCTCTGTGGCAAATTCCAAGTGATTTTAGAAAGCTTTCTCGGGATTTAGGAGACTGTGGGTGAAATCCCACAGAACATGATGCTGTTTTGTTCTGAAACTGGGAATAGGAATGAAACTGTGATTTTCTCATAGGGCAAAACAGCTTCATATTTTGGAAATCTGCCATAAGGTCTATGTAACAGCTGTTGGTAAGTAGGGGGAATGGTAGAGAGCTGGGAATTGAGTCCAACAGCTGCAGAATTATTTTTTACAGCTGTCTTATGTTCTTTTCCTTTGATACGTCTCTTCTGTTTTTGTGGTATATGCAAACAGTTTCTTATGACAAACCCCTTTTTCTGTGTCTGCGATGGAGTGAGCATCCCTGAGTGACAAGAAAGTTCCCTGATTTGTTAAAATGAGGTGTCTGGAGAGCACTTCCACTGAGCTGAGAGAAAACAATGTATTTTTCTGTGGAAAAGATGTGCATGAAATAGTCATTGCACTTTTTGAAGCCCCCTTGATAGGGGACAGTACTGAGGAAAGCTGCAGGGAGACAGAGATGGAACCTATATGTCCTTTCTGTGTGCCACCTCTAATCTCTTCTCAAAGTACCAAAATCATATTGGGTTACACAGGAATAGTAACTCACTGTGGTGGGTTTTTGAGGGAAGGCTTTAATTTGCACCAGCAGAGGTTCAGATTGGATATTAGTAAAAAAACCCCAAGGCTGAAACACTAGTTTAGGCATTGGAATAAGTTGCTCAGGGAGGTGGCAGAGTCAATGTCTCCGGAAGTGTTCTGGATGTGGCACTTGAGGCTATGGTTTAGGTGTGATTATGGTGGTGCTGGTTTGATGGTTGTACTAGGTGTTCTTGAAAGTCTCTTCCAACTTTTATGACTCTGTGATTCCGTATTTGATGGTGTACTTAGAACTGTTGGATGAGCATTAAAAACTCTGGACTTAACAGGAACAACTGAAATGATGTGATGACCTTTAGATGAAGGAAAGAGGATAACTGCAAAAAATATCAGATAATGTTTTAAACAGGAACTTTGTAAGCTTTAGGTGTACATTCACAGTTCCCTCAGATAAATAATTCTCTACTGAATCTCTCAACACATATTATTTTTCATACACATCATTATTAAACAATCCAATTCCAGCCTTTTGTCATATTTCATTCCATCAGTCCTCCTTATGACATGTTGAAAATTGATACTGCTCCTACAGGAGGTGGCTGAAAATTTGTTTACAGGTACAGAACTGTGAAGTCAGGTTTCTGAGAGCTGATGTGTGTTACTGACTTAATCCCTTCTCAGGTCTTGTGCTCTGTTCTGATGTGTTTCTTAGATAAAAGTTACTGCTATGACAAAAGAATTTGTCATCAGTTCTTTGTCATAACTCTGCAGAGAATGCATAATTTCGAAACCCTCAACATATAAAATGAAACCAGTCTAAGATTACATCATTAAAAGACTTTTAGCATATAAAAGAACGTAAGTAACATTCAGTTAACAAAAGTGGTTTGCCATCATCTACACCTTCATCATCTTTAACCAATTTAAAGATTGCATTTGATAAGTCTTTACCTACTGTACAAAGGCAACTTATAGAAGATGGAAAAGCTTTTAAGTGCCTTTCAGTGGTATCAATTATTTTTGGTCAATAAACCTCAGAATACTTGTGTATTATGCTGACACAATGAAACATATCCTGAAATTCCTAGATATTTTTTGGCATATGAGAGTGAAAAGAAAGTATTGTTACATAATTTTCAAATCAGGGGTTATGTTGTGCTTGTCATTGTTTTATGCAGCATGTGATCTGAGCAGTTAGATGGAAGCAAATATGCTTGAATTCATTCAGATAGATACTAGAATATTCCCCTTGTAAACCTACATAACAATACTACGATAACTATATAATTCCAATATCAAAACTATCAGGGGCCACTGAGAAAAACATGTCCTTTTCGTTAGTCTTTAATTATTTTCAACTTTAAAAGAAAGAGTTATTGTATTTTTAAACTATATTATATTTTTTCCATCCAAGTTATAGGAGAACAAGTCACCCACTTCAGATTAAATAATCTACTGTCCCTATCATGATTTGTTTCTTTGGCACACTTTTTATTGCTTATGTTGCAGTCTCTTCAGCCTTTTTCTTACCAGCCAAATAAGCTGTTACTTAGCAGAAGTGCTGGAATTTGCCTTTATGCTTTTCTCTTTTAACATTCTATCCCATGTCTGACAATCTATTGTGAAAAACTGTAAAGCTCTTACCTTTTTTGATGGATGCAGAATTCTACAGTGAAGGGGTATCTCTCATTTTACAGATGAGTTATTTTAATAATCTCTAAAGTCATGGCCATCATGTATACAGGTATATAATTCACTAAATTAGTAATACATGAGGGCCATAGCCAACCCTAACTCACAATCAGTTACTCACACCTTTAGTACCTGTCCATAAACAGGCATCATGTTTGACTGTATGTGACATTTTAAACAGGTAGGATAGCACAATCTTTATAGAAGGTAATTCTAGCTGAATATCTTGGAAATCAACTAGAGCTTCTCCAGAAGATATGTGGTGTAACATCTTACATTTCAGCAGCAGCTGAATTCCTTTCCATACAAAGTTTATGAATGAACATATGAAAATTGGGGTTCAGGATTTAATTCAATTACTTGGAAGTCATTCTAGGAGTGAGCACTTATCATACTTCTTTCAACTGTTTCTAGTCTTCAGAACACAGAAGGAATTTCCATGTCAAGTTTTTTTGGAGGACATCCAGTTTCTGGAATGCTCAAGTGGTCTTTCTCCGAAAATCAGAAGGGGGTCCCAGCTCACTTTCCAGTTCCCTTAAAGGGCTATAACTTTTATTTGTTCAATGTGATAGTTTGTGGGGGTGAAAACATCAGTGACACAGTAAAACCCCCAGAGGCTGAAGGTCTGCTTTATTTATAGGATGTTGAGCCTGTTATGAAACTTCTATAAAGCACTAGCAAAGCAACTACTTAGGAAAAAAAAATAGAAGCCATATGGGCTAGTTTGTTTCATGTTTTTGCCCTTCCCACAATACTTGCTTGATGTGCAATAAAACATACCAGACTTCAAATAACATTAAGTATTTTCTGTTCCTATAGCTCGACATGAAGCCTTTGAAAGGTTTCTTTTTTTGTGTGCCACTTCCCTAACTGGGTTACAAACACATAAATAAAAGTGGGGGGGATCATCAGACTTCAATAGCCAGTGGCTCAAATACAATTCCACACCCGTGACTATGTTTCAAGCCTGTAATTCAGGCTTGAATTTAGGCATTGTAATTCAATGTTGATGTTGCCTGGCAAAACTCATGTCAGTAACATTTCACCAACTGGTTCAACCTTCCCAACATCCTTCTGAGAAGTGAATGAAAAATCTATGTCCTTTACAATTAAGGATGGAGTGTGCCTGTGGTGAAAAACATTCTTATGCCAGCAGGGTGTGCTGGTCCTCATGGGGTTTCACCAGCCTTCACAGACTTGAGTGCATCAGAAGCTTCCCCTCTTTTGACATTGTCCTTAACACCTATCTCTGGTTAGCTAAGGCCAGGCAGATGCTGGCTCAATCAGAATATGTTGTCATTAATGATGGAGTTAGATCAGAATTATACTGTTGAAATGAATCTCCTCATTACGGTCATTTACTGTGCTGTTTTTTGCATCACAGAGAGGTCTTTGACATAGGTGGATGAGGTCTTCCTAAAAAAAAGCAAGATCACTGAAGAAACCCCTTCTTTTATAATGAAAGTCAACCCAGCACTTGGTTTCATCAAACAGTGTGCTTCAGGACTGCACTAAGTATGCACCAGCCACTACTGGGCTGTTAGTCCAGTCCTGGCTGTCAGGCGACCAGACAAAACTGAAACACATTGAATGTCAATGTTTGATCAACACTGCAACCTCAGATTGCAGTCTGCGAAGTTGGATTCGTTCCACCTGCATCGCACAACTTGCTAATGTAGACATTGCCTTGGCAGGAAAGAACTGGAGAGACTTATTTTTTAGAGGTCAGAGGGAAATGTCTTTTGGGTGGCAAAGTCCTATGTTCAGAGCTCATTGTTCTAGTCATCATGCTTCCTGCATTCACATAATAGCTTTTGAAATCAAAAGGGGATTTTGGAGGCAGTAAACTGGGAGGACAGTTTTACAGTCTTGAGGTGGCCAAAAGACCAAAACTACTTGTCTTTAATAAGGCTGTGATTAGGTCATCATGTCTACAGACACATGCTTTCAGATTGGATGCTGGGAACTTGTAAAAGACGTGCAAATTAAAATTTTGTTTTGTAAAGTGGGTCACTGCTGGTGTATGTTTGGACCTGCTCATCTTTGCTGTGAAACATTGTCTTTGCTTGGAAACTACAGGACAGCTGACCTTCCAGAAATGGCATAAAACCCTACCATCATTAACAGCTTTGTGTTTCCCTCCTTGGCAAAGTTTTAAGTTAATAGCTGAGTTTGGCATCGACCTTGTGTCCTTTCAGTTTTGATTTTCCCTTCTGCTGTGATTTGGTTTGGCTTCTCCATTGTCACACTTCAAAGCCAGGGATGGGCACCAAGAAAATCATATCAGTGGAGAAGGAATGTGATGGGACATGGGTATTTAGCAGAAAATCATGCTGTTGTCCCCACTGGTATTTAGGCCACCCCCAATAGAATAAAGGGACAGCTGGATATGTGCAGCAGTTATTTTTGGCTTCTGGAACAATCAGTTTGGATTAGAAGAAGCTAGGTGCAAATTAAAGAGACCTATAGCTGTCTTAAACTGTCAAGGATTAATGACTTGTCAGTTAGCCCTAAAAAGAGGGAGCAGGAAGATGGAGAATGATCTGTTTTAGCAGAATTTGTGAGCTGCATTGTTGCCAGCATTTGCCCAGAAGAAACATTCAGACACGTCATGTTTACAGCAGCTGCTCTGAAGTCTGAGCAATCAAAACACAGATTTCTCCCAACACTCTGAAACCAAAGCAGGCCACACTGAATCTCCCGTGTGCAGATGAAAAGTCCCAGCTATTATTTTCTGTTTATTTAGCGTTCCTGTGGAATAGACCGTGACCGGTGATTTCCAGTCCATCCCGCTGTGCCTGTGTGGGCAGAGGCACCACAGCTCTCTCGCAGTGGTGGGAGGCAGCCAGGCTGCCTGGAAAGACGATGCTGAATGCAGTGCTGGGTCTATTGCTCAGAAGAGATTGTGTTGCCCATGGCAAAAGAGTCCACAGTGCTGAGTGGGATGTTGTTTTCTATAGCAATCCTTCCCCAGGATGAGTGACAGGGAGGAGACTGAACTGCTTCTGGCTGTTGGAAACTTTTGAAGAGACTGTGATGATGATCACTTATGTGCAGGGTGATTAAAAGTAGCGTCTCTTTTTTTAAAATGCAGAGCCACCACTCTGGTGACAATGGATGTGAGATCCACTTGGTTACAATAGAAGAGGATAAGAGCTAGTCTGCTCTAAATCCAGTCCAGCTATAGAGAGAAGTACAATGAAATCAAGCATTTCAAAACATAATTATGGCAATGACAAACTTCACCCAAAGGACGAATTCTACACCAAAATTTCAAACTCTGCCTGTTTATGTGCATTCAGGAACCAATTTCACATCAAAGCAAATCTACTTTATAATGGCTGAATCAGAAGACCGTGGGATTTTCTCTGTAGAGAGCTGTACAGATTTTCCTTTGGAGAAGCAAGGCCTTGCCTGGTTTGCATCAAATGGAAACCAGGAAAGCTTTATGACCAAGAGCCATAAGAAGTGAGATTTCTTCTCCTGATGAGCCTGATTGTGCTAAAAAGTACTAAAAGGCTGTAGAAGAGCAGCGGGTTAAAAACCAAATTTACTCTTACAGCTTTTGCAGGGCTAAAACAGGTAGGTCCCACCCTGATAGAGTGAAATTAAAGGGCACGTTTCAGCCTTTGGGGATGCGAACAGAGTTTGATGAGCTTAATTTTACAAATTCTCTGTTTCCTTCAGAAGTGTGAGCAACTAAGCCGACTTCTCCAAGCCATTAAGAGCACCAGACTGCTCCATGAGCCAAGAATAAGGTCCTTTGCCCTTTGCAACCAACTTAGTCTCAGTTTCATGTGACTGCACAGACACTGCAGTTTGAGAAGTCCTAACGAGCTGGAATATTCCTTGAACTGGAATATCCACTAGTCAATCTAGTTTCCTATCAACTAATGACCCTCTTATCTGGATTACTTTCCCAAGACAAATTTTCAAATGCAAACTCGCCATTGTTTTTTCTCCTTCTCTTGATTCGCTCAGCCCTGCTCACAGGCCTGCAGGGTTACAAACCCTCTCTGATCATATGCTAATGAGTCATTAATACTGACTGTCTCTTAATGTGAATAAATCACCCTTCTTAGTCAGCCTTTGTCCAAATAAAGAAGTCTATTCTGATAACAAAAATGTTAAAACCAGCCAAGAATCAGTGAGATAAAATTAGAACAGCTCTTCTTCAGGGCTGCCAGGAGCAGGACTCAGCTCAAACTGCTGCAGCCTGGCTGGTCCTCCCTGCCCCTGCCCCTTGTTTGATCTAAGCCTACACATTACACTTCGAGTCTAAGATGGGGTAATTCTGTTTCAGTCAGATTTTAACATCTTTAGATGGCCAAGAACAAAAGGTCAACACTGTTACTAGCTGTGTGGCTTTACTGACATGTGACTTTTTACCATAAACTTGACACAAGGTCATTTTAAGATATTTTTTACAGTTTTGTTAGCAAAGGGGAATTACCCATTCACTTCTGGACAAGGTTAAATAGCTGACAACAGCTACAGGTTAAATATTAAGCCGTTGATCCTTCATTTCAAGTAAGAAATTGCAGCTGTCTTCAAAAACACTTGAAAGTTCAGGCAACATCTTGGAACTGGTACAAGGAAAGGCCACTTCTAATTAGCACAGGGGAACTGTATGGATTTTGAGTCAGGCTTTATTGTCCAGCACCTTCATACAACTTTGCAAGATTAATAAAGGCCATATATTGCTATTTGAAAAAGCTATCTTTTTCAAGAACAACCAATGTTTGCTTGTATTATATTCAGCAGGTCTGAAGTTAAAATCAAATGAGATGGCTGAGCTAACTTCTCAGCTTGCTATTTCTAAAAAATAATTTTCTCACTTTTTTTTTTCCCCTATGTTAATTTCTACCACTTCCATGACATGAGCTGCCCCTTAAATGATAGCACCAAGGGAGCCCAGGGAAGAGCTGGGGACCAGAGGGGTAAGAGTAAGAAGAAGGATCCAGGTGAAAAAAAAGGAGGAGGAAGAGACAGAAAGACTGCTACTTTAAGGAGGAAGAAGAGGGAGAAGGACTGATGAATCAGTTCAGCCTAATTGGTCTGACTGGACCCCTGGGATCCTACAACAGATTTGCAATAGATGTGCAATAGCCTAAAGCCTCCACAGTTCAAGCATTTAGGTTTAATAAAACGTTTAGGCTCATGTATTTTTTTTCTAAACTTGTAACTTCCCTTTTTATTTGCTTTTCAAAGAGTTTGATAACAGCTAGGATCTATATCTTGTTGTGTTTGGATCTGTGGAATTATGATAGCGGTGATAATTTTGAAAGCACGAACCAGGTTCAAGTCCCCAGTTTGCTCACAGCTTGCAGTAATAGCTACCACAGGGGGTAAAAAGCTGCCTTCATTTCAGACAGCAACTGTGTGCTTCCAGAGTTCACAGTTTTGGCATCTTTTCCGAAATGTTACTGAATTTGATATTTGTACTCTAAAATGCACCAGCTCGTTACATTTGGCCACCGTCCATTTCTCATTACTTTGAATGGCCAGGACATGCTTGCAGCTCAGTTTTTCTTCCTGGTTTTCCTCACAGTGGTTTTCCAGGCTGCCTGAATTATGGCACATGATGCCTGAACTGCTAAACCTTTACCTAAACAAAAGCATATGCCCTCATTTACTATCCAGACATACTACCAACCCTGGACTGTAGTGTGCTCTAGCTTAGCTCTTGAAAACTGCTTGAGGATGTGGTTGAGAGTAGAGGCAAGAGCAGCCCACATTTCTAAAGGTGGTCATGACCCATGTTCTACATGCTGTGTGGCTTGAATAAATCAGGCAGAAACAGAGGCTAGAAGTTGGCAGTCTGTAGCTGCATAGAAATAAGGATTTATTTTTTAATTGCACCAAACATGTGACGTTTCCTAATTCACAAAGGTTCAAAGCAAAACACATTACCTTACTAAAGTTGAGTTTAAAATTGCCTTGAAAGGGACTGGAAAAGCTTAAGTGTCCTGGGATGGTCAAGAGGGCATTCAAGAAGGTGAAATACCTCAGCGCATTTTTGTGTTCTCCTCCCAAAACACAGGTTGACTGTGTGAGTCCTTCTTGTTCCCTTGAGTTCAAACTAAAGTAAAATTCTTTCCACACACCTAGTTAAACTTGCTCTGAGATGAGGAGGGAACTTCACAGAGAGGAGATGCCTGTATAATTGCCACTTAAAAGCTTTTCCTGTCTTCATCTGAGCTTCTAGTTGCTCCTGGCTGACTGAGCAGTACCCAGTTGTATGATGAGGTGGTAAGGGCAACAGTGGGTCAGGCAGTGCCCTGGAAGAAAGGTCCGTGCTGAGGGTCAGATGTAGGTGTGTTTCATTGGTGCTGCAGGTTTAGTGCAGTGAGGAAAAAACCAAAAACTCACTACTGTACTGTTTTATAAGCAGTATCTTTTGATAGCAGGTGCTCGGCTATTAATCTGAAGTTTCTATGAGGCCTCTCTTCTGTTGCATTTTGTAGACACCAGTGCAAGTCTGATTAACTGTGACAGATGACTGCAGATGCAGTCCTCTTCCCAAATGCTGAGAAGTGTCCTGTAATATTTGCTGGTCACATTTGCCTGGATTTGGGGTTGGTGATCACAGCTCTGGGACTGCTTTTTTTGTAAGTAATACTCTAATTCATTTAATAATGCAAATGTGGTCCCAGCAGTGCAGCTTTACTGCATAATGACTAATCTCTGTCACAGCAGGATGCCGAGAATGAGTTTCTCTGGAAAGCTGTGGGTATGCATAATGAACAGCTATCCCTAATAAAGTCTTTTTAATCAGGACTGTTTCTCAGATCACTGAGTTAAATGAGTTTGCACTTTGTAAACACAAGGGTTGAAGTCTCTGACTTGGATAAAACACCACATCTACTCTGAAGTCAGTGAACATTCAAATACATTGACATCCTGCCCCTAAGAGGTAACTCTTATGCTCACATGTGGACAGAAAAGTCCATGTCACTCTATGCTGCCTCCAGTTAATGTACGCAGAGTATGTGATGCTGTTTTTTGTGTACGTGTTTCAGTTTCCCTCTAACAATCTCTGAATACAAGTCACAGCCAAGGTCTCCATCAGTATATTTCAAGCAAATTTGAAAACAAAAAGACATATGTTTCAAAGATGCAAGTTTGCTTGGCATTTGAAGAAAGCAGATGAGAAAGAAGAGAGATACAACTTCAGGAAAGCTACATCTCGAGTTCATATCTTATCAGATGCCAAGAAGCCCAGTCTTCCATCAGCGTATGCCTGCAATAATTGCATCTCACCAGGGAGATCCCTCTGAAAGCAAGCAGGACTCCTAAGGTGTGGTGTTCACAGGACTATCTGTTTAATAGGAACAACTCTGCTTCCAGTTTGGGATTCATACAAATATGACCACTAGAAAAATCTGTCCTGGGCATCTGGACCATTGCAATTCTTATTAAGTAATTAAAAATCACTTCAGCAACACATTTTGTGTTTTGGAGCTATATTCTCTCAAGGACTTGCATTTGAATGTCACAGCACTATAATTAGACATGAGAATAAGTAAGTGAAATGCCGAGTTTGCCCTTGATGGCCATCTTGTGTATAATCTTTATAAATACCTAAATGCCTGCATTATACTTAAAGTATAGGTATAATACAGGTCTAACAGACTGATCTTTTATCCACCAAGAAAATGAATCTGTGCTTCTTAATATGACCATTGACTCAACAAGATTTTGGAGGCTTACCCCAAATTCAGGTGCATCTTCTTTTTATTTCTCTTGTTAAAGAGAAGGCAAGTCTGCCTTGTGCTGCAGGAAGAATGCTAATCTAAATTCTCAGTACAGACAGACTCATGAGAGTAAGATACTTTTTTTGCTTGACTGTTTCTTTGTTGACTACTGAGGTCAAAGCAGCCAGTCACAAAAAATCAGATGTTATTGTGGTTAAAGTCACTTTGTTAAAGAGGCTGGAAACACTTTCTTAAGTTTTTCTTACGCTTTTATGCCCCCTTTTTTTTTTTTTTTTCTACTCCATATTTAATGAAGAAAGAAAGATAAATTATTTTCTTTTCAAAGATGCAAAGTAGATATGCTGGAGTGGTTAATAATTTCTGCTTACTTCTAGCATCATTTGCAAATATTGTCCCCCTAGAATATCACACCAAACAAGTTTTGTAAAAATCTAAGCCTCTAACTTTCATCTCTTAATTTTTTATCACATGCAATGTATCTGGCAGAGGGAAAGCCCACAGCCCACTCAGGGATGTCACACCAACTGCAGTTTTACTATATAAGCATAGGAGCTGCTGCTCCCACTTTGTGGTGGAAACCCCAGTCTCCTCATGGAAATCCAGCACAGAAAATCTATTTCTTCTGTTAAGCAGGAGTTTGCTTTTATTTTCTGGATATAATAATATGATTAATTTTTCATTACATACTTGTCCATTTAAAATTGTAATTATTACAAATCCATGTCTGGCTTTTGTGCTTTTAGAGTTTCACAAAGCAAGTCACCACTTGGATGGGAAACTCAGGATGATCTGTTGAAGGGCTGATAAAAAAGTGTCTGAATGTTACACACAGAATCATAAAACAAAAACCCAGGGTTTGTGGTTCTTCCTTCCACAGTTTCATGGTCTGAGGACTGTTTCAGAAGGCCAGACCTTTTTGCTTGTTTTTTTAACCAAGTATTCTGCACCTTGATCTCCTTTCAGTCATTCTATGTGACAGTGTATACGAGAACTACAGCAATGTCTCACCTAATATAATGTTCTGTCAGCGAGGAAATCTGGGAGGGATTACTAGATAAGGCTGAGAGAAAAATTCATTCTAGATTAAAACCCGAGATTTTTTGGCTTGTTGGAAAATTTGATGTGGGATGTTCATGAGAGGAAAATTTAGCTCATGAGAAGTATTTGATTTTTTCTATTTAGCAGAACTGCCATCCATTTATTTAAATGTTAAAAAAAAAAGGAGAGAAAGAGAGACAAAGAGAAATTATTTCCAGTTGCCCCACTCAAACTTTTCTCTCACCTGATCTGAGACCTCCAAGGGAAAATGGATTTAAAACAACTCTTTTGTGAAAGTAATTGGTAAACTGGTCTGAATTTCACAGCTGTTCTCAGGAGCTCTCTGAACACTGTCTGAAAATTAAATTGGATGTTAAGGGTATTTCCTATAAAGGAATCATCTGAATTTTGTCACTGGAGTTATGTGATGTAAATTAATTTTTTTGGCAAGGTGTTAGCTAATGTAGAATCGTTTGTAATGTTGATATTTTTGTTTTCACAAGCCTATAATGACCTACAATCCAGGTAGCTTAAATTGCTTAAATCAAAGGCATTAGGCGTCCCCTTCTGAGGATGGTATTAAATGTCTATACTCATACACTGGATTAAATTTCATAATTACCAAGATGCAATATGTTTTGGGAAATATGCTCACTTAGAAGGGTGTACATAAGCTTGCAAAATTTTATTCCTTATCTATATGTTTAAACACTGTCACAGTGAGCAAAAAACTCCAAATTTAGAAGTTTAAAGGAAATCCTGTCTCAACTCTTCCCTGTCAAGACCAGCCTGTTCACAGCACGGCCAGAACAGCTAGCATGCCTGCCAGTGTCTCTGGCAGGAAATCTGCAGGTGAACAGGGATACTTGAGTCCCACTCTTGATGTGAGGAAGGACCCAAGCACTCCAGTTACTACTGCTGAGAGAAAAAACAGGGTACAACAAACAGCATTTGGCTGGTCCCTGAGGGGTGCTCCTTGCAAGGAGATTTTCAGTTCTTACTGATGTCTTCATAAAGCTGATGTCTTTATAATGCTTCAAGAGTCTCATAGGATGTTGAGAAAATTGTCTTTCTGGAACTGGTAACACTGTATTCCTTGGCAAAAAGCATTTTTATTTCTTTCCTTTTTTTTTTTTTTTTTTAATCTCCTATGGACAGAAACAAATGCCCATTTGAGATCCTTAACATCTATACTTTCTGTGGATTGCTAACACTGTTTACACTTACAAGGATGGGAATTTTGGAGAGAAGGCTCAGCTAGCACCATGCAAGAGCAACAAAAAATTGTCCAAATCTGCTCTGCAAGCATCCTGTAAAGCACTAAAAATCGTTGGTAGTAAGTGCCTTGCTGACTGCTGACTGCGGAACTCTCAGCTCTGCCTCTGTGCAACCTGGCTGGTTTTGGTGTAGTTGCTGGTGTTTTTCCATTTGGGCTTTTTTACTTTTTCAAGATGGATTCTTTTCCAGGTTCTCTAAAATAATTTCTTTTAGCTCTCTAAATTGGTCTGAAAAACATTAGCCAAAGGCAGTGTAAAGAAGACAGCGCAAGCACAGTAGTTCTGCATGCTGTTTAGCAATATGAGGAAAGACAGCTGTGCTGCCAGAGTGCTCACAGCATTTGAAAAAGTCTTCTCAAAGTACCTTAGTCTCAAGAGATACACTCCTAGGCTACTGTGAACTAGTACCACACCTGACCCACCCTTATCATGGATCTCTGTATTGTGAACATGAATATTTTAAAATTGCCACTCCTCAAGAAACTGAGCACAGCCTATCCCAGCTTTTATCAGATCACAGTAATAGCGTGTGTTTGCTGGATGCAACACAGTTCTAGGTTTTAAATTAAGTATACCCACTGTAGGAGATAACCCATAGCGACAACAGCTTTCGATAGGGAATGGTGTTTGCCTTTGGAATATTACAGACTTTGTCCAGCTTTTTCAAATCATGTTGCGAAAGCTAGTAAACATTCACATTTAAAAATACCTTCACTTCTTTACTGCCTAACTCATTCTCACCGTATTCTTTTTTGTTAGATATGGATTGTATACTTTATATACAAAGCTATGCTCTTCACGAGAGGAAGCAATTTGCAATTACATATTCATCATAAGAAAAATATTAGAGTGATAATGGTTCCTATATTTAAATTGTGAAATAATTTTCTTTGTGAAATTAAAAAAATCACCCATAACAATGCCAAAGGCAGAACATTTCCAAAGAGTCTCTCTAATAACCCGACTGTAAAACTGAGGGATGCTAACACTTGACAGTTATCTCAGGCTGGGTGAATAGAGCCTTGGTTAACTATAAGGAATAATGACAAATCTGAACATGTGTGCTCTCTTTCCAATTCTCTCCATGCTGTGAAGGGTTGAATGTTTGTAGTGAGACTCTTTCCCTTTCTCATACAGTTACACTTAAAATACTCCAGGACACAGTCTGGAACGTGTAACATTTCACAAACTGCATATGCCTTGTGCAGTGGGCAGTGGTGGTGCTACAAGCTCAATCCCAATCAAATCCCACCCTGTCTTCTACTCCCAGAGAACCAAAGTTTTCTCTCATATCTCTAGAGAACTCTTTTGCCTTCTTTATTCTTCCATCAAGTGCACTGTGCTGTTTCTCAGAAAGATGCAACATCTATTTTGGATAATAATATTAAAAATGGATAAAGATATGGCATTTGAAGTTCTTTGGGTTTTCCCAGCATTATTAGTAGCAGATGGTGGAAATCAATTTGCTATTAATTTACTTTCATGTCAAACACTCAATATAATTAAGCAAAGTGTCACCTAAATTCTGATTACTTACTTTCAAATTAAAATGATGTGTAAAACAGACTACTAATTATCATGCTAATACCTATGAAATGCTGTTTTCAGTTTCCAAGCTTCATAGGCTTTTTAGTATAAGACTTCAAAGCCTCCTGGGAGGAATTATGGGTAGGAAGGTCAGGACTTAAAGCTAAATTTGTTTAATACTATCCTTCATGTGGGAGCACTCATTTCAGTTGTAAATTCCCTTTGCTAAATTTCACACATGCAACAAAGCATGACAATCAGTGTTAAATTTGGGTACCATTTGCTCCATCTGCATACACATAAAAAAAAAGTGGTATTCTCCCTGATACTTATAGAAATTACCCAAGTGCATCACAGACATGATTTAAAACCTTAACACAGTACATATCTGTGCTTATATTCAGAAAGAAACCTTACTTGTGTTAGTGTTAATTAAAGTCAAATTAGAAGAAGAGAAAAACAAATCTGACTAAAACATCATCATGCATGCCATTTGCTTTGTAATTGTGCACATACCTAATTACCCTTCCATAGAGATGAAACATCAGAAAGGACTCTCAAGCCCTTTTCCCTATTATCTATTTAGTACAACAGTTTTCCTCTATGAGCTATCGTATCCAACCTTGCTTTCAATGTTTCAAGCTACTCAAAACTCCTCCCTTTTTTTTTTTTTTTTTCCTCCTGGGGAAAACTCTGTTTAATCTTTTGCAGACTGACCATGAAAATGTTTCCAGATACTCATCCAGCATTTTCCACTCCTCTAAGTCATCCAATCCCTCCTATGTCTGCTGCAGGACTTCAAAATAGGATTATTTTTATATGTGGTTTACAGCCTGCAAACTGGATATAGGATTAGCGGTTTTAGCTTGATCCTACCTGATAAACTGTGAAATAGTAACAGGAGAAGAAACCTTTTTCCAAGCATTCATTTTCCACATAAGAAATGAACCTTTAGAAATATTGCTGCCTCAAGTAACAGGAGAAAATCACAATTGCTGTGAGTGGGAGGGAGGATGATCCACGCAAAAACTCTTTCTTGTTAACATTTCTCAAAAAGGTTTGAAAATCAGCCTCAGATGAAGAACAAGGAAGAAAATCAAAGATCAGTGCAAGGATCAGCAAGGCTATTACTATACTTCATTAGCAGAGAACACGTGTTTTTGTAGCACAGCAAAAAGCAACCCACAGGCAGAAGCTCCTTTCAACAAGAGGAAGAAATAAGGAGATCCAAGTTTTAAGAAAGCCAGCCATATAGGGCTTTGACCTGCCTGCAGTGGTAGGCTGAGGACAACCTGCGTAGATGGTACAGAAGCAGCTCTGGAAAAATTTTCTAGAATATCTCACACAGTGCTGGGTGATTTGCTTTTATATAGCTGGTCCCTGGGACTCCTGGCAGCCCTGCATTCAAAAAGAAATCAAAAGGACTTAGCTTCTACTTTGGAGATTAAATAATTTAATTTTTGTCATTAGCAAAGTTACAGCCTCAGTGTACTGCAGTAAGAGCTATGCTGGAGGCTACCAGGAGTCCACCATACATCCTGTATATTGTAGTGCAGTTTCTACAGGGGCATATCAGCAGATGGAGGGCTCAGAGCACATCACGTCCAGGCAGCTTCACTACCTCCTTCCAGGCTTCTGTGAATGATGCTCAGCAAAACAAACCAAGTTTGTTTTAAACCAATCTATAGTCAAACAAAAATAAAACAGAGCCTGCACTTCTTTAGTACCATCAAAATGATTCATATAAGGATAATGCTTTTTATTAGAGATGCTAACGTTAAATATAAAAAATATATGATGGACTCAGGAATGGGACCAAAATACCTCTCTGTCAGAGCAATAGATTTCCAGGTAATGAAGACCAGTATCACATCTCCAGCTTGCCTTTGTGTGGGAGGGCATTTGCTCAAATGGATCAAACTGATCACAGTACTCAGAAGTGGAGAAGAACATCAGGTCGAAGGTGTTACTTAATGACGTAGAATGACTGAAATCAATGACTACTTGAAATCAAATGACATTGAAAAGATGGATATGCTTTTGAGAGCTAGATGTGCTTGTGCAGATTTGCATTATGTGTGAGAAGCTGTATAAGTACTGTGATACAGTGGCCCTGCCAACTTATGAATGGTTCTCAAATACCTGACTATTGAATACAAACTGGATGGAAATACTATATATATTCCTCACCTCCCCTGTTTGTCAATGAGAAATGTAGAAATGGAAACAGATGTATGACATTATACTTTAATTGAAAACATAGCAGTACTTGCCTTGAAGGAACTCTGTTGTTTAGTAAAAACAGGAATATCACAATATCTCATGATAAAAGTTCCATTATGTAGCTGCTGAAAAAGAAAACAAGACAGGAAAAAATAATGTCTCTGTGAGATAAGAAGCATCCTTGTTTGTGAATATTGTGTTTTGTCTGTACCATTAATTCTAGGGTTTGAGGGGATTGATAAAAAAATCCAGGCAAAAACTTTTTGTAGCAGCTTAGGAAATAACAAAATGTACCAGTTCACTCTGTGCTTTGGCTGTGGGTAACAGCTCTCTAGCGCAAAGCTAGCAGGACAGAAGTGTTTGCTCAGAAATTCAGTGCAAAACTGGATATCTTAGGCTGAGTTCTGGATACTGAACTTCAGGTCACTTTCTGCCTTGTGGGTTCATATATATCCCTGGCTCCACAGCAGGGCTGGATTGATGCAGTGGGGGAAGGTGGGAAGAAGAAATAATAAGAAGAAATAAGCCACCTCTTTCTACATTCCTCTTTCTACAGAAAGAAGGGGATGAGAAGGATGAGTGGTGGCCCAAAATACAGACAACTGAAGCACCAGAATTTAGAACTGCAAATGACCAAACTTGGTCAGATTTGCGGGATCGTCAGCAAGTGTCGTGCACTGAAGCATGGTCTTAATCACGTATTTGCTCAGACATAAAAATCTTTCATTGTCTGGAATAAATCATTGTCTGTGAAGAAGGAAAAATGAGGAATCCCTTTACAGAAACATAATAATGTAAATCTCCAAGTAGGGTAGGAGCAGGGGAAATAATACACCATGGGGAAAATGGGGGAATAGGATATGAAGAAAAGGTCATGGTCAAGGTTTTATTCAGGGTCTTGGCTTTTAAAATTCTGAATGGTATACACAGTTTTGTTGAAAGAGTTTAAGGCGAAAAGAGGTTTGGAGGAAGAGAATTTGATCAGAGAAGACGTGTCAAAAGTAATAGAGAGCAGACAGGGCAAAACATGAGGCTTTTAGTGGGATAATGTTATAAGTGAGAACAACTCATGTCCACACCAGCTGGGATTCAGCACCATTGCAAGGTAGGTCACGTCTGGTTTACAATGCTTACCCTGAATTCGGAGCCCAAAGATATGAAAACTTTAAATTTCTTTAATTTTCCTGTCCTATAATTCAAAAGACACTTTATCAGATACCTCCTTGTCAAATGAAATACAAATCAATGGAACCTTCCCAAAATGTAAACACTAAACCAGATTATCTCTGGCTCCAATATTCAAGAGGATTTTTGAGCTTTAAAATGATTCTTCTTTTATGGTTATTATGGGTATAAATATAAATGATTGCCATATTATTAAATTCTGTCAGTTAATCTATTTTGTAGCTGTGTATAATATTTTGTTTACCACCTAATCTTATTTAGAATTCAGTCATATTCAGAAAGAAACAGATCACTTAGCAAAACAACAGCTAACATATTTAAGTCCCTTAGACACAAAAATAATTTCTAAAGTTTTGAAAGGACAAAATACATACAAGCTAAAAGCAGAAAGATGTCTGTGTAATGAAAAGTAAAATATTCATGTAATAATGTGGTTGTAAGAATCAAGGTAAAACTTAAAGTAACTGAAAAGAAAAGAAAGAAAGGGAACTACTAGATGAGAAAATTGCTTTAATAAACCAATAGGCTGTTCATACAAATAGCATCCTAAAATGTAGGCTGATGTTTTCACTTGGAAGTGAACAGTGACGTGAAATAACGGTAAAAAGCCTATTAGTCATATTTTTGTTTATCAGAGCTTCTTCCAACATATTGTCAAATTGTATCTAATGATCTCTTTTGTAAAGGGAATTGTTCTGGACAAATAGAAATAACAGAATGTGGAATGATACTGATGAAGAAAACAGAAAAAAAACCCCACCAGGTATTTCACAAAGATACATGAAGATGAGCTATTTTAATAGCTGGAAAGATTTCAATGCCATTATCTATAATAAAATAAGGAAGGTACATCCTATTTCTATGCCATAAAAGCAAAACCACAAAAACAACAGAAAGGGAAAAATCTGCCTAAGAGGCCTGGAATCCTTTTTTTGTATTTCATCAACACCCACCTAAAATTTATTCAAGCTGTTTTTAAGCTGCAGCCCTGAAAAAGGTTGAATAAATTTTCAGCATTCAGAAGAGGATTTTAATTATGTATTAGGGCTACACTAAATTGATTCATGTCATAGTTTACTGGGCATATTGAAGAGTTTCTAAAGTAAAGAATAAAATTCCACTTTCTTTATCACAGTTCAGAAGAGCAAACCCTCAGAAGATGCAGACAATCAAAGATTTGCTCCAAGAGAAGTATAACAATTTATATCAGCCTTGGACAACTCTTGTAATGCTTTTCATGTCTTGAGAGAGATTATATTTATTCTAGGAATTCTCTGAGTCCCTGGGAGTGTTCAAAGCCAAGTTGGATGGGGCTCTGAGGAACGTTGTCCAGTGGAAGTTGCCCCTGCCCAAGGCAGGAGGTGTTGGAACTGGATGATCTTTAATGTCGCTCCCAACCCAAGCCATTCTATGATTCTGTGATTAAATTAAAGAAAATGTAATTTTCCTATATGTTATGGAAATAGCAGGATGGAAAACATATTCTATTCATAGATCTCAGGAAAAAAAAAAGGATCATGTTTAAAAAAAAAGATCATGTTTAAAACATTTTCTTAGTATTTTCTAGAACATCAACATCTTTTATACAGTGCAAGAAAAACTGTGTTTACTTCCTAACAGATGTTACATAATCAAAAGAGGATCAGAAAATATTGTTTAGATATTAATTTTTATACAGAAAGTTACAAATATACAAGAGAAAACATGACTCTTACATATCCTAAAGTTAATCACTACCTCATGCCATGATTTTCTATTCATTTTTTCTACTCAATTCCATTGGTGTGTGTCTGGAAAAATACAACAGAATTATTAGAGATTATATAATTCAAATATGACCAGAAGCTGGCTCTATGGTTTTAGAGCTTACCTGCTAATATTTTTGTTGGTTTTTTACTGTCATACAAAGTAAGAATATTGGTTTTATTATAATTAAGTTAGTAATTCCTTCTACTAAAAACTCTATAAAGATGACTAATGTTTGATGTAATAAAGTCCAAGTAAATAACAACTTTTTTTTTTTTTTTTTGGCTCCAGTGTGAATGCATCTTTTTTAGTTTTCCCCAAGGCTAAAAGTTTATTCTTTTTTTGCCATCCGTATTATTACACCCTGGTGTTCAAAAGGCAGAACAGTCCTCGGGGTAATACCACCACCTATTAAGCTCATGGCATGTGCAGACTGTTACAGATCCCCCCAGGGCTCATGCTTTTCCCTGATACCCGTCTGAGGTTGTCCTGCCGCAGTGACCTTGGGCTCGCTGCAGGCTCAGGAAGGGAGAACTCCCTCGCTGGAGACTGTGGTGGAAAAACTTCTCATTAAGAATAAAGTTTTGCCATCTGTCACAAGCCTCATGTAAACAGCTGAACAAAATGCCTTGGCTTCCCCACATCCTGACCACTTCCAGTACAAGTCAGGTAATGACCAATGACAGTTAGGGAAAAAAATAGGCAAAGGGCCATGGAAAATGGAATAATTTAAAGCCAGTCTTACAAAGTGCTAAACAAAAAACAGAAAAGTGTGCAAGTACAAGTCATGTCAGCAGCTCCCCTTTTCCTTGCCTTCTTGTTATATATTTTTGGGTGACTTGGTAGCATTATCAAGCACATGTGCTGTACCACAAATAGACTGGGAATGATACACAGGTTCCCAGCTGGGTGTAGCTGGTTTCTGCATGAAGCATATGTGCAACTCTTCAGGGCAGATCTGTCAACTTCTATAGCACTCATTTTTTTCTCTCTTTTTTTTTTTTTGTTTTGTTTTAGTAAAAACAGAACTAATTTACTCAATTTAAGGAACCTGTTATAGTTTGAGAAATATAAATGTAGTGCAAACATACTGAGGTGGGTGACAGATTCATTCAGACACTGATACTTGGACTTCATGCTGTTTCATGAGCATCTCAAAGTCTTTCTATGGGCTGGCTCTCAGAGCTGAGAGGTGGGAAGTGAGCTAAGGGTACAGAGAAATGGTGGGCCAAAGGGGTTACAGCACCCTAGGGCACCTGGAGTGGGGAAAAGGCAGAGGAGGTTGTACTTCACTGAGAAGGGGGTGAGGTGAAGGGGGAGAGGAACAGAGCAGGGCTTGTTATGGATATCAACAAAAAAGGCCATAAAAGTAAACAGCTTAATAAAATAGCAGATTTGGTAAGATAGGAAAAGAAGAGGAATATATATAGTGAGTACATCTCATATCCCTTCAGATCCTGGGCAGTTCTGTGCTTATGCAGCATCGGATGGAGCCACATGCATTTCCCCAAGGAATTCTGCAGAGATCAAACCCTGTCCACAAAGAGGCATTCTCCCAGTCTCCCCCTTTTGATAATTTGAGCTAATATAGGAGTTTCTCACAGGAAAATTACTCTATTCCCAGAGGATGCTCACAGAACTTTTTGCTGTTAGATAAAGGCAAGGCCACGTAGGAGGCAAAATTCATGGTACAGTGTGGGAGCTGCCCACAGATAGCTCTGTGACTGTGATGCAGCTGAGGTGGCTCTGCAGCCAGGGGACCTGTGCAGCCTGGCACAGCCCAAGGACCCTGCTGGGCAGGCAGCCCAGCATCCACCAGCACCTGCCTGGGGTAACAGTGACAGGGATCACTCACTTCTCCAAGGGCAGCTCTCTCCCAGGCAGGAGAGCTGTGCTCCACCCCCTGATCCACACAGAAGTTATCTTTCTCAATCATTTTGTAAGTTACAGATTATCTGAGTGGGCTGTCCTGCTAGCAGACAGTTTTCCAACAGATTGGAAGATTGCCTCCATCCTAATAGACCCCAGTGCAGCTCAGGCTGGTGTGGGACAGCAAGCTCCCTCCTATGTAGGGCTGCTCACAGTAAACAATGGGCTGCTCAAGCGCTGTGCATAAGGCGCAGTAGTGGATGGATGTTCAGGATTGCTGGCTCCTTGAACACAGTGCAGAAGTTAAGGTAACAGGGAAGTAAATAGGAGAGTGGAAAAGGAGATGAGAAGGAGAAAAAGTTTCTGGTTTGTAATGACAGACTAGGAAAAGAATCATAGAACATCTCAAGTTGAAAGAGACCCATAAGGTTCATTGAAGTCCAACTCTCTGCTCTTCACATGACTACCTAAAATGACACCATATAACTAAGAACATTGTCCAGATGCTCCTTATTCAGGAGAAGCATCTGACAGGCTCAGTGCTGTACCACTTCCCTGGGGAGCCCTTCACCATCACAGTGAAGAATCTGAACTTCCTCTGACACAGCTTCATTCCATTTCCTCATGTTTTATCTCTAGTCATCAGAGAGAGGAGATCAGCACCTTCCCCTCCACTCCACCCTTGAGGAGGTTGTAGACTACAATGAAGCCACCCCTCAGCCTTCTTTTCTCAGAACTGAACTGAAGCCACTCCTTGAAGGCTTGCCATCAAGACCTTTCATCATCTTGGTTGCCTTCTTTGGATGCAATCTAATAGTCTGATGTCCTTCTTACATTGTAGCACCCAAAGCTGCACACAGGACTTGAGGTGAGGCTGCACCTGTGCAGAGCACAGTGGGACAAACATCTCCCTTGACCAGCTGGCCATGCTTTGCCTGATGCACCCCGGGGCACTCTTGGCCCTTCTGGTTAGGAGGCCAGTGGCCAGAGCACACTGTTGACTCACATGCAAGTTGCCATCAACCAAAATTCTCAGATCTCTTTCTGCGTGGCTGCTCTCCAGCCTATCTGCCCCACAATTTGTATGTATAACCAGGATTACCCTGTTCCAGATGAAGAATCTGGCATGTGCTCTTTTTAGAATTCATACAGTTGGTTGCCCAGTTCTCTAGCCCATCCAGATCTCTCTATAAGGCCTCTCTCCTCTTGAAGGATTCGACTTCGGCAAGCTTACTTAGTTTACATTTGGTTCCTGTAGCAATAAACAGCACTGGCCCTAAAAGTGAGCCCTGGGGAACTCCACTGGTAACTGGCCACCAGCCTGATGTTACCCCACTTAATACAACTCTTAGAGGCTGACCCATCAGCCAATTGCTCACTCAGTTGTGTTATAGATTTGTCCACATTTTGTACAGATGGAGAAGAGTTGAATAGACTCATAATTCATTGTCTGTAGAAAATATGATCACCTGTTAAAGCAAATATGAGACTCACATCATGGTTTAGGCTGGATGGGGTCTCTGAAGGTCCAGCTCCTGCTATTAAAGGAAACACTACTGAAAGGATAAATTGCGCAATCAGGAAAACATTTCCTAAAGGAGGTGACTGAGGGAGGAAATGGATTCAGCAGTTTGTGTAACAGTTTGTGCAGAAGGACACAGCAACTCTGCTCTGAACTCCATCCATCTCCTCAGCAATGGTGCTGATGAACTGCAGGGTATGGTCCGCAGCAAAAACTGGAGAAGTTTCCCTGTAACAGATTCCACAGAGTCACAGAACAGCTGAGTTTGGAAGGGACATCTGAAATTGGTCTTGTCCAACCCTCCTGCTTAAGCAGGACCAGAGGCCTCGACCTAGAGAGAGCTCCAGGAGGATGCAGCTCTCCATGGCTTGACCTGTAGGAAATGTCTAGGGCTTCTCACTGAGGATGGGGCAGCAGGAGGCGGTTTTCTAGCCTGTAGTAGATGTGTCCTCATTGAAGATCTGTGTCACCAAGAAGCTGCAGGAGTAGGTCAGCAGACTGCAGCACCAGGGATGATGAGAAAGAGAGGGACTGGATCTTCTCTGAGACACTGCAGCTTCAAGAGTCTGAAGTAAGACACGTGGAATAGTGTGGGACTGAAATAGTGTGGGTGGATGAAAGTTTCTTTGCCTGTTTGTCTGATGCACAATAAAAGTTCTGCTGTAGTTATAACAAGGATGAAGGACTTTTTGGATGGAAGAAATGGGAGAAGTGGGGAAGGAACTATGAGGAATGTTGCAATTTACCTTGCCATGAGACTTTTTCATTCACTCAAAATGAGGTAAAAATTCACTCTAGCCTTGTGTAAATTTGGTTTTGTTGACAGTTAATGCAGCATGAAAAGTAAGAGTATTGTCTGAGTATTATTACTGCTGAGTGTGCAGAAGTTTGATTCTCGTGAGTGGATTTCAGTGTGTACTGCAGGCTTTTGGTAGGTGCCCCTTCTGCCTGGTTCTTTCATGCAAAGCTATTTGCAGAATGTCCTGTAAGGCTCACTGGTGCAGAGATTGCTTTTGCTTTTGCCCTCATTCTCTAGACACGCTTGCTTTGGTATTTTACTTTAAATGTTCTGTTTATGACTGGAAACATAAATAAAAATTAAAACAAAATAACTTGCCTCAAAACACTTTAGCACATGAGAGTTAAAACTCATCTGCTTGGAAATGCCAGTTTGAGTTATGTTGTATATGTTTTTCCAAATGGTTAAACTGATGTAGCTTTTCATATTTTCATATTTTCTCCATTTCATGGTGTTTTCCTTATGCAAACTAATTTTCATTTTTTTCCTCTTTATCCACTGAGTCAATTTTAACTATCAAAATACTAACTCATTGTCCAAAGAGTATGCTTTTTAGAACTGTTATTTAGAAGAAGGAAGATGAACGCTAGCTTTAGATGCAAAGCAGCTGTCACTACCTTACACCTGAAGAGGTATTACAAGTTTCTGTTCAGTACACTGCAGTTTCCTAATCTGTAATACTTTGATTGATTTACCATTGGGGTTTTTTTTTGTTTGTGTTCAGTCAATTTTTTTTCTTTCTGAATTTCTTTCCCACCAACTATTATTCAGTCTTATATCACTGTAGGAAACACCTTTCTTGTTAACAACGTTTTCTTAATGCTAGCATGGTATGAAGTCTTCTGAGCCGCTTATATAAGCTGAGCCACATTAAACAGAAAGCATATTTCCCCCTTTCAAAATAAAGTATTTTTTATTTCTCCTCTGTTGATTGTGACATTTGTCCGAGCTGTGTCCTGTTGTGGGTGACAGGGGAAAAAAAATAGTCACCTGCGATCCCAACTCCAACTTGAACGGCACAGGACTCTGTGTGGCCACTGCATCAGGACAGGTTCAAGCCTTTCTTACAACTCCATCTATAACCGGTGGTAAAGTAGTTAATCAAATACTCCAGAGAAGTTATTGTCTACTACAGAAACTTTGTACACCAACACACACCAACAGCAAAAGGAAAAAAAGAACCCCCCTTCCTCCCCCCTGAAAAATTTAATAGGAAACTGTATTTTGACAGAAATTAGAGAGTTTTTGTTACCTTTCCCAGGAGAGGAAGTATCACCCAACACAAGCAGGCTGCTGTATGACCATTGGATATGCTGTGTCATATTCCTCTTTTCCCTTCAGCTCTGAGACTCAGCAGACGTTTGCCTTTGAGAACTTAGCACTGGAAATGGGGATTTCCTCATACAAACTTGTAATGCTGTTTGTGCTTCCTCCTAGCTAAAACCCATGACAGCTCCAGATGGGAAGGCTAGAAGGTTATTAATTTTCCTACCTGTGCTCACCAAGGTAACAGGTGTGAGACAGTGAAAAAGAGCAGGGAAATGTATCATTATCATACAGATAAAAAAAATTGCCAGTTCCTAGTGTCAGTAACCAGATCCCTGACTCACAGCCTCATCAAATACTGGGAATCTGTTTGACCACTGGAGGCTCTGGATCAGGAGATTATTAAATATCATATAACTTGTGCAACAAATTATGATCAAAGGCATTATAAATATATATGCAGTGGATGTGGTTGCATGCATATATATATGTGTGTACAAACAAAATAATCCACTGACAGTAATTCAACATGTAAAGCTTGGGTTTTTTAAATGAGCATGAAGAAATGTATTAGGAGATTACGATCCAATTTATTTTTAGTTTTGAAAGATATTATTCTATGGTGTGGAATAATATCTTATACAAGCCATACCAAATCTACTGCTATTACAGAATGTAAGTGTAAAATATGATTTTAAGTATTCCAGATGGCGTTTCCACATATTGCTTTTGTGTGTGTGTCTGTGTGTGTGTGTTTATACATGTACACCCTCTCGAATGAATGCCTAATTATCATGTATCTTTTTAGAACTTCTACTTCAAAAACATAATGCATAATCAATTTGATTATGTGACAAGCTGTTTCATCCTTTTTCTCTCTTTTTTTTTCCCCCCTCAAGCAATTTTCTGGGTCATGTTTGCGTTAGGTCTTCCTTTAAAAAAAAAAAAAAAAAAAAAGAGGGAAAATCAGGGAGATTTTCTGTGGAATTTCTTTCAGCCAGCAATTACAGTCATTGTTTGTAGAACTAATTTTGAATTATATTTCTAAATAATTAATTTATTTTTCCTTTAGAAAATCAGAAATCCATTTTGGCAGTAGGGATGTAAGCTATTCATAACATAATTAAAATACAGCCTTCAAGAAAAATGGAAATAGCTATAGTTAAGATTTATTCAGTTCAACTTCTTTCACCAGCATCATTCAGATTTCAGTCTTCAGTGAGATGAATTAAAGGAGAAATTGTTTCTAAAAACTTATTCTAAACATTTTAAATTAAATCTATTCAAGTGACAATATCTGCTTTTTTTATCCCAGCAAGCCCATAAATATTCCTCATGCACTGAAATGCCTTCCAAATTGGATCTCACAGCTAGCAAAAAGGAAGAGGCTGTATCTGTACTCAAGATGTCAAAGGCAAGAGAGTTGTTCCTAGCTGTTGTACGGGGTATCCTCTGTGAAGCTAGGAAGTAATTTAAACCCATCTTTATGTTTTTGGTCACTATTGTTTACTATTTATTTTCACAGTGCTCCAGCTCGGATCCATCAGATGAAACCTTAGCCCTGCACAAGCCCTCAGAAGTGTCCCCGTGCTGGAATCTGATTTTCAAGTTTCAATCCAAGCCTTTCAATCCAAGCTGGAGGCAATGGATGCTGTGGGTGGTTCATCCCTCTCCTGGATGCTGTTCTTTGTCTTCCACAACAGGCACTTCATCACTGAAGATACATGGTGCTTGAGAGACTTGAGCTTGTTCTCCCTGGAGAAGTCTCTGGGTTCACCTTAGAGCAGCCTTCCAGTACCTAAAGGGGGATTTCTACAGAAAAGAGGGGGAGGGATTGTGTATCAAGAAGTTTAGTGGTAAGACGAGGAGGGATAGCTTCAAACTGAAAGAGAGTAGGTTTAGGTTAGATATTAGGAAGAAATTCTTTACTGGGATGGTGGTGAGGCACTGAAACAGGTTGCCCTGAGAAGCGGTGGCTGCCCCATCCCTGTAAATGTTCAAATCCTGGTTGGATGGGGCCCTGAGCAACCTGGTCTAGTGAAAGGTGTCCCTGACCATGGGAGGGGAATTGGAAGTAGATGATTTTTAAGGTCCCTTCCAACCCCAATCATTCTATGAGTCTGTGATTTTATTATGAATTCTGCTCTATGAAAAAATTCTCATCCAGAA
Source organism: Myiotriccus ornatus (assembly GCA_036023395.1). Lineage (NCBI taxonomy): Eukaryota > Metazoa > Chordata > Aves > Passeriformes > Tyrannidae > Myiotriccus > Myiotriccus ornatus. Next base: position 90,152,747 of record JAYRBT010000082.1, on the reverse strand, counting down.
AATGAATATAATAATACCCCTCTGCCTAACAGTTATCTTACAAAGAAAAACATAACTCGTAAATTTCTTCTTGAGACATTCAGGTGCTGTGGCAGTAAAAAAAGGCTATTAGGAAAAAGATAATTCTGGGCTAAGACTACTGTACAGCCTGATATAAGCAATGAAGAGAAATTAAAGTACGGAATAGCTGTCTCATTCTCCAGACACTATTTTGTCCAGGCTGCTATTGGAGGCAAGCAACCTACAGTAAAAATAGCAAGCTGTAACTTGTATATGAGGCAACTGCATTAGGAATTACTTCATAAGGCAAGTATATAATGAAGATACATAAAGATAGGCTAAGTTCAAAAACTTACGAGAACATGGCCCCCCAACCTTTGAGTACTTGGCTTTGCTCAATTAGCAACTTTTGAACATTCTTCTATTAAAATACATATAATTTTAAACATGTGATTGCTGCTTTTCATAGTATCATATATGATGACTCTTGTCTATTAATATATATTCGTCTACATCAGCAAGACTCGACTCAATAACAGAAAGCATAAAACTTTGATTTAACCTACCAAAGACTAGATTTCTTCTCAACATGCATTCAATTAACAATACATGCAATATATATCCAACACCGTATTTTCCTCAGAAAACAAGAAAAGAAAGACGAGGCTAAACATGCTGTATAATACTTTGAAAACATTCTGCAGGAAATTAAAACACATTTGCAACGTTATTATATTTTCATATCAGTGTTTAGACATAGATAAATACATTAAATGCTATATATAATTTTTGACTGGTGTATTTTTTCAGTCTCTATCATAAAGCTGTAGGCATAACTGAGTTGGGTAGGGAGCATGTGAAGAGCACTAAACCACTTCTGCCTGCAAAACCTGTCTTGTCGAGATGAATTTACCATCAAAATTACTATTTTGCTACTATTTTAATACTGGAACAAAGCTATTCCACTAACAGAATAACTGAAGTTACTCCAATATCTAACTACCTGGCAAATTTATTTTAAGCTCAAGAAACCTTTTGTCAGTGTAAGTAGTGTCTCCCTCATGGGAGTTTGTTTATGTAACTCCATTGGCAGAACCAAACCGGGACATGTAAAAGATGGGAACAAAACTATGGAGTGACTTTTGAAGTCTGCTTAGGCACCACAACAACTACTTCTCATGTTCAATGAACTGAGTTCTTCCTGTGCCTCAAAAATTACATCAAAGGTGGCAAAAAAGATTATTTTTACATATATTTCTGAAAAGTGAAGAAGTTATTTTCTAGGACTATGAAGGAAAACAGCAAGGACAGGTTTCAATTCAGTAAGGACATTAGCTATGAATGAAGACTGGCTGTTGCTGACTAGACCAGAATATGTCCTTTTCCATCATTGTAACATTACTGACCATCACCATTAATTCCTTATAAAGCACATTCCTCAAAGGCATATTGGTTCTGTTATAATTATCCAATATTCAGAACTTCTCATATACTATCCTCAAGATATTTCAGTTTTCAAGAGAATTCACAAAAAAAAAACTTTCTTGGGTTAGACCCAAGGCGGAGGGGTGAACGAGGACTTGGTCAGATGTAATACTTACAAAAAGTAAGAAATGAGGCTTGTCTGGGCTGATCTGTCCTGACACAAATCCAGCTTCCTGTGCTTTTTGGCCATGCTGCCATGGTGCTGTTCCACCATTCCTCATGGTACTTCCACTTCCATAATCTGTGTTGATTTACCCCAGTTCTCGCAGCCTGGGCAGTATGGGGGTGGCACAGGGTTGTAATGACAGACTTTTATTTGGAGAAAGGAGGCAATCAGTGGCAATACTTGGCACTAGTAACCCTCTACAATGTGGTCTCTCAAACTGGCTGGGAAAGCACCATCTTCAGGCCTAAGGATGAGAGGACCAGTGCCACAAAACCCTGCAGCATGGAGGCACAGTGCCCTTGCACCCTCAGGCATAATGTGCACCTCCAAATCTCTCCGACAGGACAGCAGCAGCAGCAGGTTATCTATCAGTCGAGCTAACCTTTTGTGTCACGAAGGAATCCCTCACCCAAACCATCTTGGAAAAGCCTACACTCATGCCTACAATCACAGTCAGAACCAGCTTTGTTCCCACAGCAACAGAGGCAACTCCTATAACATGACCCAGCTTTTTGGCAGTGCCTGACCTCCTTCTGCCAGAGCCCTGACTCCAACCCTGGCAGGGCATGCTGAGAAGGAGGTTGCCGTGCAACCTGACTGCTGCGCAGCCATCCTTGGCAGCTCGGAACAGCACTCCTCAGTTAAAACATGCTTTGATTACCAGATCCATGCATTTTTCTGCAAGGAGTCATTTGTTCCCTTAGCAGCTAACATTTCTGGCTGTATCTTGTACGTGATCAGGCACAGCTTCCTTCCTCTCATGCCCACTGGAAAAAACTGTGCCTAGCTGGAACATTTTTGTGTCAGATTACAGCACTGCTGACAGCCAGCATTCAAGAACACAGAGGCACACGGTGAGATGAAGGTCTGGCAGGAGAGTTTCAGGGCCCAAAGTGTTCCCTAAGGTTGCAGAGTGCTTCCTCTGGACGGCTGCTTGCTTTCCGCTTTCTCTTCCTGATCCCTGCCTTGCCCCCTGCACAGCCCCGTAGAGCTGACTTCTCCCTCTAGCCCAGGCTTTCCAGCTTTTCAGTTCAGTTTCAATTATTTCAGGATATCCCAGGTGCGATTTGGGAACAGGAAGCACATCTCTGTTTTTCTCCCTTTCCACGCTTTTGTTGCAGATTTCTCCATTTATATATACTTCAGCCTGGCCTCTGCTGCAAGGCCTTCTGCATGTGTGGGGCAGAGCATTTGGAGGCAGAATGGAGGTCTTGAAGGTCGCACTGAGACTCCTATACAGCCTGTGGGGCAGTGGGTTACACCTGTAGCTACTGGGAACTGGCAAAATCCTCGAGCCTGTGAAGCCAAATGGCTGATGCAGTTCAAGCACATCCATATGGTGTAATACCCTGTCGTGATCCCTTTTCTCTAGGCCAGTGACCATGCAGGTAAAACTAGAATACTATGACAGCATTTATTTTTCTTAATTTGGTTTTAATTTCTCGTGCAGGAAGGGCAATAAATATATGAATAAATTAAAAAATAAAAATGTAACAGATGAAATTCGCTACTGTGCTCTGTTCTCATCATCTTTTCTTGAAAAACAGAGGAACTCAAACATATTCAGACCACCCTGACCGGGCCCTGGCCATTGCTCAGTTGCAAATTCTCCTGCTTTCAGTGACAGTAATTTTAGGACATCATACATGGTAATATTAAACACACCCTGAGGTCAGTGACTTAATTTAAGCACGATTCCTTATCAGGAGGTGGCTTCACAGGTGACTGAAACAGACCAGAAATGGGTAACAACGACACGATCTCTGATACTCAGCTCAGCTCTTTCCTAGTACGTGTGGAATCAACTCGGTGAAGGGTCTAGAGGGTAAGTCCTATGAGGGAACTAGGGTTGTTTAGTCTGGAGAGGAGGAGGCTCAGGGGTGACCTTATCACTCTCTACAACTACCTGAAAGGAGGTTGTAGGAAGTGGGGATCGGCCTCTTCTCCCAGGCAACTAGTGACAGAATCAGAGGTCACAGTCTTAGGCTGTGACATGGGAGGTTCAGGTTGGATGGACATCAGGAGGAATTTCTTCACAGAGTGATTATAAATTGGAATGAACTGCGCAGGGAGGTGGTGCAGTCAACACCCCTGGAGGTGTTTAAGGAAAGACTGGACATGGCACCTAGTGCCATGGTCTGGTCGAGAAGGTGGTGTTCGGTCACAATTTGGACTCGATGGTCTTTTCCAACCCGATTCTGTGATTCTGTAACTCCCGTACACACACAGAGACACAAACCCTTCCCCCAGCCAAACAGAAAAGTTTTAAACCTTTTACACCTTTGAGCGCTTGGCAAAAGGTGCAACACAGACTGAAGCTCACACTGCCCCACAGGAAGCCCCGAACCACCCCGCCCTGAGGCGCCCGGGGCCGCCCCCCCCGCCCCCGGCCCCGCCCCTCGCGGGGTCGTTGCCACGGGAGCCGCGCGGGGTCGCGCACGCGGCGGCGGCCAAGATGGCGGCGCCCGTGTCCCTCTGTCACGTCGCCTGCTGCGCCAACCGGGCGGGCGGCGGGGCCGTGTCCTGGGGCCGCGGCGGCCTCATCGCCTTCGGCAGCTGCCACGACGTCGTCCTCTACGACCCGGTGGTGAGCTGATGCGCTGTGGGGTGGGGCGGGGCAGGGCCGGGTCCGGGTCCCTCACGTCGGTGCTCTCTCTGTCCCGCAGGCGAGGCGGGCGGCCGCCACGCTGCGCGGCCACGCCGGCAGGGTGAACTGCGTGCGCTGGGTCCGCCGGCGGGACCGCGGTGAGTAGCCCCCGTGCCCTCGGGTGTGAGGTGCCGCGGCGGGGCCCGGAGCGCTGCCGTCCTCGTAGGGGAGGGTCGGGTCGGCAGCAGAGGGGCTGCGCTGTAAACTGCAGGAAACGGGGGGTTGCAGCGCATCCTCTCGCCTTAAACTCGGCTTTCCAGTTGGTATTTTCACAGAATCACAAAGTCAGATAGGTTGGAAGAGACCTTTCACATCACCACATCGCTGTGGCCGAACGCCATCACGTCAAGGAGACCGCGGCACTGAGTGCCACGTCCAGGCTTTCATTAAACATCTCCAGGGACAGTGACTCCACCGCCTCCCTGGGCAGCCAATTCCAATGTCTAACCACCCTTTCTGTGAGGAAATTCTTCCTAATGCCCAACGTAAACCTCTCCTGTCGCAGCTTAAGACTGTATTCTTTCATCCTGTCGCTAGCTGCCTGGGAGAAGAGACCGACGCCCACCAGGCTACAATCTCCTTTCAGCTGGTTGCAGAGAGAGCTAAGGTCCCCCCTGAGCCTTCTCCAGGCTAAAAATTTGCAACCCCAGCTCTCTCAGCTGCTTCTCGTAAAGTTGTGCTCCAGACCCCTTACCAGCTCCATTGCCCTTCTCTGGACTTGCTACAGCACCTCAGTGTCCATCCTGAATTGAGGGACATAGAACTAGACACAGTACTCGAGCCGTGGCCTCAGTTTGACATCATTCCTCACAGAAATGTGACTTACCAAACCTAGATGAGCTTCCCGGTGAGTGTGGGGATTGGTCTGTCCCTCTGCTCCTGGCCTCCTGCAGCCAAGGGTGCCCCTGGAGGATGATTGCCCGTCACTGTGGTGTTCCTGACAGATTGGTGGCTGTGCTGCTTGAGCTGCCACCGGGCTCTTTAGTAAGGGCTTGGAGTTTTGCCTGTTTTGACTTTGTAAACTGATTCTTAGTGCCTTATGAGCAATCTCTGACTATACAGCTCAAAGTTGCAGAGAGTTCATATCCACAAAAAAATGCAATCTGTAGATGGATAGGAATATTTGAGACACTTAAGAGGCTTTTGCTTGATAGTAGTTCCAAGACTTAGCGCTGCTTAATGCAGACTTTTCAAAGGCGTGTATTCTTGCCCTTAGGCATTTATGGAAAATCACTGACAAAGAGAAATGGGGCCATTGATTAGACTGTTAGTGTAATGTGCAGGTTGCCTTTTTGGAGGAGATGTACTGAGGTGAAAACATTAGTGTTTAATGGTGGTAAGACTTGCCATCCTTCAACTGATTGCATTAAAACACATTCTTCTTAAAACTGATTAAAAGAAATTATTTTCGGGGAACTTCGGAGTTAAATTTTCTTGTGGACCTTTGAATTCTGTTTGGTTAGATTTCTCTTGCTATATTTTCTTATACTCCAAAAAGACCAAACAAAATCCTGGAAGATTAATTTACACTGTTGGATTTGAGATTCTTTTGGAAAGATATTTTTATCCCATTCATCCAGAACTTTAAATATTCCAGTCACTTTTCTCTTTATGCTATTTTAGGTAATACCTTTGCTCTTGAGCTGTTCTGCACAGTGCAAGTCCTATTAGCCATACTTTATTTACCAGTGATATTTTGTGACTTGTAACCAGTGTAACTGCTTAGGTTTGTTGTGTGTTCTTACAAAGTTAAGTGTTCTCAAAACTTACCAAAATGTATTTTTTAGCTTCTGAAACAGAGTTAATTTCTGGTGGATCTGATAAACAGCTTATTCTTTGGGAATGGAATGGTACAGGAACATGGAATAATCAGGTAAGCTAGAATAACCTCTTTTCAAAGCTCCCTCTTCACTAGTTTCTCACATATCTCAGATTATCTGTTTTGTCTGTATTTCTGATTCATAGGTCTTTGTTTTACTTTGACTGTTGAATCCCATGTGTGTATCCTTGTAATTGTTGGTTTTCTGTCATGCTATGTTTTACTATAAATGTTGTTTCCTCTTTTCTGTAGTTCATCTTTTTCAAATCAGCATTTGTAAAGAAATTAACTAACCAATCAGTCATCAGGTGGGTTTGTTTAGCATGTCTGAAAGATCTTGTCTCTTCTTGACTCATCAGCTTTCTGATCTCATGTGGCTTTTTTCTTTAAACGACCTTAAAATCTTCAAACTGAGATCCATTCTGACTTGACATTTTCTATACCGTTCTTCCTCATTTCCTTTTATCTGTTTCTAGTGATTTCCAGTCAATCTGTGCAACAATGTAGTATTTGTTTATAGGGAGTCTTAGAAGGATGGTATACAAGTTGGGGTAGGTGCTTAACAAAAATAAAATTTAAAAATCCATGAAATAATTGAATTTTGTCAGAGAAACTGAGAAAAGAAAGGAGGGCATGCTAATTTATTATTCACACTGTAAAATATAAGGCAAAAGGTGGAGTATTATGTAATAGAGCCTTCATAATGAACTGAAATTTAGATGAAAAAACCTTCTAATTTATTATCTAACTTTTAAAATCTTGCTTATTAGGCATTGTTTTGTGAACTGCTGTGTAGGTAACTTCTTTCACTGGCTGTTTCAAACTAGATTAGACTTAGCACTTTAAAGTGCATGAGAATGCATAGTCTGGGGAAATGCATAGTAGGGAGAGTGTAATTGATGTGGGAATGTTCTCAGAAATAAGTTGTTTCTAATCCTTCTCCATTGTAACTGTTTATGCATTTATTTAAGATAACATACAGACTTCTTTAGTAATTTTTCTGTTGATGTGGTGCACAGCCTTATGGCAATCATTGAAAAAGAATATGGCTAAATATACATGTTTTAATGACAGTTCTAGACTAGTGTAAATTCTTAAAACCAGACAAAATTCCATATCAGACCGACTAAAAATTCTTGCTGGGGCCTACCAAGCTATGTTTTGGAAAGAGATGTGAGATATGTTTATGATAAAATTTGTATAAATTCTGGATGATTTCTGGTTGCAGACCAGGTCATTTTGGTCTTTGTGTTTATGAGGAACAGATTGCAAATTGAATCACCTATATTTATTCATTAAGAAAGTGCATGCTTAAGACTTAGTCTGTTTTGTTTTTCATGTTGTCATTTTGAAGGAATAAAAAGCTGTTTTGATTTGTGAGAACATGCTAAACATTGCTGCTAGAGCTGCTGTAGTGCTGCTTATTTCATTGTGTTCTCTGTTCTCCTTCATCAAGGTTCTCCACTTTTGTGAAATGTTCTTTAGGGCCAGGGACAAGAGAAGTAGAAAAAGGAAGGAAAACTGCTCTTCCTAACTTCTTTGCTGTTTTCAGCTTTCCTCAAGGGGTGGTGATGTTTGTGTAGTGTACACAGCAACATTTAATTCTGTTCAGCTTTGAGGAAAATCGAGTTAATATTCATTACCTGCTGTATCCTTTCTCTGGGTTTCCTACAATATGCTATAGCTTGCAGATGCTCTGCCATTGGAGGTATACAACTCATTTTCAGTATTAAATTACTTTATTTCCTGAAATGGTTTTAAACATTGTCTAAGATAAGTTACTGGAATTTAAAATTGTACAATTTTCTTGTGTTCAGCCTGTCAAAAGCATTCCCCTCAAAGGCCACACGGAAGCTGTTTGTGCTGTGGATGCTGTCTACCAGTCAGATGAACCTGACCTAAACCTGCTGATAGCTTCTGCAGCTTCTGACTCCACTGTGAGAATCTGGTCTCGGCATGGTTCAGAAGGTAACATTTTTGTAATGTTAGGGACAACATACTGGCTAAATAAAAGTGATGAATGCTTGTCCATTTAAGTAATAGACTAAATATCAACATCTTTTAATGCAACTATGTTTATTTCTCTTAGATTTTGCAACATCAGAAGACTGTGTTGCTCTTTGAAATCCTTGGGTCAGATTTGTTCTGCAGAATGATTTACCTTTATTTTTCATCAATGATGTGTTGGCTAAATTTACTTTTTTTTTGGATATGTATTCAGAATCTGATATATGAGCTATCATTTTGCCCTGTAATATGGGAGCAGACTAGCTGTATGTGCATGTGAAGTAAAATTACGTAATAAAATGATTAATGCTGGCATTAGAAAGGTGTCACTTGTTTGTTACTCTTGATTTGAGTCCAATGAAGTTTGGGATAACAGGATCTTGACCTTTTTCTGAACTAGACTTTTGCATGGACACATGGGAAAACAGCTTTTTGAAATGCATAGGAAATAATTAGGGTGGATAATCCAGATTTAAAGTGTTACTTGCTAGTTGAGTTGTAGTGACTGCATCTCTTAAGGTACTTTCTTCCTTATCTGGTGTATTTGAAGATTTTGCATTGCCTTGCCTACATGAGAGAGGTAGGTGGGAGGTGCCAGTCTTCAGTCCCATGTGCTGGAAGACATTTCTCATGTTCCCAGAAAACACTGTGAAATCCTGTCCTTTCCATTTTGTCTTGCTGTTTTGGGTTCCAGAGATGAAGGGACCAGTTCTTCGGCTGTAGAGGTTTTTCTGCTATCCTGTTTATTTTGATCTGGATGGCTTACCAGTTTACCCATTTCTAGACCTCAGCGGTGTTTGCAGGTTTTTCTTCATCTCTCTAGCTGCTCTTCTAGTAAATGGATTCAGTTGTAGCTTCCTGTGTAGTGAATGTTGTTGCCACAGGATATATTTTGCAATGTTTATTGCTTCTGATGTGTTATCACAGTGAAGCTGTATAGATTTAATACTCAGTGGAGAATAGTGACTTATCTTCTAACTCAACTAATTCTGGATGTATTTCTATGGCCCCACAGAAGATAATATTATTTAGGCTTTTGAAAAAATGTAGAAGATTTTTAGCTCCTTAAAAGAAAAATAGATGGGAAATTTTAACTGTGTAATGTATTAGGAAGGGACAGTGCAACTGTAATGCTTAGAGTGAATAAGATCAACACTGTTTGTTCCTGTTTTCCAGCTAAATGCGTTGAAATTCTGCAGTTTGGAAATGGATTTGTTATGGATGTCTGCTTATCCTTCTTGCCTTGCAGCAATGGTGAGTACAGCTGCACATCTTGAATACCAATGGAGGGAACATAAAATCTAAGAAATCCCCCAAACAGATTTTCACTTGACTGACTCCAGACTCTTTTGCCACAGTTTTTGTTTTCTATGGAATAACCTAAGCTGATATTGGTATTTAAAGATTTTAAATGAACTCTTCTCAGTAATTAGAAAAACACAGATTGATTACAGTGTCTTCAAAATGATACTCGAATGGAGTTTTTAGTTGAACTCTTGAGACAGCTTTAAAAGGTGGTAACAATGCTGTATGTGAACAGGATAGGATGATCACTGAATATGCTGAGTTGGAAGAGAGCCATCAGGATTGTTAAATGCAGCTCCTGGCCCTGCACAGGACACCCCAAGAGTCACACCATGTGCCTGAGAGTGTTGTCCAAATGCTTCTTGAACTCTGTCAGCCTCGGTGCTGTGACCACTTCTGAGGGGAGCCTGTTCCAGTAGTCAGCCACCCTCTGGGAGAGAAACCTTTTCCCATTATTCAACCTAAGCCTCCCCTGACTCAGCTTCATGCCATTTCCTTGAGTCCTGTCACTGGTCATGAGAGCAAAGAGATCAGTGCCTGCCCCTCCTCTTCCCCTCACAAGGAAGTCTTAAGTGCAGTGAGGTCTCCCCTCAGTCTCCTCTTCTCCAGGCTGAACAGACCAAATGCCCTCAGCTGCTCCTCACATGGCTTCCCTTCCAGACCCTTCACCATCTTTGTTGCCCTCCTTTGGACACTCTCTAAAAACTTAATGTCTTTTTTGTATTGTGGTGCCCAAAACTGCCCACAGGACTCAAGGTGAGGCTGCACCAGTAGCTTCACCTGCTCCTTATGGTGCTGCTATATATGTTTGTTCTTGAGTTGAAGGGCAAGAGCCAGAAAAAGAACTTGCAGGCCTGCATTGAAAATTGCAGATTAACAAGCAGTGTTTATCACCTGTTTAGTCTTAAATGTGAAAAAAACTGAGATGCTGAACTAGTTTAACCTGACTGTTCAGTATGGTTTATATAGTTTTCTATTAACATAAGTGCTCAGGTTTTGTAGCCTGCCACAGCCACATTCTTTTGTTGCAAATATGTAGAAGCTTTTTTTTTTTTTTTTTTTTTTTTTAGCTACGTGTATCCTCAAGCCAGATACATGAGTTAAGTTTGTGTTTAAGTATCATTACAGTCTCTCCCCTAGGTGGAGGTGTGCTGGGCTCCCAAGAGAAGAAGTACTAAATTTTCTTACTGTATGTGGAGTGTTCAACTCTTTGCTGAATGCATTCCACACTGATAGGTTGCTTTGATTATATGCCTCCAGAGTAGTTATTCACCAGGTTATTTTATTCTTTGGCTTGTGATAATTCTGGGAGATACGAAAGCTCTCTCAAGATATATTGTCCCATTTGAAAATAACCACTGTCTGTTTTCATGGTATGTCTGATACCAAAAGCATTCTCTGCACCAGTAAAGAGCATTCAAACCTGTAAATACACTAACAGGTGGTTGTTGAGATGAAGTTAAAAGACTTGAGGATAAATTAAAATAATTACCTCCAATATGAATTTTTGTTAGAAGTGAAGCATCTGTCGTGCCAGCTTAATGAGTATGTAATTCATATTGCAAACCAATGGATTATTTCTTCATTTATGATACTGTACAGATAAATACTCACTTTTATACTATAGAGTAGTGCATCTGTTTAATGTAGAAAACATGCTGTATATAAAAGAAATGACTATTCATTTTTGAAACACCTTAAATTAAGATTTATCATAATAATTCTTAAAACTAAATGGTTTTGAAACCAAAATTGCATGGAGTATTTGGAGCTTCTTTAAGTGGTGGAATAGTAAGCATTTTCTTTTGCTGTGAAAAGCTCCCAGAGTCCCCCAGACCCAGTTTTGCTGAAAGTTATGTTAAGAGCTTGACAGTCCTCTACTATGGACTCTTTCCATCCCCATTCAAATTAGTTATCCTAAGCAACACAGTGCTCATAACATAAAAAAGAGTGCTTTATTTTTATGAAGAACTGAAATTATTTTCAAATGAGAAGTTATTTGCATAAGTTTTGTATGGAATTAGAAAAAAAATTCCTATACTTTGGTGTTTTTTGTGCCAATGAACTGTGTTGCTATAATTGTCACAGAATAGTTTAGATTTGGAACCACAAATGTACTAGTAGAAATGTTTCTTTGAGAAATCTATAGACGAGCTTTTAATATAGCATAGCCATGTTCTATGTTTTCTCCCTAAACCTAACAGAGTCATCTATATAACAGAACTGTTTTTATTCAGAAGAGTATGTTAATTCTGAAATCTAAATAAAGTAGCTTAAAATATATTCTTAAAATATCTCTGATCATTTTGTCAGAAACATTAATCTGTAATGGCAGTTTGGAACTTTAGTGAGCTTCAGGGAAAAATGATCTGTGAAAACTTCAGGAGTTGCTCTGAAATCTTTATGAAGGCTATGTTGTCAGCTGTATTAAGATTTTTTAAATCTTTTCTCTTGAGGAAAATCTTTATTTCTTAAGTCAGGAATTAAATACAGAATTACATTTCTGAAAATCATAAACTACACTTCTAAACTAGAAGCATTTACGTAACCTCTAATTTCACCAAGCAGAGAAATTTAAAGCTTACACTGAAATTTGATTTGTACACAATGGATGCTTTAGCTTTCAGAAGGCATTGATGTTCATGATGCCTAGTCTTTTAACTGATTGTCCTAAAAAATAAATTATTAAAAAAAAAAAATTGACCCATTTTTGTGAAGAAGTTAAATGGGGAAAGCTGATAGACTTCTCATAAAAATCTGACCAGTCATGTGCAGCTGGAATACAGTTTAAGCACTTTACTGGCAGCCTCTTAGTTGAGGAGTTTCTGTACATTTGTTTCTGAGTCTTGAAGAAGAGCTTTGTGCTATTTCCGTTGGTTGTCTGCAGAACTCTGCTTTTAAAATGCTGGGAATAGGGTTTACTATTTTACAAATCTTGATCAGCTCTTTTGTCACGTACTGTGTTTCTTCCTACCACTTGGATAAGTGCCATGATGTAGCTTGACCTCTGACAGTAAATAATTGTCCCCTCAGAACTGAGTTACAGCAGGTGGAAAAAAGAGCAAGTGAACTTGAAAAAGCCTTGCTGATCCAACTTACTTTCCTTTGTAGGACTTTTATCTCAATCAGATTCTAATAATGTAGAACACTTATGTGAGAATCTGTATGCTGGTCTGTTTTTGCCAGTTACACATTTCTTGATAGAACTTTTTAAGTGAAACTATTTGCATTTCTCTGCTACAGCAACTAGATCATAATTCTGTCCTTGTTTTTATTAAAGTTTCATTCCATGGAGTAAATATGTGATTAGAGTAGTGGACTCCTTCCAAGAACATCCATTGTATTGAGTTTTGTGGAAGAAAACCTCACTCTTGCCCAATTTCTATGGACCTGACAACCAGGTCTTCTTTCACAACAGCTCATTGCCTCCAGTCCAAAGGGGGATTTTTGTAGCCGTATGTAAAGTGAGGAGGAGGTGGAGGTAAAATGTGACTTAGATGTTGGAAAGAAGCAGCAAATGACGGAGGCACAAGAATGTGGAATGCGATTTAGAAGTGCAAGAGAACAGCAGATAACCAGGCACAGATTTGGTACAAGCAGAAAGAGGAAAGTAGCATATAGCATAAAAGTATAATGAATATTCAAGTTGATTTTTGGTCTATGCACAGTAAAGGAAATAGTTGATTTTAGTGAAATTTAGTATCTTGTTTTCTACCCAGACTTGAGAAATGTAAATGTCTAGCCTTGAGAACTTATTTCTTCATAACTTTATTATGAATTAATTTTCTTTGACTATTTCAGTCCCTAGCAGTAGTACTTCCTCCTTAGGTCCTAAAAAGAGTAGAATAAGGGTTAACTGTTTCCCCCCATCGCCTTCTGTGTGAGAGATGAACTAATACACTGCCTAAGTTTTCTTCTTTTACCCTTAGACGTAACTTTGCCTGGTTTGATTCAATAGACTTATGGGGTTTATGCACTTTCTAGGATAGCCGGAGGAAGTAAACTACTATTCAAGACTTGAGTAGGTTTATAATAATGTTCATTGCTTTCATATTCTTGGTTAGAGATAGTGGTGATCTGCTTTCCTTTTTTGGTCTGTCTTTTTATTTGCTGTATAATAATTGTACTAACTTCATCTAAACTTACCTCACTTGATTTAGGAACTTGAACTGCATTAGTTTTGAGTCATTTTGGTTTGCTTCTTGATTCCTCTTTATTTAGAGAAAATGTCTGTTGATATCAATAAAATATAATTAATTAAAAACCTTGAACTTTCTACAGATATGTGAACTTGAGGCAAATTACTCTTTTTAGCATCTTAAGTATTTGCAGATATTATTTGCATGCCAAAATAACTTCTGAGTTTTATGTTCTTGAGATATTAGCCTGTTTCAAATAGTGTTAGAAATGTAGTGTAGAAAACATTAAAAAGTGATATCACACTTGCTGGTCTGTAGATAGTAATATATTTCTTAATACTATATTGATTTTTAAATTATATATTTTTTCATATCACAGAATATTAGATTTTATAAAAAATGAAGACTTTCTTTTCCTTTCCAGTACCAATTCTGGCTTGCGGTGGTGATGACTGCAAAATAAGTTTGTTCGTACAGCAGAATGGTCAGGTAATTGCAGTTTTTGTCTCTTGCTCAGAAAGAACATTACTCATTGCTTCTTTTCATATGTGCTGTTGATTGTTTAAGTTCTTCAGTAAGTCCTATATGTGTCTAGATAGCCCTCACATACAATTACCCCTTTTCAAATAGTTCATCCGTTTTTCTAGGTAGTGGTGAAATGTACATACAGAATATTGAAATTGGATTCAGTGTATGAAAGTGTTAGTTTCTCTTGACTCTTTTTCCCTGTGTGAAGATAGCCTGCGTTTCTATTCCCACTGATACAAAATAGCTGCAACTGATCTTCTTTATTGTTATCCATTCATTAAGCGGTTCATATGGAAATGATGTTACTTTCAGTCTATAAATTCTTATAATAAAACTGCTATGATTTATATCTGAGGAATTTTATGTTTGTTGCTAAGTATGCTCTTGATGTTTGAATGCTTTTGAACATCAAAAAGTGTATTTTTAGGAGTGTCTGATCTTCTAAAAGCACACACATTTTTCATGTATTATTTGGAAGCTGGCAATTTTTAGTTTTTCATACAGATAAATGTTCCTTTGGAGCAGTAGAAAAACATTATGTCCTCCCTTGCATCTGTTCAGAAGTTTTGTTAGATTCTAAAGCATGTGTTGAATGACTGTTTTCCAAAACAGAAGTCGGTGTCATTTTTTTCTCTCTCCTACTCCCTTAAAAAACCCCTCCAACTACATGCATTGCCCCAGTGCACCAGCAAAGCTAAGAAACCCCCACTGTAACTGGCATATGTAGTCTTCTGGATTTGTTCAGGCACAGTCCCCTTAGAGATTAAAGAATAGACACTCCTTTTTTTTTTTTTGAGAAAGGTTAAAGCTACTTTATAGATCATTTTGCCAGTTTGTGTTGCCATATACAACAATAAGATATTTTGGTTGGTGTTGTTATCAATAAAATAAGTACTTCCTTGTCTGCTGTGTTCAGTGATTTCTTGACTACTAAGCAGAAAAGAAGGGTCCTGTGTAAGATTTTCAGATTATTTTTTTCCTAATTAGCTCGTGAGTTAATTTAGTGAATTCTCTAGGAATTAGCAATGGCAGAATACCACATGATTCTCAGTGTGCTAAAGAAAGACTTATCTCAGGGGCTGTGCAGTTGATTTTTCTCATTCAGAGTCTGAAATTTGTTTTCTTGTATGATTCAGATTAACAACTTATATACATTTGACTGCCAAAAACATTTGGAGATACGTAACTTATTTTGCCAGTTGTTGGCCAAACTTTTGAGTATAGCAATAGTCTTGGCTGTTCTTCAATGCAGTCAGATTGTGGAGGATAAAGGAAGGTAACTTGAATAAACAAGTTCCATCTTCAGCTTCTTGGGCAAGTTTGTGGTGCTTTCTTTTTTTTTTGGAGGTAGAAAACTTTATTTATACATGTGTTGTTTTTCACATCTTCAATTTTAGAAAGTATTTTCACCAGCTCTTCTGGCAGAGTTGGTGTTCAGAGTATCTCTTAAATGAGGTGGGACTTCTTGTTGGTGCTTACCTTAACTTTCCAGAACATCTCTTTTAGCTAGGTATACTGTGCAGGCCTCAAAGAGAAGAGCCCAGATATGATTCCTTGTGGAGTAAAAATGCTCGTGTAGTGAATTACAACTATTAACAGAATTAAAATATCCTCGCAAGCCTTCTGATGTAAATTCCTTCCTAGCTGCTAAAGGCAGGTTCTCCTCTAGTCAAATTCTCTCAGGTCTGCTGACACCTTTTTTATCATTTCTGTAGTACTCTTAAAGCTATTTGAAGGAAGTGTTACTGTTGTCCTGCCATTTTTTACTAGAATTTAGCATAGGAGAGTGATTAGAATCTAAACTGTTTTATTCCCTCACTGGTAAGGATTTGTAGCTCTGTCCTGGTAATTGTGTCTTTTGTAAACCACTTCCTTTAGTTAGCGCCTTAAAAAAGATTGTATGAATCCAAATGCAGAATTTACATTCATGACAGGGCATTCTAATGAAACTTTAAGGGCACCGTTAGACTCTGAGGGAGGATGAGGCATCTTCAGTTAGCTAATTCAGGCTACCTTTTGGTAAACTCATTAATTTTACAGTTGAAACATATTTATTCATTAACAGCTACTTGGTTTTTGAAATTGAATGGACAGGCTTTAAACCTTTTTAAGATTCCCTGCCCATAGATCTCTACTAAGTTGTAGAGAGAAAATAAACTATTTGCTTTTCTGACTTGTTGAAAGAAGTTATTGAATTATAAAAGTATCCAGGGAAAAATCTCTCAGAAACCATTATATGTCTTCCTGCTTGAGTTATAACATTTATGGATATGGCCTATGGAGGTGAAATAAGTAAACCAGAGGATCAAAATAGAGCTTTAAACCAAAACATGTCTATGCTGAGCTTGGTTTCTCTGAGAAAATGGTGCAGTGCGTTTTTGACTAGGTTTCACCCAATTAATTTGGCCTAATTGAAAAGTGGAGTTAGAGACGCAAAGACAATTTAGGCTTTTTCTAATCTGATGAGATAAACAGATGCAAGAGGGATATCACATCAGCATCTGCTGCAGAAAATATGAGAAGACTTGAACCTCTGTTGCCAAATTTGACAAACAATGCTACTAGCCTGGTCCTGAAGGAGATGTACCTGGAGTGTGGGCAGAATTAGTTGTTCAGAATGTGCTGAGCATGTCCACAGACAAACTGGCTTCATTAGTTCTGCTACCTCCAGAACAGCTTTATTCTTTGCCTAAAAGAAAAGAGACCAGATTGTTGCTTAGCAGCAATGTTCAGAGATTAGTTAAGAGGCATGGGAAAGCCTGTGAAGTAGGTGAGTCAGACCATGAGGTTTTGTTAAATTTAACTGTTGGTACTCTGACTTCTAATGTATCCAGTGAAGACCAAGCAGAAAACTGAAATTGAGAAGGAGAAATATGAGACTATAGAAACAAAATCTGTAAGAAAGAGAAGAGCGACAGCTCAAAATACTGGTAAATATAACCTAGACAATAGTAAATACTTTGACTTAGTCACTTAAAAATAATGACCACGTGCATCTGCAAGAAGCTTTATATTGATTCAGTTGACTCAATGAACAGAATACATCTGAACAAACTGAATATGTGATACCAAGAAACACAGACTTCAAAGAAAATGGCAAAAACATTACAAGAAACCCTGGCAGAAGGCAAAACAGCAACACTACTTGCTTGCTCAGATTCAGTGGACAATTTTTATTTTTATGGGAAACAATATCTTAAAAGCTGGGTGAATTGTAGAATATTTCAAGTTGGAAGGGACCCATAAGGACCATCAAGCCCAACTCCTTGCCCCTCACAGGACTACCTAAAATTAAATCATATGACTAGGAATGTCACGGTCTTGCTTCATGGCATCTTCCTTCTGTATGTGGTAATAGACCTTGTGTTCACCCTCTGTTTTCCAGCCACTGTACTGACACTGTTCAGTAGGTACAAAGTTGAGGATGATGTGATAGGAATGGGAAAGACAGCACCATGAGGTTTTTCATTTAAGGGAGTGAATGTATTTACAGAGTTATGGGGGTATCCCTCCTCAGCAATGAGGCCACATACACCATCTCGTGTTAATATTACTGCTCATGAGTGAATATGAGGTAATGAAATTGAGAAACCTCCACCTTAAACCAGGTAAATTGCCACCAAGTTCAAGGGGACTATGCAATGTAAGCATGTAAAAATAAAAATTAATAGGCTTCTAGCCAACTGGTTAAGAGTCCTTGTTCTATAGCACAAAGAAACTGAATGCTTGACTTAAAGCTAAGTAGTGCCTAAAAGCCCATTTGGGAAATTACTGAGAAACCTGAGGTGGTATTAGTAATCTCAAAGTAATTAGTTTTACTCTTTAAAGAAAGAACAAATGGCTGCCTTTCATAATAGTTCTTTCTGATGTGAGACGATGAGGATGATTAGAAAAAAACACACCACAACACCTTGAAATTAAAAAAGAAAAATTACTAGATGTGTATTTCGATTAAGGTTAAAGTCAAGTTTCAGGAGATAGGCACACTGTTTAACATTAAAGGAACCATAAAAGAGAAGTATTTTAGCAACTTTTTAGCCTGAACAAATCTTTCATTTGGAAAAAACCTTACCAACTTACCTTGGTGAATATAAAATACAGAGCATTTTGTCAAAGATGGTAGAAATAAATACATTAATATGTTTTATTTATTGTCTGAAATATGAATTGCTAGATTTTTTTTCCTTAATGTATTGTCAGAAACATGTAGTCTTGAGGAAAAATCTTAGGCTGCTGTTTGATCTTACTACCTGGGGTGTTCCTGCCTTTATTTACACATAATGTGTTTGTTGTTTAACATAAACGTTGGTCTGGAATGCCATATCCAGAAGTACCAGTGAGTCCAGAAGTGACTAGCCAAATGAAGCTTAAATGGCTGTGAGAACACATTCTTAAGACCAAACTTTCTGATTTGGAAGTATCTGATCAGCTGTTCTGGCCCTGCATCTCATACATAGATTGTTTTGTAATTTTAGGGGTATTTTACATGGGCATGTAGTGATGGGACAAAGGTCAATAGCTTTAAACTGAAACAGGGTAGGTTTGGAGTAGATATTAGGAAGAAATTCTTTACTGTGAGATACAGGTTGCCCAGAGCTGTGGATGCCCCGTCCCTGGAAGTGTTCAAGGGCAGGTTGGATAGGGCTTTCAGCAGCTTGTTCTAATAGAAGGTGTCCTTGCCCGTGGCAGGAGCTTTGGAACTAGATAATCTTTTATTCCTCTTCCAAAGCAAACCATTCTATGATTCTGTGACTGCAAGTGTAGAACAAGAAGCAGAGTGACAATAATGGGAAGGTGATTTTGCAGAGTATCAGAAATGCTGGGCAAAAGAGAGAGGCACCAGTTTCTGCGTATGTTTTTTTCATACTGATTTTTCCTTTGGATGAGTTACTGTTGTTTACCATCTACTCTGAAGCAGAAGAGAGAGATTTTGAGAAAGAGCAGACACACAATGAGAAAGGCTCTTGTTTTTGCTCCCAGACTGGGAGAGAGCGCTCAGTTGCACAGTTTTGCTGATAGCAGAGGCTATCATTTATCTTAGCTCTTAGTAGGCCTAGGTAAGGGATTTAGCAGAATATTAATTCCAGAAATAATGTGATATTTATTCATACTAAAGTACACTAGTGTTTTAACAGTAATGGTTATTTCAGACATTTAAAGTCAACTTGAGATAAAAAAGTGTCATGGAAGTAGGGCTGTTTCTGGGCACAGAAAAATAGAAATGGTATCAATGCTAAGTAAGCAGTAAACACTTAATTGAATCAAAATAAAATGGTAATATTATAAGAGAAATTATTTTTCAGATCATAGTAGCATTATGTTATTCTTTGTGTACCACAGTAAGCTTGATAAAGATTAAAAAAAAATTATCTTTATCATAGGGAGACTGTAGCCTCTTGAGGGTGTACACCTTAAATTCACATTCTTTTCTGTTCATATATAGGTAATACCATAATGTAACATGTGTTTATCTAATGGTGGCAAAACTAGAAAGGCTTATGAGAATCTATCTGTAAACAAAAATGTTTAGTAGCAGCTTAGTTTTTTCCAGTTTCAAATAACAGAAGCTGTAAATATAAAAGAGTTGAAAAGCCAAAGCTCACTGGTTATATGTGCATGGTAATTAAGGGCATTTCCATGATGTAACGGGAATTCTTGTTCAGTTTCAGAAAACGTTAATACTCTCTGGACATGAAGACTGGATAAGAGGCGTTGAGTGGGCAGTCTCTGGTCAGTATGAAAGATAAAGTGGAATACTGGTTTAATGACAGTATTACTGTATTACCCCTCCAATGGGTGACTGATGCACTGTAGCACCTCAGCTCTTGTGGTTGCGATGTTTGGTTTCCTGAGATGGTGGTACTAATATTAAAAGTCAGGATGGAACTTTGTGTCCTGTTGAAATGTAAACATTTTTCTTGCTTGCTTCAAGTATGTTTACCTGACTGGTACCTAAATGCAAACAGATTGGGGTTTTAGCAATATACAGATATCTGTATCTGAGTGAGGAAGAGTTGGTTGCTTTTTCAAAGTGAGGAGAATAGGGGGAAACAGTCCTTTTCTCTTTTCTTCTCCTGCTTCCCCTCCTCCCCCCTTTTTTTTTTTACAAATAAGAAATTAAGAGGAGAACATATTCAGACATTAACTAATCAAATAGTTGGCGCAAATAAAATAGATGGAATTAAAGGATGCTCCAACCCTGAAGAAAAGAAAGGAGGAAAGGAGTTCTTGACAAGTATTGAGACTGATTGATAGAACTCCAACAGCAAAGGCCATAAGTGATAGGGAAGCATATGTACAACAATATATGTACAGTATTTACCATGTCTTTCACATTTTATAAGCAGGGACATGTTCCTACTCAGTGTGTTATAAATAAATAGAGAGTTTGAAATGAGAAAGTGAGTTGATGTTGAAATAAAACAGTGGGGTTTGTATGATACTGTGTACAGGAGGAAAAATTTGGAGAACACTGTAAGTGCGTGTTTGGAAAGAGGGTGGATTAATCATGGCAGTGACTGAATGAAAAAGCAATGAAAATGTGGCTCTGATTTTTATTTTCTTTGAAAACAAAAAGGGGAAGACCTTCTTTTAGCAAGCTGTGCTCAGGATTGTTTGATAAGAATTTGGAAAGTGTGTACAAAATCAAAGCATCTTCCAGAAACTGAAGATGATTCCATAAGATTGAAAGAGAATGTCTTTGCTGTCAAAGGTAGGTAACAGCTGTAAATTTTCTTGCACAACTTTTCCCTTGTGTATCTCTTTATGGTTTCAGGCGAGCTAACAAGGTGGTTGCCATCTCATTTGGTTTGTTTCTTGTATAAAAAGACTCTGAGATGGATTTGACTGCCTTATTTTTAGCTGTTAGAAAAAGCGGAGTTACTGTTTTAAACCCGTGACTATGTAAAGTTAATGATATGTTACAAGAAACGGTGAAGCAGTGAGAGAGCTTAATATTGACATGCATTGCTATGTGTATTCCAAATGCAGTATGTAGGACATGTTTGTCTGTGGGAAGTAAGCCGTTGTGCAGTTCTCCTCCAGTTTAATAGCATATCTTTAATTTTCTTTCGAATTCAGTTAATCGAAAGGTGCTACTGTTACTTAAACTGTAGAAACATACTGGAGTGAACAGATAAGTACGTGCAAGCTTACTTTATGGTCGTTTAACATACTGTTTTAACACCAGAGGTTTGTGTTGCTGCTGTTGTGGGATAAATTATCAGGCAACATAGGTAATCTAATGAAGTGTGTATGATCTTATGTGTAAAAAGTGCTCGTGCTACTTCCTGCAAATCCTGATTCATTATCTGAAGTATCTTAATGCTTGTATTTTCATTCTTAATGGTTAAGAGTATGGGTAGAGCCAGTGTCAGAGCATTTATTTCAAAATTACGTGAGAGTTCTCCAGGAATTCTGTGATACCACTCTGAGGCAATACAGTGATCTCTTAGCATCAGTCTGGTACTCAGGGCTTGTAGCAAAGTAGGTTTTCAAGGAGCTGTTCAATGTCAATAAGCTATTGAGATACTGGGAGATGTTGAAAGCAGTTGAATATTCTCACTTAAGATACTAGAAATGTCTTGGCTTTTAGAAAGCAATGTACTTTTCTCTGATTTCTGGTAGATACTGACACATCGTATGCAATTACTTTGGAGTCGGTGTTGGCTGGTCATGAAAACTGGGTGTATGCAGTTCACTGGCAGCCTTCATTTTCCAAAGGTAAAAAGATACCAAAAACTTGGCAGCTGTGTTAAGTGTTGTGTACTTAGAGTACAGTCACGTCTTTGTATTGTGTTTGCATGTTCACTTGTTACTGCAGACCATGAAAACCTTTTAATTCTGCAAGTAAGGTTTTGTGAGTAAACGGATGTTGCCTTTTACTCGGGTTTTCTTTAAAGAATGAAATAACTGAGCTGTAATGACTTTACCATAATTGATTTATTGGTTATAGTGTACAAATTAATTGATCAGTATGAATTAATAGCTCTAATAGTTTACTTTGATATACGTATTTGAAATGTCTGTTCTTCAGAAGGTAAACGTTACCTCAAGAGCGCTCCTTTCTCTTTTATGGATTAGAAAGGAACAAATAGCAACATTCAGAAGATTAATCTTCAGTCTTCCATGCATCAAGATAACATGCCAGGGATTCCTGGAGTATCAGTTTTCTCTAGATTGTAGCAATAAGGCATTAGTGCAGATTCTCATTGAAAAAGTGTTTTGAGTTCAATTTTGTATTTTATTCTAGTATTTATCTTTCTTTTGAAATCCTTTAATTTTGACAACCTGGTTTGCAGTACTGATTTGCTGTTAGGTGTCTACCTGGTGTATGACAGAAGGAGATTCTTGATTTGATGTGCTTGCACGATCAGAATGCCCTCATGTATTTGTACTGGCAAAGTTGCCTTTTTTTCTGATACATTTTAGAGTTACTGGCAAGTTGATGGCAAGTGACTGCAGTGGTACACACAACATCTTTATTGGTGTATATGCAACACAGCAGAGTGCAATTAGAATGCCAAAATAACTGTAGTGAAAGACACAGGACTTACTTTAAACATTTTTGGCTTAGTTATCTGGTCTTTAAACTTTTCTTTTCTTTTCTTTTTTTTTTATTAGACACTAGTAAAAGATTTTTCCTGTTACAGCACAGTATAGGACTGTCAGTCCTGTGCTGCAATCTGAAAACTGTCCTGTTAGACCATGAAGTTTTCCAGGTGTTTCACATCATTCTTCTACATATGTGCAGGTGCTTGCATTCTGTGGCCTGCCCAATCTTGGGTTCCCCAAAACACATTGTCAGTAGAGGCAGACTGATCTGAGAGACATATTCTCAATGCAGAAGGTAGGAGGTCTGGTGCTTGCATAAGATATCACCTCATCATGAGATACCCACCAGCATCTCTTTTATCGAGGAAAGTTCCGCAGTGGTTCTCCTACAGGTTTTGCAGCCAGTTCCCCCTTCCCCATTCTGGTTGCATTCAGCATTTTTCTGGAGTGTTTCACTGCATTTTGGGAAGCAGTCCTGACTATTTTATTTATTATAAGGTGCTACAGTGTATTGAAATCTCTAGTGAATTTAACAGTTTGGAAAAAAACCAAAAAAACAAACCAGGCAAAACTGGGAGATTATTTTGTTTTAAACTGTAAACCTCTCAGTAAAAAAAATTACTTAAGGAATGGAACTGAGAACTGCTATGCATTCTCTTTGTGAAGCTCCAGCTTATCCTCCAAATTATATTTAATTCAGTATCAGTTTGGAGTGAGTAAACTGTGGAATATGGTTGTTCTCATGTACATGTTTTGCGTTTTCTTTGGATGATTATGATTGAAAAATACAATACCTCCTAAAGAACACCTGGCAAGAATCCAGTGTCTTTAAGTCTGGCATATAGGTACTGCACTGCACGTCTCTGATGCTGAGCAATTTTCTTATGTTTGGATTTCAGTATGACCATATTTTTTTAGCAAGTATTCTCCTAGGTTGTAGGGTAATAATTTTCCTTGTACTGTAGATGGCAGCATGCAACAACCAATGAGGATATTGTCTGCATCAATGGACAAAACTGTGATCGTCTGGGAGCCTGATAAGGAATCTGGAGTCTGGCTAGAACAGGCAAGTATCAATCTTTCTCACAATAAGTACTGTATTCATGTTGTGTTTTCAGTCTAGTGTGTGTACTGTAGGGAACAGAAACTTTATAAAATTTTGGCAGAGAAAGGCAAAAGCGGTTTCATGCAAAAATACTCATTCTGATGCTGTGTTGCAAATAAAACTATATTTAAAAAAAAGTATTGTGATACGGTATGATTTTTATTGCTTCTTTGCTTTCTTATTACTATATTGGAGAATTTATAAAGTATGTTTGTGCTCAACTGTCATTCATATTGTAGCAGGACAGGTACTTCATAGTAGCACATGCTGTGCAGTCCCGGTAAGAGGAGGAAGAAACTTTCCTGAACTATTTGCAGTTAATCCTTGTGGGAATGTGACCCAAGCAGTTACTACAGAGCAGCTGACATGGAATTCACAAGCTTGGTTTTACTCACAGTAACTTGTTCATGGGCTGTGTCACTAGGTTTTTCTCCCATTTGAGCTGAATACTTATGTGTCACTGTAGTATTTTGAAAACTCTTCTAATGTGGATTATCCTAAACAAGCAAGTGGTATGACAAGATTTCTCTAGTGCTTTGATTGATGCCTTTGTTTTCAGTTGACCTGCTTTTCCAAATTGCAATAGTTCAGCTGAAATTGTTTGTGTTGGGTTGTGCCAACCATTGTTTGTGATCTTTCCTGTCACAAAGGAAGTTCTAATCCTCTCTTAGGTGAAAAAGAGAGAATTATGGTAGTATATTTAATTTTTCCTCTATTTCACTGAAAAGTTCTTGTGCCTTTGTACTTGAAGTAGAAATTAGGTCATAATCAAGTGATTACATGGAGATGCCATTTGATGTCATTAGTTGTAATGCTAAATCTACAGGCTTATAAAAATGGGTTGTGCAAAGCTTGTTGCAAGTTTGTTATTCTTTCATTTTACATTCTGTTTGCATTGGTTTGACCACAAGTGTGCAGCTTGAAGTTCAGACCAGTTCTTAACTTTGCAATTAAAATATTCTTTAAATGTGTTTGTATGTGAAATGTGAACTCTTGTCTATAGGTAAATTTTCATTTCATGAAATAAGAATGATTTCCTATGAGTGGAAGACCATTTTCATGGATATTTCACTTCTGTTCATTAATTCAGGTACGGGTGGGGGAAGTGGGTGGCAATACTCTTGGATTTTTTGACTGCCACTTCAGTCCCGATGGTTCAATGATCGTTGCTCATGCTTTTCATGGAGCGCTACACCTTTGGAAACAGGATATGGTTAATAAGGTATGTTGTTTTTTTGTTATTAGTATTATTTAAAAGGGTTATGATCTTATGTCACTTGAGGTAGGTTTCTGTTATTAATAGAAAAGTGTAACAGTACAATTTAAAATTAATGATTGAAATAGTCCTTCTCTGAACATGATATTCTGTAGGAATCTCACTCCTGCACAGAAGGGAGGTTGAAATCTCCCAGGCTCTAATACCTGTTTCTTACCTGTGGGAATCATGAAGTCAGTTGAATAGACCGAACTCCTTTGTGGCTGTGCTTTGCTCACAACTGAACCAATAACACAAGTTTATCTTAGATTGGAGCAATAAATCAGTATTTTTTTCTTGTTAGTCACTCTTGAGTTCTAATAATTTGCTGTTTTCAAATGTCTTTTTCTTGCTTTCTTAAAAAGTATGTCAGTTCTTTTATTTTGGTTAGAATATGTCAATCAGTTGAGTGAAAACTCCTTGCTTCTTTGCATGACTTTTTTAATAGAAAGAATGGACTCCAGAAGTTGTGATTTCAGGACATTTTAACAGTGTAGAGGATGTAAAATGGGATCCAGAAGGAGAGTTTATCATCAGTGTGGGCTCAGATCAAACTACTAGACTCTTTGCTCCATGGAAAAGAAAAGAAGAGACAGAGGTATGATCTTCAAAGATTTTGTGATTTTGGTTAAGAGGACTTGTCTGTCCTGAGTTTGGAACAAGTTACCTGAATAGAACTCAAACCTTAAATTTCCCCAAGAGATGATCTATTCATAATTGCTTGTTTTGGTCATTCAATATGTCCTGTTTTCAGTTTAAAAATATTAGTGGCAGAGTTTTTGCAATCACATAGTATGACTGCTGCTTATTCCTGAGTTCACCTCCAGATTACCTTCAGTTAGTCTTCTTCCAGGGTCTTGGAAAACAGGCTCTGCAGTATTTCAGAAGGAGGAATATATGGCAGATTCTACTAACCATCTATTGCCCTTGTTTAACAATTGGCTAAACACTGCTGCAGGTAATCGTAAAGAATCTCAACTTTGGTTGTGGTTTTTTTGCACAAGCTTAATCTAAACAAAGTTCTCACTATATATTTTTTTTACACTAGTTTCTTTATGACTGACTGTTTTACTGGAATGATTTATCTGAACTACATGAGTGCAGTCATGGTTTAACCCCAGCCAGAAACTAAGGACCACACAGCTGCTTGCTCACGCCTCCTATATTGGGCTGGGGGAGACCCTGTCTAGGAATGCAGAAGTGTTGTGTTGCAAGGAAGGGCATTTCCAGTTTCCTTCCCTGCTTTTTTTCCCTAATCTCCAGTCTGGAGGGTACAGCAGCTCTGTGGAAAAGATTGTATGTTAGATTTGACATAGTGAAGCAAAATGCAGGGCTAGCACATGATGTAAGTTGTCAGCCTTCAGGAGTTGTCAATATCACTTTCTCTGTGACCTACTGAAGTACCACTCTTTGTTATGTATGCTGCTTGCTAAATTTTAATCCTATTTCTGAAAGAACGGAGCTTTGTATTATTTACCTGATCAGCTCTCTCTGAAACTGTTGAATTAATTGATCTAGCAGAATGATTGTGGTCTTCAGATCTAATCTGGCATGAACTGAATTTTTTTACTTTCCGTTCTGACACAGAACAGTCACCTGGCTAATCTGACTAGGTGTAAATCTAAGTAGTGTCAGCATTTGTTGCTCCATGGGGTGTGGGAGAAAGCTATAGTATCCTTTTGGTGAGGTGAAGTGGAAGGTTGACATAGAAATGGGTCATTTGAAGGAGTGTGTTCAGGACTTCTGAACCCTGAAAACCAGACTTTTAGTTCTGCTGCTTGTGAACTTGAGTAACATAGGCCTTTAAAATCCCTTAGTTTCTTTACTGAGTTTAGTATCTGAAAAATTACAATAGGTGACATCTGATACTTGTTTTAATAAGACATAGTGGATGGTTCATATATCTATGAAGAGTTAGTATTACACCTCAATATTCA
>JAYRBT010000082.1:90101387-90125701 GCA_036023395.1 Myiotriccus ornatus | reverse complement strand
ATCTGATACTTGTTTTAATAAGACATAGTGGATGGTTCATATATCTATGAAGAGTTAGTATTACACCTCAATATTCATGTTTTTCTTTATAAAAAGGAAACTAAGGTGTTAAATGCAAATAATTATCCCTTCTTAAAGTCTCAATTCTGGTAACAGAGTATCAGAAATGAGGAATAACGATGAGCTTCAATGTGTCATGCAAATTTGCATCCTGATTTTTCTGAAAGAAGCTTATTGCATGACTTACCAGCACTCTCTTTGTTTTGAGGTTTGAGTTTTCTGTTTTTTGTTTGTTTGTTTTTTCATTCCTGTTATGTACTGTGATCTAAAGTAGGTAAAGATGCACCTAATAAAGGGTAGGAAATGCTTATTGCATTGTTTGATTTTATCTTAAGAATGAATGCTCTTTTTTGCATTGGGAAGTAATCAAGCCCTTGTGAAATCATGAGGTTTTGTAGGATGTCTCAAATTCCCATTTAGGTCCTATTGGAAACTTGAGCATTCAAAACTCAATTGAATTTTTAGGGTGAGGCAGTTTACAGTCAATAACGTGTCTTTGCTTATATTCATATGGTATCTAGTACAACGTAGATTCTGTCTTGGCTGCAGGCATTGTAATACTGAAGTAGTCTAAATTAATTTTAATTGATGAAATTAATTTTAATTCTGTTAGGTGTTAACTCTAAAGTGCACACTGGATTTTTCCAACGAAAGTATCATATGGGAGTAGTAGCAAATAACATTTAGGAAAAATCTCTTTGTGAAAGTGTATTTGCTAGAAAACAAAGAGTTTTTTTGAATTTTTTTTCTCATGTGTAGAATAAATCAGAATTTTAGGAAAGCAATTTAAATAATTTAATATATTTTTTGCTAATATTCTTTGTTTAGTATGACTATCAAACTACCTTGTCTGCCTATTTTGGTTAGCTGTTAATTTTTGTTTTCTTGGATTAAAACTTGAAGAGTCAATATGAACATAGAAAAGTAGGAAAAACTAATACTTCAAATGAAAACAGTTCTCTGATTTTCCAGATGTTTTTTCTACAAGAAGCTATTTTTGTTTTGTCAGGTTTTTTTCAGAACTTATATTAAATGGTCTCACTAAAATCAAGTATTTAAAGAAAAGAGGGAAGTAGGAACCTTTAGCCTGCTAACAGCAGTGCTGCTGTGCTTTGTGAAAGACAGATGAAGGAAGCAAGGTAATTATCACTACCTTTCTTAGGTCTTTCAGAGCTACAGTTTTAAAAGTAGTTGCATACAATCCTCCTATGTCTAGCATAAAGAAGTCACAGTAAGTGCCTTAAACATATCTGTGCAGGGACACAGTTTACTAATTCCAGGAATTGTGTGGTGGAAAAGTAGTATTCAGCTAATGTATGTGATCATACATCAGTTTTATGTCAGTAGAAGACTGCTTTATGTTAATAAAGTCCGCAAGTAAAGGATTAGTACTTTTTTGGAACTTGAAATCTTGCTGCTTCTCTGGTTAAGGATTGTGTTTTAACTTCATGTCTGTTCATTTAGGTAACCTGGCATGAAATTGCAAGGCCTCAAGTACATGGGTATGACATGCGTTGTCTGGCGATGGTCGGCCGGTTTCAGTTTGTGTCAGGAGCAGATGAAAAAGTGCTTCGAGTTTTTTGTGCTCCCAAGAATTTTATAGAAAATTTCAGTAACATCACTGGTATTTCAGTGGAGAAGCTGTGCTCCCATGTAAGTGTGCTAAAGCAATGCTAAATGAATACAGCCCTCTTAGATGTAAATAAAGTTAATGCTTTAGAAAATTTCAGGATACACTAAACTCCCTAAAAATTCCTTTAATCGCTCTGAAACCGTAACCTTGTTTTTCCATTTCCTTCTGCTTACTTCATGTGTGTTGTTCCATATGTATTTTTATGGTGTTGTCATATGAAACAGGTTCTATTTGAAACTAAACAAGACCTAGTGTCAAAAGATTGCAAAGAGCATGGGTAAATTGTAAATAAGTCAGATCAAGTAGGCTACTGTACACACTTGGAAATTAAGCAAACAATAAAACTTGGGAATGTGCTTCTTCTTAATGTATGAGTGTAATAGTCCTGGCTGGATGTAATTATTGTTGTGTGGTTACGTGTTCGTATTATTAGTTGGTTTTTTATTTAATTGTATGCTTGGAAATAGCATAAAGGTTTGAGCACTGTTGTTAGTTCTGACATATAAATATTTATAACGATGTACTTGCTCATGCTTAGTTTCCTCTTGGCATTGGAAATTTTCTTGAGGTCTCTACATTCCAATTCTTAGTTGTCGGTGCCTATGCTGTCCTGCATTGCCGTCCTTTCTTTGCTCCCCATTTGCATTAAGATTTAATTCTGGTTTTCCCCGCATTTTGTAGAGCAGACCTTGTTCAAGATAGATGCCTCTGTACAATGCCTTGCATACTCTTTGGATTTCTTGCTCAAAAGCAGTGTTTTCTGTGCAGTGTCTCGGAGATGGATTAGCCTTTCAATTTAATTTAACAAGTGAAACATCTGGGAAACAAATATAATACCAAGAAGTCACACAAGTAGCTGTTTAGTGCTTTAGTTCCACAAGACTTCATAAGCATTTGTGTTAATGACCATTGTACAAAAAACTCTGTGCTTTTATAATGCTTGGCAGATACCATTATTTTACCTTTATGTAGACTTTTCTTATCAGTTCTTCCTCTGAGTGCTGTTTTTTGATTCATGATATCACAAAGTGTTCACATTGGCTCTGGTTAAAGAGGAAGGCTTTGTGAGCCCTAATGATACAGCTACTCTGAAGTATCTTTATTGAAATTGTTTTCTGTGAAAGCTTTTATCATTAAAGTGGGTAAGCTTTTTTGTAATTTGGCTCACATGCCTTCCCCCAAAAAGTACTTAAAACCAACAAAGCCAGCTTTATATTCAAAAAGGGTTAAATAGGATTATATTCAGTTTAAATCCACTGGATTGTATTATACTTTGGGTTGTAATGAAGAACCAGTTTTGTTTTAGGGGCCTTAGACGTGTAGGTGTCTCTCGTATGTTTTCTCATCTAATTATGAACATAGAAATAAATTTTAAGCTGTCACCGAAATTATTGATTTAATTCTGTAAAGCAGTCTTTGAACTTTTCAGACATTGTAAGGAAGGGATTTTACAGCTATTAAATCTTTTTGCAACTCTGCACAAAGGTCCACAAGTTCACTTACACTTTCTAAATTTTTACTTTTTTCCCTATACCATTATGAAAGTGTTTTCTGACTGATGATTTGTCTTTCACCTGTGGTGCTTTAAACAGGCACGTATTCCAGCCACATCTCTGTGCTATTTACTGAGTTGTGTTCAAAGTTGTGGTCCCTTTTCCAAAATGCTGCTTTATTATTTCACCTCAGAACAACTATTTCCCAGTTCTATTGTGTTAAAATCTGTAGTGGTCTCAGTTAATAGATTAATTGTCATGTATGTGCTAGAATAATTAAAATTATGGAAGAAAATCTGTAATTAACGATGAAGAAAACCCTTGAGCTTGGGCCTAAGAAAAGGTGTGGGTTTCTTTTTTTTGTTTTGTTTTTTCTTTTTTTTTCTTTTGGTTTTGGTTGGGTTTTGTTTGTTTTCTTTGTTTGGTTTTTGTTTCTTTGTTTGGTTTTTGTTGGGGTTTTTTTGTTTGTTTTTTTTTCTGGTGGAATACTGATCTTTGTTTTGTCCAGGTTTGGAAGTTTTTCAAAGTTTCCACCTTCACTTCTCTAGGAAGGTAACTCTCAGGTATTTCTTAAGCTGTGGCCTTTGAAATCCAAACCTACATGACAATCTGTGTAACCTTTCTTTTTTTTTCCTTATTCAGCAGTCATCTGATCTTCCAGAAGGTGCAACTGTGCCAGCTTTGGGATTATCCAATAAAGCTGTTTTTGAAGGTATGGCAGTGAGAAAATAATGGTTATGATGTTTCATCTGGAAACTTTTTTTAAGTGATTGTTTTAGTGTACATATTTTTTGTAGGTCTGTAAGTGCAGGCATTACTGCAAGTTGAGAATCTAGAAATGAAATTGTGCGAAGTGTTTAGTTTTCTGCTGCCACCTAAATATGGTGCTTACGAATAAAAGCGCAAGTGAGGATCTTTTCTCCCTTTCTCTGCCTTTGTTTTTCCCCCTGAACATTCCCAAATGTCTTGTGCAAGCCCAAAATGCTTTCCCTGCTCTCTGTATTGTGTCCTGCACCCCTGTAGGCATTAGCCCTGCTCAGTCTGCACAGGGCTCCTGAGAGCCTCATTGCCCTTCTGTAATGCATCTGGGAGTAGCCAGGGCAGGATACTGTAAGAATTCCCCACCTCCCCTTTTTCCTGTTTTTTCCATGCTCACTACCCCTCCACCTTCCTGCCCTAAGAAGACTAATGACTTCTAGTCAAAAAATTAGTATTGAATAGCATACTGTGAAAACTAGGTTCAGAGTTATTAAAGCAAGACTACCTGTTACCACTTGTAGTTGTTCTGTAAAATACCTACCTACCAACATTCTGGAGTCCTTTTCACACTCTCCTCAAATGTTATCACCCTTGTAGAAGCTTATAGAGGTAATGCTGCTTTGAGGGGAATCAGTCATATTTTCTCTCACAGTGAAAATAGTAATTTCTCTGGGTAAATGATGCTTTGTAGAAAGTATTGGGAAGGAAGAATTAGTTAGCCAACAGCAGGTAATGTTTTGTCTGTAAAGACTGGTGAGGCACCTGGCGAATTTCTTGGAGAGGCAATGGAAATGACACTGGGGGCGAACAAGGAAGTAGGGACAAGCACCTATGTAGGGTGATAAAAAATATTTTCTTGAGTCTGAGGATGAGACTGGTAATCTGGTTTTTAATAAAGTCTCTGGTAAAAAAGCACTATAGTGGAATCTACAAATTAGGTCAGACCTGTTTTTATTCTGCTTAAAAGCTTTTTTAGGTGTGATCTAAAAAAGGAAGCATTTTAATAAGCTTTGTCTCCAGGGTCTCCATTGGCAATAAGCCAAATTTTCCTAAACCATTTGTAAGAGAAAAACCAGCTTTGTTGTACTTGAAATACAACTCAGATACTTGAAATAACTCGTAAAATATATTTTGGCAGAGGTTTTTTTCCCCTGCTTTTTAATGAGTTCTGCTGAGAGAGGGGAAACACCCCTCCTTCTCTATCGTCACACAGAGAATAACTAATATCCATTGATTTCACATGGCCCACCCAGAAGCAGCCCTATGAATAGAATTTTTCTGCCTTGTCCACCATGCTGTCAGCACTAATGGCTTGGGGTAAAGCACCACAGACCTCTGTTCTCACTTACACTGCAGAGGAATCTTCATGGTGACCAATGATCAGATAGTGGTCTCAGATAAATGTTGCTCATTTCATTTTCAAGGGGAAAGAAAACGGTATAAAAGAGAAAATAATCTTTTTTTTTTGGCTTTTTCTATACCTACTTTTTGAAACTGCTGTATTTGAGATGTACATTGGGCAAAAAGGTAGTTTATGTCTGAGAGAAACTTGCCCAGCTTTGTACCTTTTTCTACATACCTTCAGACTGAAGGACAGAGTTGAATTTTAACTTAAAATTAGCTACTTTCCATTACTTCTTATACTTTTGCCTAAAGCTAAAGACTGAGCCCTCAGCAGTTTTGCTGAAGTTTGCAAGTTGTAGATACTCTTGCTCAAGCATGGCTTTTCATTTAGGGATCTATATTAAATTTAGGAACTCATAACTTTTATTAGAGATTTTTTTCTTAAACATTTTCAAACATGGAAGGAAGGGTTTAACATTGGGGAAACACAGGTTGAACTCCTGGTGTCTGCTTTGTTCAGTCAAATCAAATTTTCTTTAGGAATATCTAAAAGAAACTGTGCTGATGGAGAGAGGTCATTTTCAAAGGTTAGATTTTATCTTTTTAAAAAATTCTAATTCTCACATGCATCAGAATAACTATCTTCTAATATTCATATTATTGTAACTCTGCAAGCAGGGAAACCTAGTTTCAGTTACTTGTATTGTAAAAACAATAAATGTTTTTTACGTGTATAATAAGTGCTCATGTTTTCCCTCCTTTCAAGTATGTTCTCTCACTAATGAAGTCCTTACTTTGAATAGGAGATATGGCTCTTCAACCAGCTGAGGATGAAGAATCATTTAATACAATTTCGAATCAGTATCCTGAGATTTATTTTCAGCCCTTGGTCCTTACAGGTATGAGATTCACTTCTATTGTAGGAAATAGAGAATGAGGTTCACTGGATATAAACTTGAAGCATTATTTAGCTGATTTGTAGATTATTTATTACCAAATTCAAATATGCTGTACAAATGTTTTTTAGAACCTCCACCAGAGGATCACTTGCTGCAGAATACCTTATGGCCTGAAATTCAGAAGTTGTAAGTTTTTTCCTTTTCTTATTGAAATCACAAAATTTCCAGAAAGCTCTTGTAACATATTAATGTAGTATGGTCTTGTAACTCTTCCTATTTACTATCTGATTTGACTTGTGTTTACAAATACTTGTAAAATAAATAAATTATATGTGTTTAAAAAATTAGAAAACAAGTATGTATGTTATTATATGAATATAAAACATATGTCATTATATGTGTATAAAATTAGGAAATTATATATAAAACTTAGGAAACAGTGCTGCAAATGGCATTTAGAACTGATGCGTCACAATTTTTTTATTTTACTAATTGTTTCTCCTTAAAACCTT
This sequence comes from Myiotriccus ornatus, assembly GCA_036023395.1. Classification (NCBI taxonomy): domain Eukaryota; kingdom Metazoa; phylum Chordata; class Aves; order Passeriformes; family Tyrannidae; genus Myiotriccus; species Myiotriccus ornatus. The sequence continues at coordinate 90,119,001 of JAYRBT010000082.1, read as the reverse complement.
GCCTATGCTGAGGGTCCTGCTGCATAAGGAGTTTTCTGCTTTCTTTCCACTTCATGGCACAGGCTTGCAGATGAAGTTTGTCTTTCTGGTATGGAAGTAAAAGCTGAGGCATCAATAGAGGAGCTTCCCCCTAAACTCTAACAGAGATGTAAGGTGTGATAGACGGACGCAGCAGCTAAAATAGGATGTCTCTAGTGGTAGAGCAAAGTGAATGTTGAGTAAAATGGTTACAAACCCAGTTTGGGTACTAAATGCTGACAGGGTGGTTGTGGATTGCAAAAATTGGAGTTATATGGTCATAATAATTGTTTTGTGGTTGGAGAGTTTCAGAATTCTTCAGCTATGTTTTTTTCCTTTTCTGAAATGCTCAATTTGCGGATGAAGGTTTTCACCTGATTTGTTCCCTAAGGATCCCAGTAACAAGAGGGTATCCTTTCACAATCTTCAAAGCTTTAGTATGTCTTCAAACTACAGCATGAAGAAATGAATAATCTCTTTCTCTTACGGGCTTATTTATATGAATCTCCTAAAAGAGTGGTCTCAGGCAGGAACAAGAAGAATGTTGGGCCTTTGCTGATGATTACAGCTACCTTTATACCTTACCAGTTTTCTGACTTCAGTTGGGGAGCAAGAAATATAAAGCTTCAGAAAAACACTTTGCAGCTTGCTTTCATTTGACTGAGGGGGAAGTTCTGTGGGAGCTCATCTTTACCTTCAACTGGGCAGTAAATCTCCTTTGAATACCTTTAAGCTCTTTTACTGTGTTTGTACTCAAAGGAGGGTTCCCTGGGAGGAAAGGCGGTGGATGTTAGACAATATCTGCACACTTTGTAATTCTAACTGTTACATTAACTACTTCCCCTGTGCGTGCTATGGCCACTAATGCACTCACATAAGAAGTTTGATAAGGGATGTTTAAGTAGTGAAGTGGAACCAAGGCCAAAATTTTTCTTCATTTGCCTTTGACATTTTGCAAAGTCTAGTGGGACATTAATATTTGATACTCTGCTATGGGAGTACTGCCTATCTTCCTTTACATCCTGCATTCATTAAAATAACTCCATTTTATGATGGTCTTCAGATGACTTATCTATGCAATTTTTTCTGTTTTCAGAGACACAGCTAATGATAGGGATTATTTTATGCAAGAGCAACAAGATGTAAAGCATTCATAGACTTTGAGGTTTTTTGCTCGGAATAATCTTGAAAGGAGTAACATGAAAACTCATAACATAGATTTCAAGTTGCCATAGCAGCAAAAAACCGGTGTGAGGCACTGACTTGCTAAAAATAGCTTGTTTGTAATTGACATTTGTGTATTCCTAGCTCTAACTGGAGATCAAATTTTGAAGGATTACTGTTGGGTTTTGCAAAGTGTTTGCTTGAGGAGGTTTTAGTATGAAGAACTTGCTGCATTTTTTACACAGTGTAATAGCTTAAAAATATGGTGAATCTTGTGAGAATATGCTAATCTTTATCCTCTTCAAAAATTACTGTAGAGAGTTTGTAGGCATCCTGCTGAGATTAAAGTGTGAGTGTTGACATAAATATATGAACATTTCATGTAATACACTTGAAAGTCTAAGAGATCTTTTTTGACACTAGAAAATTACTGTATTCATTTATCTGGACACTTTGAAAGTCCACTCAGTTTTCCTGTGCATAAAAAAAGTGCTATGAACTGCACAACGCTAAGGCAAAATGGTTTGTGGTTGAAAATATCATTTCATTATTCTTTCAGCCAGTTACTTCTCTCCATTGTGAACCTTTATTTGGTGGTGTACTACATAATGAAGAAATCAGACTATGTGTATGGGATCAGGGAAAAGGGTGTTACTGGAGCTCCTATACTGGCAACGCTTATACACTCATGTAAACAGCATCTCCTATTGCTGCTATCTTAATTTGCTTTACTGGAGGCAGCACTGGCCTGTACAGGCAACTGGTCTGACCTAAGGTAGTCCTGCTCATGTGACTCTGCAAAAGACAATATTTTATGTTTTCTGTTAATTTAACGAGAAATATTACATTTTGGAGCTTCCATTTAGCAAAAACAAAGTTGCATGCAGAAGCTTGAAGTCTTTCCGTCAAGTGCTCTTCAGTGCTACATTTAAAACCAAAACAACTGAGGACTTGTTTCATGGAACAAATAACTTGCTCCACAGGTTATTTTTCCTTCATGGAATTTCAGGAAATTTATACTTTTGATAGAATAAATTATTTTTTTTAGTTTTAGAAAAATGACTTTCAATGGTTTCCACTACAAAATAGTGTTCAGGCATGTGCTTTAAAATTAAGCATTATGATAAAACTCCTGCTAGTGGCAAGTTAAGAACAAGGCATGCAGTGCTACTTTCATCATGGTGTTTTCCTTTTCCAACATGATTCCATTCCTTTAGTTCAGAAATCTTTCAGTATTTCACAGAACAAGCATGTGTATTTCACAGAACAGAATGGGTGTTTCTGATATATTTCTTCAGTGGTATTCAAATATGTGGCTTGTGATTTTTATCGGTAGTGTTAAAATTGCTTTTCAAGAAAATAAAGGTATAGTAAATGCTGCTTTAGTTTGCTTTGTTAATCATTAGTGTAGCTTCTGCAGGACTATGGAATGGGCTGGAGAGATTTTTCTCTAGTCAGTTTCTAATTCTGAAAGAATTTATGCAGACGTTTGAATGCTGAACATTATTAGGAATTATTGGGGATGTAATACTGAAAATGACTGTGACGTGTTAAATATCTTTTCAAATTTGTTTCAGATATGGACACGGATATGAAATATTTTGTGTTGCTTGCAATAATTCAAACACTGTAATTGCTTCAGCATGTAAGGTAAGAAAAGATTCTAGCACCATCTAGTGAAAAGTGCTACCAGATTTCTAGGGCTTGACAGAGCAGGAGTCAGAATTCAGTTTGGGCTGAATTCCGTTCTTTCACATAGGTGTGAAAGATTTTTTATAGATGGCAGTTGCCTTACAAAGGTGAGAGTGAATGCAAAGAAATGATTCCTAAATTATGTATGATTCATTTGAAGATACTAGTAAGATAAATTCTAACAAATATAGGTCTGAAACATTTTCTTACTGATATATTGCCAGCATTAGTAAAAAATAGTGAAACAATCTTGGAAGCTCCCAGAGGAAAGCTGGGTCTTACTTGATTGCAAGCCTTAAAACAAGCTCCCTAACATCTTGGTATTTTGAAATGTGTGATTTTTCCGTCTGCTTTCATTAATTCTTACTGATATTTTTTCCCCATCAATACAGGCTTCCAAAAAAGAACATGCAGCAATTATTTTGTGGAGCACTACTTCTTGGAAAAAACTGCAGAGTTTGTCTTTTCACAATCTGACTGTTACTCAGCTGGCATTTTCTCCTAATGACAGATTTTTACTAGCAGTTTCTAGAGACAGGAATTGGTCACTGTGGAGGAAAGAAGACTCCTCAGAGTCAGGTAAGATATGCAAAGTGGATATACACATTTGAAGACTTTGCAGTTTGTTCAGTGTTTTTGGCTGCAAAATATTTGAAAGAGAATTGTTGAAATATTTTAATGGACATTTTCCTTAAAATTTTGAAGAATTAATTGTTGTAGACTCTTGTGGCTTTAAGAAGTACAATTAATTATGTATGGAAAGCTAGAAAGTAAATTAAAATGCGGAGAAGAATATAATCAGGCTTTAAATGCTGTTTAATTGATGGATGTAATAAAGTGTGCTATTCATCCTCCTGCCTTCTGCATGTGATTGTATGTTTGACTTACTGAAATCAAGTATACAAGCTGGCATGTAATTCCTGAACTTCCAATTGGCATTCTGTCAAGGAAAGCCTTCATCACAGTGTTCTATGCAGGCATAGCTGGAAGGTTTGTTGCTACACCCGTATCCTGCATAGAGCTGCCTTGTCCCTGCTTGCAAGGCATGGCACTTTGAGACTCTTGACAGGATTAATCTCTGTCTTTGGTGTGGCTTTCTGGTAATCCTACACAATTGATTAATTTGACTAGGACTGGCTCTGTCTGGAAAAAATGCTGATAGTAAGGATTCAGTTGACTCTCTCATTAAGACTTTGAGCCTTGCAAAATCATGAGGAGATTGCTATTGAACACTTTAATGGAATCCTAGACCAGATGCTTGTGCTGAAAGTGATTATCATTGCACTCTTGGCTTAATAGCATATAAACACTGCTGGGCTCTATAGAATGTTCCTAGAGACTTGGCAGTGAGTTTTGGCCCCTTCAGACAGTGTCCAGTTGTATCCTGGCTTGAATTTCTGTTCTACTCAGACTTCTATTCTAAAGCTTGGCATATTGTCCACAGTAGTTACACAATGTTTCAGGATAAGGATCATGAATACTCATAGCAAGTAGAGGAAATCCTCTTTTCATCTCTTCATCAATAACCCTTCTGTCTACAAATAACATCATTGTCAGTGTAAAGCAAAACTGCTGGTATTGGCATCCCAAGAAGTGGTTATTCAAAGTCTATGCTCCTAAATGACAATCTTTTCTACTTAGGAAAAGCAGTTCCATTTACTGATGTGCTGATCAGATTTAGTTCTTGATTGCATACATGCTGAAATGGCAGCCCGTCTCTTTGGGAACACATGAATCTTTACAATTAGACCATTATGATTTGAGCTCTTGGGGCTTTACTGGTAAATAAGAACTGTGGTGAAATTACTGGGAATATGAACACATGGTAAATGTTGCACTATTCAAAAACTTCTGAAGTCAGTGTTCTTAAAAAAAACTTGATAGAAATAACCTGAAGGTGTTATACTTGGACTTAAATTCTTCTGAAACAGAAATGTATGTTAAGGATTGCACTGCTCCTACTGTTTTAGGGCTATGAAGGCCGACTGATACTGTCTTGAACAGTTGCTGGTTATCACTAGTAAGTGTTGAAAAAAATACTCACATGGTCCTAAGTATTCCCAGTTGCTTTAAAGACGAGTGGAATAACATCTGAGTATTCCTGCAGTTCTTACATAAAGTTAGGTAAGAGTAATGATTACTTTTAATATGTAAAGTAGTTGAAACAAGGGTTTTCTTTTCCTCTCTCTGTTTTATTCCAGGACCAGTCTTCACTTGTTGTGCATATACAGACAAAAATACAGCTGTTCACAGTAGAATCATTTGGTCTTGTGATTGGACACCAGATAGCAAGTATTTTATTACTGGCAGTCGGGACAAAAAGGTAATTAATATTGAAGGTTTAGAAAGCCCAGGATTATTTTAATGTATTTTAAATTAGCAAATGCTTTGTTCTAATGAGCCCATATTCTATAAATACACAAAAGTCTTATTGTGTGTTTTAGCACAGAAATCAGTGATACTTTCATAAGCTAAATAAAGTGCTTGAATATATATATACAAGACTGTGGGTTGCCAGTTGGACTTTCTCCCTTCTTTTTTCATGCAGTAAGACAAGCATATGTCACATAATTCTATGGGTCTCAAGTTTTTCTTTAACTTTCATAACAGAATCTGTTTTTGTTGTCAGTAACTTTAATGATACCAGACGGACTGTCTACAAAGACGAATCTTTGTAGATAGAGGTTTTTTTTACTATTTTCAGGGTCATCCACTTTTTTCTGTGCCTTAGAATTCCTTTAGTTAAGTTATTTCTTATGTTTTGTAAGTGCATTTACAAGATGTTCTAAGTGCAAATTCGTAGATGACTCTATTTTTTTACAGGTCATTATCTGGGGCCAGTGTGATTTATCTGTGAATACTGAAGGGAATATGCTGGATTTAGTCAAGCCTTGTTCAACAGTACTGGATGCCAGGGATTCTGTGACTGCTGTTAGTATCAGCCGTGTGCTTACTCCTGATGGAAGGTATTGCTGGTTTTCTGTAATGTCATTTTGTGTTTAATTTTAAATTAGTATTTTTCATAGTTGACTGATTTTTCTGTGGCTAAATAGCTCCCAAAATCTACCTGTGAGTTATTTCAACCATTCTTTAACTGAATGACCTCTACTTTTTTTTTTCCTTCCGAGCCACCTTTTCAGGTGTGTGATGACTTCTCCAAACAGTGTAATAAGAAAAAAAGGAAGTGGGAAGGGGGAGGAAGAGAGGCATGAACACACCTGAAATGCATTAATTTTTCCAACAGTAGTGACTGATCTGATGTTGTAATAAGCTCCTTACTTTTTTCTAACCAAATATATTTTGGAAGTTTCTGCTTTGCTGGTTTTTTTTTATGAAGCAGATTTGATTTAAATTGTGATGTATTAATTGTCATGGAAAAGTAAATATTGATTTGAAGGGCGAGTTGCAACACAGTACTTGAGTGCTGCTTCTTTCTATCTTGCAATAGAACTGGCCTTGCTGAGCTGCCTACTGTAATTTCTTTCCAAACTAATGCAGTTATTCTCTTAATAGATATATTGTTGCAGTAGGCTTAGAAAATGGGAAGATTGTGCTGTACACATGGAAGCAAAGTGGGCAAGAACTGGCAGCAGCTGACTGGACCACATGTGTTGAGATAGGTAACAGGTATGTCTTTTGAAGTAAGTTAGGGGCAATGAAATATTATTCTTGAGAATAATATTTCTGGAGTTGCGTTCTTATAGTATATTCAAATGATCCACAAACCCAAACAAAAATCAAGAGGGGGTTAAACCCCAAAATAAATACTTCATGCTATGCAAATGCTTTGAGAAGTATTACTCTATTTTGGCCCTACTTAAAAAAAGAAAAACTAAAAAAGGCATAAAACAAGATGATAGAAAACACTGAAGAGACGGGGGAAAGAATCCCTGTCTATATACATGAGCAAAACGTTTTGGAGTGGATGGCAGCAAGCTTTCAAGAGCAGCTTCTATCAGGAACCAGAGGAATGACAAGATCTATGTGGTGCTGCTACGGTGACAGCTAGAGAGACTCTGTAGAAAGACTTTGAATGTTTCACTTGAAGCACTCTCCTAGATTCTTCTATCACATATTGGCATTGATAGTAACAGAAATGAAAGTTGATGGTGACTTTGGCCTGGATGTGTGTGGAGTGAATTGGGAAGGGATACCAGATAACAGGAAATTGTAAGCTAAAAGCCAAAAATCTGTCATGTCTCAGTAACTGAGGTGCTAGACCTCCAGCTTAATGTGGTAAAACTGGAAATCAGTAGCTGTTTGTATTATTGATGAGTGAGAGGATAAAATGTCATCAGTGTTAATGGCCCTACTTATTTTAAGTATTTAATACCTGCTGGTTGTCACAAATCAGTTTTTCCTCAGTTGGTAGTGTTAACTGAAGAGTACTAATTATGTGAATGTTGATGTTTACACTCACATGCCCAACTGTGTTTGACATTTTGCAGTTATGTGTGGATTTCTTTTTGTTGCAGCCAAAGTCATGCTCTTGCTGTGAAACGTTTATGTTGGAGGCATCATGCAGGCAGAGCTGGACATAATGATCAGAACAGCAGCGAGTGGTTGCAGCTTGCAAGTTGTGGAGCTGATCACTGTGTTAAAGTATTCAATGTCAACAGATTTGCTCTTTAGCAAAGACGGCAGGCCTGTCTGTGCCAAACAGATTCACAATATTTTATGTCAACTTTTAGCCATTTTGGTTATTGAATTTTCTGTTTTCTGCTGTGGGAAGTGAAACATCTGACATGTAACTTAATAAAGCAACTTTGGTGGAAGTTTGAAATGTCAAATATTTTTATAATCCTGCAGTTCTGGGAATATGAAGTATTTTATATGTTTTGGTTGGTGGATATCCTGGAACTGGAGCATGGGAGGTGGGTAGGGCATAGGAGAAAGATGAGACAGCTTTAATCACTGACTCTAAGGGTAGGTGGGAAGCTGGCAACACTTGGGTTCTTATGTGCTTGGGATTCCAAGTGGAGTACAGAATTTTTTTTTAAACTTTTATTCCTAACAAACCTTTACTGTCAATTGGCCTGCCAGTGCTGACACTGTGTTTCAGCCTGTGCAGTCAAACAGAGATCAGAGTTAAACATACAGCTTTCTCTGATTGCCTTCTGAGTGTATATTACAGTCTTGGTCCAAGTCTTAGGCCACTTGATGTTAGAAGGAGTAGCTGTGTTTGTATGCTTGGACAGGCCTGTGTGTTTGATCTTATTCCTTTATTCTGATGTGCAGAGTGCTGGGCTTGTGCTTCTTGGTCATGTGGGTCTTAAAGCCAAACTCACAGACCACTTAAACCTTCTGGTGTCTCCCCAGAGTACCAGTGGGTTCTTTCTGAAGAGAGTGTGATAGAAGAACCATCTCTTAATCTCTTGGAGGGCTGTGCTCTACAGTTTGGACTGGAAAAACTTACAGATATCACTAGGCAGGAGCTAAAAGGAGGCAGCCATTCCTTACTACTGCCTTTGGCCTCTTCCTGACTTTTGAGGGCTCCATATCTGTTCTGGTGAACACAGTTTAGCTTAATTGTCCAGTAGTGTTGTACTTTAAGTAGAATGTTACTAAGACAGTGAGTACTTCAGAGAGAAGCCTTTATCTCAGCAAGTCTGTATCTGATTCCAAAGTCTAATTGAGAAATTAGTTAAACTTTGAGAATGAAATTCTTGTTATTCCATAACCACTTAGTACCCAAAACCGGTAGTGCAGAGGTAATTGGAATTATGTCTAACTTTTTACTGTGTTGCATCTTCAAACTAAGAGTACAGTTCTTTCAGAGTGGGCCATGCTCTTTCCAGAATAATTCTAGTTTACGTTTTAAACAATTTTGTATTTTAGCTTTTCATTTTCACAGTTCTGTTTTTCAACAATAAAAAAATCATCCTTTAAAATGGGGACAAGAGAATTAAAAAATGACTTGTTAATAAAGGTGATTTGCTACATGTTACTTGTGCTTTACCCAGTGCTTTCCTTACATGCGTGCCGTAAGTGTTTAAGCATTTGAGTAGCATTATTTCACTTGTCTGGAAATTTTTAAGCGGTTGTATCCTGGCAAGCAAAGACATAACTTATCACTCATGACATTTCAGAAAGCTGCCAAAGGTGGAACTTCATTCTATGTCACAATTGTAATTTGGTGTCTTACCTCCAATTTGATGTTGATACCGGATAATTCTTTCTAATACTAGTATTTCCAATATTCTTGCCATGGGGCTATTCTTATGTCTATAGTCTAAAGTGAAACATCATATTAGTTCTTCCTCTCTTTTATTTGATGAAATGCTGTCATTAAACAAGCATCAGCTGTTAGATTTAGTAATCCATTCCATTACCCCTGGGACTTTTGTGACTCAATCAAATTAAATACCTCATTGTTCCAGCTTTAAATACATCAGATTAGTCTGCTGGTCTCACAAGTCTAAATGTTTATAATAGACACTTTTAATTTTTGATTAAGTTAGAGGTTGTCAAGAGACACCTCGACACATTATTAATATTTTATCTATGATATTGTCTTTGCTCACGTATATCTTTGCTAAGCATTTAGTGGGCATGACTTTTACATACACCTTTACCTTCTCAGTAAATCCACTAAAGTCTTTTAAAACCAGCCTTTAAATCAGCCTTTAAAAAAAATTAAGAAATGAGCTGCTGGCCATGTGTGTAGTGCTCAAATTCTCTGCTTGTTGTACAGTGCCACTGAAAATAGAGTTGAGAAAATTGATGGGATAAACTGTACTGATACTTTTGAGGTAAAACCATCCCATGAATATCTTGGATGCACATTATCAAAAGTATTTTACTGGCTTTATGCTTGTTCTGAGGAGACTTCATGGCCAAGGATATGAACAAACTGCTTTGGACCTAAAAGGCACGCAAACACTGACTTTAGAGGTGAGAATGCTGTGGTGTCCACTGGGTCAGGATGACAAAGTGTGCTGTTTGTGTAAACTGGGAAGATGAGAGATGCTGACATTCAGCACTAGGAACTCCTGCGTGGGCTCCACATGTCAGGCTCCCTACATACTGCTGCTATTGATTGTGTTAACTTTTTCAGTAATGAAATGGGAAAGAAGGAGGAGGTTACACATCATGCTAAGCCTTAAAAAAAAAAAGTATAATTTTCTGCCGTTGTCTGTCTTGTGGGCTGGGGCTTCAGAAGTAACTAGAAGCTGTTGAAAATTTCAAGGAAGTCAATTATTGAACTCTCAGCTATTGAAAACATCACTTTGGTAACTCTGAGTAATCTCTGTTTTCCAAAATATTTAATGGGAAGAAATGAGAATGCTCTGAGGCTCACTGCCAATTGCAGCTAATGCAGAGATGAGGGAAGAGGCAGCAGCTGTGTCCTCATTTAGAATCGAATATCACTTTAAAGAAGTGGCTGTTGCAAATAAGGAAACTTTAAAATAACTGAAATGGGAAGCAAAAATATTACTTGCTCTGTTTCAGCGAGCATCTGGAGCTGTACAAAAGATGAGACAAAATCACTGACAGGACAAAAACCAGAATTTGCTTTTAGTGCCTTAGGAAGCTGGTGGAGGTGGGAGTTGCTGAACACAGTTTAATGATGCTCTACTACTGCTACTTTAGCAACAGTACTGTATCAGGATCTACAGTGGTAGTTTTGGGGTGGCACAGTAGTATGTTTACCCCACGACTTTCCCAGCCCTTGATCCTCCAACCATTCCTGGTTTTGCCCTGTGTACTGGCACATCTTCAGAGAGTTGGGGGACATCCCTTCAGACACTTTTCCCCAGCCAAGGGCTGCCTTTTTGCCCATGCCAACGATCAGATTTTCTTACCCTGCTTCTGCCTTTGCTGGTAGAGAGCCTGGAGGGCTGTGGGCTCCCTTTGCCAGCCCTCTGAGACTCTCACTCAAGCACGGTTCCTGCTCTCACCTTGTGTGACCAGCTTTAGTGACGGTATGCGAGCAGTTTGTCTTCAGTGGCACATACAAACTTTGCTAGCCGCATCATTTTATTTTCTGCAGTAACTGATCTATGCTGTAATGCAATAATAAAATAATAAATAATGCAATAATAAAACTAGAAATGATCACTCACTCTTTCTGGAGGGAATTTAGGGTAGACCATGTGACAAAGCCCGATGCTGTACCATAGTAACGGGGTTGGCTCCAGTACCCTGGGGTGCCAACCACATGTGCCCTGGACTTGAAGTCCTCTAAGAAAGCTCCACCATGTAAACGGTGTTTGCATGATTAAGCCAACATTACTGCTGCACAGATGAGAGGAAGTGGTATGCCCAAGGTAATCACCGTGTTATGATAGATTCCAGCACAGACTCCAGCAGATCCCAACTGAAATAAGGAGGGATGCAACAAAGAGATTTTTTACTGCAGCAGAGCTATTCCCCTTGAATCAAGGCTTGTGCAAATACAGATCATGTTGTCTTGCCTCATTTTGTTTTTTTCTAAGCCTTTTCACTCTTTACTCACCCACCCTTCTTCTAAGGAGATGTTTTGCCTTCTTAGTCCCTTCTCCATTCTTGCTGGCCTCTAAATCCTCGTTTTATCGATCTTTATTTTCTCAACAGCCTCGTCTCCCTGTTGTTCTTGTAAGATAATCCTATGCTTTCTAATACACGATCCTAAGAGAATTCATATGTATCAAGTATAACATCCTCTTGGTATTTTCTGTTCTGCCTTCTGTGTCTCTGATTCTTCCTTTGCTATGTTTTGGGCTTTTGGTATTTACACAGTCTATCCAGTCTCATTACCTCCTTTCTCTCTGACAGAAAATTACTGGCATACGTGTGAGCAGCATTCCTCCCTTGCTGAAGCATAAGCTGTCTACCTGCCAGTGGTGGGAACTTTCTCCACAAAAATGAATTGACTGCAGTCCCCCCAAGGGAAGCTTTCCAAGTGCTTTTCAAGATGAAGCAATCTTTGTTTGTCTTTCCATTTCATAATCTTGGAGACTCTCCTTCCTATGAGTTATCACATAAAGATGTACTTCTGAGAGAATATCTGTACTCCACAGATGCACTTTTTAGAGCATAGGAGCTTTCTGCTGTTCAAGTTCTTTGCTTTGACATGGCAGACCGTCCTATATTCGATTTTCTGGATGCTACTAGTTTTCACCACTGTCCACAGAGAGCACTGAGCTGTGCCACACATTTCTCTTTCTCTGCAGAAGAGGTTCAGCCAGAGAGGTTGAAATAGCTGCAGTTCAGGGAAGTGCCTGAGATTCCTGTAGGTTGCTCTGTGTAGGTCTTCAGGATGGCTCTGTCTGACCTACACAGTTGCTAAAGGTGCAATGTAGAAGCCTGCCAGGGATCCTTTGGTAAAAGTTCTGCTTCTTCGGTGTGTGCATACACTCTCTTTATATTGCAAACATTTCTGTGCCTTCAGTAACACTTCTAGTTCACTAAACCCAATGGGACTAGTTAAGGTGGGAGACCCTTTACAGCTGGTGAGCGCTGATTCAGGCTAGTGGACTACCCCTAGTGGACCACCACAGGTATATGAAATATAGTCTGTTAAAGCTAATAAAAAGGTATAAAGGTTGGTTTTGCTTAGCTAGGCAAAGGCCTGCTTCAACTTTTTCTACCCATTGAAAAGAAATCTGGTGTGTTTTTTCTTGTAAAAAGTGTTGCCGTAGCTCAAAACATACCTCTGTGATGTGAAATTCTGCAGTTCCTATTAATTGCTTAAAAGTGCATTTCCATAGGTTAATAGTGCTGAAAATTTTTAGCTCAGACCTGAAATAGAAGCAGCTTGTGTTTCACAGAGCAATAGGATCACAGGATTATTAAAATTGGAAGGGAGCTCAGGAAATCTGTAGTCCAAGCTTCTGCTCCGGGCAGGGTCAGGTATGAAACCACACCAGGTTGCTCAGAGCTTCTTCTGGTCTGGTCTCAAATCTCCAAAAAAAAAAAAAATCAAGGAGTGGAGACTGCAGAGTTGCTCTGAGCAACCTGATTGACTGCTGTCTACATGGTGAAATCTTTTCTTCTCTCAGTTCTAAACGTCTCTTGTTTGAGTTTACGCCCTCTCTTACCTTCCTTCAGCTCACCACTGTGAAGAGCTGGGCTCCATCATCTTCACAGTCTCCTCCTAAGTATCGGAAAGCTGCTACCAGGTGCCTGCTAAGGCCCCTCTTCCCCAGCTGAATCTGCCTCATTCTTCTGCCTCCCCCTAGAAGGCAACTGCTCCCTCCACCTTGGTGACCCTCTGCCACACTTGCTCCAGTTTAGCATCATCTTTCCTGTATTGGGAAACTCCAAACTGGACAAGTACGCATGGTCTCATTACAATAGTGTCTCATTACAATGGTGTGTCTAAAGTCTGTTGTACAGTTTCCTCCCCTACGAAGTTCAAATCTATAACTCTCTCTTCTTTGAACTTATGATGTCCCTTTCCTACACTATTCCTTTGCATGCACTTGACTGCGTGTGGTGGTGATGCAAGACCAAGAGCTGCAGATTTTAATGTGTGTCTGCAGAGCTGGGGCCTTTCTTGTACCCACTGTGCAGCGTGCTCCAACATCTTCGCCAGATGTGAACTCAGACATTTTCCTGACCATGTGGCAACACAGCTTCTGGGAACAAAAGAGCCCCCATCACACTGTTAAGTGTCCTTATGCCACGTTTCCACCACTGGCAAGGTGGAAAGGGCGGAAGAAGGATGAGATGTTTTGGCTCTGGTTGGAAGTTCTGCTTGTCTCCTGCCACCATCTGAGCATGGGGAGTCTGCTAGCAGGGAGCAAGGCACCCAGCCCAAGTTTTTGTCCAGAGCCCACAGCAGAACTGCAATCCATATTAACTGTTTTCCTGTGCCCTGGGGTGGCCAGAGAAGCCGTTTGTTCAGATAACTGAGAGCTGACTACACGACACAGAAGTTGTCGTATTGGTTGTGAACCCAAATGGCTCCTCACCCCTACAAATTCTATATTAAAAAAATTACTTATTGTCTGTCTCAGAGGAGTAGAAATTGATGCTATTTTAAATGCCTAAACTGTGGTCATTTCACTGAAAAATCAGTGAGCTGATTGTTTCCATATGCCAAGGACCACCAGGTGGCAATATAAGAAAAAGGATAAGTGCGAATTTCCAGCACGTGTCATGTATACCCGAAAAATCAAAATAAACTAGAAATTTATCAATCAAACACAGGTATTTGGTCTCCTCTGAGATGTTTAAATGCAGTATTTCAGTGATAAGCATTTCTCATGAAACACTGATTTTGAAAGCATTCTTTCTTCTGTTTTTGTCCTGCAGTCAGGAAACCATCTGTAAACTTCAGAAAATGATGAGCACCTCCTAATCACACAGGGTCTTATTGTCTGACGTAGATATTCTCCCTCACTGCAACATATCAATCTGAAGAAGATTTAAAAAAATTGTAATTTTCTTGCTTTATCTTGTTGAAGTGTAAAATGGGACTTTTTTTTTCCTATGTATGTTTTGTTGTCTGTGTTTTGTATTCTGAAAGGCTGTCTAACCATGTGGATGCCCCTGGGAAGGGTTTAAGCTAATGAAGTCTCATGCACCTCCTGAAGGCAGCTGTGATTAGATTAGAGGGTAGATTTAGATGAGATATTAGGAAGAAATTCTTTACTGTAAGGGTGGAGAGACACTAGAACAGGTTGCCCATAGAAGTTGTGTGTGACCCATCCCTAGAAGTGTTCAAGAGCAGGTCAGATGGGGCTTTGAGGAGTGTGCCCTAGTGAGAGGTGTCCTTGTGCACGGCAGGGGCGTTGGAACTTGATGGTCCTTAAGGTCCCTTCCAAGCCAACCTGTTCCATGATTCTATAATTTGTAAGTAAAGAGTCACCATATTGGATCATGTAATGAAACTCTCCCAGACTCCAGTGACTTATGTTTCAGGAACATTTTCAACCAGAGGAAGAGCCCTAGTGCCTATTAGCTATTGATGAATTTCCTTTTCCTCCCACGTATTTGTCCAACTTGTTTTTGAATCCATGCAAACCCATAATTCCCCCAGTGATTAGTGAGAAATCCTCAGGGAAATTAGAGGGAAATCCTCATTCTCTGCCAATAAGAAGATGGATCTCTTGTTTGTTTTGAACATTTAACACCTCCTTGTTATTATATTGGAAAAGAATTAGTTGTTTTTCACTTGTTATTCCTGATTTTATAGACCTTTAGTATATTTAGTATATTTCCCACCTATGGATTTCATTTCCAGTCTGAAGAGTCCTGCTGTAATTAAGTGTCCCTTTTATAGCAGGTGTACTCTTCCTTTTATTGAACTTATTTCCTCTTCCTCAGTGCTACAAAATTTCTACCAATAAAGAAGTATTTCTTACTTGTTTTGCACCTTTTTATTTATTTATGTTTGTCTGGGACCTTAGGCAACAAACCTTTGTATCGGCAAATAACTTTCTTGTTTTGGTTTGGTTTTTTTTTTATTCTTAAACAAGTCAAAACTCTCTTATTTGAAGCATTTAAGGCCCGTTATGCTGTCTTTTGGGTATCTGTGACAGAATGTAGCATCTTGTCTTTGGACTGTTTTGTTCTTATGCCGTTTAAGTCATAAATTGATTTTTCTACTATCATTCTGCTCTGCAGTGACGAGTTGCAGAGGCCTCAGAATCACAGCACGGTGTGGAACGATTAGCACTTGCTGCTAAAAGATAAACCTAATACTAAAATAACAGGGTAGCTGCAATCCAAGACTGAAGGTACTGGCAGCATATGTTTGGGATGTCTGTGCAGCAGCTGATATTATGCCTCCTGCGTCTTTGCAGCTCCGTCAAAGAATCAGTCAATCTTGGTGGTGAGAATTTCATTTATTGACTCAGTAAAAATAGAGGAGGCTGGTGAGTGACTTTCGAGCCACGTCAGGAGAAGGGTTTTCACACTGTGTGGAAGGCCTCCCAACAGATATGGCAGATGCAGGAAACTTTTTCCAGTTGACCTTGCCAACAAAGTTAGCAGAGAGGGAAAAGTCTCTACGGGATTTTACAGATTTAAAAACAAACAAATTATTGATTTTTTTAAGTCTAGAGGAAAGTGCAGTTGCTCAGCTTGTCCTTTTGCAAAACATAGGAGGGAATTATTGTATCCTGTTGAGTTACTGAGCATGCAGTGACTTGTGGTTAACCAGGTTATCCAAGACCTTTAAAAAAGCAAAAGAATTTGGAAACATTTCCTTGCTCCTCCACAGCTCGCTCACTATAATGTGAGGCTGAAACTCACTCACTATAATGTGAGGCTAAAAGAGGTTCTCCAAAATCAAGAAAGGGCTTGCAAGGTTGTGCTCTTGGTCTTAGAGTCTTGTTCTGTTACAGTGGTGGTGGGGTTAACTGATCATCTGTGAGACACCAATGTGTGGTCTATTAACCAATAAGAGAAGTCATGTAAAACAGTACTACCCACATATGTGTTGAGGAAACAAATCAAAATTTGGGTTCGATATACCTCTAAGAGGAAACAAATGTCAGAAAAATTTTACCCAGACTTACCTCTCTCTCCTCTTCTGATGGCTGTTTCATTGAGGGTTAGAACTGGTGCCCCAGACACAGGCAATGAGCCAGCCCAAAGCAGGCAAAAATGCCTGATTTCAGCCTAAGCATAACTTCAGCATGGCCGAATTGCAACAAACGAGGATGCTGCAGAGTTTTGAGATTTACCGAAGAGTTCAGTGTTTGCAAAACCCCTGCCCCTCCTGGGAGCAGACTGTACTCTGCTGTGGTGATGACGATGATGTCTGCGTGGAGCCTGTTCTGCACCTTGTGCTTCTGCGTAGGTGTGGGAGAAAGGTGAACATATGCTTTTGAAGAAGCTGTCTTATCCTTTTTTTCTTCTAAAGGTGCCATATGTGGCTCTCTGAGTCACCAGGACATAGTTTACCCTGTGATAGGAGTAGCTCTTGGCAGCGCTGTTGGTGCAGTAGGCTCTGAGGTCGGTGTAGAGGTCGATGTACTTTTGGATCTGAGATTCATATTCTACACCATCCCTTCAGCTAGCAGTGGTGACAAGCCTAGTCTTCCTACAGCTGGGCTGCAGGGGTTTGGGATCATTCGTCTTTGGGGCCTTTTTCTTACAGACGTGTTCCCACTTTGTGCTGCAGCCTGGCGGAAGCCCTTTTTCAGGCATGTACGATATCTTCTCAGCAGGGTGGTATCTGAAACTGGCCAGTTATGACTTTGGCTGTGATGCCATTCCCATGTTCAAATCTTGAAGCTGTTTGCCATGTCTCATGGTAGCGTGTCGGCAGACAACCAATTCACCTCAGCTTCTGAAAGCACACTGTGTCCCAGGCAGACGTTCTCTTTTTTGTCATCAGCTCTTGGCTAATATAAACAATATTCACTTTGGAAGTGGCACAGATATGCAAATGAACCTTTCATAGGATAATGGCCATATGAAGCTTCGCTAGCAGGCATTCACGACATGTGGAGGCATGTTGGTGCCAGATGCTTGCAGGGTTTTGGCTGTGCTAGTCTCTTTTCCAGTAGGATAGTCAGTACCAGGCTATTTTGGGAGATCCACTGCAGGCCCAGATGAATGACTGGTGCTTCTTTAACAGCTCTGGGCAAAAGCGCTCTCCAGGTTGCCACAGGATTACCTGGCCCCTACACAGTGTCACTCTGCTTCCTAAAGCCCTTGTCTTGTCTAGCTGCTGTGGAGTCCTTTACAAATACCAAACCAATGTCATAGAATCATAGAATCAGAGAATTAACTGGGTTGGAAGAGACCTCTGAGATCATCAAGTCCAACCCTTGATCCAACCCCACTGTGATTACTAGAT
>JAYRBT010000082.1:90084977-90101287 GCA_036023395.1 Myiotriccus ornatus | reverse complement strand
CCCTCTTGTCCTATTGCTGATTGCCTGGGAGAAGAGACCGACCCCCACCTGGCTACAACCTCCTCTCAGGGAGTTGTCACGTTGCAACATCTCTGAGATGTGACAGTTCTTCATGACACAAACAGAATGGTTCATCATTCTTAGTGAAACCTCCTGGGGAATCATGTTGTGATGGGATGAAAAGTAACAAAATCATCAGATTCTTCTGTCTTTTCCAACTGGGGTAAAAACTTGTATCACTGTATACAGTCATCTATAATGATATAAAAGCCACTCATACCAGTATACATGGAACTGTATAATTTTTGCTTCTTTGTCAGGTTAAAAGACTGCCTGATATATTGAGGTCTGTTGCTTTATCAGACAGAGGAGAACATCAATCTGCTTGCCCTTTTTCTTCTTTGAAGATTAAAGCTCACCTAAAATAGCTGAATTCAGTTTACAGCTTGGCCAGCGGCAGCAGTAAAACTGAGATGGGTTGGGGGCTGGTGACCAAGCCAAACTCATAGACTTTGCTTGCATTCGTGTCAGTTCAGAAAATGACAAGCTCGCACCCTAACCATGAGAACCAGCACTTCCACTGCAGGGCAGCAACCATGACAGGACGAGATAGCTCATTGCTTTGGGAGACCAGGAAATGGAACTAAACTCAGATGTCCCCTGCACAGATGATCTTCTCCTAATGCCCAGTCTTGTATACCAGCAGGAAAAAAGCAGTAGCAATTGCAATGCACTGTGGTTCACATGGACTTCCTCGGAGCGGAGACACCTCCCAAGACATGTTTGACTTTTGGGAAGTTTGTTGTCAGGAAGAGAGGTTCCTTCTCATCTACTGTTTTACTCTTTGAGTGGCCACAAATGACTTGACCTGGGTTTCACCTTGGCATTCTGCTCCGAGCAAAATGTAATTACAAGAAGCAGCTGGGACAGCAGGAGAGCCAAAATGCATTGTTGATGGCATAGTGGTTTTCCATGTCCAAAGCTATCTGGAGCTTGGGACTCTTCTTCATTCTGCTTACCACAGAGATAACGCTTGCAGGCTAAAGCAACAAAATTTTTTCCTACCTAGAGAAGAGATCTGTGCTACATCTCTCTCTCACTGGGAAGATTCATGGCCTAATGCCTCTGCCCATGGAGCTGGGTGCTTTGCCTGTTTGTATGTGGGATTGTTAGGGCCAAAGAAGAGCCCTGAGTGGTGTCTCCTCTCCCAGGTCCCCCTGCATGTCCTGCTGTTGGGCAGCCAGCCTGCTACTGCTTGTCCCGTGGTGGGGTTCTTCACAAGTGCTCGGCTAATACCAGCATTTTGTGATTACTGTTACCCATTTGTGCCTCACAGTGTTGCTTTTTACTAGATCATGTTTGCTCCATAGACATCTATTTTAAATAAGCCAGAGTTGATGGTAAGTAGACAGAACATTTGAAGGGCCTTTTCTTGCATTTCTGACAATGCATGCAATTATTCCAGCACCAGCATGACTGTTTTGTTTGCCAAATGCTGATCTGATTTATCACTATACTAGTTTGAAAAGTGGTAAAGCTAATGACAGTCAGCTCCAACATCTTTTCCTGATTGCCTATTATTGTCCTGAACCAGTTTAATTTTCTATTTTCTTTGTTAAAAATGTAGAAGGGGAACAAGAGGTTGTTTTAGTCCTCAATATTGGACTATTGAGAATGGCCAGAATTTAATCTGCCATCAGGAAGGCATTGCTACAGCCTTGCTTTTTGGTAGTGACTCACTACATAAATTAAGCACGATGGTCCCCAAGGCTTATACTTCTCATGCTCTGTGCATCATGTTAGAAACATTAAAATATTAATGAACTTTGGTCCCAGGGCAGCTCAATGCTCACTCAGCTCTGTTTTCAAGCTAGAATGCACTCCTTCTTTGGAGTCTATAGTAAACTTCAGAAAACTCAGCCTGAAAGCCAGAGCACCATCATTCAGCAGCACCTAAACTCCCTTCAATTATTCAAAAGCCACTCTGAGAGACTCTTTGGAGTCATGTTACAGATGTTTGTTGGTATTATTATATATTTTGTTAAATGGCACATCTCTCTGACTCTCACCAGTTCTTGTGAATGAGATAATTATCATTTCTACACAGCAATCTCACCACCTCATTCTCCCTAGCACCTTGAAACCATCAATATTCTTATGTTTATGTCACAAGGGTGAGACCTTAAATATCTTAAAGTTGTTACTAGGTAGCAACTTCTCCTAACAGAGGAAAACCAGGGAGATAAAGTTTCAAGAAGCGAAAGAGAGGAGGCAGTTGAAGGAATTTCTTTACCTGAATATTTCAAGAGGAGCATTAGGTACTGGCCAGCTATCAAAATCTTGCTTTTTTCTCACATGCACTCCTCCCTTACAGCCCTTCTTCCAGGGACCTCAGTGGTGGCTGCAGTGAAGAAGCGCCTGTGTGAGGAAGACAAAATTAAATCACTGCCAGCTCTGCCTCCTCCACCGAGCTGCCAATTCAATGTTGATGATGTTTTCTTCACAGGCTCCTGCAGCTTTGTTGCTTAAGGCTGTCATCCCAACCAGATCTAGAGGGCCCAGGGAAAACCGGATGCTTGCAGTAGCAGCAGTCTTAGCATTCCTGTTACCTGACAAGTGGGTAGTGAAAAGATAGAAATCAAAGGGAGGACTGGCCTGTGTTCAATTTTTTTTTTTTTTTTTTTTAATTTTCCCCTTCTCTTCTCCTCACTCAGGGCTGATTGACCTTTGCCTAAAGAAGTTCAGAGTACTTCCGAAACTTACTTTGTTATGAAAAGGTCTTCTGAATATTTTCTGCCAGTTAAGGCCGTGTGAAATCATACATCAGAAAGAACTCTGGTGCTACAAAATGACATGCCCGTCATCTCTACATTTCTCTCAGTGAATGTCTTCCAGCATTTCTCCTTTAAACTTCAGCAATGCCCTCACCCAGTTTTAATTGTTACTTCTCTTTGATCTTTGCACAGCAAGTATTTTTTCAGTCGGTTTCACCAGAAGAAGCTGAAGTATCACCTAAGGGTGATAGAGAAGGTGGAATAAGTACACATCTGGGACAGGAACTTTTAGGAGGCAATAGCTTCTGCTGGCATTTGGGTGTCCTTCACTGACCAGTAGCTCTGGACTTTTAATCCCTTCTAAGGGACAGCTATTTTCACTCACTGGTGTGAGTTTCCAGATCATGAGACAGACATTAAGAAGCCCTTCTCACTCTGGACTGACTGAAATGAATGAAAATGAAACAATAATCAAAATAGGGAATTCTGAGTCTTTTGTTGTTGTTGACAATTAGGTTACTAGCAAGTGGCTTTGGTGACCCTGAGACTGAGAGCTGCTGAAGCTAGAAAGATAATTAAAGAGGGAAGGAGATGTAGAGGATAACACTTGCAGACCTCTGGTAGGCTGAATTGAATACATATCACAACTTCGCTTTATTTGCCTTTTTTCCATCAGAAATTTTCATTATGCCACTGAACTTCTGTTCCACAGTTTCCCTCAGACAATTTCCCTGTTTCTCCATCAGATTTCTGCCTCAGTAAGGGGAGTAGCTGATTGCAATTTCAAAGCACTTTATAAATTTATTTTCTAAATGATTATAAGATGCTTTACTGAAAATATATGACTTTTTCTTAGAAACAGACTGGATTGTATTCACAAAGGACACCTCTAACCTGCAGAGGAATGAACAAGCATGTTAAAACTGCCTGAATAAACCAAGTAACAATAATTAAAATATAAACCAGACTTTATCAATTAGGCTAAGGAAAAAGCACCTGAAAGAATAAATAGCTTTCTTGCTGGTTAAGCAGCTAGTCTCCATTCAATTTCCAGTCATGTGGAAAAGTATATTTTCAAGGCAGGCTTGGTTTCATTACTAACTAAAATCTAATCTCAAAAACACAGGTGGCAATGTCATGTTTCTGTTCTGGGCAGAATAATGTTAATGGCAGCAGAAATGGAAGGCAGTATGAAAACAAAGGGACCTGGCCCAGACTGGCAGCAAGCCTTGCTACATACACACCATAATTTGATGACAAGGGTCCTTGACATAGGGGATAACTCCAGAAAGGGCCAGGTGTACATGCCTGATGGATGAGTGGTACATAGAGCATGGCAGACATTTAAATGCAGCACCAGGGTGATCAAGAAAGGGATAAGGCTGCGATGCCGAACACGCATAAGGGAGGCTGTGGTTCGGGCACTCAGCAGTACAACTGTGAGGATGTCAACTGACACCTGACCGTGTTTGGCCAGCAGTCTGCCTGCCCACCTGCCACCAACCTGCTTATCTAGGTGAAGGAAACCTGAGAATGACTCAGGTACCAAGATGCAACCAGCAGGTCTGGGGAGCCTGGCTGTGTGGAGAGACAGATTGCATAGGAAAGAGAACAGACGTAGAGGCAACAAAACCTGACATGTGGCTGAAACATCTTCCCCGGGCTCAGCTCTTCACAGAGCTGTCCCTACAGGGCCTCTCTCTCTAGTGAGGAGTAGTTGCCTCTGCTCCCCAGAGGATGGCAAGGTCTGTGGGCTGAGTGCACCTGCTGTGGAAATTGAGCTGTAATTATCCTGCAGTGCTGCACAGAGTTGGATTACCTGGCTGCAGGGTGGCTGTGGAGGTGTTGCTTTCCTGGGGAGACTCTGGGGGCTGCAGTGGGCCTTGAAAGAGGAGAAGTTTTGTTTATCTACTGAGTAAAGCTACCAGAGGGCAGGTAAAAAGCTGTGTGTTCATTAGGAGTACAGGATGAGTAGGGTGTTCTTGCTAAATGGTTTTCTGTGCCTAAGCATTGACTAGAAAGTAACTCGTGCATCTGAGAAACTCAATGGAAATTGTGAAATGAGATTTTGAAAAAATATTGCAACAATGAATTTGGACAATTCAGTGATTTTGAGAATGGCAGGAGTGGATGGAAGGAATACGTCTCAACACTGTTATCTTATCTGTTCTGGAATTAGGATAGTTGTTAAAGTCCCTTCCTAATATAGAGGGACAGACTGCAAAGATAACAGAAGTGTGTATAGGTGCGCATTGGCAAACAGTTTGAAAACCAATACACTGTACCTTTCCAAAGCATCTTTTATTCAAACAGTTGTCCAAACTGTTTTAAAAAAATAAATCAATGTAACTGCAAAATTAAGTGACAAAGAAAATTTACTGCTAGGAGAGTGTCCTATTTTTGGTTAAAGGTTGGTGCACCCTGACTGCTGCTGCTGTGTTTTAGCTGTTCCTCAAAACCAGCACATGGATGATGAAGTGGGGCACATGTCAGTCACTTCTCCCAGGTAAAAAGCAATAAGACAGTTGTAAATGGCCTCAAGTTGCACCAAGGAAAGTTTAGAATGGATATTAGGAAGAATTTCTCCACTGAAGGGATTGTCAAGCATTGGAACAGGCTGCCCAGGGAAGCAGTGCAGTCACCATTTCTAGAGGTATTTAAGAGACGTATAGATGTGGCATATAGGGACACAGCTTGGTGGTGGACTTGGCAGTGCTGGGTTAATGGTTGGACTCGATGATCTTAGAGGTCTTTTCCAACCTTAGTGATTTCATGGTACTATTAATGAGCATTTCTGGAAACACTGTTAACTAACTGAGGAAAGAAGCTGAATATTAAGGTAATAAAACAGATGATGCTCTTGGAGGAAAGTACAAAAAAGTGTTTCTATTTTAATGATGGAACAAGTACCTAGATTTTATTTGACTTAAACAGATGCATTGGGTGGGCGCTTGTAAATCCTAGTAGATAATGTTAGGCATGAAGCTGAAGTCCCAAGTGTGCAGGGTGAAAATCATCAGCTGCATTTCCACAGTGCTCAGGAGAGTTCTTTGATTCTTCCTTTGTGTTTAGAGAGAGGAGAAACTGTCCTGGATCCCAGTCTGGGAGAAGGGTAAGGAGAGGGAAAGAAACCTGCCTCTTGCTGGGACAGCTGCCAACAAGAGAGAGGAGCCACAGGAGCAGCTGTGCACCCAGGCACTCAGAGGCTAATGACTGGTGGGGAACTGGCTGTGATCTTCTCTACAGCTCTCCACCTGTGGTGGGATTAGAGCTGACAGAAATCAGCTCAAAGTGAGGACTTAAAACACTCGAATCTGACCACAGCAGGCTGACACAAAGATGAGCACAGAGTCCCTGTCTGTGGCAGAAGAAGTGCGTTGAGGGATCAGGTCTAGGAAAGTAACTGCAACCATTATTTTTCAAAATAAGGGTTTCTTGAGAAAATTTTGTTCTATGTAATTTAAATCCTGTACCTAAGAGTGGTTTCTCATGGTTACTGTGGATATACTGAGTTTAACCATCAGCTGACCTTGGGGACACCAGTAATGTCTCTGTGCTTCACTACCTGTATTGCTGCCCAAGCACATGGTTAAGCAGAGGTGATGGATGCTATGTGGAACTGCTGTGCTATTAGCAATTCTCCCCTCCTAAGTGGTGCTTCCTGGCAATGAAATTGTCTTGCTCTCTGGCAACAAAATCGATCAGCAGGCTCCTCTCAGATCTATCTCATCACCACCTTCACCACCTTGCTGCTTATGCTACATAAACCAACTTTTAATATTGTTATTTCTTTATTCTGTTTCACTGTGTTATATGCAACAATTATGGTTAGTATTAAAGATAAAGAAGTAAGGAAGTAAGATGCTTTTACAGACCACTTAGACAGCTACAGAATCACCTGTGACCTCTGTTCTCCTTCAATTAGCTAAGCCACAGTAAAAGTCCTTGATAATCAGTATGAAATTGCATCAGGATTATCATCCAGGTGACAAACCTATACCCATTTAGGCAGGGTATTTTTCTATAATCTTTCCCTCAAAAATTATATAAATGCAGATTAGAATCCTGTATCTGAATCACTTTCCACCAAATTAATTGCTTTGCTTTTCTTTAAAAATACATAAACAGATGAAGTACATGGGGAATTTTGCTTCCATAATCTGTAGTTAGGGATTAGAGCTGCTGATGGATGTACCTTTGCTGGGAGTGACTGAGAAACATAGTGGTTAAATTTTATTTGGGTCACTTGTAGCATTTAATTTTCACAGCCAGTTTGGTTGGCAGAATATTTGATTATATTTTATTTTTTTTTTTGCATAATGAAGCAATGGAAATCCACAGCAGTCTTCCTTGATAAAAGACAGTGGGATTATACATATTTTAAAAGTCTGCATGGGCTTTCCTGTAAGCATGAGGCTCGGGAAGAGAGGCTTTTTCTCCTGTCGAAGCCAATGGAGCAGAGCTAGGTCTTTTCAAAACTGTAACAGCCCTCTAAGGAAGGAGAGAGATGTAAACTGCGGTGACGTGAGGGAGGTGGACACCCCACCCCCAACTGCAAGTGTGTAAAGGCATGTGAGAGCTAGGCCTCTGAAAGAGAGAGCTAGCAGGATCCACCTCTTCTGCTGGTGGAACAAGAATGCATTTACATCTCATTTGTGCGATCCTCCAGGGAGGAATCAGAGCTAAACAAAGACATCTTCGGCAGAGGAGAGGAAATCCATGTATTTTATGTGACAGCTAAGGTTTACTCTTTGGTAAAGACCACCTGACTACACTATACCACAGCCCACATCACACTTGGTCGAGGCTGAGCAGCATCAGGGGAATGCAAAACTGATGCTGGTGTGCCTTGGTGACTGGGGGTCAGCTGCCAGCAGCAGCTGAAACCATTTAGCTTGGCTTTCTGAGCCTTTGAAGTGGGAGAAGCAGAAAGCAAGCAAGTTGTATAAATTCTCAGCAAAATGCGTATACTAAAATCACAGCACTTCTTCCTTCTGAGTGTGGGCATTAAAAAATACATTTGCAGTAGGCAGGGAGTAGGCGTGTGAGAGATCAAAGTGTTTGCACTCGTTTCCCACCATCTCAAAAAAGGTGGATGTTTCAGGGGAAAGGATCCTGGCAGCAGAGTTCATCTTTGATTAGCGCATCATAAAGAAGTCACGCAGAATTGCCCAGTCCTAAGCAACTGCAGAAGAGACTGCAGAAGGAATAGACAAAATGAATATTATCAGATCACCAGGACTGGAAGACATTCACCCGAGTCTCCTAAAGGAGACTGTAAGGATGAAAGAGCTGATCTGCATGCTGCAGCTTGCAAACTCTTGTCTAAAATCGGTTTGATGTTATAAGACTGTTACAAGCATAACAGCAGTTTTTAAAAAAGGTTTTCAGGGAAGACAGGGGGAAATGTAGGCTGGTAATTTTTACACTTCTGTGGGAAAACTAATAGGAACTATAAAAGCAAGAGAATAATCCAGGCAACAGGACAGAGAAGGAGACTGGGGAAGGGAAAAACAGATGTAGAGAGGCAGCTGTATACTGACTTTTTTTGTGTAGGAGAAGCTGAAAATGCAGGGGGACAGTAGGAGTGGCACTGAAGAAGGCAGCCAACAGAGTCTGCTTGGGGGCCATGGACAGGTGTTGCTCTGCATGACATGGTTCCTTGCACTGACTCAAAAATGTACCTTTGACACAGCAGAGGCTGCGTGACTCGATGTGATCTCTGGAGGTAGGATGGTGGTTTCCAGAGGAAGGATGAGGGGCAATGGGCAGAAACTGAAATATTGAAAATTCCACTTATATATCAGGACGATCTTCTTTATGGTGAGGGTGATCAAACACAGGCACAGGAGGACCCAGGGAGATTGTGGAATCTGTCTTCTTGGAGATATTCACAAGCTATCTGCACATGGTACTGGGTGAGTGGATCTAGGTGGCCCTGCTTGAGCAGGAAGGTTGGAGGAGACGACTTCCAGAGGTCGCTTCCCACTCTGACTGTTTTATGAAGAGGAGGATGAGGCTACTGTTTGCTTGTGAAGGAATAATGGGAAGAGAATGGCAATGGCTTTGGGTTTTATGATTGATTCAGGTTTTCCACACCAGTGTGTTGTCCCTCCTGTTCTCTCTTTCTGATAGCTTAAAACTCACTTATAAAATCCCACTTCTGCATTCAGCTTTCTCTTGAGGCCCCAGGAAGTACATTTTAAGTTCCAAATATCTAAGTGTAAACCTTTTGGTGAAGACCTCTTGGAATAGAGCCAGCCCTATTTCTGCCATCCAGTACCCAATATGAGAACTTTAGCCTTTCTAGAAGTCATTACTTACCTTGTTTCTCCAAATGCACTGGTTTACCTTGTGTGAAGGAGCCCATCAGTAAAATTATGATTAACCCATGTTCTGCATTACATACTGACCTTGAGTTCATTTCTAGTTGTTGCAAATTGAAGTACTCCAAAAAGCAGTTAAATTTCTCAAATATCTTATTGGCCAACTTTCTCTTGAGTCATTTGGGACAGCTACAACTGCCTGAAGCATTAAAACTGACAGCTTAGCTGAAGGAAGGTGAGACACACGGTATTTTCAACAGAAGAGACTTTGACCTTGAAAATGGATTTTGTGCTTGTTCTTCAGGATCTATACTTGTGCATCGGGAGGTTTTGCTGCAAAATTTCCCGGGTGAGAAGAGTAGGGTGGGTCAGGAGAAGCCAATGGGCAAGACTTAGTGGGGTTCATGAATGGATGGTAATGGTTGACATTAGGATATGTGGGGTTGTTTTCTTCTTTTAATATATTTTACCCCTGAGCCCAAAGGCTATACCTATTTTTATGTGTAGTTTAAAAACAGATGCCTTTGTCAGTGAGCCATTTAGCGAGAAACTCTCTTATCTCTGTAAAGACACCATGTGGTGACTTGTTATGAAGCCTAAGCAGAGTTGGTAAGAGCTAGGTAGGACTGCCAACATCTCCATATAAAGAGAACTTATTTTCCTAAATTAGAAACCTATCTAGAAATGGCACATCTTCCCTTTCTTGAGAGGAAGACCTCCTGACTTAGGTTTTCAGAAATTCAGTGATTTTAGACACCTCTGTTTTGCATGTCTGATTACAGACTACTTTGACGGCCAAGTGGTTTTGAAAATGGAAATCCCTTAAACACATTGTGATCACTCAGCCCCTTCAACAGTTTTTCTCATAGCTATTAGCTTTTGTCTTGTACTGAGTAACTCACTTGCTCCAGGTATGTGCTCTGTCCTTGTTGCTAATTCTGTCTGCTGGGGAATACTCTACTTCTTACCTCAGGTTTCCAAAATAGTACCCGAAATAAAGGCAACCCCTGTGATTTTGCAAAAACTAGCCTGCTGCTCCAGAATGCTACTTTCCTAAAGGCTCAAGCAACCTGCTGTGTACAGCCAGCAATGAAATAACAGCAGAGACATGATCAAATGAAACAGTAGCTCTAAGACCTGTTTACCTGTCCTCCTGCTAATGCTGCCTCTTACTCTGAGGATGTCTAGCCCTGCCAAAGCTTCCTCATGCATGTGTGTTCCAGCAGCATGGTAATTATGAGGAGAAAGTATCGGCTGTGAAGGCATCACCTGAGCATCTCCTGCTAGCTAACACTTCTTGATTTGATGGTGGGTTAGGCTGGGGCGGGGGGAATGTTTTGAAAAACAAAGGATGCAAGGCACTAATTCATCTCTAAGTCCCTTTCCCACTTGGTGTTTCTTCTTCATTAGTTTCACTGAGTGTTTCTCATCCTCAACAGAGTAGCTGGAGCCATTGCACTCTTCACCAGCAGATGCTAAAGGAATTAAACATACATGCTGTTATATCCATTGCAGTAAGAGTTCTTTTAAAACACAACAGGAGAAGACATCTGGGTTCACATATACCACGGCGAACATGAATGGATGTCTAAGGAAAAATTATTCCAGTAATTCATTCAGCTTTTGCTGAGCAGTCAGACTGTTTTGTGGGGTCTGCTATCATATAGAGCCCTCCCATCTGGCTTATCCTCTTGGTGTAGACTTCTGCTCTGTTCTCTGGATTTGGTCGCTCTAAGTATCTATAGTGACAGAAACTAAAACTGGTATTTTCATGTAATTTAGAAACCTTCCAGCTGTCTGACAGATTGTTACAGAGGTGAGGATACATTATAGACCTATAAATACACAGTACTCTTAGTGATAACAACAGAAAACCTATGTCAATTTTCTTCTCTCATTTGGCCAGACTCCAAGCATCTGCTGTCTAAGATTATCAACTTTTGTTGATCAAATTTGTACAGTGAAACAGAATAGGTCCAATTTTCTTATTCCTTTAGTAGCTGGAATAAAAACTCCAAAGATTTGCTACCAGACAACAGAAGGTAAAGTACTATGAGGTCAGATTTTTGTTCCTTGTAACACATCTCTGGTGGTAACATAAACATCACATTAGATTTTATTTAAAAACCAACAAAACCCATGCCTATTAATTTTTCATTCTTTAATGTAAGTAAAAATTTGTACAGGCAGGGAATAGATTATCCATCTTGCATTTTGGGTTATGTTTGTTTGATGGGTTATTCACACACTAGAGAAATTCATTGTATCTAGTGTTGAGGTTGGAAAGGGCTTGAGCTTCAAGGAAGGGCAGGTTTAAAATGCTTTGGGAAGACCTAGACATAGTCATCATCTAATCACCAGGCCTCTGGTCCTGATGCAAATTACCTCTGCTTACTGCTGTCTTTCCAAATTTTCCTGTTGTTAGGAAGTAGGTAGGGATATGTGCCCCATAAGTGAGCAGGAGGTCTGCTTTCCAGCCATCAGCATGGCAGGCAGAGACAGCAAAGAGGCTCCCAGTGATACACTGCTCTCTGGGTGTTACAGCAATTTCTTGAACTCACTGAAATGATTTGCCTGAAAGCTTCATCAGAGAAAGGAAAACAAATTAAGCCAGAAGCTGGCTAGTGGGGCAGAGGAGGAAAATGGGCAGAGGAACACAAATGATGCAATTCCTTCATACGACAGCAGCTAAGTGGTTAAGAACAAAGAGTACCAAACCCATGTCTGGTTCCTTAAGCCATGCCTTTTTGGGACTGTAGCTGAGGCAAATGGTGTAGGTGAACACCAGGCTTCAGAAAGCAGATAGTAGCAACAGACATAAGTGTCACTGATTCTACCTGGGCAGGCAAGTGTCAGAGTGGTCTACCTGCTGGACTAACAGCTGCTGCTCTCAGGGGACAGACAGCTGCTGTCTGACCTTGAGGTAGCAGCAAGATGTTCTGTTAACCCTTCCTTGAGGAAGTGATGTGGGAGGCTGTTTGCACCCTTCGCCAGCAAGCTCATGAGATAATTGTTAGGAGCTGCTGTACCTGGCAGGCAGACAGAGGTGAGGCTGCTGCAGTGCCGTGTCCCCTGCTGCAGCCAGCAGCCAGGCTGAGCAGGTAGGCCCCGCAGGCACGTGGGGACATTGTAAGGACTTAAGGATCACAGTTGCCTGTGAGGCAACACTGTTAAGGCCACAGAAGGACTTTGCCGTGAGGTAAGCACAGAATGGAGCAACAGAATGGTGCTAAGTCCAGGCCCAGGAGAGACAAGATCTGGTTAGCACATCCTGGGTAAGGCATTCAGACGAAAATCCACACTGTGGTAAACTATGTAAAGAAGCAACTGCTCGTACCCATATCACCGGTCAAATAAAGGTCACCCCAAGTTATGGGACAGATGGTATCTACAAGCACCAATGACCACTGAAGCCCCCCCAGATATGCCTCCATGGATAAGCCCCCACAGTGGGACATTAAGATGAGATGGTACTGTTGTCTGGGTGTTATCTCAGACCTAGGGGGAGGTCAAACAAAGCTGTGGGAGAAGAATATATCAGCGATAATGGACATGAAGAATGCAGAATTTACACACCACAAAGCTCAGCAACTTTGCTGAAATCAGCTCCAACTGCGTGAAAGGTGATTCTGGCAGAGGGAGATTGTGGCTGCTGACTCATGGCCCACTGACCCAAGAAACCCACTGACTCAAAAGGAAAGAAAGACTGAGCATGCAGATTAATTAGCATTAGAGAACTGTTTAGCCAATAAGAATTAATTCTTTTTTTTTGCTAAAATGTATAAATAGTGAAAAGTCTTGAATGATCTTGAGACCCCCACCACTGAGAATCCCAGGGTGAAGAAGGACCAGTGGCATGCCGCTGGATCCAAGGGTGATGGCTATCTTCTACTTCATCTCTCTCTCCTCTGCACCTCTTTTTTATTTCTTTCTATCTCTTTCCTTTACATTCATTGTTAAATAAAACCGTTATTATTGACTTTGGCATATGGTCTCATTTACACCATAATTTGGGCAGAGGCATATCTCAATAATCAGACCATAACAGGCATGTACAAACACAGCTGGCTGCACACATCAGCATGGGCAGAAAACACAGCACTCGCAAAACCACAGAGTGTACCAGTGGCCTCGTCCTATTTCCCCTTCTGGCTGATCAGGATGAAAGTGCTTTAGTGGAAAAAAGCCCATACAGATACATATGTATACATATACACACACAGAGCATGAATCCCTAAAGAAGCTTGACTTTGACACTCAGTGTCCCTGGACTGAGGTCTGCCCAGTTACTGACACCTGGACATCCAAGCCCCTGAGACCTCCACCCTCCAGTTGCTATGACACACAGAAGCACACTCTAGGTCTCTCCAGCCACTGGCCCTAGACCCTCAGCCTACCCAGCCCTTGGATCCTCTGCTCTCCATTGCCTCAGGCACACAATATGCAAAGGTTTGTCTGAGCTGACCTCCAGATGCCAAAATCTCTCCAACAGCTGGTTTTGGGCTCCTGGTCCCTCCAACAGCCAGCTCTCAGACCCTCTGGTTTCTGCTTCCCAGCCCATAGTATCTGGTTCCCAGGACTCTCACCCTGCTCACTGGCGACTGTGGCTCTGTGGACAGCTATTGCAATCAGGCATGTGGCATGGCCACAGAAATGTGCTGAGCAATTACCTGTTTACACAAAATCAGTTACTTTTTTTCCCATTTCTTGTTTTTTTGCCATGTTTATTGTTCTGAAACCATATTAATCCCTCACTATCCTTCCCTTACAACCTGTAGTAAATCTCGCAAAATCCTCAAGTGCTCTTCCCATGCATTCCTCAGTGAATCCCGCATCCTTTAAGGCAGTAATACCCCCTCAGTCTGTAAGGCCATCCAGTGGGGATTTCCCACAAAAACTCATCTTGATGATGGGTTTCCCACCAAGACAGTGGGCTGAGCATCCCCCCATGATGCGCCTAACAATAGCCAGGTTAAGGTGCTCCTCTCTGTCTGATTAGGATATTAGGGTTTGGCTGCTTGTCATCCCTCCTCCATACTCCTTTGTGTTGGTGGAGAAGTGTTTTGATAGCAAAAAAATTAAATCTAGATAAGAGAACTTGCAGAACTCTTGTAGGAAGGCTGCACATCCACAACTGTCCTTGCAGTTAATAGGAGGTGAAGCTAATTAAAGTTGCTTAGGGCTATTGCCAGCAAAATTCTTTGCACTCTAAACTCTACCACATAACCTCACTGCTATAAATCATATTACATTCAAAGAGGATTTAAAAGTGCTTACATTTTGCCATATGCTCATTTCTCATTTGTTTAATTCTTGACTCATGAAGCTATTTTTGTTTCACACTCCTAAATTAAAACTGGATTGGCCCAAGGGTGTCAATTTGAAGTTAATGATTAAAAAAAACCCAACAAAAACAAAGAAAGGAAAATGTACAAAGGCAGAGCAATGAAAGCTAATGATGAAGTTAGATATAAATCCTGGTACGCTGCATAGTAGCAGTATAGGAAACCGCAGCTACTTGCTGCCATTGTTCATCCCACACTTTTGCTTTATCAAAACAGCAATAATTTATAAAAAATGTGTGAGCCCAGAACATCCTGTCAAAAATTTCTTACATGATAAATCAAAATAATATTTATGCTGGGGGAAGAGTGGCTGGAGTGTGGCTCAGTGGAAGAGGACCTGGGATTGCAGTCGGACACGAGCCAGCAGTGTGTCCAGGTGGCCAAGAAGGCCAATGGCATCGTGGTTTGTATAAAAAACAGCATGGCCATCAGGACTCAGGAGGTGATTGTCCTTCTGCACTTGGCACTGGTGAGGCCTCATCTTGTGTACTGTGTCCACTTCTAGGCCCTTCCATTCAGGAAGGACATCGAGGTGCTGGAGCATGTCCAGAGAAGGGCAATGGAGCTGATGAAGGCTTTAGAGAGTAAGTAATATGAGGAGAAGCTGAGGGAGCTGGGGTTGTTTAGCCTGGAGAAAAGGAGACTCGGGGATGACCTTATTGCTCTCTACAACCACCTGAAAGGAGGTTGTAGACAGGTGGGGGTCAGCCTCTTCTCCCAGGCAACTCATGACAGGACAAGAAGAAATGGCCTCAAGCTGCACCAGGGGAGGGTCAGGTTGGACTTCACTGAAAAGGGGATTAAACATTGGAGTGGACTGCCCAGGAAGGTGGTGGAGTCATCGGCCCTGGAGGTGCTCAAGAAATGACTGGGTATGGCACTTGGTGCTATGGTTGGTGGTATGGTTTAGTTGACATGGTGGTGTTCGCTCAAAAGTTGGACTCAATGACCTTGGAGGTCTTTTCCAACCTTAATAATTCTGTGATTCTATGACTTTATATTAACTTTGCACATAGGACTTCAATGTTCCAAATTTAGCAGTAGGGAAGTTTAATTCAGCAGTATACAATCAACATTCCTATATGTACGCAAATTGTCAATATGTCCAGACAATGGCTTCTGCTGTAAAGTTTTGGTTGGAAGAAATGTAGAAACTTATTCTATATTGCCTTATAATTTTCTAAAATTCTAACTGATTTTCTCAAATTGCTTTTAATATATGCATCCACACATATGTTTTCCCCTTTCTCCAGACTGTTTTGTTTTGAAGTAAACCCTTACTATGCTTTATGGCTTTATGGTTCCATCTGGGAAATCATATGAAATAATCTGGGAAATCATATGATTCAATATGGAATTGTCTTTTCCCTCTTGTCGTGGGTTTGCTCTGGGCCAATTTTCTCTCACCCCCCACACAATTGCTATAAGTAGAGAGAAGGTTTATGCAGACAAGAGATCTGATTGGGGAGAATAATATTAGGATTTATTGCTAGTAAGACAAAAACTAAAGAACTATATATACAACAATTCTAACTAGGTAAAAGTGCTATGTATTTACAGAAATACCCCTCCCCCCTTGTATCTGTTCAGGAGGAGAAGCAATCTCTTTTCCATTTCCGGAGCTACAGATCTTCTAAATAATTTTGCAGCACTCAAAAGTTCTTCTTCTATTACCTCTAAGATTTGTCGCAGATGGAACTGTTTCTCTTTCTCTCTCTTTTCCCTGCTGACCTCAGGGCTGGGCCTACCCCCCCCCCCCAGAGGCTGGGGGTTACCCAAGCCCTCCAGAGTCTTCCATGGACTGCAAGGGGACACTTGCCTACCACAGATCTTCACCACAGGATCATTAGGGATAATGGCTTTTG